>CM065682.1:65414826-65501461 GCA_017654935.2 Phymorhynchus buccinoides | reverse complement strand
ACACAAAATATGTTATATCTCTAAAACTATTTAAGCAATCTTCATGAAATT
Source organism: Phymorhynchus buccinoides (assembly GCA_017654935.2). NCBI lineage: Eukaryota > Metazoa > Mollusca > Gastropoda > Neogastropoda > Raphitomidae > Phymorhynchus > Phymorhynchus buccinoides. The sequence continues at coordinate 65,501,410 of CM065682.1, read as the reverse complement.
TCATGACTTTGTCAAAAACGTAAATGGCTTTAAGTGTGTTAAATTTTATTAATGTGTATAAAATATAAATGACGTAATATGACGCGTAATTTTGATATACCTGTCCGGATGACGGGGGTCTCCCACGACCCCTACCTTAAAGAGCACTGCAGTGCATTGAGTAGGGGTCGTGGGAGACCCCCGCCATCCGGACAGGGATAAACACATGGTGCCTCTTTGACAAGTAGGGGTCGTGGGAGACCCCCGCCATCTGGACAGGGATAAACACCTCGGAATTTGCTCTTTGCTGAGTAGGGGGTCGTGGAAGACCCCCGCCATCGTGTCCGTGTAGTCAAAAGCATGATCCGGTAAAGGTTAACTGTAAAGCCAGCCACTCTTCTTTATGAAAACTAGCCAAAAGTTTAAAGTAACTTTCAGCAAATAGCACCCCCGAAACACACACAAACACTGAGACACACACACGCGTACACATATACGCACACGCACACATACTTGCAACAAGATGACTGCAAGTGCAACAGAAGCAATTTTAAAAAACAAAACAGTCTGTCCAAACCATGAAAAAAATGTGGGGTGTTTATGATGTAAGAACTCTCTCTGGAACAATTGTGAAAGTCAGCCATACTTACTGCATACCATTAGAGAACAAATAAATGAGTTTGTACACAACGGATGTACATACAAAGTGTGCAGTACAAATGCAAGAGTAATGACATATTTGATGTAATTCCTAAAAAGCTACTTTCAGTTAAAGTGTTATTAATACATCTGTTCAAATTGGTTTTACCTTGCATTTTCACTCCTACAGCTGTACTTGAACATTTTCGTTTTCATGGCATTTGCAGAGTGCTTACAATCGGAGAAAAATCATTTGGTGACCGCAGTTTTAGTTTCAGTGCCCCTGCTGTTTGGAATTCCCTCCCAGTCGATCTCCGCCATGAACCAACTATCTCTACTTTCAAAGCTAAACTCAAGACTCACTACTTTCAAAGCTCATTCGGGTTTGTAATTTGTTTTCCTTCTTGATCTTGTACCTGGGTGAATGATTGAGTAATAATGTCTTGTGTGACTGCGGGTGTATCAGTGAATGGAAGCGCCTTGAGTGTAAACTAATTATAGAAAGGCGCTATAGAAATACTATCAATTATTATTTTTATTTAAGAGATTGTTTACTGAACAATGGCTTCTTTACTGAATACTGGAGCTTAAATGATATAAAAAAAAAGTGAATGTTTGAACATTACAGAGGAAATCAATAACACAACGTTCAGTAAAATAAACTTTAAAACTGAAACTGCAGTGTTACTAGAATTAATTTTAAAAAATATGCATAAAACAATCTATATAGCACTAATCCTTGATTAATGAACAGAGTAAAACAATGTTTATGTATGACAAAATCCTCCTAATGAGACTTAGAACTGAGGTCCTGTGTGCAAACACATACTTGTGCACACAATAAAGCCCATTCCACTATTCAGTATGAATAGGCCATGACTATTGTGCCATGATGGATAACACAAATTCACAAAGCATGCATCCTGTGTGCATATAACAGTCTAAATGAAGTCGGGTGGGCATGGGACAGAATACCCAAAATATCAATTCAATTGTAAGACGAAAGATTATCTATCTCACTACATATATGCAAAAAATATCAATTCAATTGAAAGAAGAAAAATTATCTATCTCACTATGCAAAAAATTATTTACAAAAAAATCACTCTACTTTTGTCAAACCTGCTTGCAATGAGTGTAATATTTTTGTATGGTTTGTCCATTGTCTAACGAAGGCACTGCAATAATTGACATGTCTTTTGTAAAGTTAATTTAACCCTTTCACCGCCAGCCATATTTCAGCCAAAATTTTCAATTAAAATTACCTGGATAGAGAACAAAATCCATATGCAGTATTGGGGATTCAAAATATATAAAATAAGGTCTATCCTTACTTCCCCAAACTAAAAGAATAGGGTCTTTGGATAATGGACTCCAATTTGATGCCTTTTAGTGACATAGATGTTAAATCACTGTAGTGCTAAAATACGACTTTGGCGGTGAAAGGGTTAAATTAAAGTGTTACTACACTGATGCACCAAGGGTGGAAAAGTGACAGAACTGTCTTTGAAACAAGAAAATTGATACAACATAATGTCCTGGTTCTTGCAGAAACCAATAGGACAATGTCCACCAGTTTTGAATCTTAAGATGTTATTTGTCTCATGACAAGGGGGAATACAATAGCACACTTCCAGATTTAACGGGAATAAGTCCTACGACATGGACCTCGGGACATCACTGAATTCAGAAACTAAGCTGCACATTGCTTTACGGGTGGTCTGGTTTTGTGTTGGAAGTTTGAACACTTGTTTCATCAAGGAAGACCACTTGAAATTTTGTGCAGCAAATCATTTCGATTCAAAACCTTCAGAGCTTTGAGGATATCTGTCTTTTTCACATCAGTCAAATAGTCGGTGAAAGCCTTGTGGATCTGTTCCTTGACGTTGCGCGGGTGTGACTCGATGCACATCTCCAGCTTGGACTCCTCCATCCCCAGAGCCCTCATGAAGAACTTCCAGTCCCTGCCCAGGTTGTCCTCCAGGAAAGTGATCTCACTGCGCAAATCTGCAAACACACAGACAAGGGGTCAGGCATTTAGTGATTTACAACTGAAGCACTTGGTGAATGAAAAGCACAAGCTCTTCAAAGTCCATGAAACAGTTTCAGCATAATTTATTACTTTCCTGGGTAGTGAATAAGTCGAAGGCAGGCTTAAAGCCACGCATACAAGACTGCATGTGTGTGAAACAAACCTCACTAAAGAGAGTGCATTTGCATACGTATACATGTGCAAGTACATGTCCATGAATTAGCTAGTTTTGATAAGTAGTCTTAGGAAAAATTGACTGCATAAACCTTGAACATTATTTATAACACTGATTGTAAAGATGGGACTGTCTAAAAAGCTTGACAGCTTTATTCCGTCCCTATCTATTAGTACTAGTACTACTGCTACTACTACATAATGTGGAAATGGGAAAAGGAAGTTAGAATGTTCTGAGAAGGAATGTGGGTAAAGGTGAAGATGTTTATCCCTCCCTTCGATTTCTCGGTTCTTTCCGTTTTTTCAGTCTTGCCTTTCTTACTGCAGATTGAGCACTTCAACCTCTATGGTTTTCTATATTTAACGTTAATTTTCATCATTTACATAATAAACACATGCATTCAATAATAGACGGAAAACGCTATGAACAAAGACTGACCAACGCTCTGCGGCTGTTGTGTGTATTGCGCTACATATCTTATATATATTTTCGAAATCTGTATGTGTGTGTGTCCCTTATGCACGGCCACAGTTCTCAACCTATCGACACCAAATTTGGTATCAAGCATCCGAAGGTCATGCCGCCCTTACTTTTCTGAAACCTCTGCCAAGGACGAAGTGTGAGAAGTCGAAGCGCGCAAGCGGCGAGTCTTTAAACCTATGTCTCGTGTGCCAAGGGTTCCACAGCTAGTTAATACTATATAATAGCCTTTATTATGACTGCGATTAATTATTCAACAAACATAATTAGCTAAAAAAGTTGATAAAAATATTTGCTAAGAAAGGCAAGTCTGAAAATACTGGGAGAGCCTAGAAATCGAAGGGGGGGGGGTGTTGATTTTCACCTTTGCCAGAATGTGACTAGAGCTGAGGCTTAGGATAAAGCAGTACATGCATTGAACCCCTTTTAAACATTCACACACACACACACACACACATTCCTCTCTCTTCCTTCCTGCTCTCTCTCTCTCTCACACACACACACCAAGTCTGTACCAAAGCCAAGGGTAAAACCTGTTCTAAGCACACACATGTAACATACACCCCATTCCACTCAGAACAAATGGAAACAGCGAGACTAGCCATGCTCTATAACTAGTATAAGATCCAAAACAATCTGGTCACTATGAAGACTAAGTAGCACCACAGCGCCAACACCGAGCACACCCCAAGTAGCTGGCCCAGACCTACTGCCGCACCCAATACAGGCAAGCAAGTTTCCTGCCACGTACCATCAAGGCATGGAACCACCTCCCAGAACAGGCTGTTGAGGCGAGGACCTTGGGCACTTTTGTGTCCTGGGTCTCCAAATCACAGTAACTACACTCCCTTCTCTCTTTTTCTTTATTTTCTTTAGTTCATTTTCCTTTATTTTAGTTCATTTTCCTTTATTTTATTCTTCCCAATGACGTGGCATCACGTTGGGGCGATTAGCTGGACCTGGCTGGCTGGGTCATTACTTGGCGCGGCATCATGTTAGGGACCGATTAGCGGGACCTGGCTGGCTGGGCCAAGCTTTCTATATTTCTTTCTCCTATCCACTTCCTTCTTCTTGATAGTTTGTTGTCTTGCGCATTCCCGTAGATCCTCCCAAATACAGCGACATAATAGTCAGCAGTGACTGCGGTTGCTATAGGGAAAAGAAGAAGACTCTATAGCCTATGGTTCTCTCTTTACAACCCATGTCTTTATGTTTCTTCCTCTTCTTCTCTTCAGGGCACACAGACTATTTCATAGATCTCATCATTCTGTTCCTTACATAGTCCCTTCATTTAGTCACATATAATCACAAATGATTAGACTAGTTGATGTCACTGATGATTTGGTCTAACTACATCAGTACATGGATAGTAAAAGGTAATATATTAATAATAATTAATATTATGTATATATATGATACATTCACACTCACACTCACAGTGAAGTTCTTACCTTCTTGGCATCCATTGCTTCCACTTGTTCTTGAATCTCCTCCATTCACAATATTCTTGTGATTCCCTTTCTCGAAATTCAAGACGACATCCAAGACGTCACGTCTGTTATCTGTGCAACTCTCCAGCAGCCCCTTGAGTAGGGATAAATTGTTCACACGAAGATGTCCTCGTTCCTCCAATTTTGACCATAAATCTAAACAAGTTTCGATTCTGGCCAAGTTACGATCACCAATTCCTACTACCGACTTGCATTGAAATTTCATTGCTGACAATTCTCGAGAGGTTATGAGTTTATCCAGATTTATTAACATGTTGCGATACGCAAACTCATTAGGGTTGATATTAGCCATAATAAATTAAATTAACGAAACACTGTAACCTGTGAAGGTATTTGACACCCTGGCCCATTAGGCCTACATCGGGGATTTCCTATTCAAGGCCATAATTCGCAGTTAGAATTTTATTCACAGTGGCTAGAGGTACAGCATTCTTGCAACACTCAGACCATGTCCTAGTCGAACTTTTCGTCAAAACGCTGCGTTTTCTTATTTCGTATATTTAACGCATCTTGGTAAGGGACAGGGTTAGAAACATGTCAGTGCTAATGTTAGTGGTTTTTGAAGACATTTGCGTACAATTTATGCGTCCCGTGATTGAGCGCCGTACCCGCAGCCTGGAGAATGAGATACGGGCCCGTACCCCGAGCCTCTGCCAATTTTATTTTTAGACAATGACGTCATAGCCATTCATATTATGGGGCTCAGACGTGCTAAAATACCAGTTAATAACTTAACTGGGGGGGGGGGATGGAGTTTTACGTCCTCTTGGTCTGAATCAGACACATATGGGACATTTGTAAATACAAATATGGTTGGAACAATACTGGAGGCAATGCCCGGAGGCAGTACGAAACCAGTAAAGTCCCGATTTTTTAAAATTAATACAGATAGCTGTAGCGGTGACCACGCCTCGGCTAAACCTCATCGGCTATGGCACCGCCTAAACTTAACTGGTTAATTATGCTTATCGTCCTCTCGGCCGAAGCCATATGGGACATTACGATCTATTTTTAGTTATTTGGAAAAGGGGGGAAGGGGAAGAGAAAAAAGATGTTTTATTTTACTTTAGATATTTGTTTTACTATTTATAATTGTTTATCTCTTGAATAAAGGTCAAGGTTTTTACATTTTATGAGCCATGGCCCGTACAAGACTACTGTCTAGTTAAAACTTGACTTTTTAGATAAAAATGAATGATTAAAATTATATTTTAGAGCTGTACCCCTCCTGGCGAGAGCCTAATGATTAAAACTTCAGGACCACAATAATTTTTAAAAGAACGAGTATTTAATGAAAATGTTAAAAAAATTCAATTTAAGGTCAAAAAAACGATATTTACATATTTGTGTCTTATTAGACTTTATTTTGAAAAATTCTCATTGTTAAAAAGTTATCACTACAAGTGGACAACTATTTATACTATGTTTAAAAAGAATATGTCAATCAATTTCTCACAAAGTGAGAAAAGATTGTATGAAAAATAAATAGACTGGGGTCCCAAGAAAAAATATTTACAAACTTATTTCTACCTCAGACTCAAAAAGAAAGGCACTAACAAATTTGGCCGAGCCCGGGCAGAAAAAGTTGCTCTGTGGACCCCAAGTCTCCAATTGTTAAGATTTTAAAGAAATTTTGTTATTTTCATAGTTTATTAAAAACCATCTATATTTAAGATATTTTTAAAACCAAAATTTAAAACTAGTACTTTATGACGGGGATAGTTAACGATTCCTACTTGTTTAGGTCGGAGGGAGGGAGGTAGAGGGACCCCTCCTCTCCGGCCAAAACAGTGGTAGGGCGTCGTTATATAGGTCCAGCATTAAGTGCGGGGGGACCTATTGGGATAACCCTGACCGTAATTTAACGTTCGCGACTACGAAGGCACCCCCCCGGAGGTCGGGCCGCGCACCCATCTACTAGGGGAGGGGGAGAAACTTAACTGAGAGAGAGAGAGAAAAATAGAGATTTTACGCCCTCTGAGTCAAAAGACTATTTGAGGCATTTTAATTTATAGAGATCCTAGAAAAAAGGTGGATTTTAAGTTTTATAAGATGAAATTTTTAAAGAAATAAGTTATTTGTTTTAACAAAGTTTATAAAGAATTTTTATTTTAATAGCGCAAGCTGAAGAATATAAAATTTATGTTTGTAATAAAATATTTAGTTTTTAAAAGATATTTAGCTGTTTGCTTTTAAGTCTGGCTGACTGGAGGAGGTCTGACTAAAAAACCCTAGGGCTACAGTTAAAAAATTTTACATTTTAGGCTCAACTGAGCAATTGGATAAAAACAATCCGTGTTTGTGCTCGGGAAGAGCTTTTATTATTAAAATTCTTGACAGGCAGAAGCCTGTGTTCAAGCTAATATACAGTTTAAAAAAAAAAAAAAAACACTTTCAAAAAAGGTTATGTAAAAATAAAAGTTATTGTTTTATTCTATATGTACATTGCTTTTATATAGGCTATCCTATTAGGTTTTGGTCCCTTAGGACTCAAAACAACTAATAGTTACCTAGAGGTTTTTAACTATAAGTTTATTTAATACAAAGGCAACTGTTATCTTTTGTTCCTTAGGTCAAAAGTTATTTGGCCAAAAGTTATTAATATTGATATGTACATTGTTATTATGTACACAACTTTTACAAACAAGCTGTTTAAACTTTTTACAAGTAACGTTGTTGTTTAAGATTTAAAATGTACCTAAGTTGAATTTTTAGTCTATGTTAAAATTTAACGAGTGTTTACTTATTTATTTTGTTAAAAGTTATATTAAAAATTTATGTTCTACTGTGGTCAAGCCATGGGACTCAACCCCATAGTTTTAAAATTGTTTGTTAAAATCTGTATCTTTAAAATTGTTTAATATGTAGATTAAGTTAAGATTTAATAATAAAAAGACGAATTTATAACTATTGAGGTTTCATAGATATATTAAAAGTTGCTATTAAAATCTAGTTTGTTTTATGTATATTTTGGTCTATTACATGACCATATGTGATTTAATTATTTAAATAGATGAAATCTAGTCAAGATTCATTATTTTATATAGAGTTGTTTATGAGTAGGGGGACATACCGCCAGAGGCCACCATTATTATAAATAACCTTATATGTTCCATCTGATCCCAGGGGGGGGTAGCAACAAAAACTCCCCCGCCCCTGATGTCATGGTGGATTCTGAGATAAGTAAGATTAATAAGTATTTTTATTTATAATTAAGCTCTAGATGGTTTTTAGGAAGATGGTATGAAAGTTGAGGGTGGGGATGGTTAACGATTCCTGTATGCTCGGGACGGAGGGAGGGAGGGGAAGGGACCCCTCCTCTCCACCCCGAGCAGTGACAGGACACCGCATGGGCAATCCCAAAAAGGGGGGGGGAGCACAAGCGCAAAACGCAACGGTTACGAAAGACACCTCCGTTGTGCGTGCCGGACACCCATCTGCATGGGAGAAGGGATTTTAAAAAATAGTGGGCTCAAAAGAGTCACTTCAGCCCATCAGGCACATATTTTAGATAAAAGGGAGATGGGGGAAAAGGGGGGCGGGAATGCAGACAGGTATACGGCCCACACACCAGAGGGACTCTATTCCCACCAGTAAAAATAGTTCCAGACTTTTAAACAAGGTGCTTAAATGACACCTGGCCAATTACCCCGGCGAGCCAAACTATTGGTGACCAACCTAATTTATGGTGTTTGCTTAAGATGTTCTTTTCATTATATATTAAGTTATTTTGTTTACATTTATCTATAACAGGTTGTAGTTCCTTTTTTATCTGATTACAGGGATCAAAAATATGATTCAGGCTAAAGATATTTCCACATTTACATGGGGTGTTCCTGAATTTGCATCGAATGGAATCAGTATAGAATCTGTTGATTCTGCCTTGAATTTTATGGGGAACAGGCAGGTGAAGTCCACCACTGATAAATTTCCTGCACCGGAGTTGGGCTTCTAAATAGGAATCCAATTCCTCAGCCCATCTCCGGTACACACAACGTTTTAGATGGTTTTTAATCTCTGACAGGGACAATTTAATGTTTATAAACTGACCCTCGGTGTGTTCGGCTGCCCTTTTGGCTGCCGTATCAGCAAGGTCATTCCCCGTGAGTCCCAAATGGGAGGGAATCCACATAATGGTTAAATTGATACCTTTAATTCTTATTTGATGTATAAGATTTTGTATCTCTTGAATGATTTTCCTTCTATTTTTTGTATTATTTTGCAATGCTTGTATCGAGGATAAGGAATCTGTGAGGATTGTCACCTGAAACAATGATTTTTGGAACTCGTTTATAAAAAAACAGGCCTCGAGAATTGCCCATAGTTCTGCGCTAAATATTGAGATTTTTGAATTTAGTTGAAAGGATTTAGTAATCTTGAGGGCTGGAATGGTAAAAGCGCACCCTATCTGTGAATCGGAGATCTTAGAACCGTCCGTATATATTAATAAATGATGTTTAATTTCGGAAACTTTTTCTTTGGCCGCAACTGAAAGTAGATTTGGCTGATTTGATTTTGAGTACATTTGGTGTAGAACAGTGTCGAAGTGTGCTGATTCCCATTCCCAATGTGGGATGGGGAATTTTGGGTGTGTTTCAATATCATCTATTTCCAGGCCCGCCATAGAGAGCATTTCCCGGGAATAGTCTAATGGGTTGCAAACTTTTTGTGCAATAAATGGTTTTTGTTGTTGAAAAGATGGATGGTTATAAAAAGGGTCTTCAAATTCTTCCTTAAAGCTTTCTATAGAAAATTGATTTGTTGCATATAGTCTTGTAAGGAATGTAGAAGTGTTTAGTTTCATAAGATGATTTAATGGAATCCAGCCTATTATTCCGTAAATCAGGTTAGTATTTGCGAACTTTGGAACGTTGAGGGCAGCTTTTAGAGCTTTTAGCTCTGTTCTTTGTAGTTTGTTTACTAGATTACTTGTGATATTATGGAATGCTTCCATCCCATATGTTAGACGACTGCGGACTAGAGCTTGTGTTAAAAGAACAAGAAACTTGGAGTTTTGAGCCCATGACTGGGAAGAAATAATTCGAATAAAATTAGTACCTTTTATAGCTTTTTGGCAAAGGTGGTCAATATGTGGGCTCCAGTTAAGGCGTGGTGTAAGAATCACCCCTAGAAACTTGACTTTATTTGTCATTGATTTTGGTTGGCCCAGAATGTTAATGTTGATGTTTTTTTGGATTAAATTATGGCGAAAGCACATGAACTCGCACTTGTCCGGGGACAGGGAGAATCCGTTTTTCTGTAAGTAATCAATGACGAGATTGGTATTAGTTTGATGATTTTGTAGGTATATAGCTAAAGCTTTTGAACTTTTTGTGAATGCTGACGACCAGATGGCTATGTCGTCAGCATACATAGAAATTTGACAGTTTTTGAGTTTTAGATTGGAGATGTCATGAATCATGATATTGAAAAGAGTTGGGGCTATAATGCTGCCTTGGGGGACCCCCATGTCAATTTGATGTATTTTTGACACGGAGGACCCCACTTTGACTCTTAAAGCACGGTTATTTATGAAGTTTTGTATAAAATTAAACATATTCCCATGAATACCGAGACTGCTGACTTTATCTAGAAGCCTCCCATGCCAAACGGAGTCGTACGCCCCTTTGATATCAAAGAAGGTGGCGAGGACTTTCCTGCGTCTCGCAAAGGCCTTTTTGACATAGGAGGTTAATCTTATAACTTGTTCCATGCAGCATCTATGTTTTCGAAAACCTGCCTGGAATTTGGGGAGAACGTTATTTTTTTCTAAATAGAAATCCAGTCTGCTTTTTACGATACGCTCGTAAATTTTACCCAGATGTGGGGTGAGGGAAATGGGGCGGTAGCTTGCGGGGTCCCTAGCCGGTTTTCCAGGCTTAGGGATCCCAACTACCTGTGCCTCCTTCCACGCATTTGGGATTTCGCCCTCATCCCAACATCCGGAATAAAAATGGTGCAAGACTTTGAGAAAAGATGGGGGCAATTTCTTTATAATTGTATAGGAGATAGGATCATCTCCTGTTGCTTTATTTGTTTTCCTAATCATATTAATGGCTGCAGCAAGCTCGGTAATCTTTAAGGGAGCATTGATGGTATGTGAATTGTCATTAGACTTTTCAAAATGATAGATTACTTTGCGTTTGTCCCGTTGAAAAACAGGCAAGTGTTTTGTTTGGCTCGCCTGGGCAAACCGACTGGCCAGGACATCAGCAGTATCTGAATCAGTAGTTGTTAAGTTGTCCCCATCTAGGACACGCGTATTAATATTGTAGCCTTTATTTTGGACCCTCTTTAAGCGTTTCCACGCCTTGCCTAGGTCCTTAAAGTTAATAATGTCTTCCTTGTTAAAATAGTTTAATTTAGCTTCATTTATTAGATCGTCACATTCTTTTTCTGCTATTAGTTTTTCGTCAAAGTTTGGTCTAGTAGGATGTAGGTCAAAAGTGTTATATTTACGTTTTTTGTTTTTAATTGCTTTTTTGATTTCCTCGTTCCACCAAGGCTTACTATGGGGTTTTGAGGGTGGTATTGTTGTAGGGATAGCTAGATTTGCAGCTATTAGAATCTTTTTTCTGATGTTATCATAGTAAACTTCTCTGTTTAGGTCATTAAGGTCTTCAATTGTGTGTTTTGAAAGCAAAGATTGAAATAAAGGCCAATTAGCTTTTTCGAAATTAAATTTTGGTTCAGGTGGTAAATTGGTGTTGTTTGCTGCTAGATTCAGTTGTATGGAGATAGGTTTATGATCAGAGTGAAGAGGGTCCGAATAGGTATACCATTCGTGATTTATCAGTAAATTGGGACTGGCTAAAGAAAGATCGATAGCTTTTGGATAAAAGTGAGTAGAGGCATCTGGATAATATGTGGAAGAACCATCATTCAGTAGAATTAGTTGTGAGTCATTAATTTCGTTGTAAAGGGGAATGTCAGAATATGTTTTTGTGCAGAAAGGTTCCCAGCTGATGTGGTGAGCATTGAAATCACCAACAATCAGCCAGGATTTATCTGCAGACAGATCTGAAAGCCAGTTAGAGATAGGCACTTTTGAGTATCCTTTAGGATAATAAATGTTTAGAATGTTGATGAATTCGTTATTAACTTTAGTTTGAATCATTGTGGAGTAACGCAGACCTATTAAGTTTTTTTCTGGAGTTGGAACTTCAATGTAATTTAGAGATTTATGGATATAGGTAGCTGTAAAGATCCTGTCTACTTTATTACTAACAGTTGGTGGGTAGTAATATCCAGTAATGTTGGGAAGTTTTCCATATGCTAAACGAATGGATTGCAGACAGAGTATTTGATAAGAGATTTGTGAATTAGCTAGGAATTGAATTAAATAATCTTGTGTTGTATTTAGGGAACGACAGTTCCACTGCAATACATTAAGTCCTTCGTGTGGTTTGTGAAAAGAAAAGGATTTTAGTAATAGTCAGATGTGAAGATTAAGGTAGAGCTTTGGGTTTCGCTCTGTGCGAACCCAATCTAAGTCTTGTTGTCTGTGGTGCTGGAGAGGCACCACAGGCAATCTCTGCCAGTTGCATCATATTTACAGCATTTTTTGGATCTATGGGAAGGTCGTCAGTGTCTGTGATTAAAGAGGACAGATCCTCAATTAGAGTCTTTGGCTGATTCGAAGTTCTGGCTTGTGCCAGACTTCGTAAGATACGGGTTATGAATGATTCTTTTATGGATTTGTTTTCCTCTTTAGGAATATTCAGGTTTACTAGTTGAGAAGTTGCTGTGTGAGTTTGTTTTGTCAGTGTATTATCAATGTGCTTGGTTATGGTCGTCATTATTGTTTCAGTCATTTTTGTCAGTTGTTTGGATATCATTTCTTCAACTTTTTCCTCAGTCATTTGTTCTGTGTTTCTGTATGATCTTTTTCTTTTTTTCTTTTTTTTCCGTTTCTGGACTGTAGGTGAAGAGGTGATCACCTCCGCCTCCTCCATGACCTCCTCGCGTGAGTGGTCTAGGGGAGCCGGGGCAGGCTGATCTTTATGTTTTGTTGTGGGTTTATTACCTCTGACCCTACTGGCGTATGAGTCAGCCGACCCCCCAAGTGGGATCGGCTGAACTCTCCAGCTAGGGTCCACTGTAGGAGTGTTTATTTTTGGTTGTTTTTCTTTTAGTTCTTTTTCTGACTGTAAGAGTGTCTTTTGCCCTCCTGATGGCCTCACTGTAGGGCAAGAAAGCTTCTCCTCTAATTTTGTTGGCCCTCAGTCTCAGCTGATACTGAGGGCACCCTTGATAGGCGGCAGAATGTCCGCCGCCACAGTTTACACATTTATGACTTTGGTTGCACAGTTGTGCTGAATGTCCAGGGGCAGAGCACCTGGTGCAAATTTCCACTTTCGCTCTGCACTGGTTTGGACCGTGCCCATACCGGGCACACCTGCGGCACCGTCGCACCGGGGCCACGTATGGTGCCACAGGGAACTCCTGGGCATCGATCTTCACCAGTGCAGGCAGTATTGGTTTTGTAAAGATGATTTTTATGGCACGGGATTCTGTGCCATCTCTGTTGTTTAGTCTTTGAATAGATTTGGCATTTGGAATATATGTTTTGAGGTCTTCGAGATCTTCTTCGAAGGGGATAGGCTTAATTACCCCCTCAGTAGTGGCCTCAGGAACGGTGCATTTGATGTTTATAGATGAAATTGAGGTTAGTTTTGAAAGTTTGTATTGTTGAGAGGCTGATTTGCAGCCAATCAACCATCTATTTCCATTTAGTGGCCTCTGGCTGAGTATGTCCCCTACGTTGTTACGGAAAATTTTCATGTTTGTGGTGGGACCCAGTGCCCTGAAGGTGGCCGTGCCTGTGCATAGGTCCTCCAGGATCACTGGGTACTCCAGAAAGATAGGTGGAATTGTATTTTGTTGACGAGGGGGGGGGCGTCTTCGTTGTTGACGAACTTCGATGAAGTCCCCACCCTCATCTGAATCAGAGTCCAAATCTGTTTCTTTGTTATTTTCTGTTTGTTCTTTGGGGCCCCAGATCGAAATAGACTCCTCTATCAAGGAGGGAGCCTTGGGCGAACCCTGTTTCTTTTCTTGCCGGGGAGCCTCAGAGGTCATCTCCGGGATTGAACTTGTGTCAATTTCAACAGTGGGAGACAAGGGGCTATCGGTTTCTGTCTCTTCCATTGACCCCAAATCTTCTTTATTCTTTTTATCTTTTGGGCCTATCGTATCAGGGCTACTTTGTTCTTCATTGGAGTGCCTTGATTTTCTCTTCGCTTTTCTTGTAGGAGTTTGTTTTAAAACTTCCTTTGTGGTTTTTGTCACAGGTTCTACCGTGAAAATTGAATCTTCTTCTGTACTAGTGTCCAGGAAGTTGGTTAGTATTTCAGGGTTAGCCATGATTATAAATCTTGTTACAATATTTTAGTGTTAACTTATAACTATATCTCAACACTATAATCTAAATTAAATTCGTTATAGGACAAACCTAGCGTCCTTCAATAAAGACCAAGAGGGAACCAAGGTTTCCCCGTGGCCGTATCGAATAAAACAAAACGTTTTACATTTTCCCTGTTTCGTTTCCCGCGGGAACCAATCAAAATGTTTCGTCCCCCGCGAGAACCAATCAAATGTCTACAGGTTTTTAACTGACTGGTGTCATAACACTGTTCTGGTTATGACCAAAAACCACTCTCGGTACACTAATAAGAGCTCCGGGAGTAAGCAAATGGCCACCACCGTAATTAGTCTAGCTTATAGTTTTAACTTTGATATAGGAAAAATATCTATTCCAATTATTAGTTTTATAATACTTTAAGCCAATAGAACTCCCAAGGGCTCAATATTGCCTAGACTTTTACCAGATTAATTTAGATTTTAAATGTTATGAAAATTTTTGTCAAACAGGTGTTTTTTATGAAATTTTTCTGTTTGTTTATACTGTTATTTCTTAATCTCTTTAAACTTAGTTTGAAGGTTATACTTTGCTTTAACAAGTTTTTACTTTCTTTTCTCAAATTTATACTTTATATTATTACATTTTTACATTATTTCTTTTTCTTTTGAGGAGGAAGGGTCGATTGTTTTAAAGACAGAAGTTCCTAGATTCCTATGTTTTTATAAAGACCTACACTGAGCTATTTTAGTTGTTAGGCTTGCACACAAGCTCCTCCAACAATTTAGGAGGCTGGCAAAAACAAAACAACCTAAAGAAGATGGAACTACCCTACAGAAGCTATTCTACGAAGACCGTACCCACCGGCAAAAAGCCTACGAGTGGGGGGTTCAGACAGACCGGCAAGAACGACATATAAATGTCGAGAAAAAAAAAAGATAGTGAGGAAAGAGTAAATGTAAAAATCAGTGAAAAGCTAGCTAGCTAGGATCCTAGTCCCTACTACCTGGGAGAGCTGCTGTGCAAGGGCTCGGGTGGCCAGCGCAGTCCTCCCAGGGATACCACTTTTGTGGCACGTCCTACGACCCTAACAACTAGGCAGACGAATAAGACATCGAACTGCCAAAAAAATTGAAAAAAAACAAAACCTTAGTGCCCTATTGATGCTTACGAGAGCAAAAATCCAACGACGTGAAGTAGAGAACAGGAAAAGACGTCGTTGGTGATTACTATTCCAGTTAAGTACTTAACTTACCGGAAGCGGAACTCGCTTATACAAGTTAACTAGGTAACTGACATTTCGTTTGAGGGGGATTATTTTCTGAAGGTTTTGTAACACGCAATGTAATTGGTCGGCGTTTTTACTTAACGATTCCTGCGTCAAGTGCTATTGACCCTGACCCTTTTCCGCAAATATGGCCGATGATCGTTTTGTACGTGCCAATTTGCCTGGCAACAAACAGAACAAAAGAAAGCGTCTCGTCTTGAGCTGAGCCACAACCGTAGACAAAATCGCGCGATTAGCAACCTAGCGCGTTTTTCAGAGACCATATTTTAACTACAAACTAGTAAAAATAAATAAATAAAATAATGTAACATAAACACCATATTCAACCTGACGGATACAATCTATTCACTAACTCATAAGAAACGGGCAATGATATATTTATACTATTTGATGCTATTTGGGGGTTATTTCAGTTACTAAAACGTATTTGGAGCAATTTCTGGGGAAAGATTGCTGATCTGCAGTATCCAATAGGATTTCGTGTTACAAAAACAAGTTAACTAGTTGGTTTTCATTCATAATATTCGGATAAAATGCCACTTAAGCAGTTAACTGACCGGAAGCGGAAATTGATAAGAAAGTCCACTTAAGTAGTTAACTGGTATTTTATCACGTTTTGGGAATAAGAAAGTCCACTTAAGTAGTTAACTAGTATTTTATCACGTTTGAGCCCGATATCATATGTGTGTTGCGTGCATGTGTTTTTCTGGATCTGGATCTGGATCGGGGGGTGGGGGGGTGTTGTTTTGATTTTCACGTTAGAGTCATATCCATTATACTCTCTATCTTTACTAATCAACAACACAACGTACGATTCTTTTTTTCATAATCATTCATCAAACAATATTTTAATACAACATGCCACATAATTATATAGTTTCCTTTATCATTCATCAAGCATTGCATTCTAAACAGAAGTGGTCATTGAATGGAACAAAACTTAATATGGACATCTCTATTTTCTTTGAAAAATCAGAACAAAATCCACCACTTATACATTATTAACTTTTTTTTACCATTAATAACATGTTTTACTTTTAACACAAATAACACTCCAAACAATATGAATGAGAATGATGCCCTTGCTTCGCAATAGTCGCGGTGCTGCTCAATCTCTCCATCTTTTAATTTTGAAAATATCATTTAGCACCAGAGTATATACTTGTGGCGGTACCATAGCCCATGAGGTTTAATCGAGGCGTGGTTACCGCTACACCTATCTGCATTGTTAAAAAATCGGGACTTTACTGGAGTTGCACTGCCTCCGGGCATTGCCTCCAGTATTGTTCTCACCATCTTTGTATTTACAAATGTCCCATATGTGTCTGTTCCAGACCGAGAGGACGTAAAGCACCATTTTTCATTCATTAAAAAAAAATCATAATACATTTTAGTCATTACTACTTGTGGCAGTACCATATAGCCAATGAGGTTTAGCCGAGGCGTGGTTACTGCTACACTTATCTGCATTGTTAAAAATTCGGGATTTTACTGGTGTTTCACTGCCTCCGGGCATTGCCTCCAGCATCGTTCCCACCATCTTTGTATCTACAAATGTCCTATATGTGTCTGTTCCAGACCGAGAGGACGTAAAGCACCATTTTTCGTTCATGAAAAAAATCTTCTTTTTTCATAGTTGTATGGCCTCTGCCAATTTTATTTATAGACAATGACGTCATAGACATCATGTGTGTGTTGGCGTGCATGTGTGTGTTGCGTGCATGTGTTTTTCTGGATTTGGTACTCGACGGAAATCAGTTCAGTGTGTGCATGTGTGTGTGTGTGTGTGTGTGTGTGTGTAAGTTAATGTATGATTTACATGAGAACAGTTCTATCGAATTTCCCTGGCTTGAAACTGTACCCTGGCTTGAAACTGTAAAGAACATACTGATTGAATGTGGATATGATTGTGTTTTTTTGTCTAGAAACTCTTTATGTAATAATATTTTACGGTCTCTAAAAGATAAATTCCAAGATTCATGGTTACAGTCCCTTCAATCGAGTAACAAATGTTTCTATTATAGACATTATGAAAACACAATTTCGGAGAACAAAATATATTATGACATTACCTGATAAATATATTAAAAGTTTAATGACATTTAGATGTATACTTTGTTGTCATAAATTACCAATTGAAACAGGACGACGATTTGGACTTGAACGACAGGACTGTAACAAATGTGATATATGGGTGTTATTGGTGATGAATATAATTTTGTAATTGAATGTCCATATTTTTAAGAACATCGAAATATTTTGCCGAGGTATTATATAAATAAGAAATCAGTTTTTTATTTTGTCAGTTTATGACAAAGCCAAAATTCCAATTGAATTTATATAAGATCAGGAAAAGTTGTTTGACAATAGACTGGAGCTTAGTTTGTTTGATGAGTGTTTATTTTTTGCTTAAGAGAGATAGAAGCGGGGGGGGGGGGGGGGGGGGGGGGAGGTGATATGTCAAATCAACAACACCAAAAGTTCTAGCATCAAATTCCCAATGCTATAGTTACTACATTACCACGAGTCAATAACGGAAATAGTACAGCGACAAAAAATGGGGGGTGGGGGGGTGATTGGGGTTGCGGAAATGGATGCAGCTGCTGGGCTAACATTTTCAGAATTTACATTTCTCAGATTGTTTTTCTTGTCTCAACAATTTTCGGCATTAATGATCGAAAATGTAGCTAGTTTTGTTTTGTAGTTGAAAAGATATGTAGTTTTTTTAATTTCTTGTTTTTTTAACAGTGTGCAAAAACAGTACCAAATATGATATCAAGTAAAATTCACCCAACTAGTCGTGTGTCCCATGTGGTCTAGTGGTTAGGATTCCTGGCTTTCACCCAGGCGGCCCGGGTTCGATTCCCGGCATGGGAACTTTTTTGTTTAAATTTAAAGCAATTTTTATGCTAAAAATTTATAGCTTATAGAAACAAAATCATGGAACACACACACACACACACAAAAACAACAACATTGTATCTGCATGCTATTTGAAAACGAAAATCCCCTGAGTGAACCATATCCTATGTGGCTCATAATTATTCGGTATTAACTGTGCACTTTTTGTGTGGCTTTTGACAGTAGCGATTAAAGTATTTATCTGTCGGTACTCAAAAAACTTGAAATAATACATTGGTTAAAAAAAAATTTGGCAGAAGTCTACACATCTACTGTAACACAGTAATAAGAAACTCTTTAATTCAACTTTACCACGTTGACTGTTGTAGTTGTCGCTTTTTTCCCCCTTTCTTCCCCCCCCCCCCCCCCCCCCCCGGTTTTTTTTAGTGTGTGTGGCGGTAGCATCATTAATAATAATAATAATAATAATAATAATAATAATAATAATAATAATAATAATAAGCATTTATAGCGCCTAATCTTAAAAAAGCCCTAAGCGCTTAATAAATGAATAAACCAGCAAGCAATATAAATAAAGAAATGACAAAAATATATTATACACACGCGCGCGCGCGCACACGTACGCACTAAGCACAGACACACGCACGCACTAAACAGACACACGCACACAAACACACACACGAACGCACCACACGCGCACACACACACGCACACGCAACACACACGCACACTGTGACTACCACACGCATGCACACGCGGATGGAAGGGGCACAGTACTTTGAAAAGAAATATAGCAGGCTGTGATTTGAAAAGAGTAGTTTTGAGAGAAGACTTAAATGAAGAAAAGGAGTTGGCAGAACGGAGAGGTAAAGGGAGTCTATTCCAAGAGGAGGGGGCCTGGAAAGAGAAGGAGCGTTCGCCAAGGGTCTTGGTGCGGCAACGAGGGATCTGGAGGAGAGAAGTGTCAGAAGAGGAGCGTAACTGTCTAAGAGGTGTGTAAAGGTTCAGAAGATCAGCGAGATAAGAAGGAACCAGACCATTCAAGTAGTTTCAGACTGTCTGAGGTTGTCTGTCCCACATCAGTAGTAAAAAATAACAACAAAAAACCAACCCACCAGACGGATTTCAATCAAGTACATGTGACCTAAAAATCGTCCCTTTAATTTTGGAGGTGTTTTTTTACCTATTCTTTTTGTTCCCTTTCTTTCAGTTTTTTTAGTCTTTCTTTTTTTTTTTCTCAGTCTTCTGATTTTTTTCTGTTCACTTTTTTATTTCTTTGTTTTATTCCTATCATCTTCTTCTCTTATTCAGTTGTTTTTCCTTTGTTTTATTTTATTTGTTTTTGCTCCATTTTTCGTGGGTTTTTTTTTCCTCTTTCTTCTTTCTTTGTCTCTTTCTTCTTTTCTCTTTTTTATTTCTTGATTTTATTTTCTTCTTTTTTTTCCCTTTCTGTTCTTTTCTTTGTTTTTGCTCTCTTTTTCCTTCTTTTACTCTCTCTTTCTCACTTTTTAAACTTGTTTCCTTTCTTTAACTCTACTGTTTTTTCTCTTCATACCTATTTTCTTTCTCCACCTCTCTCTCTCGCTCTGTCCTTTTCTTCCTCATCTTCCCCAGTTATTTCCTTTGTTATGTCCATTCTCCTTTTCCGTGTCACCTCAGCTTAGTGGTCCGCCTGCGCTGATTACTTTTTTCTCCTTTTTTTTTTTTTTTTTTTTTTGGGGGGGGGGGTCTCAGGGGGCGGGACCCATTACCTGAGTCATTCAGCGGCGTTACTCTCATGACGCTCATTCCGAGTTCCGGGACCACAACCGGGACTGTCCGGTCTCAGAACCCCAAATCGGCAGTTCATGGGGAATGACCAGTGTAAGGTCGTCCAGAGGCAACCACCAGAGGAGCACTGCTAAGAGTCACTTCGGTGGAGTTCAGTGCAGCCTGTTCTGAGCCAACATACTCAGGACACCAATTCAGGATACCACCTAGCCACTATTGACGACAATAATTGCTTAGACGCGGAGCCAGCATGAGTGAGGTCCTCCCCCGAGGGCGCCACCATATCCGTCCAACGATGGCACCAGAGACCACTCTCTGATGGCACCCATGAACCACCAATCCCGTTGACCTTTAAAGACCCATCACGTCACGTGTCAAAATCACGTGTTTCACGTGTTTTCCCTCTTATAGCTGGTAAGAAATCTTCCTAGTATAAGAGGGAATGTAGCACGTGACGTGGGGGGTCTTTAAAGGTAGCTAATTGTTGTTCTTCTAAACATCAGTATAAATAAGTCAATGCTGTGAGAGTAATATAATGTGAGTTCCAACACACTCATCAGAATTATTTCCTTTGTGAATGCGGTGTGCACATGGTGTACTGATGTGTGTGTGTGTGAGCATGCGGTGTACGCGATTGCACATGTGCGCGCCCCGGCGTGCGCACGCATGTGTGTGTGTGTGCGTGTCACTGTGTGTGTGTGTGTGTGTGTGTGTGTGTGTGTGTGTGTGTGTGTGTGTGTGTGTGTGTGTGTGTGTGTGTGTGTGAGAGAGAGAGAGAGAGAGAGAGAGAGAGAGAGAGAGAGAGAGAGAGAGAGAGAGAGAGAGAGAGAGAGAGAGAGAGAGAGAGAGAGAGAGAGAGAGAGAGAGAGAGAGAGAGAGAGAGAGAGAGAGAGCGAGAGAGAGAGAGCATGTACATGTGGGTGCAGATGTACGAATGCATGTAGTAGTATAGAACTATCTTCTTCTTCTTCTGTGGCGGTGCCCAACTTCTTTTCATAGAAGTAAATGCACACACTTTAGGGGGTGACCCAAAAAAAAAGAAACAGAAGAAGAGAAAATAAAAAAGATGAACAGAAAAGACAAAAATCAGCCAACACACATACTATTGCATTTACTTGGGTTCAGTAGAAGAAAAAATCAGTGCAGCAAACAAAATTAAATTTCTAATTCTGGACTGGGATGGGGAGAACTAGGCCTACAGGGAGCTGCCGGCACCTACAAATTTTCACGTTCACCCCCAGCAAACTGCATGGGAACTAGCCGACCCTAGACACTCCATAATGCAAGGCACAGGCCCCAATCAAAAAGACATGACAAACACATCCCTAACTACAGGGTTAAAAACAATTGGGGATGGGGATGAAGGGACTGGGGTGGGGGCGTTTGTTCAGGGTTTCATTGCTGGGATGTGGCTGAGAGCCCTGCTGATGCTGGCTTTCCTCCAGGGTCTGGGACGTTGGTCCATTTCAGGTGGTGCTGAAGCCTGGAGTTGAAGGATGCTAGGGACGGTGCAATAACAATGTTCCCCAGGATCGTGTGAGGAAAAAACATTCCCTGGCGGTATTGTGTCCTTCATGATCTGATGTTGTACGCCTGCGTGTTGGTCTGGCATCCTGTTTTCTTCTGGCAGTTGGTTGTTGGTGCATGTTTGGTCTCAATTTTCAGGAGTACGTTCTTATATTTCTATATGGGTGGTGAGTTGCGCCTTTTGTTCTCCTCTCCTGCAATGAAGGCCAGGCAAGTTCTTGCAGCATGGTGTTGACACTGGAGGTTTACTTGTAGTCCTGCGTGGTCCACCTTGCTGCACGCCTCTGGGCTTTCTCGATGGAGCCGATGCAGGTCGTTGTGGTGGGCGGGGTCCGGGACAGGGCTAGCGCATACTCCAGGACAGTTCGGCAAGGGTCTTGTATACTGTCTCCTTTGCCTTGCGACTGCAGACCTTCTAGTTCCTCCTGACAAAGCCCAGGATCTTGTTTGCTTTGTTGGTGATGTTATTCACATGAAGGTCCCATTTCAACTCGTTGGTCAGCGTCACTCCTAAATCAGTGCTTGGCCCTTGAGACGCACGAAAGACACCCAGTAATCTGCACGCGGGGGACAGCGTTAAAGATACTAGGTCAATCATAATGAATTTATGGCAATGTTAATTCATTAACCAGAGGATGAGCTCCATGACAATAGTTCACCCAAATGGCAAGTCATAAAACGTACTCCTAATAAAACCTAGTTTTTGAAGAAAAATGTTATATTTACCAGTCTCAATTAATTAAAAAAAAAAATCAGCATGTTAATTATTGTCATGGCCTAGGGGGTGGGGTCTTTTATCGTGTTCTAATCAAATCAAATTAAATTAACTTAATTTATTGTCAATGGAAACTTTAACGGAAAATTGTTTTTTGCTCCACATAAAATAGGCACATAAAACTTGACATAGAAACACACAGACGGCAACACTTTTGTTCAATGGCATGGGTGGTGGTGCTGGTGGGTGTGTATCTGTATGTAGTGTGTGTGTGGGAGGGGGTGGGGGCGCTTTTAGAACACACTTGATTTTGTTAAACCTTGCATGCCTACAATGGCAACACAATTGTGTTATTGCTTTCTAAATTGGCAAGCTCTGCAATGCATGTTCTACTTATGTCTGTTATCCGGAATTTTTCCCATTCCCAATAGACTCCAAAAACCAGAAGCCACATCTTTAGGCACTCTAACTTGAAAACCGGAAGCCACGTTTTCAGGCACTCTTTAAACCGGAAGCCACATTTGGGGCCACTCCCAAAACCGGATATCATAAAACATATCAACTTATTTATCTCCCTCATTCTCACACACACACCTTTGACCTACACTGTGCGCGTACACACACACACACACACACACACACACACACACACACACACACACACACACACACACACACACACACACACACACACACACGTGACACACACTTTGAATTTTTTAAAGCAAATAAACACACGCACGCGCGCGCGCACACAAACACACACACACACACGTAATTTACGGTTGACATGTTTCAGATCATGTACGAGTGATGGAAGTGGTTGACAGGTTGACTGAACAACATTATGCAGACGAAACCGAATTGTATGAAAAAAATTAAATGTTGAAAACATTGGCTTTGATTATTTTAATAAACTATAAACATTTACTTTTTATCTTCAATTCTTGTAATTGTTAATTCACACGATGGATTTATTTGTTTCTTTGGGCATATAAAATAGGCAATACATTTTTTTTACAACACTGGAACACTTTGAACCCTCAAAACGTGGTCTGCTTCTGCGCACAGACACAATCATCATCCGGGACATTTAGCTGTACAGAATCCACAAATTAATATGGCGGTCAAGGTGGTGGCAACTACTACCATAAAATAAGAATATTGCGAAACATTGAAGTTGTTTAACAAACACAGACATTCATATTTGCGTTTACCAATGTCAAGATGATGCAGGATGCTCCACGAGAGAACGTGAAAGAAACAAACGAAGTAAGAACTGTTGAAATTAGCGAAGGCAACCTTTCGCCATTACAGAGAATCGAGAAAGCGCATGTGATACCAACACAGTCACAGTCTAATTTTGGTCCGGATATGTCTGGAAGTGATGACGATGAAGCTTCTGAGGTTAGCCATGAAGATATTGTTTTTTTTATATGTGCCTTAATGAACTCATGTCATCCATGTTTAACTTAATGCGATCGTGTATAAATTCTAAATTCAATTTTACACCACCCTGACTCAACAAAACGTAAATCTAGATGACCAGACTGCTAGGCATACCACGCGGTTCAGTTAATTCGATGGTTTAGTCACATTTATTGTGTTAATGGGCTAATTTGCTGTTTTATGTGTTTCTATGTTAATGATAAACAGGATATATACTATATATTTTTTTCTTTTATGTGGCAAAGCCTTTCAGCATTTTGTAAAACCTCAGCATTTTGGGGTGGGGAAAGCGGTTACATCGCGTTTGTGCCCCGTCGCATTTGTGCCTTGTCCTGTTTGTACCCTGTCCTGTTTCCCCGGCCCGTTCTTGTCTATGTGTCTCCATCTCTGTATGACCCATCTGTATATATGCCCTTCCCTGCATCGGCTGCATGTCCCCATCTATGCGTTTCCCCCGTCTATGTAGGGACGGGGACACAGAGATGGGACACATAGAGATGGGGTCACAGAGATGGGGACACATTTTTATAAAGATTAGGATACATAGACTGATAGAGACGGGGACACATACTGTGACATAGTGATGGAGAGACATAGACTCAGGGACACATTAAGACGGGGACACAGTAATGGGGACACATAGAGACGGACACATGATAGAGATGGCAACATATAATATGATATAGGGATGGAGACATATATACTATATAGAGAACGGTCACATAGAGATGGGGACTGATACTGATAGAGAAGGGCATATAGAGATGGAGACACAATGATATGGAAACACATAGAGACGGGGCACATAGAGATGGGGACACTGATGTCCCCACCTCTGTGTCCCCCATCTCTATATTTCCTCATCTTTGTGTGTCCCCATCTCTATTTGACCCATCTCTATTTGATGTTCTCTATGCAGTATTTGTCCCCATTTCTATGTATCACCATCTCTATTGTGACCCATCTCTGTGTGACTCATCTCTATATCATATGCCCTTGTCTGTGTGTCCCCATCCCTATATGTCCTCCATCTCTATGTGTCCCAGTCTCAATGTGTCCCCGAGTCTATGTATTCCTGTATCAGTCTATGTGTCCCCATCACTATATGTTCCTATCTCCCTAAGTCACATCCCTATCTGTTCCCATCTCTTAAGTGTCCTTACCTATGTGACCCATTTCTATATGCCCTTCTCTATGTGTTCCTGTCCCTACATCAGTACATGTCCCCATTTCTATGTGTACCCCGTCTGTGTGTGTACCCGTCCCTATGTGTCCCCATCTCTATGTGACCCCATCTCTATGTGTCCCATCTGTATGCTTACCCCGTATCTATGTGTCCCCATTATGTCCCCATCTCAATGTGTCCCTGAGTATATATTTATACTAATTTTACTATAGTATTATAGGGATGGGGGCACATAGATAAGGGCATAGAGATGGGTCACATAGAGATGGGGACACATAGGGATGGAAAACACATAGAGATGGGGACACAGAGATGAGGATGCATCTAGAGACGAGACACGTAGAGATGGGGACATGTAGGGACGGGGCCACATAGAGAAGGGCGTACAGAGATGGGCCACATAGAGACGGGGTCACATAGGGATGGGGACACAGATGGCAGACCTGCCAACCTTTTCGCTTTGAGCGGAATTTCAGACTACATTTCTTCCGCCCTTCCGCTCAAGTCCATAACAAAAAATTAACATTCTGCTTTCAAAACTAAAAAGGTTTTTTTAACACACAAATTCATCGTCTTATATACAGAGCAGTACAGCTGCTGTGCGTATAACCGACTTTCTAGTTTCTGTTTGCGCAGTTCCGCCAAGATGGCGATTGACACATCGATGTGTGTGAGACTGGGGAGAAAAGAGAATAGACCAATATTTCTGCCAAGATTACATGGAAAAGTATGTGCATTCAGAGATCAAGAAAGTGTGCATCATGCTAGATGTATGATGTGCTCACTACACTTAAAAGTATCCTATGGAGGGTGTCAAGACATCAAATGCCACATTACTTCTCATCGTCTTATCGAAGCTGCAAACTCCTAGTCCCGGACTTCGTCTTTCACACTGTTACCGACTTTTTCAAGCCTACGGAAGGAAAGGAAAACAAAGATGAACGTAAATTGATTCATTATCTTCCTTCCAACAAGTCTTATTATTTAAGTCATCTATGGCACCAACTGTCTTGGTCTGCCCAAATAAAAAGGACAGGAACAAACCAAAAGCTTCTATTGTGTTATGAATAGTTGTGACACTTCCAGACAAGACTAGTTTTAAACAAGACAAGTTCACAAGGATGAAAATTGCTTGCTTCAAATTATGTTTACGCGCGAATGGTAAGATGCCGCGTCAAAATTCCTCTTGGCTCCCAAAAATTCCTCTTTCCTGCCACAAATATTCTTCTTTGGTCTGTTAGGGGGTTGGCAGGTCTGACTGATGGGGACACATCATGATGGGGACACATAAACTATAAAGACAGGACACATTGAGGTGGGGACACAAAAATTGGGACTCATAGAGACGAGGACACATGAGATGGGACCACATAGGGACGGGGACACAGAGAAGGACACATAGAGGTGGGGACACATAGAGATGGAGACACACAGAGATGGGGACATATAGGGAAGGGGGCATATAGAGATGGAGACACATTGAGATGGAGACACAGATAGATGGGGACACATAGAGACAAGAACGGGACGGGGTGGGGCACAAACGGAAATGGGGCACAGACGGGACGGGGCACAGACGGGACGGGGCACAAACGGGACAGGGCACTAACAGGGCGGGGCACAAACGGGGTGGGGCGCAAACTGGGCGGGGCACAAACAGGACCGAGCAAAAATGGGCTGACCTCGGGAAAGCCCCCGAAAGGGGAGGAGGGTTAGTTCTTCCAATTGGGGATATTTATCCTGCCCCACACCCACCGTTCTTCACTCATAGTCATACCATTATAAGCATGCACTATGTGAATTCGTGTCCATCCCACTGGTACACACTTACTGATTAGTTAAGGGTAAAAATTTGCAATCAGTTTCAATAATGGTCAAAGATGACTTGGTGATTACTGAATTAGTAAATGGAAGAAGAACATGTGAACAATATCTTGTGTATGCTTTCGCATACAGAACTTTGGTTTTAAGTCTCATCTGAAGTTTTTATCACGGACATTTTGATTTTTTTCCCATTTCTAACCCTAACCGTAACCCTAATCCTAATCCTATCCATTTCCCGGCTGTTCAGTACTAAACCTTTCCCAAACCCTAACCCTACCCCGACCTGGAGAAAGGGATAGGAGTAGCAGCAAGTTCAAAACTTGAAAAAAATCATCCGCAGGGGAATTTATATAGTGCTCTTTCTCACATGAGCTCGGTGTGCTTTACATTGATAACAATTAAGAACATTATGTCACTTAATCAGAGTGTGGTGGCCTGAATGAGCATCTTTAGTTTAACAATTGAAGGATTTATCCAAGCATCTGATTTGTATGGCTATGCTTATTAAAAAGGGCCTTGTAAAACATGGTAATACACAAATACACAAATGATTAATAATTGAGTGTGTGTGTGTGTCAAGTCAAAGTCAAAGTCAAAAATACTTTATTATCACGTTAGGTGAAATTACAGTGTGGTCTCGTACAACTACAATCACAATACAATCAAAGAAACACATTTGCATGCATGAAAAATGGAAACAAAGCTAAGGAAAAATGAATGACAAATCATGCTTCGCAAAAAAATTTAACATATTTAGGGTCGATACAAGCGATTATCAAAACATTAACTTTATTAAGAACTGCCCTCTTTCCCACCATTTCTATTATCGCATTCATTTGTTCACCCCCACCCTACCCCAAACCCCCACCCTCTCCAAGTCACCCCAAGCTTTCACATATTTTGGGTCCCTTCCCGTTCCCAACATTTCATGCACCCCCCCCCCCCTCTCTCTCTCTCTCTCTCTCTCTCTCTCTCTCTCTCTCTCTCTCTCTCTCTCTCTCTCTCTCTCTCTCTCTCTCTCTCTCTCACACACACATACACACACAGGCATAGAGACATACGGACAGACATACACACACGCACGCACGCACGCTCACACACTAACATACACACACATACAGACACACACACTACTGTACAGATTGACCAAATATACCTCTAGGCCTAAGCTAATATATAATTCCTAATTATTTGGTTTTAGCAGAGATCTTGTTCAGAAGTTCGACTGACTTAGGGACAAAACTAGCTGAATTTCTAATTGTTCTACAACGAATAGTGCGGAACCGTCTATGAGATGGCAATAGTTCATAGCAATGCGTCAGAACGTGACTTGGATCATTAGCGATCTCCCTGGCTTTTCGAATTACACGTTTTTCATACAACAAACACAAACTGTCTTGTTTACTACCCACGATCTTGCTACCAACATTCACAATCTTATTCAGAACACCCTTGGGTTTTACATTCAAGCCACCGTACCAACAAATGAACGAAAATGTTATAATAGATTCAAGTGTGTGTGTGTGTGATATGTATGGTTATGTTACTTTGTGTGTGTGTGTGTGATTATGTTGCTGTATGTATGTGTATGGCTACTTGTGTGTATTTGTGTGTCTCTGTTTTTAGGTGGACTCTTTTATGCTTGATGAAAATGACATGGACGGTAATGAGGAGGTTTTAGAAACAAACAAGTTTCTTCTTGCTGCCGAAACTGAAGAAGGGCAGCAACAACTTCAAACTGTTGATCCTGAGACTCATGCTCGTTTAGAGGCTCTCCTTGAAGCTGCAGGTAAATGGATTTGTTCAAAATAATTATATGGCGCTTTTTCATTTTAATGTACTCATTCTTCCATCTAGATACTCCTAGACATACACCGATGACCAGGTACCATATTTTCCGGGCTATGAGCCTCTTTTTTTTCTCTTCAACTTTGACCCCTGCGGCTAAAACGACGATTGCAGCTAATTTGTGAATATTCCCCCTTCCGTATTTTAGGCTGGTCGTCAACTCCAGCCTGTTGACATCGTCAATCTCGGTAAAATCGAACCGTTCTCATGCTGAAACTGAAGAATTTAATCAGCGATATCACGATCTGACCACTAAATTTCACTACTTTTATGCACACGTCATCAAGTTGAAAAGCAGCTCCTTTCCGTTATCAAACTGATAAATCGGCGTTAGTGTATGCACTGAAACACTTGCTGAATGAAAACAACTCACAAAATCTGATAAATGAAAGCAGCTAGCGCATTAGCGTTTGCCGTGATTTCGTATCTGCGGTGTGTGCTGCGCCATTTTGTCGGCCGAGTTGTACACGCGGTAAAAGTTTTGTGTGTGCAAACTGTGACTGAAAATTAACTGCCAGTGCGTTACTTTGTCATATTTTGTGTTGTGTTGTGTCGTTGTGCAGAATCCAGTATTTAGTAGGTCTGTTAAAGTGAAGATTAGGTCTGTAGTGTGTAGTTTGTGTGTAAGTGCAACACGGGCCGTCAAAGTTGCCGTGGCTTTCGATCGTTCGTCTGCTCGTCTTCTCAGGTTCGTTTTTCTTTTTCAGTCTCTTGCGGCTTAGATACTGAACGCGGCTTTATCGTTGTTTTTTCCAGAATTTTAATAAAATTCAGGGGGTGAGGCTTAGACAACGGTGTGCTTTGTAGTCCGGAAAATACGGTACATATTTCATACACTAACACATGCCATATTTTACGGACTATAAGGCAATACTTTTTTCCTAGACTGAGACCCCTGCGCCTTATAATTTGACTAATAATATGGTAAGAAACTATAATAAAATCTGAATTTTACGTAAAATTTGGGGGGCGCACCTTATAATCAGGTGCGCCTTATAGTCCGTAAAATATGGTACCGGTATATGTGTTACGCCCAATCCATGAAATTGCCTATTTCATGAAATGGGCAAAATGATTTGCCCAGTTCGTGAAATAGCCAATTTATAACTTGCAATTGAGAAAAGCAATATGAATGAAATATAGTTTGTTCATTAGCACTCATAGATCAAGAATTGGTTCAAACGAATGAGAAATCTCATCTGTAGATGAGTTAAAATTATTTTATTCAGAGTTAATTTGATAAGACGTTTGATTCAACATTTGGCTCGGGCATGCCCCACCTTAGCATCTGGTCGAGTTGGGGGGCAGGATAGGGGTGCAAATACAATGTAGAAAAGTGTGATGCCATTGAATCAATCTTAATCAATACCTGTGTGAATGGGGATTCAAAAATGTGATCTCATATACATTGTCCATTTCATAAATTGGGCAAAGCATTTTGCCCATTTCATAAAATAGGCAATTTCACGGCTTGGGCGTAACATGCACACGTGCCTTGCATACATGCAGTGAGGTCCAGAACACAGCCACACAGTCCTATTAAAATTGGAAATGTCCTATTCTTTCTTGAGAACAAATCAGAAATGTCTTATTGAAATTTAACACTGGCAGACTTTGTCTTACTGATATTTGCAAGAGCCAGGACATTTTGTTCTATTGATTTTCTTGTTTCAGGACAGTTTGTCCTGTCACTTTTTTATGCTTGGTGCTTGCTTATAATCATAGTCGTACATAAAAACAGTCGTAGGCATTGCACGTGCGCGCGCACACACACACCAGGGCTCCCAGGGACCCCCATTTGGGGGTCTATGAAGTACTAAAATTCTAAAGGACTCTCTAAAAGAATGTGCAGGGGGTCCCAGGGATGCACTAAAAAAAAATCTTTTTACCATTCGTAATGCCACTGGGACACTGTATCCCGCCTCTAGGACCCTCTATGCTGTAAGTGAAGGAGTCCCTGGGACCCCTTGTTTTGCGGCGCGATTGGGAGCCCTGCACACACACACACACACACACACACACACACACACACACACACACACACACACACACACTCTCTCTCTCTCTCTCTCTCTCTCTCTCTCTCTCTCTCTCTCTCTCTCTCTCTCTCTCTCTCACACACACATGCACACACTCTCTCAAAACAGAGAGAGAGAGAGTGAGTGCTACACACTTATTTCGAGAATAAATTTTGCCCCCAGCCATTTTGGATTTGTGTACAGCTTTAGCTTCAAATTTGTGACATTTTAAACTAGACTTCAACTTCAACTTATATAATGCCAGAATAAAGTTCCAGTATGGTTGACATAGAGACTGAGATATATATTAAAATATGTAGAGAAAAAAAGTATTTATAAGCTTGTCAGATATTCTCATGTGACATAGTATCTAAACATAAAGTAATGTTTAGATTAACATCAATGCCCACCTTCGTCATTTTATTCCTTTTAATATAATTTACATAAAAGCAATTTAGACCCTTAGGCCTTTCAGTTTCATTTCCTGGTTTCATGTCTGCGTCTTGCATGTGATGCACCAAAATGGTAATGAACGCCAACATTGAAAAACACGTCTTTTTGAAAGGGTGTCCTGATTCAGATTGTTGAAGTGTAGTACAGGTTCACATTAACCCCTTCCCTGCCTGGCTCCATGATTGATGATGCCATAACTTTTGATGTAGCCTTGGAATGATGGTTTTTGTTTTAGCAAAGTCAGGAAAGCTGTCAAGACCATTTTTTCTTCAGATTGAAGCTAACAGGTCACTTTTTATTTTAAAATAATAAAGACGATAGTTTCTTAAAAAATATCTGGCAGTCAAAGGGGTTAAAACCACTGGCACCAATCTCACTGGTGCAGCAACCCCAGGACTGCTGAGAGAAATTTAAAAAAGTCTATTGTAACTTCAGTAAGCATTAAAAAAAATCTAACTTTAAAAAAATGGGCCATGCACTGGCTTTTTGAGGAAAACATGCCTTTACTTAGTAATTATAGTTTCCCCAAATTGATGAATCTTGTTTGCTTTTTGTTTGCTTTTCCCCCCTCAGTTACAGACAGCAGACTGAGGACAATCTTCATTGATTATTTTCAGTGCAGAGGTTTGGTTTTTGCCTTTGTTTGTCTCTGTCTGTCTGTCTGTCTTGTCTCTAAGAAAATCTTAAGTACCATTCAGAAATACATAATAATACTACACATGGGTGCAACTTTTCCTGGTATACAAGGATTTCCTGTTTTTGAATTTTACCAGAAAAGGAATTTCCTTTTTTTTTAATTTGTCAAACAAGATTGTGTGTCTACTGTATTTTTCAAACACTTTAAAATAAACATTTGTATAAATTGTGGAAAAAGCAAACTAAAATACCTTCATACATCATTTTTTTTCTTCAGCTGCAGGCGGACATTACCCCTAGACCCCGGCCTTTCAGGTTTTGTCATTTTGTGTAGTTGCACCCATGAATGCATAATAGTATATAATAATACTACATGAATAATAATTCAGAGATACATAAGAACGGAGCCATGACATGAGAAACCTTGCCTTTCTCTTTCTGTCAGCTGGTCTGTCTATCTATTTGTGTTTAGAAAATAAGTTTTCTTCTCTCCTAAGTTAAACTTTATGACCCCCATACTATGTCGCAGTAGCTTTTCATCACAGGTGAACAGCTTGGTGTGCACAAGCTCCCTCTAAGTGGACAATTTGCAGCATTTTTCATCAGATTAAAAAAAAAAATCAACTTTCTTTTGATTTAGTAAGAGTGGTATTGTTGGAATAAACATTTTTTTTTTCTTTTCATTTTCTAACCAGAATTGCAGGAATACAAACATACTTATCTTGTTCCGTTCATGGTGTTTGTCTCTTAGCCGCATTCAGTTGACGTGGTCGCACGTTCAGTAGTCAGTATTCAAAAGCTTGTTTTAACCAGCTTTAGCCCAGATTTGCTCAAGGGAGAGCACAGAAGATTGATGGAACATGGTGAAAAAGTTATAAACTGAACCAATCATATTATTATGAAAATTATTTAGGAGAATTTTGTCTGTCGACTGTGATGTTCGGATGATGATACCTTTTATCTCAGTTTAATTAAATAGCAAGCAATATTTCCTGCGTTTAATATTTTTTCGACATTGCATAGTCTTTAAAGAAAGTTAAACATATTAATGACAATATGCAGAATTGTTCCGGATAACCTTAGCTAAGAATGAAGCCATTGACATTGTTCATATTGTGAACCATATAAATCTGCTCCCAGTGAAAGCAATTTTGGGGGAATGAAAAATAGCCAAATTAAGACTAAACCAGTGATGATGAAAAAAAGGCAGAATTATTCCTGATGTCCCTGCGATTATGCCCACTTCGTCAATTCATTTAGATGGCAAGACATATTGCAGGAATTTGATTTCTGATGACAAAGCATTATTTTAAAAGATTTAGTGAACCGATCTTAATAAAAAGTGGCAGAATTGCTGCTGTGTTCCTGACAGTGATGCCCATGATATCAATTTATTTAAATGGCACGCTTTTATAAAATACGCTTTAACATAGACCTACACAATTTTCTTTGTGCACATATATACGGCTTGCCATCTTGGTTTTATTTTCATTTAGAGCTTATATGGTCAGGTGGATTTGAAAAGAATTGTCAGACTCAGAGGTTCAAACTTTGTCAGTGCTTTCTTGCTATAGATTTTGTTTTATTGACCAATTAATCTACATTACCATTTATTTCTATTTATTATGTCTCATTTAAAGAAGTTGCAATGATCTCATGAGTCATACTCATACATAAGCACTGACATACAAATGAAACAAAAAGAGAATTTTTTTTTTCTTCCCCTGCAGGAATCAGCAAACTCTCTTCAAAGGACGGAAAAGCTCTTACTGACCCCGAGGTCCTTCGCACTCTGACTTCATCTGTCAGCAGTGCCTTGGATGAAGCTACGCAGGCCATTAATTGTATGCGATCTGAGCAACAGGGTCAGGCGCAGGGAGCCGAGGGGTAGGATTTTATTTTTTTTGTCTGATGGAAAATTAACAAATCACAGTTCAGTCAGCCATCGAGTTGTATAACTGTGGAAGCATCAGGATGTGCAGTTTTTTCTGTTGCCAAGTCTGATTTTAGTGAAAAGATGAAGTTTTGTTTTGTTAAGTTTTTATTTGGGAGGGAGGGGTGGGTGGTAATATTTTTTGAGGGACTGAAAACAGAGATGCCTACCATCTCAACAGGTTGTCCAGGAAATTCTGAAAATACTACAGTGGAACCTCCCTTATAAGATCATCCAAAATGAGGTCTTATAAGGGAGGGGTCTTTAAGGGAGGTAATTTTAATACTTACAAAGAAGGGCAATGTCTCAGAGAAGTATGGGAGGGAGTCTTATAATGGGAGGTCTTATAAGGGAGGTTCCACTGTACTGTATTTTGCACTGCCTGCTCCGGCAGATTGAAAATCAACAAATAGTAAAAGTTGAGACCGCATGTGTGTGTGTGTTGCTGAAAAAAATAATGTGTTCTACATTTCCTATGTGCTAGCGTTTTTCATTTTGGCAGTGCACAAGCACTCAATGAACGTGACGCAGGCACTGTGCGCAAACTGTACGAAAGCGGCAGTGTTCCTGATACCACCGAAGAAGGAGAAAGTCTCCTGTCCTTGGCATGTTCTGCAGGATACTACGAACTGGCTCAGGTACTGTTATTGTTTACACCTTTCTCCCCAGGGGGTGGGTGGGTGGGGGGGAACCAGGGGGTCTTTCGTAAAAATAGTTCCCCCACCTTCTGGAAGTTCTGTGCTTCTAACTTCCTCTAATCTGCCACTCTCTTTGACTCTGTCTTTTCCCTTTGACTGCTTTTTCCCTTTGCTTTCTATCATCTACTATCTTTCTGACTTATTGGCCCATTCTCCTGACTTTTTTCCAAAAAATCTTCCAAATAATTTTTCTCCTTTGAGCTCCTCCGAAATCGGAATGTGTTGGCTGTGTGCAGCGGGGAGACCAGTGAAAACTGAAAACCGGACACATAAGTATCTTACCCATTATGGCCATATGGCCCGGGAACGCAGAAGAAGAAGAAGTTTACGCCTTTTTGGGGGTGTTTCATGTGTGATTGACTGAACAATGTGATAAGTATTATCAAGTAATCAATTGCCTTTATTTTATCCTTGCACAGATGTGCAGGGACATTTTCTAAATAGACGCTATAGCTGATCAGTCATGTGTTGGAAACATCTATGCTTGTTTTTTCAGGTTTTGTTAGCAATGAACGCCAACGTTGAAGACAGGGGAATCAAGGGTGACTGTACCCCATTGATGGAGGCCGCTAGTGGGGGTTTCGTGGACATTGTCCGCTTGCTCTTGCTGCACGGGGCCGATGTCAATGCCCAGTCGTCTGCTGGTCAGTTGCTGTGATAACTGTAGCTCAGTGATTGCTTTGAATATTTTTACAGCCTGTGATGAGGGAATTTACTTGCATGCTTTCAGTTTAAACAGCGGTCATGCGCTGGGTACTGCGTCAATGTCATAATCACCTGACGTCGTTTGTTTAACCCAAAGGAGAGAGGGGAAGGAAGGAAAAGAAAGGACGCCGCTTTCTGTCGGGCAATCATGTGATGTCACAAGATTGTAGCCCAGCCGATAAGAATGAAGAGTGGATGGATGAAATAGAAAAGGAGGTGGGGGGGGGGGGGGGGGGGGGGGGAGAGGAGAAAAGGGTTGTTTGCAGTACACCTTGTTACACAGCCTAATGATAAAGTAGTCGGTGTAATTTTGAAGCCTCTGTAGATTTTATTGTGACGTTTGTTTGTGTCTGGTGTTGTTTTGTTCTGATATGTTCAATGGTTTGTCCCTTTGCATCTTTGCTATTGAATGAATATTCCACCCATAAATATACTGAGGGGGAGGGGGGGTGTCTTTGGTACAAATCCCCACCTTCTGGAAGTTCTGTGCTTGTAACTTCATCTGATCTGTCACTCTCTTTGACTCTGCCTTTTCCCTTTGCTTTCTGTCGTCTACTATCTTCCTGCCTTACCGTCCATTCTCCTGCCTTTTGTTAAGATTGTTTGATGAAGCTGATATTTATAGATGATGATATTGCAGGTAGCAGAAGTCAAAGGCTTGTTGCAACTGACCTTTACTTTATAGATGATGACGATATTGCAGGTAGCAGAAGGCAAAGGCTTGTTGCAACTGACCTTTACTTTATAGATGATGACGATATTGCAGGTGGCAGAAGGCAAAGGCTTGTTGCAACTGACCTTTACTTTATAGATGTTGACGATACTGCAGGTAGCAGAAGGCAAAGGCTTGTTACAACTGACCTTTACTTTATAGATGATGACGATATTGCAGGTAGCAGAAGTCAAAGGCTTGTTGCAACTGACCTTTACTTTATAGATGATGACGATACTGCAGGTAGCAGAAGGCAAAGGCTTGTTACAACTGACCTTTACTTTATAGATGATGACGATATTGCAGGTAGCAGAAGTCAAAGGCTTGTTGCAACTGACCTTTACTTTATAGATGATGACGCTACTGCAGGTAGCAGAAGGCAAAGGCTTGTTACAACTGACCTTTACTTTATAGATGATGACGATACTGCAGGTAACAGAAGGCAAAGGCTTGTTACAACTGACCTTTACTTTATAGATGATGACGATACTGCAGGTAGCAGAAGGCAAAGGCTTGTTGCAACTGACCTTTACTTTATAGATGATGACGCTACTGCAGGTAACAGAAGGCAAAGGCTTGTTGCAACTGACCTTTACTTTATAGATGATGACGATACTGCAGGTAGCAGAAGGCAAAGGCTTGTTACAACTGACCTTTACTTTATAGATGATGACGATACTGCAGGTAACAGAAGGCAAAGGCTTGTTACAACTGACCTTTACTTTATAGATGATGACGATACTGCAGGTAGCAGAAGGCAAAGGCTTGTTGCAACTGACCTTTACTTTATAGATGATGACGATACTGCAGGTAGCAGAAGGCAAAGGCTTGTTGCAACTGACCTTTACTTTATAGATGATGACGATACTGCAGGTAACAGAAGGCAAAGGCTTGTTACAACTGACCTTTACTTTATAGATGATGACGATACTGCAGGTAACAGAAGGCAAAGGCTTGTTGCAACTGACCTTTACTTTATAGATGATGACGATACTGCAGGTAGCAGAAGGCAAAGGCTTGTTACAACTGACCTTTACTTTATAGATGATGACGATACTGCAGGTAGCAGAAGGCAAAGGCTTGTTGCAACTGACCTTTACTTTATAGATGATGAAGATACTGCAGGTAACAGAAGGCAAAGGCTTGTTACAACTGACCTTTACTTTATAGATGATGACGATACTGCAGGTAACAGAAGGCAAAGGCTTGTTGCAACTGACCTTTACTTTATAGATGATGACGATACTGCAGGTAACAGAAGGCAAAGGCTTGTTGCAACTGACCTTTACTTTATAGATGATGACGATACTGCAGGTAACAGAAGGCAAAGGCTTGTTACAACTGACCTTTACTTTATAGATGATGACGATACTGCAGGTAACAGAAGGCAAAGGCTTGTTACAACTGACCTTTACTTTATAGATGATGACGATACTGCAGGTAGCAGAAGGCAAAGGCTTGTTGCAACTGACCTTTACTTTATAGATGATGATGATACTGCAGGTAACAGAAGGCAAAGGCTTGTTACAACTGACCTTTACTTTATAGATGATGACAATACTGCAGGTGGCAGAAGGCAAAGGCTTGTTAAAACTGACCTTTGCTTTAATAGATGATGAAGATACTGCAGGTAACAGAAGGCAAAGGCTTGTTACAACTGACCTTTACTTTATAGATGATGACGTTACAGCAGGTAACAGAAGGCAAAGGCTTGTTACAACTGACCTTTACCTTATAGATGATGACGATACTGCAGGTAACAGAAGGCAAAGGCTTGTTACAACTGACCTTTACTTTATAGATGATGACGATACTGCAGGTAACAGAAGGCAAAGGCTTGCTACAACTGACCTTTACTTTATAGATGATGACGATACTGCAGGTAGCAGAAGGCAAAGGCTTGTTACAACTGACCTTTACTTTATAGATGATGACGAACTGCAGGTAACAGAAGGCAAAGGCTTGTTGCAACTGACCTTTACTTTATAGATGATGACGATACTGCAGGTAGCAGAAGGCAAAGGCTTGTTGCAACTGACCTTTACTTTATAGATGATGACGATACTGCAGGTAGCAGAAGGCAAAGGCTTGTTGCAACTGACCTTTACTTTATAGATGATGACGCTACTGCAGGTAGCAGAAGGCAAAGGCTTGTTGCAACTGACCTTTACCTTATAGATGATGACGATACTGCAGGTAACAGAAGGCAAAGGCTTGTTACAACTGACCTTTACTTTATAGATGATGACGATACTGCAGGTAGCAGAAGGCAAAGGCTTGTTGCAACTGACCTTTACTTTATAGATGATGACAATACTGCAGGTAGCAGAAGGCAAAGGCTTGTTGCAACTGACCTTTACTTTATAGATGATGACGATACTGCAGGTAGCAGAAGGCAAAGGCTTGTTGCAACTGACCTTTACCTTATAGATGATGACGATACTGCAGGTAGCAGAAGGCAAAGGCTTGTTGCAACTGACCTTTACTTTATAGATGATGATACTGCAGGTAGCAGAAGGCAAAGGCTTGTTGCAACTGACCTTTACTTTATAGATGATGACGCTACTGCAGGTAGCAGAAGGCAAAGGCTTGTTGCAACTGACCTTTACTTTATAGATGATGACGCTACTGCAGGTAACAGAAGGCAAAGGCTTGTTGCAACTGACCTTTACTTTATAGATGATGACGATACTGCAGGTAACAGAAGGCAAAGGCTTGTTGCAACTGACCTTTACTTTATAGATGATGACGATACTGCAGGTAGCAGAAGGCAAAGGCTTGTTGCAACTGACCTTTACTTTATAGATGATGACGCTACTGCCGATAACAGAAGGCAAAGGCAAAGGCTTGTTGCAACTGACCTTTACTTTATAGATGATGACGCTACTGCAGGTAACAGAAGGCAAAGGCAAAGGCTTGTTGCAACTGACCTTTACTTTATAGATGATGACGCTACTGCAGGTAACAGAAGGCAAAGACTTGTTGCAACTGACCTTTACTTTATAGATGATGACGCTACTGCAGGTAGCAGAAGGCAAAGGCTTGTTGCAACTGACCTTTACTTTATAGATGATGACGCTACTGGAGGTAACAGAAGGCAAAGGCTTGTTACAACTGACCTTTACTTTATAGATGACGATACTGCAGGTAGGAGTGCAAAGGCTTGCTACAACTGACCTTTACTTTATAGATGACGACGCTACTGCAGGTAACAAAAGGCAAAGGCTTGTTACAACTGACCTTTACTTTATAGATGATGACGATACTGCAGGTAGCAGAAGGCAAAGGCTTGTTGCAACTGACCTTTACTTTATAGATGATGACGATACTGCAGGTAGCAGAAGGCAAAGGCTTGTTGCAACTGACCTTTACTTTATAGATGATGACGATACTGCAGGTAACAGAAGGCAAAGGCTTGTTGCAACTGACCTTTACTTTATAGATGATGATACTGCAGGTAGCAGAAGGCAAAGGCTTGTTGCAACTGACCTTTACCTTATAGATGACGATGCTGCAGGTAGCAGAAGGCAAAGGCTTGTTACAACTGACCTTTACTTTATAGATGACGATACTGCAGGTAGCAGAAGGCAAAGGCTTGTTGCAACTGACCTTTACTTTATATATGATGACGCTACTGCAGGTAACAGAAGGCAAAGACTTGCTACAACTGACCTTTACTTTATAGATGATGACGATACTGCAGGTAACAGAAGGCAAAGGCTTGTTACATCTGACCTTTACCTTATAGATGATGACGATACTGCAGGTAACAAGGCAAAGGCAAAGGCTTGTTTACAACTGAGCTTTACTTTATAGATGACGATACTGCAGGTAGGAGTGCAAAGGCTTGCTACAACTGACCTTTACTTTATATATGATGACGCTACTGCAGGTAACACCCCCTTGCATTCGGCTGCCTGTGCTGGTCACACGAACGTGGTGAAGGAGCTGATCACCAACGGTGCCCTGGTGGAGGTGCACAATGAGAACGGCCACACCCCGCTGATGGAGGCAGCCAGCGCGGGCCACGTGGAGATCGCCCAGCAGTTGCTGGCCGCAGGGGCAGGCATCAATACCCACTCCAACGAATTCAAGGAGAGCGCCCTCACCCTGGCCTGCTACAAAGGTCAGGGTGCAACATTTCCCGTTTCACAAGGATTTCCTTTTTTTGTGTTTAATTTTACCTTAATTTTACCTTAACCCCTTGACTGCCATAAACGTATCATGTACTGACTTCACATGACATCACTGATGACGTCATCAGATGAAGAGGAATAACTGATATGCTGGTTTTTGCCTTTGCACAGTCAAGAGAGTTATATCCCCAGACCATTTTGCTAAATTGGCTCTATCAGTTGTCTTTTTTATGTCATGATTTGTACAATGATTTTTCTTGAATTTTCTCTGGCAGTCAAGGGATTAAAAGAAATTCCTTCTTTTTTTTTTAATTCGTCAAAACCCCCAACATCTTTGTGTATCATATTTAAAAATAATAAACATTTGTATAAATTGTGCTTTCAATTGAAGACTATAGATTTTGTCTTGGAATGGCAGGAGAGCTATCTAAAACTACCTTTATAATAAATTTTTTGCTTCAGCTTCTGGGGAGCGTTGCCCCCCTGAACACTCCAACTGAGCTCTGTTCCTGAACCCTAGCCTTTTATTTTATTATTTTTCGTTTTGGGTAGTTGCACCCACGCATCTTTGTTAGTCTCATGTTTATTAATTGCCCATATCACAGCGTGTCTCATAGCCAGCTTGTGAAGATCTAGACTGCTGGAATCTGTTAAAACTGATTCCTTCATTGCCCAATCTACTCTGAGGAAACTGGGGAGTCTTTTGTATAAATAATTTCCCCACCTCAGGGCTCCCAATCGTCCCTCAAAACAAGGGGTCCCAGGTACAGTATAGAGGGTCCTAGAGGTGGGATAGAAGGTCCCAGTCGCATTGCGAATGCTAAAAAGAATTTTTCTACTGCATCCCTGGGACCCCCTGCACATTCTTTTAGAGGGTCCTTTAGAATTTTACAACTTCATAGACCCCCAAATGGGGGTCCCTGGGAGCCCTGCCACCTTCTGGAAGTTCTGTTCTTGTCTTCTCCTGTAGACTATTCTGATGCCTGTTTCAATGACTGTTCTACAGGCCATCTGGACATGGTGAAGTTCCTACTGGACGCTGGTGCTGACCAGGAGCACAAAACCGACGAGATGCACACCGCTCTTATGGAGGCCTCCATGGACGGACACGTGGAAGTGGCCCGCCTTTTGCTGGACAGTGGCGCTCAGGTAAAGGTAGTTTGTTTGTTTTTTTGTAAAGGAGAGGTTATGGTGACGTAAGGGGGGTGAAAGGTTTTGTTAGACTGATACTGAAAAAAAAAATGTTTGAGAAAGCTTGTTAAAATCTGTACACATGAACATTTCTCTCTTTCCCCATGGCAACACAGTGATAGGCCAGTCATAATATGACTTGTATATCACTGTGTTGCCATGGTGAAAGAGTGAGAAATGTTCATGTGTACAGAGACCTTAAGCAGCCCGAAGCTGCTTAATGTTTTCAGGGCTGTCTGTTTGTTCCTGGCTGATTATGTGGATTGCTGACTGAATATGTATGTTATTTTTTTTACCACGATAGCGTTTGAACGGAGGGACCCAGGACACTCACATTTTACATGAGGATAGGTAGTTAGGATATCTAGGTCAAGTTTGAAGATGGTCAAAGGTCAAGGTCACTGGAGCCAAACAAAATGTGCTACATGACTGCTTGCATTTTCATGCTCTAATTCTTTCTGATTCTTTATTTTGTTGTTAAATAATTATAAGGTTATGTGGAAGGGTTATCCTTTGGTTAATATGCTTGCCTGGTAATTTCTTGTTTATGGTACTGGCATACTGCAGACCTGTTTTCTTTACGGATTTGTCCGTAATTCTTGCGTTTTGAGACCTCCGATTACGCTATTGTGGTCAGCAGCAAAACATTCTGCATTTCCGCTGAACGAGTGCAAAACAAAAAAGAAGAAGAAATCGAAAGAAGGCATAGGTTTTGAACCGTACTCGGCACTGTCTTCAGCTATCAAAGATAGTGATGTCCCTTGAATAGTTCTGTACTTCTGGTGGGTTCGCTTCCGGTTTACAGGCCCATGCACCATTTTCTAGGCGCGATGGTACGCTTGCGGTCGGTGAGTGTTTGAAGGCAAGGCAGGCCGCGAAATGAGTATTTGCCACCCCCACCGGCCACTCAACCCAAATTTTGACATGTTGAAATTGGGTTTCGACGGGAAGTTGCAGTGTGTGTGTGTACGTTGCCCCCCCCCCCCCCCCACCGTTGTTAAAGGTTCCGACGGTAGCAGAAAATC
The DNA here is from genome assembly GCA_017654935.2 of Phymorhynchus buccinoides. Lineage (NCBI taxonomy): Eukaryota > Metazoa > Mollusca > Gastropoda > Neogastropoda > Raphitomidae > Phymorhynchus > Phymorhynchus buccinoides. Next base: position 65,459,257 of record CM065682.1, on the reverse strand, counting down.
CGGGTGGAAGGATTTCTCGGCCGGCAATTTTTTATTTTAATTTTTTAATTTTCATCATGATCAGGAAATTACTGAAATTACTGATTTGAGAACTTGGGATTACTGACAGTGAAAATTTGGGGTAAACAGGTCTGTTTCTGCGTTATGATACTGGCATGGATGTAATTCGTACGTACTTGGTTTTGGTATTTGTGCTTTCTATGAAATATAAAAATCACTAATGAAATGCGTGTCCTGATTTCCTGTGCAGGTGAACATGCCCGTGGACAGCTTTGAGTCTCCGCTGACGCTGGCGGCGTGTGGAGGCCACGTTGAGCTGGCCAACCTGCTGATAGAGCGCGGGGCCAACATCGAGGAGGTCAACGACGAGGGGTACACCCCCCTCATGGAGGCCGCCCGCGAGGGACACGGGGAAATGGTCGCCTTGCTTCTCTCCCATGGTACGTTTGTAAGATACAGTGGAGTACTGTTAACGGGAAAATCGGGGGACAAAGATTTTGTGTGTGCGTTAACCTTTATTTGTGTTAAGCATTAACTGATTAAGTAATAATCAGGCATGAAAGAATTCCGCGTTTCGCGGAAAATCCGCGGAAATTTTTCCAAACTTCCGCGGGAAAAAAAATTGTGCTAAGGAAGGCGAAATGAGTAGCTCCCGCTCAACAAAAGTAGCGATGTTAGCTGAAAATGTGTGTGGAAGGCTATTTGAAAATCCGGGTGGAAGTATTTCTCGGACGAAAATGTTTCCTCTTTTTTGATCTTCATCCACTTTCATGCCTGAATAATAAAGAGGGTTTCATCCATTCAAACAGATTTGTGCGTTAACTATTATTTCATGTTATCCAGTTTTGTGTCAAGTGTACTCCATTGTACTATATTTTAGACTATAATGTGATACTTTTTTCCCAGACTGAGCAGACCCATGTGCCTTATTATAGCTATAATACAGTAGGAAAACATAACAACAAAATCTGAATTTTGTGTAAAATTTGGGGGTTGCGCCTTATAGTCTGATCAAGTCAGCTGCAGGTCGTTTTTGGTGGGGGGTGGGAATGTTTCTGACATTGCTAAAGAAAGTGTTCCATATTTTTCAGACTGTAAGGCACTCGCTTAATTTCCCACAAAATTCAGATTTTGTTATATTTTCTTACAGTCTGGGAAAAAAAGTATTTAATTAAAGTCCGTAAAATATGGTATTTATGGCATTTTGAGTGACACTATCCTTAAGATATGAGGACTATTTTGTTGTGATTATTTCGTAATAACAATTTATTTAAATCGTGGCTTCCCACTGTCTCCCGCAGGTGCTGACATCAACGCCCAGACAGAGGAGATTTATTTAAATCGTGGCTCCCCACTGTCTCCCGCAGGTGCTGACATCAACGCCCAGACGGAGGAGACGCAGGAGACGGCCCTGACGTTGGCCTGCTGTGGGGGGTTCAAAGAGGTGGCTGAGTTCCTCATCAAGGCTGGAGCCGACCTGGAGCTGGGCTGCTCCACGCCGCTCATGGAGGCTGCCCAGGAGGGACATCTGGATTTGGTGGATTTTCTCCTCCAGGAATGTAAGTCTTTTTTAATCCCTTCAGTTTATCAATGTTGTTTGACTCTTCATGGTTTTGAGGTTGCATTATCCGTTGCACATTACCGTCCACTCATTTCTGGCGGAGCTTTGGCCATTTTTACGCTTTCCCCCTCTTTATCTCCCTTATCATCAAGGTCACTTATTCGCCTAGCTCAGTGCATATGACAGGTACAGCGGGATAAACCCCCAAACCTCCTGTAGAAAAAGAAGAACTAAGTCTACCCACATACCCATCACACTGCACTGAACACAGCAAGCAAGTTAAGAGAGACCTGTCACTTTTTCATTTGCAATCTTCATTGTTTTGTTTGATAAGGCCCCCTACAAGTACCGTTTTTGAAATCCTAGAACCGTTACCAAGTTGGAACATGATAGTGGACTGAGATGCATGAGCAAAGTGAGTGAAGAAACCAAGTGGTGACGGCTGGGTCCGGATACGACTGAACTTTTGTTGCGTATTGCAGCGGCCAACGTCCACGCCCAGACCGGCACCAATGACACAGCCTTGACCTATGCTTGCGAGAACGGTCATACTGATGTGGCGATGAGGCTTCTGAGCCATGGAGCCTTCCTGGTCAGTACAGACTTGCCTGGAGGAAAGCACTTTTTTTTTTTTAGGCTTTGTGGTCAGTTCTTTTGAACAAACGAGAATTGTTATTTATTTCATTGGTGCTACTACCTTCCGTATAAACGGAAATCCGTAAATTAAGTTTTCTGCTGAGACGGAAATTCTGTATTTTAAAAATTTTGTCCCCCCCTCAAAAGTTGATCTGTTAACTGTGGTTGGGGGCATTTTGAATCTGGGTCTTCCAACCACCGGAAGTGAAAATACAACAAAAATGGCGGCCGAGTCATATTCACACATACTTATTTGAATTAAATTCAACATTATCAGCATGAATTTTGTGTCATGAAAGCTACAAACTTCACAGAAAGGTAAGTTACAACTATATTTCAATTCACCAAATGATATTTATGATGTTAAACGTATGAATATGTTCAAAAATGTTGCTTAGAAAAACTCAATTGATAGTCATGTTTGGATCCACTGACATCGTATTTCACTTATGATCTAATTATTATCTTCTATTTGAACGGCTTTATAACTTTATAGTTGTGTTTCGCTGCCCCTGGACCCCGGCCTTTCAGTATTTTTCATTTTTGGGAGTAGCACCCATGTTATTTGAATATTTGTTGTTTTCTGGATATACAGTGGAGAACTGATAACTCAAAAACGGATAACTCAAAAACACTGGATAGCTCACAATAAGTTTTGGGTCCCAGTGTAATAATCTCTATGTTGAAAAGTCTTTTTAATTCAAAATATTGGCTATCTCAAAATAAAATTTCAGTCCCTTCAATTTTGACTTAAGCGATTCTTACTGTATTCTGTATAGAATTGTACTGCCCTAACAAAAGGCAATAACTGACGATTATAAAGCTAAAACTATTAGATCATTTTAATCTTGTTCATTGCATGATTTATGACTGGGTACTATAGATTCCATTATTTCTTTTGTGCCCACAGGAGCATGAAAGCGAGGGAGGGCGCACCCCGTTGATGAAAGCAGCCCGGGCTGGTCACCTATGTACTGTGAAGTACCTGATCAAACAAGGTCAGTCTGGCCATGGTGGTGTGCAGAGCTTCAGATTGTTTTCAGACTTCATGGGTCACATGACCCATGGCTGCACAAAATGAGGGGTCAATTTTCAAAATGACGGGCCACTTATGTGGCGTAATGATTTTTGTGGATGCGCACGCGCGTGTGTGTAGAAAATAAAGACAGTTTATCTAGCAAAACAACTAGAGGCTAGCAAGATACCTTTGGAAAAAGCCAAAACGGCGTAAGGGCGCCTCACAAGGTGTTGACATGCGCCATTATTAAAAAGAACTAGTCAATGACGCGGGCGCACCGACAATCTGAAGCTCTGGGTGTGATTGTTCCTTTCCTACTTGCTTAACCACACTGAAGGATAGTCTTAATTAGAGATAGATTAGGGTGAACATTTACTCTCCAGTTATGCTTTCTATCTGTTTGTATCTAGGCAAGGTACATTTGAACAAATCAGCTGAAATCTGAAAATAAAAAATAAAAACACAGGGCGATTAAAAAGTTATTAATTTGAGGAAAGATGGTTTTCCCCTTGTTTATCCCAGTTTTATGTCTTCATCTCCAAGGTGCTTGACCGCGCCTTGGCCTAAGGCTGTGTCAAAACCAATTGACATAGGCTAGAACACCAAGGCTACATCAAAATGTTGTTATGCTCTGCATAGTTATGCAGGGACTGTCTTTAGCCATGACAAGCTTCTAGCATAGCATCATCACTCTCCAAAATCCCCCGAAGTCGGAGTGTAGCTGCCCACGTGGCGGGGGTCATCAAAAATGGTCACACACGTAATGTTCTCATCCCTAGCTGATGCTTTGTACCATAGTGTTCAAATGCTTCGGCTATTGGGATGATCCCTGGAGTCTTTTAGCCAGGGTATGTCAACAACAACAGCAAGGGACTTGACCAACAAGGTGGGAGAGAGATCCTTGACCTCAACAAGAGGCAAAACATCCCTCAAAACCTTAACAATTTTTAGTGAAAACCAGGAAGGTGCTGTCACAAAAGAAGGCTGATCTCTTCAGGCTTTGACTGGGCAAATTATGCTTTTCCAGGGGCAGTGGGTGGATGCCTAGTGCCTCCATACGGGGAGCTAGACCACCCCGCCCTGCCCCCTCCACGAGTCTCTCTTCGTGGGGATACCGGGGTGGGTCCTTCGTAAAAATAGTTCCCCCACCTTCTGGAAGTTCTGTGCTTGTAATTTCCTCGAATCTGCCACTCTCTTTGACTCTGCCTTTTTGTTGTTGCTTACTGTCATCTACTATCTTTCTGACTTAATGGCCCATTCTCCTGCCTTTTTTTGAAAATAACTTTTCTCCTTTGAGCTCCTCCGAAATTAGAATGTGTCGGCTGTACTCAGCGGGGAGACCAGTGAAAACTGAAAACGGACACATACGTACGTTGCCCATTATGGCCTTTTGGCCTGGGAACGCAGAAGAAAGAAGAAGATGCTTTTCCTTCAGCACCATGCCCAACATTCCATGGTGTAAAGTCGCGAAAACGTTTTGCTTATATAGAGATGGGGGGGATGAGTGAAGTTGTGGTGTGTTGCAGGAGCCAACGTGAACCGCAGCACGTCGACCAATGACCACACTGTGCTGTCGCTGGCCTGCGCTGGAGGTCATCATCAGGTGGTGGAGGAGCTCTTGAACAACGGAGCTGACTCCACTCACAAACTGAAGGTACTGGAATCCTTTAGTACCGCCATTCTAATTTTAGCTGTGGTCAGTGTGACAAGGCATTCGTTGTCACCATCTAGTTTCTTAATTATCTCTCATCAATGGCTGAAATGAAATCGTACAATTTTTGTTATAACATACCAAGTAAAATTTAGACAATTCAATGAAGAAGCGTGTGAGGTGTAGGCGATATAGGGAAGGAATTTTTTTTCTTATAAAGGATTTTTTTTTTAATCCAAAAAAAGCTTTAGGATTAGAAAATCTAAAATAGAAAGTAGCCCTTTCTCTTGCAGCTTATACACAAGGAATCAAAGACTAGAAATACCCCCTCCCTTTGCTTGGTTGGATACTAAGCAATGCGTTTCCCCTTTCAGGATGGGGCGACGATGATCATTGAGGCCTCCAAAGGGGGCCACACGAAGGTGGTGAAGATTATGCTGGAGTGGCCCAACCGCCTCCTGCTCAACTCCTCCATGGACCTGGCTCAGCCCGACCTGCCTCACGTCAACATGGCCTCGGGGGTTCTGGAAGAGGTATGGACATTTTTAAAGACCCCTCACGTCACGTGTCCCTCTTATAGCTGGTAAGAAATCTTAAGAAATCTTCCAAGCATAAGAGGGAAAACCACGTGAAAACCATGATTTTGACTCGGTTTAACACTTATTCGTTTGGGTCATGGGAAATCCCCCATATTTTTGTGGTATCAGTGTTTCCTTAGTTTGGGTGTTTGCTTTTATATTGTTATAGCTTTCGTGACTCTACTGCCTTGGGGCAAACGCTTTCATTGAGCAAGACTGCTTAATAATAAAAAATAAAAACCAAGTTAACAGGGAGTGCGGAGGAGGACCTCACTCACGCTGGCTCCGCGACTAAGAGAATAGTGTCGTCAGTAGGGGGCTTAGTAGGTGGTGTCCTGAACAGGCTCCACTGAACTCCACCGAAGTGACTCAGCAGAAGTGCAGTGTCTCCTCGGTTGGTTGCCTCCTGACGGCCTAACATAAATTATCTCCCCTTGGACTGCTGGTCTCGGTTTCTGCGACTTGAACAAACCCGGGTGTAGCTGCGAATTGGGATTTGGAACGAGCGGCGTGGGAGCAACGCCACTGTACAGCCCAGAAGATGGGACAGCAAAAAAAAAAAAAAAGTTAACAGGGAGTGGGATGTTATATGTGTACCCTAACTTGCAAAATTCTGAAAGACACTGATTCATCTTCAGCTGTATTAACAATCGATCAAAACCATTTCTTCTTTGCCAACAAGTTACAGGTATTTGCCAATTATTTAAAAACATATTGTAAACAGACTCCTGAAGCCTGCTTTGATTAAGTAACCATGGATATGGAATTAAGGAATCAAATATTGTGACACGATTTTTAATCATGTTAAGTCTGCATTGAATGACGCTCGGCTATTCAGAGTGCAGCTTGTTACCAGGATCATGAAAACTTGTCCACAGAACCAAAATTCTGTACGTTAAATGCTGTATGAGAAACTGATTACATTGATGGTTAACTCAATCAAAGACTGTATAGGGGAAGATAAGCATCCGGTCTCTTTTCCCTATATGAGTAGTGAGGACAGAAACACTGGTTATGTCCCTTAAAAACAGTACACATTTACACGTCGATAGGCCAGTTGAATTCTCCGTTCAAATTTCAGTCTGAGTTTTTGGATAGCCTGCACTGTGAATAGTGTACTGTCCCCATTAATGATAACTCTACCAGCCCGGTTCGCCGAGCTCTTAAGTAGTCCATCTTACCCTTTTAGAATATCTTTGACTCAATCCAGTCAGGTCGGAGATGGCTCTCGGACACTGTTCCACTACGTTAGTCGCATCGGATCCGCATATCTGACAATTTTATTGTTTTTTTAAATTTATAGCAATGACGGTCATGGTCAAAGGGAGGTAAGTCGTGGTTTCGGGATAGTTCAGACTCTTTTCTTGCAGTTGCTTCCCTTGGAACTCAAGCGTTAGTAGTGCTTTCAGTAGGGTTTTTGAGAACCAAGTCTAACTTCTAAGAATTGGACGAGTTTCATCTTGGTGGTGCTCAGGTGAAACCACTTCGTCCGCATCGTTTGAGTGAATGAAGCAATGGAATTGCTGCATAAATAAGGTTCTGATGATGATGAGGGTGTTGTGAATGCATTCAGCGATGAAGGGGACGAAGTTTCTGATTCTGATGAGTTTGATCTAGAAAATGTGGACCACAACTTGGTTGACAGCGACAGTGATCTAAAAAGTGGACTGTGGAGCTGTGACAAAGTTTTAGATTTTCCTGTGAAGTGCACTATATTGGATTACCTGTATTATCTGAACAGTGTGGATTTCATATTTAAGGTGAGCATGTTCAGTAAATATAAGGGTTTGCCTATCCATTGACATATTTTTATGTTTGTGCAATGTGTGGTTGATGTTTTATGTATTTTTAAAAAGTGCCAAAACAGTGCGAGTTGTGACTCCATTGAGTTAATGGTCATTGCCGGTTGTGTTTCAGCCTAGAGTTCCCGTTCAAGGCCTTGCTCATATTGTTCCGCCCAGCGAGCCTGACTCCCAGATTCCCACCTGCCTCAACTTCGCTTCTAGTCCAGGCAAGCTGGTTTTTTGTGGGTTTTTTTCTTTCTGCAAAGTATTTGTTTTGCTAAGTTCTACTTTGTGGACATGAATCATGTTCAAATTCAGTGCTTTCTTTGCTTTATCAGCCTTTTCTGCATTGTGTTCATGGCATGGTCATTTTAAGCGATCTATGTTGATAACTTTCATGGAATTATAATGGCTTCCAAAGTTAAAGCGATAACACCCAATCCCAAGAATCGGGTTACGCTAGTCCGACACATACGACGCACTGACCTGATGGAGTAGACATTTGAAGCTTTCGAACTTTGTTCTTCTTCAGCGGGTGACAGGTAGGTGAGTGACAGGCAAGGGACCATAGAGCACCTGGATGCCATCAGGCTCGAGAAAAACACGTTGAGCGTTGCATAGAGCACCTGGACGCCATCTGGCTCCAGAAAAACACGTTGAGCGTTGCATAGAGCACCTGGACGCCATCAGGCTCCAGAAAAACACATGTCGAGCATTGCATAGAGCACCTGGACGCCATCATGCTCTATAAAAACACATTGAGCATTGCATAGAGCACCTGGACGCCATCAGGCTCCAGAAAAACACGTTGAGCGTTGCATAGAGCACCTGGACGCCATCAGGCTCCAGAAAAACACATGTCGAGCATTGCATAGAGCACCTGGACGCCATCAGGCTCCAGAAAAACACGTTGAGCGTTGCATAGAGCACCTGGACGCCATCAGGCTCCAGAAAAACACATGTCGAGCATTGCATAGAGCACCTGGACGCCATCAGGCTCCAGAAAAACACGTCGAGCGTTGCATAGAGCACCTGGACGCCATCATGCTCTATAAAAACACATTGAGCATTGCATAGATCACCTGGACGCCATCAGGCTCCAGAAAAACACGTCGAGCGTTGCATAGAGCACCTGGACGCCATCATGCTCTATAAAAACACATTGAGCATTGCATAGAGCACCTGGACGCCATCATGCTCTATAAAAACACATTGAGCATTGCATAGATCACCTGGACGCCATCAGGCTTTAGAAAAACACATCGTCGAGCGTTGCATAGATCACCTGGACGCCATCAGGCTCTATAAAAACACATTGAGCGTTGCATAGATCACCTGGACGCCATCAGGCTTTAGAAAAACACATCGTCGAACGTTGCATAGAGCACCTGGACACATCAGGTTTGAGAAAAACACACGTTGCTCTCCATTTCCCTCTGATCTCTCAATCTGCACACTCTACAAGAACCGTGAAAGCAAAACTTTCAGAAAATGTCTGGAAAGCTCTCATTGATCGCCTGGGTACCCTGCAACTCCTGGGCATCAATATGCGACCATAGAGCCCTGTCACTTTGTGTGTGTGAGTATGGGTGCGTGTGTGCATGAGCATGGGTGCAATCTTGCCTCGGATACGAGGCGCCGCCTGTTTTTTTAAAAATTGAAAACCAGGCGGCGCCTGTTTTTCAAAATTTTTACCATCCCCCAAAAAATGGTTCAAGGGGAAAAAAGTGTTGAATTCTCACTTTACAAGCCTGGAATAAGCATCAAATTGAGTATGATTTTGCTTTGTCTTCAGATTTTGCTTTGTCTTCAGCTTCAGGGGGGTGTTGCCCCCTGACCCCCCAGCCCTGTACCCTGCCAGGGCCCTGGGCGGCCCCTGGACCCCTGCCTTGCCAGTTTTCCGATTTTCTCCAGTTGCATCCATGTATGAGTGAGTGTGAGTATGCGCTTGTGGTTTAAGCAACCAACCCACTCTCTTTGTTTCTCTCCCCCCCCTTTTTTCCCCCACTTCACACACACACAATATAGTCACTTGATTTTGAACTCACTTTACTTTCTTTTTTCTGCTTCTTCATTCACAACCCCGTCCAGCTATAGTTCTCTCTCTGCCTCTACTAGAGAGGCTCTCTAAAAAAAGAGAGGCTGGGATGGGGTCTAGATCACAGGATTTAAAATGCGTTTCTTTCAGAGTAGAAAGAACTTCGGTCTCAGACACCGGCTTGAAAGAGAGAATGGGGACACCAGTGAACAATGGGTCTGGAATAGTGGGTTGAAAAGGCATATAGTCGATTTTTGATCGTAGATCAAGAATCTTGGTGGAGAAGAAGGAGGAAAAGGTTTGTCAGGACTGATATTTGATGGCAGAAGATTTGATTTCTTAGTGCCTAGGAGATCAGACATGGTGGAGAATAGGACCTTTGTTGTGTTGGCTTCAAGAATTTTAGATGAGAAATAGTTTGTTTTTGCCTTGGCCAGAAGAAGAGTGAAGATGTTATGGAAAAACTGATATCTGATGATGGATTTCTAGTTTTAAGGCCCACCACTGACGCTCAGCCTTACGACTATTGTGTTTACTTACTCTAAGTTCAGGCGTGTACCAGGGATCGCAGGGACGATCGGGCACAACACGAGTGGATGGGGGAGCATGTTTATCAAGCAAGTTACTCATAGTAGAATTAAAAGTTGAGACAGGGTCGTCGGAAACGCTCACCTTAGAAAGGAGTTCTGTTGCCTCTGAACTGAAAGTATCGATATCTATAGATTTTAGATTGCGGCGTGTGACCGTACATTTATTTCTGGGTGTTTTGGACAGATTAAGACTGGCGAGGACAGCAAAATGGTCAGAGGAAAGGATCTTAGAAACCTACAGAAATTGGTCGGAATCATGCGCGATAAGCCAATTGATGATGTGGCCCTTGTTGTGTATAGGCTCGATTACAAGCTGAGAGAGGAAGTGGTTAGAAAGTGAGAGGCAGAGACGCTTAGTGTGAGAGGACTATTGGTTATCGAAATGAAAATGAAAATCACCTAGTAGTACAATAAGAGGACTGCGGTTCTGAGAATAGGAGTCGAGGAGGGCTTCAAATTCGGGATGAAACATTGCATCAATGATATTGTTAGTTCTGCTAGGATGATAATGATAGATACAGGAGAAGACAAGAGATTGACCAGACATGCTAAGAACAACTTCTACAGCCTCAAAACAGATGGGGGAAGGAGAGGGTTGTGTTGAAAGAAAGGGATTTATCTAACATGTCTATACAGTACAGCGAGACCTCCACCTAAAGAAGAACGGGGGAAGGATTTAGTTTTGTAGCCAGGAGGAGTTAGCTGCTTTAGCTTAGGTTCATGTCCATTACTTTTGAGCCACGTTTCGGTTATACATACTAAATCAAAGTCATGCTAAAAAAACATAGTCCGCAATATAGCCCGCTTTGTTCTCTGAATAGATGATCGTTTGAGGGAAGGAGAACTGTATTGAAATTGTATGCTGTTGTAAAATGCTCTTCTTATTGTTAATCAAATTGAATGGAAAGAAAGGGTTCACAGGCTAGAAGGTGTTCAAAATATCTTAAACAGAAAATAATAATACTTTCCATTGTGTTTACCGATGTGTGAGCAGTTTACCGATGTGTGAGCAATGGTAGCTCAGCTGCACTTTGGGGGGTAGTAAGAAGACAAGAAATTAGGAAGCAGAGAAGATAGGAGTAGCCTATTGGAAAAGGAAATTAAACATAAAATAAAACCTAATATGGTTCTGTAGGATTTTGATTTTTTTTTAAAGTGGACCATAGACCTTTTTTTCATGGTATCTGGGCAAGACCAATCTGGCTACTGTAGCAGTCCCTGAGGGCGAACCCCGACTGGTACAGCTCCCACCCTTCATTTACCACTACTTTGATCTATGGCCCCTAGTTCCCTGGTTTTTAGTTTCAGTGGAGGTGTTTGTGGAAGCCTCTTTTGAATGCCTACAATGACTGAATGCCTCCAGATGATTAAACATGTATGCACAAGAGCATCAGTACTGACACAAAGCTTTCACATCTACAACAGGCAAGGGGTCTGAGCGCCCAGGGGGCGGTGGGAAAGTGGTGGGGAAAAGGACAGCTGCTGTGGCGGCGGCAGGCGTGGGAGCAGTGATGGGGAAGGCGAACAACACTGTGATAGCTGATGCCCATCAGCAGATGAACCATGAGGGGGCTGTGCTCGCTGACCTCACCGATGAGAAGGCCACAGAGAAGGTACAGTGAGATAGCCTCCCTCGCATGTTCTTGCCTACCATGTGTAGCGTGTGCTTTTCTGTACCTTCTTGTATTCCCAGTGCGGAAATATGGGGGGGGGGGGGGGGGGGGGGGCTTGTTCAAACTTTGCTTGAACATGGGCCTGTGTGTGTGTGTGTGTGTTTGTGAAAGCAAAGACACCTGAGAGCTTACACAAGCTCTAAGTGTCTTTAGTGAAACAAAGGAGCTTGCCTTCCCAGCCTAAATTACTGAACCAGACATGCAAAAATTGGTGGAATTGTCTCTGAATCGCAGACAAGGATGTCTGAAATCATTTTACACAATTCCTGCTGCTGATAGCCCTCTTATAGCAAATGGCCCTCACTTTTCTTCGATCAACCACCTCTAATAGCTGGCATAAAAGGAAGGGAGTCCGCTAGCAGCTTCTCTTCATGCAACATCTATACCTATATAATAAAATTCTTATGGTATGTGTGTGTCTGTCTGCCCGCCCTGTAACTCCTGAACCACTGAACAGAATCGTTTCACATTTTGTGTGGTGGTGTATCATGGTGCACAGATGGTCATAAAAATTGACGTGCTGACTTTGACCTTGACGTATGACCTCAGACCTGCCAACCTTTCCGCTTTGAGCGGAATTTCTTCCGCTCAGACTACATTTCTTCCGTTCAAGTCCATCAAATTCGGCTTTCAAAACTTCACAAATTCATCGTCTAATATACAGAGCAGCATAGCTGCTATGCATATAACCAACGTTCCAGTTTCTGTTTGCGCACTTCCGTCAAGATGGCGATTGACACATCAATGTGTGTGAGACTCTGGGGAGAAAAGAAAGAATAGATCAATGTTTCTGCCAAGATTACATAGCAAAGTATCTGCATTTAGAGATCAAGAAAGTGTGCATCATGCTACTTAAAAGTCTCCTATAGAGGGTGTTAAGACATCAAATGCCACATTACTTCTCATCGTCTTATCGAAACTGCAAACTGAAACTCCCAGACTTTGTCTTCCACCGTTACCGACTTTTTCAAGCCAACGGAAGGAAAGGAGAACAAAGCTGAACTTGAACTGATTCATTATCTTCCTTCCCAGTCTTATTATTTAAGTCATCTATGGATGGCACCAACCGTCAGGGTCTGCCCAAATAAAAAGGACAGAGGAACAAACCAAAAGCTTCTATTGTGTTAGGAATAGTTGTGACACTTCTAGACAAGACTAGTTTTAAACAAGACAAGTTCACAATGATGAAAATTACTTGCTTCAAATTATGTTTACGCGCGAAAGGTAAGATGCCGCTTCAAAATTCCTCTTAGCTCCCAAACATTCCTCTTTCCTGCTACAAATATTCCTCTTTGGTTTGTTAGAGGGTTGGCAGGTCTGTTCAGACCTTGAAAACCTAAATTTCATCTTTCACGCTATTGGACTTAAAGACTTCAAACTTGGTATGTATGTGCATTGACTTTTCGTAGTTCTGTAGTGTACTGAGCAAGGTCAAGGACATTGGTAGATCTTGAAAGTGGTTAGGGTCTATAAATTCATGTTTTAGCCATATCTTTCACATTTTTGCTTGACAGAATCGCTTTAAATTTTGTGTGACAGTGTTTCACCTTGAGTAGAAGACACCCAAACATAAATTATTGGCGTTCTGACTTTGACCTTGAAGTTTGACCTTCAATGACAACTATAATCGGCGAAGATGTGTCATGTGTGTGTGTGTGTCTGTATGTCCAGGCACAGTGAACAGAATAGCTTTAAATTTTGTGTGGTGGTGTATCACAGTGCAGGAGTGGTCCCATAAAAAATATAAACATGCTGACCTTGACCTTGAAGTTTGACCTCAAAACCGGAAATTTCTTCTTTCATATCGTTGGACTTACAGTGTTCAAACTTGGGACAGGGTGGATTGACTAATGATGATTTAGAATATTGGGTATCAATGAAGGTCAAGGTTAAGGACATAGACCTTGGAGGTGTCAACTATGTGTTTTGGCCATATCTTTCACATTGTTTCAGCTACATGCATCAAAGTTGGCAGATTGGTAGACTGCCTCAAGGTCATGTGTGGTGCAAAGTTTTGATTATCCTAATGACCTTGACCTTGACTTTTTAACTTCTCTTTATTACCTGTGGCTGTAGTTTGGACACCATTGGGTGAAACCATATGTGAAAGAAGGGCCAATATCACAGTGAGAGTGAGAGCCAAGGGGGCTCCGTAAACATGGCCTACAGTGAGCGGGAGACAATTTGAAGTGCTATCCTGGCAACTGCTATTCTAAAGACCTGTGCCGGGGAAAGGCTGCCGCCAAAGCAAAGCGAGCGCAAGGCGTAGCAACCGCGGGGCGTTGCTGCTAGTCAATCTATGAACTTTAATAATTGTTTAGATTGACTTATTTTCTTCTTGAACATGTTTCCACTATATTTGCAGTAGTGATTAAAATCATTCCTGTCCCCCCCCCCCCCCCCATTACATTTGTGTACATTGAAATGTAAGGATATTTTCTGGAAAGTTTTAAGCATTTCAATTGAGGATTTCTCCAAATGGCTGTTATGGAGATACATGGTTGTTGCTCTAAACAAACAAAACTGTGCATAATGACCGCACTGACCAACGCATGAGCAGGCGTCAGAATTGTCAGAGGATTTGCAAATTCCAGAGGATTCAACATTGCTGGCAGAGGTTTTGTTATTGTTGCTGAGCATAATCTTCATTGCTAAATAGCATTTTAAGGTCATTTCTTCATGAATGGTGCCTTTTTTGGTCATGCTGTGAACTGATTTCAGTGTTGTTCTGCCACTACAGTTTTCAGAGGATTGGACCTTGGATAATTCTGATGTCTGAAGAGCAATTCACCTGGAATTACATCCAAACACCTTAAAACACCCCCTGACTTCCACACTATGCACAGAAAATACTCTTATTAACCCCTTGACTGCCACCAACGTATTACGTACTGACCTGATGACATCACTGATGACGTCATCAGATGAAGGGGAATAACCCTGATATGCTGGCTTTTGCTCTAACACAGTCAAGTTATATCCCCAGACCATTTTGCCAGATTGGCTCTATCAGGGGGGTTTATGGCATGATTTGCCCAATGAATTTTTTCTTTAATTTTCTCTGGAAGTCAAGGGGTAAAAGGGTCAGTACTCTTGCTTTACTCTTTGCCCAATACCTAAAGTTAGTTCTCTTTGACCACTGACAACGTTTGAATGATTTAGTGCTTGGATTAAAAAAAAAAGTTTTTTAAAAATCAATAATAACCGGCAAGGTCGTGAATATTGAATCGAACCTTCCTTTCTAAGATGCCTACCCCTCTACTAAATGTGATTAAAATATGTCCGGTAGTTTTTGAGAAAATTGACCTTCAGACACACATGCACACTCGCAGTCATTCACATGAGCTGTGACACATAAGCCCCCGAGCGGGCTACAGATTTGATTTTGTAATGCTTTTTGTAGTTGTTGTTTTTGTAGACACGTTTTTGATATAGTCAATTAAAAAAAAAGAAGGAAACAAACATTGAATTCATGCAGGATGTCCTGAACTGCAGGATTTTTAAATTGCCTAGAGCCAGCGTCGCCGGATTATGAGAATTTGAGAAACAACGATTTTCTTACGCACACGCACACGCACACACACACACACACACACACACTTGTACAATAAAAAGGGCCTATATAAGCATTTGCTATATTCAAAGGAATGTAGCACTTGTACTAGTCTAGAGGGGTGAAAAAAGGGCAGTGAATGTGTGTGCGCTGCCTCTGCACTCCGCCGGGGCCGCCCCCTTGCAGGATTTTTTACATTTCCCAGGAGCACCCGTGTAAATCTGCAACACCAATTGAACTCCATTAAAGACTAATAAGAATACTTAGACTCATGGGAAAAGCAATCAACCACAAAAACTCTTTAATCTTCTGATTTTTCTGGGTATGTTTGATGCTAAAGGGGGAATAAACACACACAGAAAGGCAGATTGAACAGGTGATTTTTTTTATGTGTTCATTATTTTTAAGATGTATATTACGTAATTCAGTTAGAAAAAAAGAATTTAACTGGCAATTATTTTAAACAGAACTACTTCAAGATCTTGCAGGAAACTTTTTGATGTTAACTTCTTTTTTTTACATTTTAATTCAATCAGCAGGTTTAGGGTGTGAGATGTTAAGATTTGTTTTGCATATTGTACACTTACTAAAGCAGGCGCTGAGGAAAATCCCACTCTATCCTGCAATCGATGCAAATACTCCAGTATGGCAATATTCCTGTGTAGCTAGCATTTTTGAAAAAAGATGAAATTCATAGTATAGATGAATGCCTGGGTGCATGCATGCCAAAAAATGAATGTATCTGAGGAAAACGGGGGCAAAATATCAAATGTTTTGGTGATAAAATAAAAACAACTGCTGTAAACCAAGGGGTGATTACCTTTTTTTTTGGTATTTGCATGTGTGTACGCTAGCTGTTTAAAAGAAATTGGGTGTGGGTGAGATAAGGATGTGGGTGTTGCCCGTGTTGTGTGTATGCCAGGTGGAGGCCATCATTAACAATATCATGGCCAAGGAACTGCTAGATCACAGTGGGGGCAGCAAAGAGGAGCAGTTCAAGCGGCAGATTCTGGAGGAGCTGCAGAAGGTGAACAAACACCATCTAGTAAGCTACTGTTCCCAACACTGCACATGCACTACTGTGTGTCCCGTCCCCCCTTTTTTGCATGGACGACTCTGTGTAGTGACTAGTGTTTGACCACCTAACGGTTTTCGTGGTGTAACCCGCGTCTTCTGGAGCTGTTGTAGAGTGATTTGCCACAGAGATGCTCAACTTTTGTCTTTGGTTGCCAAAACTAAGTAACCTTCTTACCCTCTCTATACACAACTCCACACTTTTTTTGGTTTAAAAATTGCCTCCTGAATCGCTTGTTTTATCAGTTGTGGTAAAGCGTATTTTTTTTACGTCTGAAGTTTCGAAAAGACAAACTTGAAATTAAGTGCTTTATAACCAACATTGTACTCACTTTTATAACAAGGCATTCTATGAAACAGTTAAATCTGATTAATCTGGCTTCAATCATAGGTGCAAGCTGTTACAAAATCTTGATAGTTGGGGAATTTTATTTTATATGCAAAAAACAAAAAAACAAAAACAGAAACAAAAACTTATATCAAGTGAAAACTTTTCGCTTGCTTTTTTTTCATGCTAAAATTTATTAACTTAATTTTTTTTTTTTCAAGTTAGTGTAAGAAGAAGATTATTCAGTTTGGAGTGTGGCTCAGAAAAACAAAAGCAAATCTGCATGATTGTTTTTAACCTCTTACCATTTACCTCTTGTAATCATTAACAGACCATCTTTCATTCCTAATAATTTTAAAGTTGTTTTATTTATAAATGGGTTGTTTCGATAAGGTAGGGGAAATTTTTTTATGGTGAAGCTAGTATTCTGCCTTGGAATCAGATAAATAATTTGAGATTCATTAATTAGACTAAATGTAGTGTTCTTGGGGGGGGGAGGGGGGGAGGGGGGTATGCTGAAGCTAGTATTCTGCCTTGGAATCAGAATAAAAAAATGTGAGATTCATCAATTAAACTAAATGTAGTGTTCTGGATGCAGGATAGGAAGGGGGGGGGGGGGGGGGGGTTATGCTGAAGCTAGTATTCTGCCTTGGAATCGGATTAAAAAAAAACACCACTGAAATTCATCGATTAATCTTAATGTAGCAATCTGGATGTTAACACTGCTGCAGTTTGCGCCTTGATTTGTCTGTGCTCAGCTTGGTAATTTTGTTTGTGCTGATGGCTTGACATGCTGGTGGTAGCTTGCAATAATCTTTTTCAACAAAACATTTTTTAGCAAAAATGCACAACCTATGGTGTAAGCTTTGTTTTCTCCATTGATAAAAAAAATACCGTATTTTTCTGACTATAATGCGCGCCTTTGTGTAAGGCGCACCCCCCAAATATTACCCAGATTTCAGAGTTTGTTATTATATTTTCTTACTATTTTATTAGTCATATTACAAGGCGCGGGGGGGTCTCAGTCTGGGGGAAAAACTATCGCCTTATAGTCTGTAAAATACGGTAAAAGCTTGTAGCTGTTCTTGTAAACTTTCAATTATTATGGAATGAAATCAAAGACTATACAGGGGAAGATAAACATCCGGTCTCTTTTCCCTATATGAGTAGTGAGGACAGAAACACTGGTTATGTCCCTTTGAAACGTGACACATTTTACACATCGATAGGCTTGTTGAATTCTCCGTTCAAGTTCCAGTCCGAGTTTTCGGATAGCCTCCACTGTGAATAGTGTACACGTCCGCACTAACGATAACTCTATCAGCCCGGTTCGCCGAGCTTTTAAGTAATCCATCTTACCCTTTTAGAATATCTTTGATGAAATATGAAAGAGAGAGAGGGGTGGGGAGCATGTATATGTGTATATAAGAGACAATGAGATTGCTAAAGTTTTTAAATGTTGCTTCAGAAGTTGATGATTTTTTTAAACAGTAAAAATCGAAGTCTCTTGGCATTCTTTTTCAGTGTTTTTTAGTGTGGGAAATATCCAAGCTTCAGTTCAATGGGTTGTTTTTTAATCTATCAAATGTGTTGTGTAACATTTAAGAAATAGTGATTTTTGGCTTTCCTTATACACTGTTGGAAATGTTATTGATGTTGTTGCACCTAATATATGTATATATATATGTATACTGTTTATTATATTTTATTAATTGCAGCTTTTTTGTTTGGCTCTTTCTGGATTTTTATTTGTTTTATGTTTTTAAATAATAAAACTAGTTGCATGTGGTTTATTTTAACCCCTTCCCTGCCTGCTACGAGATAGTTTCGTACTGAATGATGTCATTGATGATGTCATAACTTTTGATGTCATAGTCCTGGGATGATGGTTTTTGGTTTAGATAAGCCAGGAAAGATATATCTAGACCATTTTCTTAGATTGAGTCTAACAGAATTACTTTACACTTTATGATAAGAAAATTGATAATTTATCAGTTTTTATGTGGCAGTGAAGGGGTTAAGAGCAATCATTTCCTTGGTGTCAGTATTTTATTTAATACTTTTTAAAGAATCATTGGTTTGTTATATTTTTGTGGTCCAGTTAAACTTAACGGCATTTGTCTAGGTATTTTTATGTACAACAAAGCCTCATAGTCGTGATAATTATGATGCAATTTTTTTTATTATTTTGAAGTGGTTAAGATTACTTGCTAATATTATTAATAAACTTTTGTTTTTGAATTTTGTTTTTGAAGTGCAATATTGGTTGATTACGGGTTTCCTATATACAAAAATATGTGTCAGTGCATGGGAAGAACAGACATAATAAGGGAATTTTGGCATAAATCAACATTTTAATTTTTCATGGAGCAAAGATTCCTTGCTGATACACAGAAAACAAATTGAGTTATCTTGTCTTGTTTTTATTTTATAATTATTTGAAATTTGGCATTCAAGATAGATCATTTGCAGAAATTGGACATAGAAGACAGAATTTTGCCTCTTTCTATTGATTTGATTAAAAAAGCAATAAAATAAAATAAATAATTCAAGATTGTCTTCCCTGGTAGAATATATAAATATAGACATAGATATGCCCTAAATAGAAAATTTATATTTTTTGGGGGGTTATGGCTTTTGCTCAAATATATTCTGAGCGACTTATGTCCGTTTTTCCCATGCACCATCATATGTATGTTTACTCATATTTATGTTTTTTTAAAATATTTCTGTTTCCTGTGAGATCTGTCAATAAGATTAAAACCTTGTGTGTCTGAACTGTTGATTTGTTTATATTTCTAAAACTTTTATTGAAGGTTAATCCTTGTTGCTTTTTTGTATTATTATTATTTTTTTAAACACCACATGTTCATCTGCCTTTCTGTGTCTAGAAGATTCAGGAAATCTTTAGTAAGGAAATTGAAATCAAAGATATCTTTTTCTTCAGAAGCTTGTCGAAATTGAATTCAAAGATATCTTTTTCTTCAGAAGCTTGTCGAAATTTTACAGACTGAGAGAATCGTAATAAAACTTGTATTTAGAACACTGTTTAGCTCTCTGCCACTTCCTACTCGTACTCCCTATCCCATAATCAAGCCAGGAACATTTTTTTAAAATGTGGTTGTAAATGTAGTTTGCCATGCATGTTTCTGTGTGTTTTTGATGTTGGTAATCATTTCAAATTGATCAATGGCATTTTGTGACTGTTGTTCTTTGGTGATCTTGCACTCCTAGTTGCTACTTACATTTCTTTTTCCTTCTTCGATCGCTCAGACAGGTTTCTGCCGTATGAGCGCAGATGCGTCATGCTGCCGTTGTGTGCCTAACTAAGATACTTAACATTTGAAGTGGTCTCCAGGTAACTTGGAAATGGATAACTGAAAAACACTGGATAACTTGCAATAATTTGTTGGTCCCAGTGTAATCAGCCATGTCCCCCAAGAAGTCTTTTTTTCCCCCAAATATTGTCTGTCTCAAAATACAATTCAATTTTCTCTCACCAGATCTCCAGTGTATTGCACCTGCGCACCATCCAATTCGTTTTAAACTACCGTAAAAACTGGACTGTAAGCCACACCTGTATATAAGCCACACCCTAAAGTGACAAAATATTAGGTATTTATTCGCATATAAGCCGCACCAGTTTATAAGCCGCAGAGAAAATTGTATGTGCACAAACCAACACAAATGTAGAAATTCTCCTATCAGAACATGAGTATTTAATGTCCTCAGACACTTTAAACATGAGATTTGAATCTATTGATTACCAAAACCAGTTTTGAGTCTAAAGAACCTCAAAATAGGCTGAAGAATGTGGCCAGAAACAGATTTAATCATACTGATAAATGTAGAATGAAAAAAACCACACAGATAAAACGCATCAGTCTCTAAGCTGCATGGGCTGAAGTTGAGGAAAAAAGTGGCGGCTTATAGTCCACATTTTACGGTACTGTGACAATTTCATGAGTATTGGAGTCCTGGGTGTCCACAGCAGTGTTCAGTGCACACTTCTTATCGTTGTTTGCGTGGCACACTTGACATGCGCTGAAAAGTAGAATTTAAATGCTTTTAGGTGCATGTGAATCATTAAAACTGGCAAACTAATTGTCCTTTTAATAATATTTGTACACCCAATCTTCTGTTTTTATTTGCAAATGAAAAATTCAGAACTTTGTAAAGCGTCGTAGAATTCACATTTCAGATTAATTAAAAAAAGAAGATAACTGTTGCTCAATGATCTAAATAGCTCTTGATTTATAAATGTGAATGAAACTAGATTATACTGCATACTAAAAAAATAAATTAAAAAACCACACATACACACACCAACAAAACGTAGACATTTGGTAACCCATGGTGGGGGTTTTCTGCAGATGGATTTGAAAGAACAAAGTGGGGGTTGTTGATGTGAATGATGGTGATTCCAGGATGTGTTCCAGATGGAGAGGGAGCTGCAGGACAAGGCTCAGGTCCAGCAGCAGCTGGAGCAGCACCAGCTGCTCCTCAAGACCCGCTCCTCCTCGGGCAGTGGGGTCGCGGGGGGCGTGCAGCGCAGTCTGACGGAGCCCCTGTTCCTGCCGGGCACCCCCGGCATGGAGACCCTGCCCCTCAAAGACTTGGTCACTCAGCTGCCCAAGCTGCTGGGCACCGCGGGGGACCCCACCGCCCAGTCCCTCCTGCCCAACCCGCCCGGCTCTCTGGTCAGCTCCTCCCCGTTGGTCAGCCCGGCCCTGTCCGTGGCCCAGCAGGTGCAGCCGCCGTCCCCGCAGTTCTACCAGCAGCCCGTGCCCAGCACGGTGGTCACCAACGGCAACCTGGCTGCGGGGAACGGCTCGGGGAAAGCCGCCAAGGGGAGGAGCACGGTGGGCAAGGCCCCACGCGCCAAGGCCTCCCAGCAGCAGCCGCCCCTGCCCCCGCCCCCGCCTCAGCAGCAGCCCTTGCCCGCTCCGTCGCAAATCATCACGCAGTCTGTGTCCTCCGCTGTCGCCCCTCTGGCCCTCAACCTGCAGATGGACCACAATGGAGGTGAGGCCCCTAACTCCCTCTCTAGCAGACCATCACTGATCTTAGAATTCTAAAATTCAGCCTGATTTATCCCAGTGCTCTTTATGTACACTTTATATTCACTGTTGTTGTCATTAAGGCAGTGGTTTGTCTTGTGGCCAGGTTCCCAATCCCACCAGCCTGATTTGTCCCAGTGCACTTTGCACTTTATATTCACTGTTATTGTCAATTCAAGGCAGTGGCTTGTCTTATGTCCAGGCTCCCAGTCCCACCAGCCTGATTTGTCCCAGTGCACTTTGCACTTTATATTGACTGTTATTGTCAATTCAAGGCAGTGGTTTGTCTTGTGGCCAGGTTCCCAATCCCACCAGCCTGATTTGTCCCAGTGCACTTTGCACTTTATATTCACTGTTATTGTCAATTCAAGGCAGTGGCTTGTCTTATGTCCAGGCTCCCAGTCCCACCAGCCTGATTTGTCCCAGTGCACTTTGCACTTTATATTGACTGTTATTGTCAATTCAAGGCAGTGGCATGTGGCTTGTCTTGTGGCCAGGGTCCCAGTCCCACCAGCCTGATTTGTCCCAGTGCACTTTGCACTTTATATTGACTGTTATTGTCAATTCAAGGCAGTGGCTTGTCTTGTGTCCAGGCTCCCAGTCCCAGCCTGATTTGTCCCAGTGCACTTTGCACTTTATATTCACTGTTATTGTCAATTCAAGGCAGTGGCTTGTCTTGTGGCCAGGGTCTCAGTCCCACCAGCCTGATTTGTCCCAGTGCACTTTGCACTTTATATTCACTGTTATTGTCAATTCAAGGCAGTGGCTTGTCTTGTGGCCAGGGTCTCAGTCCCACCAGCCTGATTTGTCCCAGTGCTCTTTATGTACACTTTATATTCACTGTTATTCTCAATTTAAGGCAGTGGTAAGATTGAACATGGTGACAGCCCTGACATGGCCTTTGCTGTCGACGGGGCTATAATCTTAATCTTAATCTTGTCTTGTGTCCAGGGTCCCAGTCCCAGCAGGCGGACTTCTCCCAGCCCAGCCCGGTGCCGGTGAGCGCGGAGGCCCTGCAGCTCCAGCAGCAACAGCTGGCGGTGCTGTCCCAGCAGCAGCAGCAGCACATCCAGCAGCTGTCCTTCCAGCAGCTGACTACGCAGCAGCTCACCACCCAGCAGCTGGCCTCCCCGCAGCAGGACCAGTTCCTGCAGCAGGTGCTGTCCCAACATCAGCAGGTGCTGCAGCCCTCGCTGGGCCAGGCCACCTTCCAGCAGCCTCTGCCGCAGCTGTTGCCTCAGGTCAGTGCCATGTGGGCTTTCTTTCTCTGTCTCCACTTTTAAAGAATGTCACAAGCTAGCAGGACTAAAGTTTAGCTTTCAGCTTTTGGAGGATTTATTTTCTTTATGGACTCCCGAATAAATTATTGGGCATGGAAGGGTGCATCAGACCTGTTTACCATCCCGATTTTGCCGTAATTTTTACGGGAAAAAAGTCAAATTGCGGCTACGAAAAAAAAATACGGGAAAGTTTTTTTCCTAAATATAAAAAAAAACCCACTACAGTTGCGTCGGTAAGCGAAGCTTTTGAAACAATGCGGTGAAAAGTCATTGCGCGCCATTTCCTTTTCTGTTTCAAAATGGCGTCCAAGCGAGTGCATTCCGAAGCTTCTGTATCTTCTGGTCAAAGCTTCTGTATCTTCTAGGTGACGAGCATGTGTTAATCGGTCACGCGTTGGATTACAGTTTTTTCCCCTCAAAATTACAGTTTTTTGTTTCAGAAATTATAACTTTGCAAAATAGGGGTGAACAGGTCTGGTGCATGGTCATTATGAAGTCGAATAGCCCAGGAGATTCTATCTCAACTGTAGTGATGAACTCGATTAAGAATCGCTTTTTGTGTTGGTCTGCTTTTGTTCTGCATTGTGTGCAAGTTGTTGCCTCCTGCTTTATGCTGGTTCAAAGAGATGATTGTACATTTACCTTGTTATTGAATGTTGTAGTTAAGCTTTCAGCCCTGCAAATGCTCCAAGTATCTTAAACATTTGAAGTAAATTTTTCTTTTTTTTTAACTTAGCTGTCTACTTATTTACTCAAATCTAAAGTGTTGAGACCCCAATTAATCGAATGCAGTCATCCCTTTAGCAACACCCGCCTCCCCTCCCCCCCCCATTTTGTTTCTTTAAACTTTTGTTTTCTTTTATCTTGACTTAGTATTGTGTCGTTAGTGGCTTTTTTCAGCTAGGTAGGTACACTAAGCCTATTTCGTTAAAAGTATAAGTTAGCAGTTTTGTATTTAAAAATATGCGCTGAGTCGCTTAAAATTGATAATTGCAGAAACATACAAATCAATAAAGATCTCGCCATTTTAATTTCACTGTTAATTACATCGTGTATCTTTATGCAGGAACTGAGACATAAAGCTTTATGATATAAAAAAAGGGGACCAAACAAACAATTACCTGTAAAATAGGCAGATGAAGGACATCCAATAAAGATCTGAAAATGTGCAATTGACAAACTGTTGATTTTTTTTATACTGGTAAGAGACTTTCTATATAGTGTTTGAAACTGCTTAGAATTCATTTTGGGCTAACACAAGTGCTGTTGCACATTTATATTTTGCATTGAAATATTTGTATCCTTAAGATTTGCTATCCAATATATTCCTCTCTTCAATGCTCAGTCTTTCAGTTTTTAAGAACAGTTCCTGTTAAGGTGGCACACTACCTTATCGTAGGGCATTTTTTGTTATTTTTGTTTCTCAGGAACTAATTAAGATATCTAATTAAGGAACTAATTAAGATATCTACTTGAAATTTTAATGCCCTACGATAAGGTAGTGTGCCACCTTAAGTCTGGAAGTATTGGATTGGATGGATCATTGCCAACTGCACGATAAGCCTTGTGGAATTTGTTTACTGTAACCTAGTCTTTGTTGTTTCTAAAGAAATCCTTGGTTGTTGTCTTGTTTTTTCCTTGGTGCTGTTCATGTTGGTGTGCTTTTTTGGGGTGTTGTATGAAGACATGTATTAGTTGTTATATAAAGATTTTGACAATATCTTTTTTACTTTTTTTTTTTATTTTTTAATAATTTTCACAATTTTTTAAACCCAATTTTTTTTTTAAAAGTTTATTTATAATAATAATTTTTCATTTCTCACTATCTCTACTGTAAGAAATCAGTGCTGAAATCATCCCCATGAAAAAGTTACACCCAGTTCAAAGACATCTTCTCCCCGCCCTCATCCTCTGTTGTGATGTTATTGAGTTTTTACATTTCAACACACCATTTATCAATGTTCGCACGCACATACTGTGACACTGTAGACCAACAGGGTTAGACCGTGGGTGGTAAACAGTAGGCTGGTGGGCCGCAGGTACCCCAGCTGGGCCAACCAACCCCCCAGCTGCTGACCCAGCAGGAGCGGGCCCAGTTTTACCAGCAGTCCCTGCAGGCCACACACCTGCAGCATCAGCTGCTCAAGCAGACGTCCTCGGTGGCGCCCGCCGCACCCGCTGTGGCGGCCCTGCCCAGCCCTGCCGCTGTGGCCGCACCAGCGGTGCCTGTGGACAAGACACAGGTATCCTGGGGAAGAGCACGTCAGGGTCTGCCTGGCTTAGGGTTCTTCAAGTTCTTACCTTGCTTAACCCTTTCAACGCTAGCCATTCCTCAGCCAAAATTTACCATTAAGCTTACCCGGGTAGAGAAAAGATTTCGTCTGCAATATTGCAGATTCCTCTGACGTGCATAAAATAGGGCCTATCCTTACCTCACAAAATTAAAAACATAAGGTCACTGGATACCAGACCCTCATTTGATGCCTTTTAGTGACATGGGTGTTAAATCATGGTGGTGCCAAGAGGCGACAGTGGTGATGAAAGGGTTAACATCACCAACACAGGCACAGAACTAAACCGACATTGTTATTTCGAGTAGGATTCATTTTCTCCTTAAATTTAAAACCACTTTTTTTTCTTCAAATGTGTGTTAAACAGAGTTTATATTAATGAAAATGAAGAGGTTTTATGTTAAAATGAAGTCACACATGTCGATTTTATATACCATATTTTACGGACTAAAAGGCGCACCGGATTGTAAGGCACCCCCCCAAAATTTAACTCAAAATCAATGATTTTGTTACTTTATTTTCTTACTATATTATCAGTCACATTATAAGGCGCAGGGGTCTCAGTCTGGGGTAAAAGTATTGCCTAATAGTCCGTAAAATATGGTATGTTATGGTTTTGTGATGTGCATTGAAATGTTTGTGGTGGTGTCATGAGCTCTGTTTGGTGATGTATGCATCGTGAGCATAAGCACGTATGCTTAGCTGTTTGTGCTTTGTGGTGTTAAGAGCGTTGTTATTCAGGTTACTGGGAACTAATTAGATCTTTAATACTACTTAGTGTAAAGATTTATCCGAGTCTTTAGTATTTTGTTTAACTTTTTGTGTTGTACCCTAAATATGTTCACCTTCGTTAGAGCCTGAGGTCTTGTGATATTTTCAAAGTGCATTATTTGTCGTCTGTTTTATTACATATTGTACTAGAAACAGGTGTTTACAAACAAATGGTCTTGGGGGAAAGGTGTTTTGCTTTAAACAGAATTTTTTTTATTTTTAAAAGAAAGTGCTGTCTCAAGATATGTTTCTTCTCTCTTAACTTAGGTCGTCCCCAAATACATAAGTAACATTCAAAGATGTAACACCCAGAAGTACTACAGTGCATTAAAGTGCAAAAATGATCAGTTCTGCTCCTTTCACTAACTGTTTGAAATTCATGCTTTGGTCATCATTCATAAAAGCATGAAATTGATATGTGAAACTGTGTTGTGACCTTCTTTAGTAGCATATGATATGCAAAGTGTAGAAAAAAGTTAGCACTCTTGAAAATAAAAAAGGCTGTTGTATCAAGACTACAATGTAAGATATACATGTAAGCCAGCGCTGAGTGTCATGACTGTGTGACAAACGACAATGTTACGAGGTGTCAATGTTCTGTTTCAGCAGGGCAGTCTGTACCCATCAAGCCCGGATGTCAATTCTCAGACAGAAAGCAATCACGATACTGCCTTGACGCTGGCCTGTGCTGGAGGGCACGCAGAGCTGGTCAGCCTGCTCCTGGCCAAAGGGGCAGATATAGAGCACAGGGATAAGAAAGGTGCGACCATTAGCCATTGTCTTGTTTGCCAGTGACATTTTAGAGTTTGGTTTAAACGAATTTTTATTGAGTAACACATAGTAAAGCAGCAACATAAACAAATGAGAACGAGCACAACAACCTTGACCCTTACGCCGCCAGCCATTTTTCAGCAAAACATTTCCATTGAGCTTCCCTGGGTAGAGAAAAAAATCTGTCTGTTTCTTCTTCTGCGTTCCCAGGCCCTAAGGCCATAATGGCTAAGGTACATATGTGTCCGGTTTTCAGTTTTCACTGGTCTCCCCGCTGCGTACAGCTGACACATTCTGATTTCGGAGGAGCTCAAAGGACAAAAATTATTTGGAAGATTTTTTTGAAAAAAGGCAGGAGAATGGGCCAGCCAATAAGTCAGAAAGATAGATGACAGAAAGCAAAGGGAAAAGGCAGAGTCAAAGAGAGTGGCAGATTAGAGGAAGTTACAAGCACAGAACTTCCAGAAGGTGGAGGAACTATTTTTATGAAAGACCCCCCGGTATCCCCACGGGGAAAATCTGTGTGTAATATTGGGGATTCTTCTGTAACATATTTAAAGTAAGGCCTATCCTTACCTCCCAAAATTAAGAGAATAGGGTCTTTGGATAACAGACCCCGGTTTGATGCCTTTTAGTAACATGGGTGTTAAATCATTGTGGTGCAAAAATGCGACGTTGGCGGTGAAAGGGTTAAAGCTTATGCAAGGCGCTCAAACACAAGTAGATTTATATACAATATTGGCTGCCTCAAGTAATAAGAGAATGGAACAGAACATGATAATGAAAATGATAGCATACAAAATGTGCACGAACAAGCAAGCAACAACAATAACAGAAATTGAAATTGAAATTGAAATTGAAATGAAATTGAGGGGGCAAGAGACATTTAACTCCAAAAAGTATAAAACCATTTGTGATTCAGTGTCAAGACACGTGGACATGTGGTCCTGGCTGAAAATATGCTGATTATCAATTATTTGAATCACATTCTCAGCATATTTTCAGCCAGGACCACAAGTCCATGTGACCTCGAATAAATCGATTTGGCATAAAGCTGATCACAGGGAAGTAATTAATCAATAGCAAACCTTTTTAGAGTTTGAAAACACTCAGAAACCCCCCCACAAATTTTGGTCAAAGTTTTAGAGGGAGAAAATGGAGTTTTACGTCCTCTTGGTCTGAATCAGACACATATGGGACATTTGTAAATACAAATATGGTGGGAACAATACTGGAGGCAATGCCCGGAGGCAGTACGAAACCAGTAAAGTCCCGATTTTTTATTATTAATACAGATAGCTGTAGCGGTGACCACGCCTCGGTTAAACCTCATCGGCTATGGCACCGCCACAAGTACGAGATGATTGTCAAAGTTTTAAAAAAGCATTCAAACCATTGGTTGTTTCTTTTTCAATAATGTTTATAGAGTTATCACAAACAGATTAAATTAATTCAGATTTTTGTCTATTCAAAAGGAATTTATTCAGATATTTATATAGTCAATAGCATTAAAAAAACCACGATAAATGTTGTGTTTTGCACATGCTAAAGGCAAAAAAATTAACTAAATGTGGTTAACTGACTGTTGTGACAAATGTCAGATTTCTGTGAATGTACAATGATATCCTAGAAACGAATGCAAGAGAGGAGTTGTCACTAAGGTTCCATGGGTGCAATTTTTCCTGGTTTACAAGGATTTCCTGGGTTGTGTTTTGTTTGTGGCTCAAGCCACAAACCTATAACTCACTTTGTCGGTCGGTCGGTCGGTCCAAAATTGTCGCACATATTGACAAAATTGTCGCACTTCAAATCGAGGCTACACTTCAAATTGAGGCCGCTCTTTAACATGATGTATTTTAAAGCGTACAAAATAATAAACATACGTAATACAGACACTACAACAGACACGACAAGTATGCAGTGCTTCTTTCGATGAGTATAAGTAGGATGTCTTAAATGTTTTGCAAAAGATATAAAAAGTTACGAAATGGTGCAGAGATAACATTCTGGTTTACAGATTAAAATTATTGAAAAGCCAGGGGAGGTGACTCATGATTGGAGTGGTAAAAATAGACCGCGTGCCACAAACTATTGCGATTTCGCGCTTGTTTTAAATTAAAATTTGTCACACAAGATCTTTGTGTGTCGACTGTATTTTTCAAGCACTTTAAAATAAGCATTGGTATAAAGTGTGGAAAAAGCAAACTAAAATACCTTCATAAATCAATTTTTGCTTCAGCTGCAAGGGGACATTACCCCTGGACCCCGGCCTTTCAGGTTTTTTTCATTTTGTGTAGTTACACCCAGACCTGCCAACCTTTCCGCTTTGAGCGGAATTTCTTCCGCTCAGACTGCATTTCTTCCGCCCTTCCACTCAAGTCCATAAAATTCTGCTTTCAAAACTTTAAAAAAAAGTTTTTTTGAACACACAAATTCATCGTCTTATATACAGAGTAGCACAGCTGCTGTGCATATAACCAACTCTCTAGTTTCTGTTTGCACACTTCCGTCAAGATGGCGATTGACGCATCGATGTGTGTGAGACTCTGGGGAGAAAAGAAAGAATAGACCAATGTTTCTGCCAATATTACATGGAAAATTGCTTGCTTCAAATTATGTTTACGCGCAAAAGGTAAGATGCCGCGTCAAAATTCCTCTTAGCTCCCAAAAATTCCTCTTTCCTGCTACAAATATTCCTCTTTGGTCTGTTGGCAGGTCTGTACACCCATGTACAGGGATGCATCTAGAGCGCAGCATTGCGGCATTGCCGCAAAATTGTTGATGTTCCCGCAAAAATAAAAATATGCTGCGGGAAAATCCCCCCCAATTTTGTGAAATCCTGCAAACGAAAAAATCGTTTGAAAATAACTTGTTCGGCACTAGGCCTAGATTGCGTGGCTGCGTGGGCTGTACCGAGTCTGCATTTCCTTTCGACAGTAAAGAAAGAGCATTTTGATTGGGTCTTAAAAATAGCATAGCCAATCAACGGCTTTCTCTTTCATTTACTATTTCCGGGCGCAGTGTAAGCGAGCCCGCTCAAAAATGGCATCGCTTCTGGATTATTTTACTGTGACTTCTAAAAAGAAAGAAAACAGTGCGACTGTGGAGTGCAACATTGATCAACAACCTTGTTGTTCCTCATCAGCAGTTAGTGATGACAACGGGGAAAGTTCATCGAATGACGAAGCATCGGATCAGGACTGTGATGTCACCGACGATCCCATTGCTAGTAGTGTCGCTCCACCACCTTTCAAAAAGAGAAAACATGAGTTCATGGAAAGTTGGAAAAAAAGCAGACCTTGGCTAGAATTTGACAGCGAATCAAAAGCAATGTTTTGTGACTGGTGCTTACAAAGCAAAAAGAACAATGCGTTCACCACAGGTTGTAAAAATTTCCGCACTACATCCCTTGATCGACACGTTAACTGGCATTGATTTACCCCCGCCCCCCTAACTATTTCCAGATCCCCCCAAATTTCCACACTAAGTGGGGCAATGTCCCCTAGTTTAGAAATTTCTAGATGCATCCCTGCATGAGGTTCTACTTACTTATGTTGATTGTGATAATGGAGAGTTTTCTTTTCCCTGGCAGGCTTTACTCCTTTGATCCTGGGATCGACAGCGGGTCACTTGGAGGTTGTGGAGATTCTGTTAGACCACGGCGCTGACATTGAGGCCCAGTCGGAGAGAACCAAAGACACCCCCTTGTCCCTGGCATGCTCTGGGGGAAGATACGAGGTGACACGTTGCTTCCTTTTTATACCTATATGACGTTAGAAGGAAACACTACACGGTGGAGGCAATGAAAATTTTAGGTACTTTATAGTCACAGATGCGTCTCTGTGAAATTCGGGTTGCTCTCACCTGGAGAGAGTGTCGCAGCCAGAGGCGCGCCACCCAACTTTTTTTTTTTTTTTTTTGCATGCGATTTTTTGTGACTGATAAGGAAGGAAAGAGGGGGGGGGGGGTACATTTTTTTTCCATGATGTTCCACCTGACATGAGTTTTAATTATTTGAAAGAGATTAATATTTTCCACTTGATATACATTATAACTTGTAACAGTTTTTTTGTTTTCAGGTTTTGTGTGTTGTTAAGATTCTTGGATTTGTGTTTTGCTATGTGTGGTAGATTTTTATGTGGTGACAGTCCTGAGATAACCATAGCTGTTGACTGGACTATAACAGACTAACTAACTAACTAACTATAACAGACTAACTAACTATTTAGAAGTGGATAGGTTTTACTTTGTACATTTGATGTAATTTGCGGATTGTGCATGGGTTTCTGCGCCGAACTTGTGCTTATATGCACACACAGCCTTAGAATTCAGATTTTCCATAGCCAGACCTGCCTACTGCTACGATTTGGCCGTAGCAGCTACGAAAAATAAAGCTTTGCTACGGAGCTACGGCAACATTAACGTTGCTACGGGAAAAACAAATTGCCGCCGCATTTTATTTTTGCTTATGCCGTTCCCGGTTTTGTCGGTTTCTAAGAGCAGACGCCGTGTCACGCGCGATAACCTAGTCACTTCCGTTTTTATCAAAGTGACTGCGCATGCGTTCTTATTACTTTCTCTGGAAAAAATGGCGGACTCCAGCAGCAGTAGCGATTCGGGAGATGTTTCAAACGAAGAAAAACGAACCCAAACCAGAAAACGAAAATCATCTGGCACACCATCTTGTTCTAAGAAAAAACATCGGCCTGCCGCACAAGTTTTTAAAATAGCTTACACGGAGGAGTGGCCTTGCATCGTCAGAAGTTGACTCAGTGCGAACCATGCTCACTGCATGCAACCTCTGCCATGCGGACTTCTCTGTGAATCATGGCGGTAGAGACGATTGCCGTCAACACGTTCAATCGGCGAAACATATTAAGCAGTGCGTTTCGGTTCAGGAAGAGAACAAATCGATTGCCGTTGTTGTGGATGCTACGGAAAAATTTGCCATGCTACTGAAAATTGATGGCTGGGCTACTGATTGGGAACATTCCAAGTAGGCAGGTCTGCATAGCATTCACAAACTAAAGCACTCATTGAAGTCGTAAGGATCAAAATCAGGAATGGTAACGCTGAATAGTCAATTAAAGTCGGACTAACCAGGGGTGTTACTAAAGTTCACCGCTGCTTGAAGCTTGGTTAAGCCGTCTCAAAATAATCAGATTCGATCGTTCCACTTCAGCCTGAAATAGTTGATTTGTCCCACACTTTTACAATGTTCTTTCTATTAACTCATTCGCATCGCAATGATTTTGAATTATTGAAATAACTCACAAATCATTCCAGCTATACACACAAACAAAACAGTCATAAACAAAAAGAGAAATGAAAGAAGATTACAGGTTTTTACTTAAGGTTTAGACATAGGGAAGTAGTAGATCAGACTTTTTTTTATATACAGACTTTATATAGAAAAACTACACAGATTGGTTACCCCACAACAAGCCACTTCAAAAGCAAAGTCAGAGGCAAAAATGTGATATAAGGGAGCGAAGCGAGTTTAGAAGTGACCAAAGTGTAGTGTACACACAGATTTACTTCCCTTGAAATATCTACTTGACAGCTTTATATTAATTCCGGGCCATATATGGGTGGAACGACTTGAATGAGTTAATTACTGTATTTTTCGGACTATAACTAGTATAAGGCGATACTTTTTTTTCCCCAGACTCAGACCCCTGCGCCTTATAATGTGACTGATGAATTAGTAAGAAAATATAGTAACAAAATCTGAAATTTGGGTAAAATTTTTGCCTTATAGTCCGAAAAATACGGTATTCCGTATGTGAATATTATTTGAGGAAAGGTGTGTTGATGACTGTGTCGTTGTGTGCAGGTGGTGGAGCTCCTTCTGAACAGGGGAGCAAACAAAGAACACCGCAATGTGTCGGATTACACCCCTCTCAGCTTGGCAGCGTCAGGGGGCTACGTCAACATCATCAAATTACAGCTTTCTCACGGGGCTGAGATCAACTCTCGGTGAGTTCTTTTGTACGATGTGATGTGAGCTTGCTTTTTAGCTCCCATTTCAACGGTAACAGGAGTACATTAGAATTACAACATGAGCCTCTATGCGTAAACAAAAAATGTGTACCAGTCGCTACAGAGAGTAGTTGGGTTTGCCAAATTTTTTTACTTTCCTCAGTTTGGACATTAATATTAACAAAAATACTGAACTCGTTTGTGTCGTGATTGATATTTTAATATTTTTAAGCATTTAATGTTGTTCTTCTGAAGTCTTAAGGACTGGAATCTCATTGTTTCCTTCCATGCATGGCATCAACATTCATTCTTGGTATTGCTTAAAGATGGCTTGAAAAAATAAGTTTTCCGCAAGCTAGCCAAAATCCTTGCTTCATTATAATAATAATAATAATGGGAATTTATATAGCGCTCTTTCTCACATGAGCTCAGTGCGCTTTACATTGATAACAAGAACATTAAAGGCAAACAAATAATGAATCATTAGAAAGTAAAATAAACACGATGATTGCACGCAACGCGCGCGGATAGGTACTAAGAATATCTTGGCAATAGAGCATTTGCCACGCGCCGGTGACCTTGAATTTCACTGAGTTGAATTTAGAGAGCTGAATTAGAGAGGTCAGCGCAACTCGGGCAGAACGAGCTCGGGCAAATTAGTAGTCTAGTATAGTGAACGAACACTCGTGGCAAGCGCCCTATTGAAAATGAAGGTGAAAGGTCAAGGTCAAATTTTAAGATATCTAGTCCATGTTAAAAAATTAAGGGCATATGTCAAGGTCACAGCCGCCGAAAATGCTGCCGAGCACCTGGCACGATAACGATTGAACTGAGGGACCTAGGACGCTCCAATTTTGCATGCGGATAGGTACTAGAAATATCTCAGCCAGATTAAAAAATGGTCAAAAGTCAAGGTCACTGGAGCCCAAAATGCTGCTGAGCACCTGGCACAATAACGTTTGAATGCAGGGATCTAGGACACTCAAATTGTACTTGCTGATAGGTACTAAGGATATCTAGACCAAGTTCAAAAATCAAGGTCAAAGGTCAAAGGTCACTGGACCCAAAAATGCTGCCGCGCGGCTGGTGGTCTAGCGTCTTAAGGCGCTAGTTTGTCCTTTATCCATTACTGAATGTTACTGAGCCCAAGTTAGCTTTCCTTGCTGTCAGTGAGTAACGTGCTCTTGGTCATTGAACAATAACTGAATGTGTCTGGTAGGACTGGGAGTAAGCTGGGCATTTCTCCGCTGATGCTGGCTGCTATGAACGGACACACACATGCTGTCAAGCTGCTTCTGGACATGGGCAGTGACATCAATGCACAGGTCAGTTTGACTTCTTTTTCTTGTCTTGGTGTCAAACAGACACTTTTGCAAATCCTATTTTTTTCACTGTTCTCAAAACATTAAACAAACAAGCAAAAAAAGCTAAGCAAGTCAATTGTGGTAGTATATTGCAGACCTGCCTACCCATACGATTTTTCCGTATTTTGTACAGGATTTTGAGCCCCAGTACTGCAGTACGGTAAAAGGAAAATTAATACGGCAAAAATTTGATCTTAAGGTCTTCTAAGATCGGTCGTAATCGAGTGTTTTTCGTCATTTCGCATGGCGGTTTAATGTTCTGTAATGTTCCGTTTTGGGGTCTCCTTGCAAAAATTGCAAAATACGGAATTTTGAGAAAAAGTACGGAATTTTATTTCGTGGAGTACCTAAAAACGAAATCGGGGGTAGGCAGGTCTGATATTGGTTTTTGGCTTTGTTGGTATCTGGTCTCATCTCTAAATGCATTATGGCAGTAATGAGTACATGTGTGTGTGTGTGTTCGTGCGTGTGCCCTTGCGTGCGTGTGTGTGTGTGTTTCTTTGAGGAGCTAGGCCAAATTGATAGTAAACGAATGCATTGACATATGACTATTGCAGCTACCAAGTGTCACTTTCAGAAAACGTAGTAACTGGCATTATTCTGTTCTACAGGTGTTAAACTGGACAATAGGAAATACCAAATGCACATGTATGCTGTTCTAGTACTCTAGTGAGACATTGGCTGTCAGTCGGTGGAGAAATGAAGAGAAATATGTGTTGAATGATTTCCAGATTGAGACCAACCGCAACACGGCACTGACCCTAGCCTGCTTCCAAGGACGACATGAGGTGGTCAGTTTGCTCGTTGACAGGAAAGCCAACATCGAGCACAGAGCGAAGGTATGTCATCACTCACTTCTCCGCATTTCCACAGTTATCGATCGTTTCTGTGCTCTTTCACTGTCTTTCAACAACTGTCCTCCCAATTCAAGAAACAAAGCTAGAGACATTTTCCAGACCATTGCTTTTGGTTGTATTTTTTATTTGACATAACACATTGCAGACATTACAGAAAATAAAATGAATCGGTACATGGGCAATTTTGATTATAAATGTTGATTGAAAACCACATGCACAAAAAACAGACTTTTGGCTCTTCTTCTACAAGATCCAACTTCATTTGTAATTTCTATACTAATGACCATATTTACAATAAAGTTCTTCTTAGCTTAAGGCAACCAGTTACCATTAAAAAAAGAAGTAAAAATGCAACTGTACCTGCGTCTTTTGGTAGGACTGTAGGAGCGTGCGTGAGTGTGCATGTGTATCTGTGAGTACAATTATTGGTTGACGCTCTGCTCTGGTCAGACTGGCTTGACTCCCCTGATGGAAGCGGCCTCTGGTGGCTATGTGGAGGTGGGCCGAGTCCTGCTGGACAAAGGGGCGGATGTGAACGCCCCTCCTGTGCCCTCGTCCCGCGACACTGCCCTCACCATCGCCGCGGACAAGGGCCACTATCGGTTTGTGGAGCTGCTGCTGCACAGACAGGCCGCCGTCGATGTCAAGAACAAGAAAGGCAACTCCCCGCTCTGGCTTGCCTGCAACGGTAGGTGAAAACGAGTCTGAGCGTGTGCTGCCATGGTTCTTTGTAGTGAATGAAAGTCATCTGTATCCTTTTCCTGAACCGAAAGTTATGTCAGTAGGGCATTTGCCATGGCGGTCGTACTGTAGACCAGACATAGTATCTGACTACACTTCTGCCTGTATGCTTTGCCTGAAGTTGCCTTTAATTGAAAGTCAATTGTTGTGGTTGTTGTACATAGTGTGTTGATCATTGACGGTAGCATTGTTGTGGTTGTTGTGCATAGTGTGTTGATCATTGACGGTAACATTGTTGTGGTTGTTGTACATAGTGTGTTGATCATTGACGGTAGCATTGTCGTTGTACATAGTGTATTGATCATTGATGGTAGCATTGTTGTTGTACATAGTGTGTTGATCATTGACGGTAGCATTGTTGTTGTACATAGTGTGTTGATCATTGACGGTAGCATTGTTGTTGTACATAGTGTATTGATCATTGACGGTAGCATTGTTGTTGTACATAGTGTGTTGATCATTGACGGTAGCATTGTTGTTGTACATAGTGTATTGATCATTGATGGTAGCATTGTTGTTGTACATAGTGTGTTGATCATTGACGGTAACATTGTTGTCCATAGTGTGTTGATCATTGACGGTAGCATTGTTGTGGTTGTTGTACATAGTGTATTGATCATTGATGGTAGCATTGTTGTTGTACATAGTGTGTTGATCATTGACGGTAGCATTGTTGTTGTACATAGTGTGTTGATCATTGACAGTAGCATTGTTGTGGTTGTTGTACATAGTGTGTTGATCATTGACAGTAGCATTGTTGTGGTTGTTGTGCATAGTGTGTTGATCATTGACGGTAGCATTGTTGTTGTCCATAGTGTGTTGATCATTGACGGTAGCATTGTCGTTGTGCATAGTGTATTGATCATTGATGGCAGCATTGTTGTTGTACATAGTGTGTTGATCATTGACGGTAACATTGTTGTCCATAGTGTGTTGATCATTGACGGTAGCATTGTTGTGGTTGTTGTACATAGTGTATTGATCATTGACGGTAGCATTGTTGTGGTTGTTGTCCATAGTGTGTTGATCATTGACGGTAGCATTGTTGTACATAGTGTGTTGATCATTGACAGCATTGTTGTTGTACATAGTGTGTTGATCATTGATGGTAGCATTGTTGTGGTTGTTGTGCATAGTGTGTTGATCATTGATGGTAGCATTGTTGTGGTTGTTGTGCATAGTGTGTTGATCATTGACGGTAGCATTGTTGTTGTACATAGTGTGTTGATCATTGACGGTAGCATTGTTGTTGTACATAGTGTGTTGATCATTGATGGTAGCATTGTTGTGGTTGTTGTGCATAGTGTGTTGATCATTGATGGCAGCATTGTTGTGGTTGTTGTCCATAGTGTGTTGATCATTGACGGTAGCATTGTTGTACATAGTGTGTTGATCATTGACAGTAGCATTGTTGTTGTACATAGTGTGTTGATCATTGATGGTAGCATTGTTGTGGTTGTTGTGCATAGTGTGTTGATCATTGATGGCAGCATTGTTGTGGTTGTTGTGCATAGTGTGTTGATCATTGACGGTAGCATTGTTGTGGTTGTTGTACATAGTGTGTTGATCATTGACGGTAGCATTGTTGTGTTACATAGTGTGTTGATCATTGACGGTAGCATTGTTGTGGTTGTTGTCCATAGTGTGTTGATCATTGACGGTAGCATTGTTGTTGTACATAGTGTGTTGATCATTGACGGTAGCATTGTTGTTGTACATAGTGTGTAGATCATTGACGGTAGCATTGTTGTGGTTGTTGTCCATAGTGTGTTGATCATTGACGGTAGCATTGTTGTTGTACATAGTGTGTTGATCATTGACGGTAGCATTGTTGTTGTACATAGTGTGTTGATCATTGACGGTAGCATTGTTGTTGTACATAGTGTGTTGATCATTGACGGTAGCATTGTTGTTGGTTGTTGTATTGACATAGTGTGTTGATCATTGACGGTAGCATTGTTGTTGTACATAGTGTGTTGATCATTGACGGTAGCATTGTTGTGGTACATAGTGTGTTGATCATTGACGGTAGCATTGTTGTTGTACATAGTGTGTAGATCATTGACGGTAGCATTGTTGTGGTTGTTGTACATAGTGTGTTGATCATTGACGGTAGCATTGTTGTGGTTGTTGTGCATAGTGTGTTGATCATTGACGGTAGCATTGTTGTTGTACATAGTGTGTTGATCATTGACGGTAGCATTGTTGTTGTACATAGTGTGTTGATCATTGACGGTAGCATTGTTGTTGTACATAGTGTGTTGATCATTGACGGTAGCATTGTTGTGGTTGTTGTACATAGTGTGTTGATCATTGACGGTAGCATTGTTGTTGTTGTCCATAGTGTGTTGATCATTGACGGTAGCATTGTTGTTGTTACATAGTGTGTTGATCATTGACGGTAGCATTGTTGTTGTCCATAGTGTGTTGATCATTGACGGTAGCATTGTTGTGGTTGTTGTACATAGTGTGTTGATCATTGACGGTAGCATTGTTGTTGTACATAGTGTGTTGATCATTGACGGTAGCATTGTTGTTGTACATAGTGTGTTGATCATTGACGGTAGCATTGTTGTGGTTGTTGTACATAGTGTGTTGATCATTGACGGTAGCATTGTTGTTGTACATAGTGTGTTGATCATTGACGGTAGCATTGTTGTTGTACATAGTGTGTTGATCATTGACGGTAGCATTGTTGTGGTTGTTGTACATAGTGTGTTGATCATTGACGGTAGCATTGTTGTGTTACATAGTGTGTTGATCATTGACGGTAGCATTGTTGTGGTACATAGTGTGTTGATCATTGACGGTAGCATTGTTGTTGTACATAGTGTGTTGATCATTGACGGCAGCATTGTTGTTGTACATAGTGTGTTGATCATTGACGGTAGCATTGTTGTTGTACATAGTGTGTTGATCATTGACGGTAGCATTGTTGTGGTTGTTGTACATAGTGTGTTGATCATTGATGGTAGCATTGTTGTGTGTACATAGTGTGTTGATCATTGACGGTAGCATTGTTGTTGTACATAGTGTGTTGATCATTGACGGTAGCATTGTTGTGGTTGTTGTACATAGTGTGTTGATCATTGACGGTAGCATTGTTGTTGTACATAGTGTGTTGATCATTGACGGTAGCATTGTTGTTGTACATAGTGTGTTGATCATTGACGGTAGCATTGTTGTTGTACATAGTGTGTAGATCATTGACGGTAGCATTGTTGTGGTTGTTGTACATAGTGTGTTGATCATTGACGGTAGCATTGTTGTGGTTGTTGTACATAGTGTGTTGATCATTGACGGTAGCATTGTTGTTGTACATAGTGTGTAGATCATTGACGGTAGCATTGTTGTTGTACATAGTGTGTTGATCATTGACGGTAGCATTGTTGTTGTACATAGTGTGTAGATCATTGATGGTAGCATTGTTGTGGTTGTTGTACATAGTGTGTTGATCATTGACGGTAGCATTGTTGTGGTTGTTGTCCATAGTGTGTTGATCATTGACGGTAGCATTGTTGTTGTACATAGTGTGTTGATCATTGACGGTAGCATTGTTGTTGTCCATAGTGTGTTGATCATTGACGGTAGCATTGTTGTGGTTGTTGTACATAGTGTGTTGATCATTGACGGTAGCATTGTTGTGTTACATAGTGTGTTGATCATTGACGGTAGCATTGTTGTTGTCCATAGTGTGTTGATCATTGACGGTAGCATTGTTGTGGTTGTTGTACATAGTGTGTTGATCATTGACGGTAGCATTGTTGTTGTACATAGTGTGTTGATCATTGACGGTAGCATTGTTGTTGTACATAGTGTGTTGATCATTGACGGTAGCATTGTTGTGGTTGTTGTACATAGTGTGTTGATCATTGATGGTAGCATTGTTGTGTTACATAGTGTGTTGATCATTGACGGTAGCATTGTTGTGGTACATAGTGTGTTGATCATTGACGGTAGCATTGTTGTTGTACATAGTGTGTTGATCATTGACGGTAGCATTGTTGTTGTACATAGTGTGTTGATCATTGACGGTAGCATTGTTGTTGTACATAGTGTGTTGATCATTGACGGTAGCATTGTTGTGGTTGTTGTACATAGTGTGTTGATCATTGACGGTAGCATTGTTGTTGTACATAGTGTGTTGATCATTGACGGTAGCATTGTTGTTGTACATAGTGTGTTGATCATTGACGGTAGCATTGTTGTTGTTGTGCATAGTGTGTTGATCATTGATGGCAGCATTGTTGTTGTACATAGTGTGTTGATCATTGACGATAGCATTGTGGTTGTTGTGCATAGTGTGTTGATCATTGACGGTAGCATTGTTGTTGTACATAGTGTGTTGATCATTGACGATAGCATTGTGGTTGTACATAGTGTGTTGATCATTGACGATAGCATTGTGGTTGTTGTACATAGTGTGTTGATCATTGACGGTATCATTGTTGTGGTACATAGTGTGTTGATCATTGACGGTAGCATTGTTGTTGTACATAGTGTGTTGATCATTGACTGTAGCATTGTTGTGGCTGTTGTACATAGTGTGTTGATCATTGATGGTAGCATTGTTGTGGTACATAGTGTGTTAATCATTGACGGTAGCATTGTTGTGGTTGTGGTACATAGTGTGTTGATTATTGACGGTAGCATTGTTGTTGTACATAGTGTGTTGATCATTGACGATAGCATTGTGGTTGTTGTACATAGTGTGTAGATCATTGACGGTAGCTTTGTTGTGGTACATAGTGTGTTGATCATTGACGACAGCATTGTGGTTGTTGTACATAGTGTGTTGATCATTGACGGTAGCATTGTTGTTGTACATAGTGTGTTGATCATTGACGGTAGCATTGTTGTTGTACATAGTGTGTTGATCATTGATGGTAGCATTGTTGTTGTACATAGTGTGTTGATCATTGACGGTAGCATTGTTGTGGTACATAGTGTGTTGATCATTGACGATAGCATTGTTGTTGTACATAGTGTGTTGATCATTGATGGCAGCATTGTTGTTGTACATAGTGTGTTGATCATTGACGGTAGCATTGTTGTTGTACATAGTGTGTTGATCATTGATGGTAGCATTGTTGTTGTACATAGTGTGTTGATCATTGACGGTAGCATTGTTGTTGTACATAGTGTGTTGATCATTGACGGTAGCATTGTTGTGGTTGTTGTACATAGTGTGTTGATCATTGACGGTAGCATTGTTGTTGTACATAGTGTGTTGATCATTGACGGTAGCATTGTTGTTGTACATAGTGTGTTGATCATTGACGATAGCATTGTTGTTGTACATAGTGTGTTGATCATTGACGGTAGCATTGTTGTTGTACATAGTGTGTTGATCATTGACGGTAGCATTGTTGTTGTACATAGTGTGTTGATCATTGACGGTAGCATTGTTGTTGTACATAGTGTGTTGATCATTGATGGTAGCATTGTTGTGGTACATAGTGTGTTGATCATTGACGGTAGCATTGTTGTGGTTGTTGTACATAGTGTGTAGATCATTGACGGTAGCATTGTTGTTGTACATAGTGTGTTGATCATTGATGGTAGCATTGTTGTTGTACATAGTGTGTTGATCATTGACGATAGCATTGTTGTTGTTGTGCATAGTGTGTTGATCATTGACGGTAGCATTGTTGTACATAGTGTGTTGATCATTGACGATAGCATTGTTGTTGTACATAGTGTGTTGATCATTGACGGTAGCATTGTTGTTGTACATAGTGTGTTGATCATTGACGATAGCATTGTGGTTGTTGTGCATAGTGTGTTGATCATTGATGGTAGCATTGTTGTGGTACATAGTGTGTTAATCATTGACGGTAGCATTGTTGTGGTTGTGGTACATAGTGTGTTGATCATTGACGGTAGCATTGTTGTTGTACATAGTGTGTTGATCATTGACGATAGCATTGTGGTTGTTGTACATAGTGTGTAGATCATTGACGGTAGCTTTGTTGTGGTACATAGTGTGTTGATCATTGACGACAGCATTGTGGTTGTTGTACATAGTGTTGATCATTGACGGTAGCATTGTTGTTGTACATAGTGTGTTGATCATTGACGGTAGCATTGTTGTTGTACATAGTGTGTTGATCATTGATGGCAGCATTGTTGTTGTACATAGTGTGTTGATCATTGACGGTAGCATTGTTGTGGTACATAGTGTGTTGATCATTGACGATAGCATTGTTGTTGTACATAGTGTGTTGATCATTGATGGTAGCATTGTTGTTGTACATAGTGTGTTGATCATTGACGGTAGCATTGTTGTTGTACATAGTGTGTTGATCATTGATGGCAGCATTGTTGTTGTACATAGTGTGTTGATCATTGACGGTAGCATTGTTGTTGTACATAGTGTGTTGATCATTGACGGTAGCATTGTTGTGGTTGTTGTACATAGTGTGTTGATCATTGACGGTAGCATTGTTGTTTTACATAGTGTGTTGATCATTGACGGTAGCATTGTTGTTGTACATAGTGTGTTGATCATTGACGATAGCATTG
This sequence comes from Phymorhynchus buccinoides, assembly GCA_017654935.2. Classification (NCBI taxonomy): domain Eukaryota; kingdom Metazoa; phylum Mollusca; class Gastropoda; order Neogastropoda; family Raphitomidae; genus Phymorhynchus; species Phymorhynchus buccinoides. The sequence continues at coordinate 65,417,131 of CM065682.1, read as the reverse complement.
TTGTTGTACATAGTGTGTTGATCATTGACGGTAGCATTGTTGTTGTACATAGTGTGTTGATCATTGACGGTAGCATTGTTGTTGTACATAGTGTGTTGATCATTGACGGTAGCATTGTTGTGGTACATAGTGTGTTGATCATTGATGGTAGCATTGTTGTGGTACATAGTGTGTTGATCATTGACGGTAGCATTGTTGTGGTTGTTGTACATAGTGTGTAGATCATTGACGGTAGCATTGTTGTTGTACATAGTGTGTTGATCATTGATGGTAGCATTGTTGTGGTACATAGTGTGTTGATCATTGACGATAGCATTGTGGTTGTTGTGCATAGTGTGTTGATCATTGACGGTAGCATTGTTGTACATAGTGTGTTGATCATTGACGATAGCATTGTTGTTGTCCATAGTGTGTAAATCATTGACGGTAGCATTGTTGTTGTACATAGTGTGTTGATCATTGACGATAGCATTGTGGTTGTTGTGCATAGTGTGTTGATCATTGACGGTAGCATTGTTGTGGTACATAGTGTGTTGATCATTGACGGTAGCATTGTTGTTGTACATAGTGTGTTGATCATTGATGGTAGCATTGTTGTGGTACATAGTGTGTTGATCATTGACGATAGCATTGTGGTTGTTGTGCATAGTGTGTTGATCATTGACGGTAGCATTGTTGTACATAGTGTGTTGATCATTGACGGTAGCATTGTTGTCCATAGTGTGTAGATCATTAACGGTAGCATTGTTGTTGTACATAGTGTGTTGATCATTGACGATAGCATTGTGGTTGTTGTACATAGTGTGTTGATCATTGACGGTAGCATTGTTGTTGTACATAGTGTGTTGATCATTGATGATAGCATTGTGGTTGTTGTGCATAGTGTGTTGATCATTGACGGTAGCATTGTTGTGGTTGTTGTACATAGTGTGTTGATCATTGACGGTAGCATTGTTGTGGCAGGCGGTCACCTGGACGTTGTCCAGCTGCTGGTGACAGCCGGGGCGCATATCGACAGCCAGGACAACCGCAAGGTGTCGTGCTTGATGGCCGCCTTCCGCAAGGGCCACATCAAGGTGGTCAAGTGGATGGTCAAGCACGTCACCCAGTTCCCCTCGGACACTGAGCTCCAGCGCTTCATCAACAACACCGCTGATAAGGTATGTCCGCCTGTCTGTCTGTCTGTCTCCGCTGAGGGGCGTCATGTTAGCTGGGGTGTGTGAGAAAGGCATATTTTCAAAAGGGAATTGTTTACGGTACATATATTCATTGGTATATACATGTATATGATTTTAATCCTGGAGACTGTTGATCATTCTTCGGTGAAAAGTATTGAAAAAAGCTATGTTCATACCTGTGGTATTTGTAAAACTATGGAAAAAAAGGAATATAATGTTGAAAATGCTGATAATACGATTACCTTGTTATTTTTAACCCAAAACCCACTCCTTTCCCCCTCCCATCCCCAATACGTAAATGTGCCGATTTTAACTGACTGACCATTCAAGATTGCTCGCCATGTAAAACATTTTGTCTTGCCTCCTGGTTGAATGGTGCAATCGTGTGAATGCTATTTTTCATGAGGTGAGAGAGAAGTATACGGTATCGAAGCATCTGCATAAGAAAAAAGAAAATGTGTGTTCACATGCAATGGCATTTGAGACACACAGAGAGTGAGTGTACACACATGGATGCTCCTTCTTGCAGGATGTCCTGAACTGCAGGATTTTTAAATTGCCTAGAGCTAGCGTCGCCGGATTATGAGAATTTGAGAAGCAACGATTTTCTTGCACACACACACACTTGTACAATTAAAAGGGCCTATATAAGCATTTGCTATATTCAAAGGAATGTAGCACTTGTACTAGTCTAGAGGGGTGAAAAAAGACCAGTAAATGTGTGTGTGTGTGCGTGTGCGCTGCCCCTGCACTCTGCCCCTGCACTCTGCCGGGGCCTCCCCCTTGCAGGATTTTGGAAATTTCTCAGGAGCACCCATGTACATGTGTATGTGGATGCGCGCTGTGGATGCGCGCTGTGGATGCGTGTGCTGCGACATGTGTATAAGTGCATCTGTTGACTTGGTCCAGGATCTGCAAAAGAAGTGCCAGCAATGCATGGACATCATTGTGTCTGCCAAAGACCGGCAGGCTGCGGAGGCCAACAAGAATGCCAACAGTCTGCTCCAGGAGATCGACAGAGAGAGAGAGCTGGACGAGCAGAAGCGTCAGATTGCCGCTAGGAGGCGTGAAAGAAGGAAGGAAAGGAAGAAGAAAGGAAAGCTGGAGAAAACCAAGGATAATAAAGA
>CM065682.1:65294326-65414326 GCA_017654935.2 Phymorhynchus buccinoides | reverse complement strand
TGATCTAAGCGACCAAAACGTGTTGAAAGACTCCTAAATTGTAACTAGATTCCTTCGTTCACATTGGTTTTTGAAAATTCTGCACCGTCTTTTTATAATTCAGCCAGAAACGGGTTTAGCTCACCTGTACAGGCTAATTAGCGCCATTGTTGTTTACATGGCAACGTACTACGGCGCCGCCATGTTTACTCAGGGTGCGGACATGTTTAGTCCTTTACCACAATAGACGGGCGCCATGTTAGCTACAGGGCGCAGCCATTGTGAACGACATGTACTTTCAATGCACAACTAATAATTCTATGAAAGAACTTCATTTGCGAAGCGAACGGCTTTCTTTGCATTAACGTAGAGAAATTCAGTCCTGTTCTTCAATAATTCCAAGATATTCTACGTCTCCAATACTTAGAAACTATGATACGGATCACCGGAAAGGTGAATCGAACAGACGACATTTTGCTGTGCACTGATACTGTGATAGGCCTTGAGCTTGCACGACTGTGTTGACAGTGCCACAAACGAACGAATAATCTGTATCTACACTAGGCCTACCTAGTGTCAATAGATTCTACTCTCAAAACGGATGAAAATATGAGTGTGTGCTATTTGGATGCGCAGATCTGGATGATGTGATTCCACAGAAAGGAAAGATTAGAGTCTAGACATCATCGCTAAATCTTCTATCTTGAAGATAATCTTCCTGTAGATCTAGATCTTTGACACACGTAGACTGGTGGGCTGTTTGACAAACTTCTAGCCTGTTTAGCGGAAAGTAATGACGTGAAACCGACAAGAATTACGGAAAAGAGATGTGCCAAACGTTCACCGATCAGCTTGTGTGCAGTACCAGCAACAACATAATTCTTTTCGTCAGTCACAATGGCCAAAACATTGATGTTTCCCTAGATCTACATCAAAATGATCAACGCACCTGTCGATGATCAACATTACTTAGCCTACAGTGGAAAAACGAAGTGTAAGTACACTTGTTTGATTGATTGAGCAGTGTCTCAATCAATTGTCTTTATGGTTGGGGCCTGGGCACTACCTGGGGTGTTTAGGGTCGGCTAGTTTCCAGCTTGCTGGGGGCGAACGTGAAAATTAGTAGCTGACGGCAGCTTCCTGTAGTTTTCCCCTCCCCATCCCGGAACTAGTTTTTTAAATTTTGTTTGCTACTCCTGTTTTTACCTTAGATATTGAAGCTGAACCCAAGTAAATAATAATTAATAGGGTGACGTGCATAGCCTTTTCTTGGAAAACTGATAGGCCTAATGTAATGTGTGTACCCTTTTCTCTCTTTCCCTCTTCCGCCTCTTTTTCTATGGTCACCCCCTAAAGTGTGTACAGTTACTTCCAGATAAAGAGGTTGTTCACCACCACAGAAGAAGAAGAAGAAGAAGAGGGAGAAAACTACTGTACGTTACATGTACTTTATTTTAACTAGAGCCAATTGACCTTTAGTAGCTTACTGCACGTTTTTTTTTTAAAATTTGGTAACATTATACCCTAAGTCATATTGGTGTTAGATCTAGTATGTTTGGTTATTTGCTCTTCTTCAACCACTTAGACAGTCTTCTGTCATAAATGCAGATATGCCATGCTGCCGTTATGCACCCTATAAATAATTAGGATCAGCATGTCCGTTTTCAAATGCAGAAAAACTTTGTAAGAATGTCTAGAACAAAAACACGAGAATGGATCAGTAAGGCAGAGAGATTGTAGATGACAGTAAGCAAAGGGAAAAGGCAGTCAAATGGAGTGATAGAATAGAGGAAATAAGAGGCACAGAACTACCTCCCAATATCCCACAGGGGAATGGTTATCTATGAATTTTGTCTCCCCTATAATTTTTGTTTTCTTCTGATCAAACAAGGGCAGTCCATGGCATCCATACAGGACAGACAGGAGTCTCCTACATACAGGTAAAATTCAGTATGTAAGCCAGTGATGTACCGAGGATAGAAAAGTGACAGGACAAACTGTCCTGAGATTAGAGAAATCAACAGGACAATGTCCCAGCTCTTGCCGAAATCAATAAGACAAAGCGTGCCAGTATTGGCAAATTTAATTAGACATTTGTCCTGACAGGGGAGAACACAATAAATAACATTTTCAATTTTAATAGGTCAGTGGCCTATGACCTGGATCTCGGGACATCACTGTTAATAAGCATCCCGATTCATATACAGTATAATGCATGCACATGGAGAGAGAGAGAGAGACACACACACACACACACACACACACACACACACGCGCGCGCGCGCGTGCATGCACACAGTGACGCAGCGAGAGTCAATTCATTTTACTTCTTTTTTTTCTGATTGATAAACATGCGTCTTTTGTGTTTCCATTCTTATACAAATTTATACACAAAAACATCATAGTACAGTATAGTATAGTGTGAGACTGGCTCAAGTCTAAGCCTTGCGGCTTATAAAAGTCCCTTCATTGATCACTGTTTTGTTTGCTTGAAGCATGCCTTTAAAATTATGATTGTATTTCAATCATCATATTAAAAAAATAGTTTGCTAAAGTTTTCATCCTTGTCAGTGGGATTTCTTTTAGCTGAGCATCATCATGGATTGACAAAGAGGACTAGGCCCCTCAAAATGATCATCTCACTTTGTGTAATTGGTGTGGGTATTTTTTGTGGTCAAAATGTTTTTCCTTGGAAAATGTTGCAAGTTTTCTTTGTAAAGCGAAAATCAAGTATTAGTGTAAAATAAAACTAGCAAAAGAGTGTCCAAAGTCCATGTTATATTTAGAACTTTGTATATAAAACTTATCTGAATCTCTGGCTCTCAATGTTTTTAAATGTCCAAGTCACAGTTGAGCTATGTGTAGTTTGATTATGTTGCATTTGTTATAGCTTATGTTCACAAAATTGTAAAATACTATTACTTATGTTTTTGCTTCTAGTGACCTACAGGTATTTTAACAGTTAATATTTGAATATCTTATATTACAGGTGCAGTCCATATCACAAGCTGTGCAGGATGGACAGGGGTCTCCAACAGATACCGACCACATGCGGGTAAAAATCAGTAGTTACTGGTATGTATGCACTTGTGTTTGTATTGTATGCTAGTCTGTCGTTTCCGACTATGACTACCAGATAGGAGAGGGGTCAGATGTTATTCTGGCGGGCTAGGCTAGAATTTGTTTGTAGTGGAGATGCCTTGCCCAGGGCACTTATGTACTTGCATGCTTACACACACACACACACGCACGCACGCACGCACGCACGCACGCACGCACACACACACTGCAGACTTGTGTAAGCTTCTGTGAATTAATAAAGTCATCTTTAATAATTCAATCTAAGATGTGAGAAAGGATTTGAATAGTGAAATAGTAAGGCTAAAAGAGAATCTATAGAACTAGAAAAGGGAAGGGGACTCGTGTGTTGTATGTGTGCAACATATCCGTGATTAGAAAGCTATGCCATTCTTGAATTAATATTGTTTTGTTTGTACACAGTTCTCTCTACCATAGTTTGCCATGTTCTGTATGTATGATTACATGGGCGAGCGTGCCTCCTCCTTTTTGAGAAAGTGAGTGGATTTGTTCCTCTGTAATCTTAATTCATACAGGGTTAGTATGGCTGGTGGAGTTGGCATAGGCAACTTTGGTGGGGGGAGTTGTATCCCTTTAATGGATAGTTCCCTACCCATGCTAATTTTCACAAGATGTGTGAAGTAAATATAAATGATGTTCAGGAAGTAACAAGGCACATAAAACATTCTATTTTATTATTTCCTGTAGGCCTATTTATTTTGAAGGACAGATATGTGATGTTATTTGCTTTCCTCATTGTACAAATAACACCAAGTATTTACATGCTTCACTTTTTGTATTCACAGGTATTTCTTGCAAGGGTTCCATGGTCAACTTTTGTTTATTCGTCTTCTTCTGCGTTCCCAGGCCAAAAGGCCATAATGGGTAAAGTACGTATGTGTCCGGTTTTCAGTTTTCAGTTTTCATTGGTCTCCTCGCTGAGTACAGCTGACACATTCCGATTCCGGAAGAGCTAAATGGAGAAAAGTTATTTGAATTTTTTTTAAAGGCAGGGGAATGGGCCAATAGGTCAGATAGTAGCCGACAGTAAGCAAAGGGAAAAGGCAGAGTCAAAGAGAGTGACAGATTAGAGGAAGTTACAAGCACAGAACTTCCAGAAGGTTGGGGGAATATACAAAAGACCCCCCGGTATCCAAATGGGGGAACTTTTGTTTATAAAATAATTTTTTAAAAGCAATATCGTTAAAAAGTGAAATTCTTTACCATGCAATTGTTAATATATTTGCAGACTATGTTACAAGTTTGATGGAGGTGGTGGGCCAGCTGGCCTCCACTCACAAACTGGCGGAGATGCTGGAGAGGCAGAGAGAGGAGCCAGCCCCACCTAGCCCCCTCTCCAGAGACTACCAACCAGTACAGGTTGGAGGACATGATTGGGACTCGAGAACACTTGAACTGAATCTGCAGTGAGATGTCAAAGAAGAAAGGTCAAAGAAAAAGTGATCAACGTACTAAGGAGTTACAGCATTAAAGGATTATTAAAGTGGGACCACAAAATTATTGTGAGTCATCCAGTTTTTTTGAGTTAGCAGGAATCCACTGTATTTCCTGCAGGAATAGTTGGATTCTGCTATGTGTGCATGTTGAATTTGCTTTTACTTGACTTTTTGTTTTCAAATCAAAGTGCTAGCGTTTAGGACAATCTTGTACTTCGGTCACCCCCTCATGTTTACCACCATCATTCCGAAAGTGGGCTTCTTACAGTTATATGAAAATACTCCTAGGCTGATCCTAACCCTGTCCTTTTCCTAAATATAGCAGAATTTTGCTTCTCAGTGAAAGCAAAAATCCAATAGTGTGTGTGTGTGTGTATGTGTGTATGTGTGTGTGTGTATGTATGTGTGTGTGTGTGTGTGTGTGTGTGTGTGTGTGTGTGTGTGTGTGTGTGTGTGTGTGTGTGTGTGTAAGTGTGACTTCAGTACAAGATGGCCGCATTTTGGTGTTGCTTATCTCAGGGCAAGAAAAACAATAATTGTAAATGAAGACTATAATGTTTGTATTTAGGATTTAGATTGATTATTAAGTGCTTGCATGCACACCTTTAAAAATTTGCATAGTAAGTAATTTACGTTGTTTTAATTATCTGCATTAATGTTGGACTTCTTGTTGTAAAAGAATGGGGAGTAAATTTGAATAGAAATATGTTTCTATATCTGTCATGTGTGTGTGTGTGCGCGCGCGCGCGCGCGTGCGTGTGTGTGTGTGTGTGTGTGTGTGTGTGTGTGTGAATAATCAATCAATTACAATTCACTTCTTAAGACTGTGCACATTATTGAAAACTTCAGTATTGAAACCCATAAGCAATCCGAGGGGAAGAACTCTGGAAGTCATTTTTGGTATTTAGGTAACAAATATGAATGTGTATGCATATACACGCAGACATCTATCTGTATTTTACATCTGATTATTTTTCACTGTATTGGCGAATTGGTATTTGTATATATAAACAAAATAGTCATAGAGGCGTCTGTGAAATCCGTGTTGTTCCAACCTGGAGCGAACGTCGCAGCCTGAGGTGCGCCACCCATTTAAACAAATTGCATGTGATTTTTGTGTGACATGAAGAAGGAAAGGGTGGGTGGGGGTAAATTTTGAGCAAATGACAACTTTTTCGTTGCCACTCGTACATGTACAAAGTGCATGGGCACACATGACCTCGGTTTATCGTCTCATCTGAAAGATTTCACGTTCAGACCGCAAGGCCTAGTGCAGAGTGAGAGAAAAAATCTCAATCTGCTGTTCCCAGGTATGAACTCGGGTTTATTTGACACGAGGCGAACGCGTTACCTCTGTGCCACTCTGCGGGTGGGTTTTTAGTATGGAAGGTTTTGTAAATGTGCACAGACCCTACAACGTTATTGTTCATTGAAACAAAGTTCAAATGAAAATTTTCCTTCCACAAACTAAACACAAACAGATAAAAATGCATGTTTCACCACACACACACACACACACAAATTGCACAAAGGTTTACAAAGATGCATGAAGGTTTGATATAACTGTGCATAATATCAAAATTGTTAGATATAAACCTGAAACCATTGTTTGTTCTCCATAATTGAAAGGAAAATAGACATTTCTCTATCATCTTTCATCCCTGGAATCTACAGACATGTATTATTTTTTAAAATCCCGTCACTCTTAAATCAACAGTGTTTCACGACACTTTTTCACAATAGGCACAATGAAGGTACCATGTCGTAATATTATGGCATCAACACAAACGTTGAAATTGTCCACTACGTTCTTTTTAACTACTGAAGGTAAACAGTTTTTCGTTATAACCCAGAGATAACAGAAATGCTAAAAGAGAACAAGAAGGAAATCAGATGGACCCCACAAGAGATGCTGAGTAAAATACATGGACAATTTCAATGTTTGTGATGCTGCAGTCATTCGGCACAACGTGGTACCTGGAGTGAGCATTTTATTAATCAGTAAAAAAAAAAAAAGAGTAGTAAAACATTATAGTGGCTTGGACAAACAAAAATTATGTTAGTCAATCAATCAATCAATCAATCAAATCTATCAATCAAATCTATCAATCAAATCATTTATTGTCCTTTTAAAAACTGCATAAAAGGAAATGTTGCTGCTGTCCCCAGACAAACAAACAACAGACAACAAGTACAGTAAGAAGATGATCATGACACAAAACATATTATATTACATTAAATAAGTCATTATATACATTATATTAATTATTAAGACTAACTGATCTAACTAGAATTAAAGTATGACTGGGAGACATCACTATGCCCACACGCACACACACACACACACACACACACACACACACACACACACACACACACACACGCGCGCGCGCGCGTGCGTGCACATACACACACACATCTTGGGAAAATAAATAACTGTTCGAAGAAAAGTAGTATCAATGCCAATAATATTACAGAAAATGAGATAAAAGTAAAGTCCATAGTACTATAAGATATAATAAATGAATAAATACCATCACAGTAAACAAAGCAACATAAATAAAAAGCAGTAATAAAAGTGTATAAAGAAGATATCACACTACAGTGGAACCTCCATTATAAGACCTCCCATTATAAGACTCCCTCCCACATAAGACCTACTTCTCTGAGACGTTGCCCTTCTTTGTGTATTAAAATTACCTCCCTTATAAGACCCTCCCTTAAAGACGTCATTTTGGATTATTTTTGGCGGTCTGATAAGAGAGGTTCCACTGTCTTAAACATAAAACAATATACCGATGTACAAGTAGTGCAAAGAGGCCTGCCAGCCGTGATATATAAAACAATATCCAGAGATATCATTTGCATATATTAACCCATAGGCTTAGTGTAAACGCGCGTGAGAAAAGGTGTAAGAATACACTGTTGCTATTAGAAACTTGACGTCACAGTTATATATCTCACGGCTTGCAAACGCGAGCTGTTCATACCAAACCCAAGCTGTGCAATGTTACCCCTAGGATTCATTCAGCGCTGACGACAACATTAATGCTAGTACATAACGAAGATTCATTGTTTGAATGAATCAATAGTACATGTCACATATCTGCACAAACCATTATGTGCCTGCCACTTGAAATGTCTAGCCGTGTATCAAGGCCTAGGCTACTCAACTTCATGACCGCCTCGATTAGCAGACGATTCGAGCTATGTAATTTTGGCACATGGAGAGTCCATGTTGATAATGTAGACGCAATACTGTCGCAAAACAGCTCGAATTCATCTTCAGTCCGGAAATAAAAATGAGCTGACTGAACCTGTGCGAAGAGCTAGCGCACCTTCGTTAAAAAGAAGAAAAAAGAAGAAGCGTGTTTTAGGGGCTTGTGATCGTTCTTGTCAAAGCTGACTCCCCTCTTTTTCACGGTGTGTTGAAATTGACTCGCTCTCGTTAAGTGTGTACGTTTTATTGTTGGTGTTTAGGCCTACAGGTTACAATAACAGCAATTGTCGTTAGTGTTTCAGTTCGTTGCTTCTGTTTATGTTTTGCTATGTTTTGTTACCACATCTTATGAAGTACATTTGAGTTAAAATTTTCTATTTTGTTGAACTATATTCTTTGCGCAAGAATGTCTGTTACAGAGTGTGTGCTGCGACCACTGTTGTGAAAAATGGATGCGTTTTCATTTCGCAACAGATCTGAGCCTGTTTATTTTTCTTGCTTTTCTGTTGATACACATCGGTATATATCCGTTATTATGATTTGGGAGTTAGATATTGCTTTTATCCTATCTCTCGAGCCTTGCTGTTTATCACACTCAGTCTCCGACTTCGTGTGATAAACAGCAAGCCTCTCGAGATAGGATAAAAGCAATATCTAACTCCCAAATTATAATAACTGATAATGCTGACAACATAAGTAAAATGAATAAGTGTACATATGTAAAATTTAAACAAACACAGAAGACACACACACACACACACACACACACACACACACACACACACACACACACACACACACATCTTAGATTAAAGAACAAAAACGTTTGACTAAAAAGTAACGACCAATACCAATAACATTACAGTAAAAATAAGGAAAACCAATATTAAAGTGTATAAAGATATCACATGCATAATTCATAGAAACAAAAAGCGTCTACAGAATCCACAAAATGGCAGGAATAAATTTACTTTTCATTGAGTTATTGCCAAATGAAAATGGGTACATCCTGTACATGATCCATCCTCTATATAAACCTGGATGATATGAAAAGCAGGAAGGCATGGGGGTTGGCCTTGGTGGGGTCAAGAGGCGGAGTCGTTTGTGCGGGTCAGTGGACAAAGTCCCCGAAACTGAATTTCATGAAAAAAATAAGGATTCCTGCTTTTCCTGGCATGTGGTTTCATCTATGGCACTGCACAGTAGAATGCTTTCAAAGAGAGAGAGAGTTTTCCAATGAAGGAATTAATAATAAATAAGGATATTTGAATAGCGCTCTACTCCCTGCGGGGAGCTCAGAGCGTTTTACATCAAAATTAAAACACTAAAATACAATGAATACACATACAATACACACTGAGCATTGTAGATAAGGACTAAATATATATGACTAGAATAAACACATATATGAACACTAGGCGTAAAGAATAAAATATAGTATTTGCAATGCCAATGCACACACACACACACACACGCGTGCGCGCACGCCCGTACACACAGACACATCCACGCCCCCTCCTCACACACACACATGCGCGCGCGCGCACACACACACACGATCTAAGTCAACATAACACTTCTCCTGGCAGAGATACCTAGATGCATGTGTATTACTGAGCATGGGTTTAACTTCAACCCTGTGTGCTTCATTAATATATGTGCTAAACACAGTGTAGTATAAGTACGAAAATGTAAAGAACTGAATAAAAGTATTAAAGACCCCCTACGTCACGTGTCACGTTCCCTCTTATACTAGGAAGGTTTCTTAAGATTCCTTACCAGCTATAAGAGGGAAAACACGTGAAAGCCATGAATTTGACAAGTGACATGGGGGGTCTTTAAAGGTGCCATACACACCTTACTGTTGAATATATTTTTTGACTCCTCTAGCACCACGGGCGAATATATTCGCTCAATACATCACTTTACACTCCCACCAAATGCAAATACATTCACTGCCAAGCACCCTGCCATGTGTGTCTCTTTTGTCACTGTTTCTGCCATTAAAGCAATGCAAGCGCTTTCGACAGTTTTTTTTACATCGCTCTTGTTGGTTGAGATGCAACGGATAACAACAACAACATACAGTATTTATTTATACAGTGCTGAATCTTGATATAAATCAAATCAACGCACACACACACGTTAAGCATTCATAGCGCATTCAAACAAAAACGCAATGCAAAGCGAACACACACGGATGACATAAATGGAACAAAGCAGAAACAGACCTAATGGTAGGAGAGAGAAGAGAAAGAGAACCAAGAACGTCAAAAAATACATTGCGCTAGATGAGTTAAAAATAATTTTGTACTCAATTACTTTTTAAAACATACATACTTCAGTCTAAGCCAAAGGCTAATTACGCCTTTTAAAAGCATTGTATGCTTCATTTTTTTAAGTTCCACAATACTCGATAACATTAAGCCATATTGAGTTATTGCAGTACTACTACATGATTGTACTATAAAACTTTTAAAAAAAAACTTAATATCAACACAGACAGCCACATCCTGGTTTAGAACCATTTGACAGTGGTTCTACGTAGCCGGTGTATCTTCCGTCTGCACTCTGGAAGGTCTGGCTGGTTTGGAGGACAGCACGGGCAGGATGTACGACCCCTAATGTCCTTGCCCAGGTAGCCCCACATGAACCTCGTCAGCTGGTGGTATGGTGTGTACAGGTAACGGCTGCACACAAAGTAAAACTATATCATATAAGAACATTTCTATGCCATACAAATAAGAGATACTTATAAGCTGGTTTAAAGCAGTCAAAGATGTGCAAATGGTGATTTTAATTGATCATAATCCATAAAATAATGTTACCAAGGATAGTAAGACATGAAAATATTTTTTGGGTTCAAAATAAAATATTTTGATTTTTAAGAACATTTTGCTGATCATTTATATCATATTTTATGTATTACGGGTGAAATGTTGACATCTAACTTGAATGCTCGTGTATCATAACAGTCAGACCATGTATTGTAAGACAAGAGATGGTAGAAGGGTCAAACACGCACAGTTTGTTGGAGCCTCTATTTTAGCTTTGTTGTTGCATAATATTCTAACAGTGATAAAGATAAGAAAAATTACGTTGTACTTTGTATAGCAGGGCTGGCCAAACTTTAACATTTTCACCAGCCCTCAGGGCCAGCAACATGAAAAATGTACTCACCTGAACACACTTTCACTAGCCCGAAGAAATCAAAACCCCAAATCGCTAAACAAGCGTGCGCGTACACACGCACGCACACGCACACACACACACACACACACACACACACACACACACACAGGAGAGGGAATGAGAGAGAGGAAGAGACAGAGAAAAAAGAGTGGGAAAGAAAGGAGAGAAGTAAATAGGAAGAGAACTGATTTGAGGTGAGAGGGAATGGGGTGGAGGAGATTGAGGAGGCTGCCTTTCCTTTCTTTTCAGTACCAGTGCTGGCATGTTGTTAGCAGACAGCTGACCTTGCTTTGATAGTTGGTTACATGGAAGGGAGGGAATCCGGAATAAGGTCGAAAGTACGGTTGCTCTTGCCATTCAATGAAGAAGATCTCACTAAAGTAATTTAAATCAGAATATATTATTCCCACAGATTCTGTCAGTGTGGCGGCAAGAGAGCGTCAAGATGTACCGAATCCTGGAAGGATCTCGCAAAAATTCTATATTGTATGAACATGAAAACTTTTGTTATTGTGCAATTCGACCACAACACTGCATTTCGGCGTTAGGCTCAACTATGCATTCGACCTTAGGCACAACTTTGAAATTCGACGTTGGGCTCAACTGTGCATTCGACCTTAGGCTCAACGATGCATTCGACCTTAGGCTCAACCGTACATTCGACCTTAGGCACAACTTTGAAATTCGACGTTGGGCTCAACTGTGCATTCGACCTTAGGCTCAAACGTAAAACTTACATGAAATTTTCGACATTAGGCACACTTGTCAGTCATGCCATTTTGTTTCGACCTTAGGCGCAACCGCACATTCGACGTTATTCCGGTCACCCGGAAGGGAGAGATGGTCTAGGGAGACTCATTGGGTAAAAAAAACCCAGGGCCGTGCAGTATCGAAATGTACAGTCGCCCGTTGGGCTAGTGACTTTTGAAATATACTCGCCCACAGATTTTTCTACTACCAGGCTGGAAATGTTGGCCAGCCATAGAAATCATCGGATCAATAATACAAAACAGTTGATAAGCTTACATTCTGTTATTTGTTGTGACGAATAAAGCATGTTCTTACTTGTTCTTATCTTACTGCCGCCAGTACTGTGAGTACATGCTGTGTTTAGGACGTATATATCCAAACACACAGGCTTGAACCCAGGGAGCTCAGTAATGCACTTACCTCCAGGTATCTCTGCAGAAGTGCCATCTCCTTCACCTCTGCACAGCACAGGCATTCACTCGGTCTCTCCGTGATGCTGCAGTTTCCACACGGCCGCCTGAAATTGACAAACAATTTCATACAATATTTGTTTATTATGTCAACCTGGCTCGGGGAACTATTGTTTCTGTCTGGTCCGTCCGTCCGTGTCCGTCCGTCCGTCCGTCCGGCTATTCGTCCGTTTTTCTCAAAAACTATTCAGTCTATCATCATCAAATTTGGTATACTAGTTTGCCAAGATGCAAGCTATCCACTGATGTATTTAGTTTTACATTAAGGTCAAGGTCGCGCCAGTTACGGGGTTCAAACCCCAAAACACATAATCGCTAATATCTCACGAAGTTTTGCATGTATTTCAATGCAGTTTTTTTTTCACATTTCTTGATGAATGGTCTATAAACACAGTTGTCATGAATTTTTCTGTGCGCTCATGTGCGCATGATCGCGTGCGCTCAAATCACGGGTCCGAACCCCAAGGCTACATATATAAAAAAAACTATTCAGTTACGTGCTGTTTTATACCATGCATGCGGCGGTACCATAGCCAATGAGGTTTAACCGAGGCGTGGTTACCGCTACACCTATCTATATTGTTAAAAACTCGGGACTTTACTGGTGTTGCACTGCCTCCGGGCATTGCAGTCCAGTATTGTTCCCACCATCTTTGTATTTACAAATGTCCCATATGTGTCTGTGACCGAGAGGACGTAAAACATCATTTTCATCATCATCATACGTGCTGTTTTGATGCGTTTTTATGTAAGTACGTTTTCTTTTGATATCTGCCGCTTCGGTCTCCCCGCTGTGTGTACAGCCGACACATTCCGATTTCGGAGTAGCTCGGCGATGCTGCGAGGGGACTTTGCAGCCGCTCGGCGTTGCTTTTGTTTGATCTTTATGATGTAACATAAATTTGCTTCCTTTATACTGCTGGTGTCTGATTCTGCGACCTGACAAACCGCTGTGTGGCTGTGAATGAAGACTCAGGATCAGTGGCCTGGGAGCAACGCCACTGTACAGCCCAGAAAATATGACTGACAAGACAAAAACAACTATATTATATTCGCTAAACAATCCAGTCAACGGGTGTGGCTGTCACGATTGAAACAAAACTACTACTACTATGTGGCCCAGCACCACGAAAGGGACATTAAGTGTCAAAATGACCATTCTGAGAAAATGACTCAGGCAATTCTCTTTCTAATTAATAATATTTTTTAAAAAAATTCTTGTATCCTTTTTTGTTGTAGAGTAGGCGCATGTACACACATACGCGGAAGTTATGTGCGGAAGCCGCTTAGGTTTAAAAAAAACTTATTTACAGATAAGCGCACAGGGTTTCCGCTTCTAATATGTTCATTTAAAGTTAGTAAGGTGACTGATGGCCATTTTGAGAATCAGTCTAAAGTCTAGCCTATCCTAAGAAAATGCACAAACCAACTGTTTTGAGTATTCAGAGACCACCATAATGATTAAACTTTATGGATGTGAAAGATAAGGTATGAAAGCACAAAAATACCCATAACTCAAAATGGATTAAAAAAAAATAATTTGACTTTGCCAGCCTATTAATGTCCCTTGCGTGGTGCCGGGTCACAATCATACTCTGTCGCTTTATCCCCCACCCACTCCACTGCCCACATTTCCCTTGCTCTTTCACCTCCTTTCTTTAGATTGCACGCTCTTTCTCCCTCCCCCACTCCCACCCACCCCCTGCCACCTCATCTGCCCACCCCCACCCCTCCATCGCCTTCTCTATCACTCCCGTCTCCCTCTTCTTTTTCTCCTGCCTCTTCTTTTTCTCCTCATTCCTCTATCTCCTCCTGTTTCATTCTCTTTCTGTCTCTCTGTCACTCTTTTCCTCTTCTGCTCTATCTCTCTCTGTAATAATCATTATTTATTACTTTTTGATTTTCTGTTAAGCGCATACAGCTCCACATGTGGCGGAGGAGTGCGCTATATAAATGCTTCACTGTTATTACTATTATGTTGTGATTTACAGTCACTTTAATAGTTCCTGTGTTTAAGCATGAACATTTTTTTTTTTATGCGTCACATTGTGTGCAAGTATGTTTATGTATGTGTGTGGGGGTGGTGGGGGAGGGAATGTATCTCATTGCCATCTCCCTGTTCTTCCTTTTCTATTTCTCTGTCTGTCTGTCTCTCTCTCTCTTCTTCTTAATCTTCCATCTCTTCTACTATTACTGCTACTGCTACTACCACTACTACTACTGTTGCTACTGCTACTACTCAATAATATTACTACAATGGAACCTCACTTATAAGACCTTCAAAAATCATCCAAAATGAGGTCTTGAAAGGGAGGGGTCTTATAAGGGAAGTAATATTAATACTTACAAAGAAGGGAAATTTATGTCTCAGAGAAGTAGGTCATACATGGGAGGGAGTCTTATAAGGGAGATCCCACGGCAATTCCTTTTAGGCACATACATATTGATATTTTAAAAAAGCATTGGGACTTTCCTGGTAGTGCAGTACCTCCAGGATCGCCCCACCATCTTTATGTCTATTAACTTCCAACATGTACCTGTTCCAGCCTGGATGACGTTAAGCAGTCATTTCCTTCCTTCCTACAACTACTACTAGGCCTACTACTGCTACTACTAATGTTACTACTAGGTCTACTAGTCTATACACACAAAAATCATTTTTTAAACAATGCAGTGGCACTTTGTCGATGCAAGAGTCCTCAGAATAATTAGCACAGTGGCTACGGGTACGGTGTTGTTGCAACACTCAGACCATCTTCTGGGATAGTATAGTAACTTTTCCTTGTCGAATTTTTCATCAACAATGCATTTTCTTATTTCGTATATTTAACGCTTCTTGGTAAGGAACAGGGTTAGGGATAGATCTAGGGTTCTAGGAACATGTCAGAGTTAATGCTATTACTATTAGTAGTTTTTGAAGACATTTACGCACAATTGTTGCGTCCCGTGATTGAGCCTGGTGAATGTGAAATACGGGCCCGTACCCTGCCTGGATAATGTGAAATACGGGCCCGTACCCTGCCTGGAGAATGTGAAATACGGGCTCGTGCCTCTGCCAATAATTAAAATTGCCTTTGGCAGTGCATTTCAACAGTAAACGCCAGTATAAAGTAGCTGTCAATGTACAAAGTCAGGATTCACGATTCGGGATGATCAACATCAGCTAAGTCAAAGAACAGATTGTACAGTCATGCTGCTTGCTTATAGATCTATACTCAACCTACTCTATCTTCACAAATAACTGATTGCAGCAATCACGATAAACAGAACAGAATGAACAAGACTAACATTTCTTTCATCTGCAGCTGCTGACATGAAGTATAGACTACCATAAAAATAGATCTAGATCCTGATCTACCACTTTGTAACTGTTAGTATGCACCTAAACACTGGTCTGCAAACAAGCACATTTGATTACTACGTCGCGAAGGCATCTTACCTGTTCCCGTGCATCTGACTGGCTTGGCGTTGGCTGGTTCTACTTGATCTGCACAGCACATTCAAGTAGGCTCAAACTGGATCTGGATCTTTCATGTCCGACTCGGAAGGGTAGCCATACTCGGTACTGGTACTCGCTGCTATCGCAGGGAAAACGCAACTCGGCCTAGAATCACCATCACTCGTTCTGCTCCTCCTTCTTAATCAAACGTACTGACGTCGGAAGGGACGTTACTGCTATCCTTAATGTTCGTTAGGCCTACCAACTTCGCATTTAACCAACCTTGGTCTCATTGAATCGACACTGTTGCTTCCATCTCGCTTTGTCTCGGTTGATACGAGGATTTACAAGTCTCATAACTCAAATGATAAAGTCTGCATTCATCAAAATGATCTCCCATGCACAGCCTCGTTTGTATACGAGGACAATTAATACGTAAATGATATTAATTAACCTCGTATAGAAACGAGGCAAATCTGTGTGGAAAAAATCCAGGTGAGAATGAGCACCTTTAGCGCCCAATTCCTGGGTAACCTGAGCATAATGCGTAGCGCGCTTCCTGCAAAACGACTTCTGTCCGTCATTTCTTGGCGTTTCTGGAGAGAAAATTGAGCGGATCAGGGGGTCTTTAAGAGAGAGAAGTCAAAAAGTCAATATTAATGGTTTTAATTCGGATTCAATAAAGGTAACCAGCGGAGTCCCTCAGGGTAGTGTCCTGGGGCCCGTCCTGTTTTTGTATTTTATAAATGATTTACCGGAGCAAGTGGAGTGCAAGGTTAAATTTTTTGCAGATGATACAAAGGCATATGCAAACGTAGATAGCAGTGAAGAATCAAAACTAGAAGTACAAAGATGCATTGACAACTTGGTGGCATGGGCGGATACATGGCTAATGAAATTTAATAGTGAGAAATGTAAAGTTATGCACTTAGGTAAACAAAATCCCATGCATAAATACTCCATAAAGGAAGGTAAAGAAAGAAGAACGCTGGAAGTTACATCAGTTGAAAAGGATCTTGGGGTATTTGTAGACCAAGGTCTGTCTTTTGAGCCTCACATAAATAATACTGTACTAAAAGCAAACCGGATTTCAGGATTACTAGTCAAAACAATTACTAATAAGTCTAAAGATATTATGGTTCCTCTATTCAAAACTCTAGTAAGACCTGTTCTAGAGTATGGAAACCCAGTGTGGTGCCCACACCTAAGAAAGAATATTGATCTAGTTGAAGGGGTGCAGCGAAGGTTCTCAAAGAAAATTCAGGGCACAAGCAATATGAGTTATCAGGAAAGACTGACGTACTTAAAACTACCAAGCCTAGAATACAGAAGACTTAGAGGTGATCTAATAGAAGTATACAAAATTCTCCGTGGTTTTTATGACTATACTACCACAAAACAATTACTAACTCTGTGTGAGGATGAAAGAACCCGCGGACATACTTTTAAACTAATAAAAAAAACTACTAATACTAAATTTGCACAAACATTTTTCACTAACCGTATTACTAACGCATGGAATAATCTTCCAAATGAAGCAGTAAATGCATCGTCACTAAATGCATTCAAGAACTCATTAGATCGATATTTTCAAAATATTGTGTATTCAGTAAATTTAAATAAATTAGATAAATAAAACACGACCGCCTAAGTAGTCGATCGGCAATGCCGATACAACATAAATAACAAATAGAACCAATCTAGAGGGCAAAAGGCTGAAAAGCCTATAGTGCCATGATATGATATGATATGATATAACATTAACAGGCATCACTGTTTACGGAAAGTGAAAGGGGGTCAAGAGGCGAAGGCAAACTCAAAACTAAAGTTTGGGGGTGGGTGGGGGGTGTCGCATGAAAATAGGTAGCTCGTAAAAATAAAAAGCTCGCTACCTATGACAGTGTATATTTGCGACATTGAGCATGAACCACAAATTTCACTTTTTTCTAGGGATAGGGTTAGAGTTAGTTAAATGGTTAAAGTACAGAAAAAGTGAAATTTGTGGTTGTCGCAAATACAGACTCATAGTAGCGAGCTTTTTATTTTTACGAGCTACCTATTTTCATGCGACAGGGGGTGTATGTTATCATGCTCTCTCTCTCTCTCTCTCTCTCAGATTCTGAGATTATATTACACACACGTGAGAGATGGGGGGTATTCGGAGGGGGGGGGGGGGGGGGGGGGGGGGGGGGCAACGCAGAAACACATAAAAGAGAAATTAAAACATAGCGAGCAAGTAGATACATTTTGTGAGCCTATTTTGAGGGTTGTTACGCACACAACACACACACACATGTGCTCCCTGACTAAAGCCACAAACTGACATGGCAACATTCTCATATATACAGTACAAACGTGGGTGCATCCACATAGATGAGAATGTTGCCATGTCTTTATACAGTACAAACGTGGGTGCATCCACATAGATGAGAATGTTGCCATGTTAGTTTGTGGCTTTAGTCAGGGAGCACATGTGTGTGTGTGTTGTGTGCGTGCATGTGTTTGTGTGAGTAGGCCTATAAGCTAAACACCCTTTCCTATAAATCTATATCCACCATCTTACATCTGCGACAATATTTCCAGTTATACGCCAGCTCGCACAATATGTTCAGTTTCCGACCCTCTATCTCTCCTGATCCCTAATAGGTATAAGCTTTCAACTGTTGGTTGGCACTCCTTTGCTGTTTCAGGACCAACCTCCTGGAACAAGCTTCCTCGCTTCCACTGTCAGCGACCGACCCTCTCTGCTTTCAAATCAAACCTCAAAACCCACCTGTTTCCTCGTCATTGAAGCTAATTCTCTTTCCCTCCTCTTTCTTGCCATTAGGTCTATTTCTCAAATGCACGCACGTGTATGTGTGTGTATGTCATATTCTTGTTCGTCTTTGTATAGTGTCTTTTATTTGTTTGAATGTATTAAGAATGTTTAACGTGTGTATGCGTTTCAGTTTGATTTATATCAAGATTTTGCGCCGTATAAATACTGTGTTTTTAATTGTTGCGCGGTATGAGGTATATCTGGTCATCAGATGGCGGGTTGTGACCGTTTGTCCATTGCTGTTGGAAGTGTCGCTTGACTAGAGTTTTGGCCTCTTTGTAGGAGACTTGCTGCTTTGGCTGCTCCAATCTGCTGCCCGATTTGGCTAGATGATCCGCCGGCTCATTCCCCGACAGACCTATCCACTGGACTGCGACCTGGCTGTGTCGTGCGAGGTTGCAGAGGTGCTGTGTCTCTCGTTCCATCTTCTCTCTTGGTGCCTGCAGACTCTGGATTGCTGACTTCAGGAAGACAATGTGTGATGGAGGTGGTGTCTCTGCACTGAGGAGTCTGGCAGATCCCTGTAGGGCGGTGAGTTCGACTCAGTAGTTGCTAGACAGTACACCCACAGGCAGCGATCTTGAAGTGCTGTTTCCATTGCTGAACCGGATGTAGATCCCTTTGACTCTGCCTTTTCCTTGCCAGCATCTACTATGTTTTTGACTTGGGCCTTTAAAAAAAAAATTATCCAAATAATGTTCTCCTTTCAGCTCCTCCAAAACCGGAATGTGTCCACTGAATGCATCGGGAAGAGCAGTGAAAGCCAAAAACCAGATATATATGTACATACCTCACCCATTATGGCCATATGGCCTGGGAATGCATAGGAATAAGAGGAATCCATTAGGAAGGCTAGGTGTTGTTTTTTAAAAAGGAAACATTTTGAAAATAAAAATGATTTTTTAAAAATAAAATAAAAATTAACAACGAACTGAAATTTCCAAAGGACGATTTCTAGCAAGACATTCGGCAAATGTTAAGATCAGCTCCCTCCGCTGTTCCAGGGTGAAGTTGGCCAATCAGCTTAACGGAAAAGGTAAATCGGAAGGAGCTGATTGGCCAACTTCACCCTGGAACAGCGGAGGGAGCTGATCTTAACATTAGCCAGACATTCTGTTCAATTCACATTTATTATGTCCATATCTTTGAAATATAGGGAGGTTCCACTGTAATAATATCTACATATTATGTGAATAATAACTGTTCAGCAGTGAATAATAATGTGTCGCATACATCACTCCACACACAATCAGACATAAAGGATACATACACGTAGAAAATTGCATTTGAAATGCTTTATTTGTCAACACCCATCAAAGCAAAAACACATAAGAAAGAGTAGTTAGAACAACAGTATAATTATGCAAAAGCACAGAGACACATTAAAAAAAAAAAGGCCAAGTTTAAAAATGCAACAATGTTTGGTTTAACAAACCGTATTAAAAGTCATCACAGATCAGCAGTAATCTTGGTTACAACAGTCTAAAAACATTAATGATTGGACGGGTTGAGCTGCTGAAAAGCTAATCAGCTAATGGACGGAAAAAGAAAAAAAAGTTTAAAGGCTGTATTTTTTTCCCTTCAGAAACAAACAAAATGGACAGTGTCAAACAAACGAAAATTTTAAAAAAATGCATTAAGAACTTCCACATTTTTTTTTTTTACTTTCACAAATTTTATAACATGTACATTTTTGTACTCTGGAGATAAACAATAACATAGCAATGGTAATACACATTTCTCGTTTTTAAAATCTAACTCTTAACTGCCAAGCAATAGGGTAATAATAATAATTGAATTTATAACTTATTTTTTTTGCTTTGGTGCAAACAAAAACATGCAATAAGTTTAAATTTCGCAAGAAGTATAAGGTACATTAGCATTGTCTAACCAATCAAACCCACTGATGGCCCAAATTGTCAATTTGGATTTATTAGAAAATTATGCCTCAAAAAGAAAACAAGATATCGAAAGTGCAAGAGTTTATCACTTTATTCTCTTTTTAAAATTTCAAGACAATATAAACATAAACTAGTTTAGCACCCGAAAAAATGAATGATCAAAATATTGTATACTATTGCTTTATACTTTTATAGTCATACGTCATTGTGAGACAGACTCATTCTTTAATTATTTTGGTGTATGTGCTTTTTCAGAGTTGATTTTATGTTAATAATACCTGAATCTTTCAGGTGTTACCAACTTTAGAATGGTAATATTAAAATATTCACCATATACATGCTATTGTTTGTCAGAGTTTGTCGGATAAAAACCACACACACACACTCACACATACCAACCAAACAAAAGATTAGGGATTAACCCTTTCGCCGCCAGCCATTTTTCAGCCAAACATTTCCATTAAATTTATCTGGGTAGAGAATAAAATCCATCTGCAGTATTGGGGATTCTTTTGGGGCATAATATAAAACAAGGTTAATCCTTACTTCCCAAAACTAAGACAATAGTGTCTTTGGATAATAGACCCCAATTTGATGCCTTTTAGAGACATAGGTATTAAATCACTATGGTGCTATAATGCGACTTTGGCGGTGAATGGGTTAAGGTAAATGAAAAACAAAACAAAACCAAAACAATTAAGTATTGTAAATATATAATTTTTTATGATGCTTGTGGCTGCCAGTTAGGCAGCGTAACATAAGAAAGACAAACACTACATTAACGACAGCATTCAGTTACTCTAAATGCAAGTGAGGAATGAAAAATGGTGTTTTACGTCCTCGGTCATAGACACATATGGGACATTTGCAAATACAAAGACGGTGGGAACAACACTGGAGGCAACGCCCAGAGGCAGTGCAACACCAGTAAAGTCCCGATTTTGTTAACAATACAGATAGGTGTGGCAGTAACCACGCCTCGGTTAAACCTCATCGGCTATGGTACCGCCACAAGTTTTTTGTTCGGGCTTAATGCAAGCGAGGCAACAACATGCACCCTTATATATGAGACGACTAGATGATGAAGGGTCAACCACAATCGACGCCCAATAATGCCCCTTCCCATTCCCTTTGCTCCTTACTGAAATCAACAACAAACAGTGTACAAAAGCGTGAAGTATAAATTTACCTTTAGCATCATTGACTGGGATTCTGATGTTTTCGTTTCCCAATATAATTAAAATGACTGTTTAGTGGGCTTAACATTGAAAATAGTGTGCCCTTCTTTACCCCTGTAAAGAGCAGTTATGCACATAAAAAAAAACCTAACAAAGGTAACAAAAATCTTATTTATATAAATGCTGCATCTACTCATCATTTTAAGAAACATGGTCCCAAATTATGTTAAAAAAAACAACCTAAAAAAAAAACCCCACACCAAACAAACCTACCCTGCCCCCCAAAAAAAACACCCTCCTCATCCCCCCCCCCCCCCCCACCTCCTTCCCATTTTTCTTCAACAGTACCTTTTTCATCAGAACTTTCCCCTCAGACAAATAATCAAATAAGGTACATGTGCTCCACTATAGTTCTACTTTTAAACACTTTCCACTTATCATTTCAATTCTAAAATGGTTCAGGTAATCAAAGGTGGAAGGGGGAGTGGGAGTAGGGATGGTTAAGGGGTAAGATTGAAAAAACAGAATCACTGAACAACGCGACAGGAAATTGTAGGAGGACACTATTAAGAAGGGGCTGACAAAAGGGGATGACTAGCACATGGTCCAAAATCAAACAAGAATTGCACAGATTGTACAAAAATCACAAAGTGGTACTTTCACATATTCAATAAAAAAACAAATTATGATACAGAGAGAAATATCATTGAAGTTTCGAGACTAAACTTCCCCACACCAACATACAAACTTTTTTGGATGTACCTGAATAGCTGAAGTGTTACTTTTTTGTGTGAAAAAGCAACTATCTTTATAATAATTTGGTTAATTGCAGGTTTCAACATTCTATAAACTTCCATTACTTCATGAAATTTAGTAAATACTGGTTGACGGGAAAGTGAGATTGCTAGACCGCACATGTGTACAAAAACATGTTATAAGTAAAGATCTTTCATATAAAATGTTCTATGAAGGGGAAACTATCTTGATTCAACAATGATAATTTAACATGGTTAGCTGTTTTACAATATCACCTGTAATATCTAGATTCACGATGAAGAGAAGCGCCTATCATTAAATCATTTATTATTTAGGTGAAATCAGAAAGATGTGACAGAATTAAACATTATTTAGGTGAAATCAGAAAGATGTGACAGAATTAAACAGTCAATATAAACAAACTTAAAAAGAGAGAAAGGAGTGAGGAGAGAGAGTGAGTGAGAGAGAGAGAGTCTCATAAGTCTTTAAAAAGAATTTTCCTTTTCAACTGACCCATTGTGTATGTCTTTCGGATGAGACGATAAACTGAGGTCCCATGCACTTAGCACACGTTAAACCCAGTGGCAACAAAATGGTTGTCATTTGGTCAAAATTTACACACAACCCCCTTTCCTTCCTTATCAGTCACACAGAAATCGCATTCCAAAAAAGAAAAAAAAATGGTGGCGCGCCTCACGCTGTGACACTTTCTCCAGGTGGGAGCAACCCGAATTTAACAGAGATGCCTCTGTGACTATAAAGTACCAAATACCAACACCTTTTAGCTTATCTGTGCACTAACACATTACCAAATCATGTTTCATAAAACAAAAGATAAATGCACAGTGAAAACGATATATGTGGAGAGACAGACTAACAAAAGCAAACAAAGAGAGAAACAGCCTCCCTTAAAACACTGCAGTGCGGCAAACTAAAGGATGTTTAAAACAAAATATTTTTGAGGTGTAAAATTATTGTATACGAATAATAACAAGTCATGTGGATACACCTTTGTTTTAAAAAAAAGTCTCAAATTTTTTTTTTCTCCAGCATTTATCACACTTTCAAGATGTACATTGTAGAGCTCTTTGTGGTTAATAAACATTGATAAGTGTTTGCTTAAACTTATTCTTGTTACCGTAATTGAAGAATAAAGTAAATACACAATAAGATAGGCAGATTTGGGGGGGAAAAGGCAACTTTAGTAACAATATAGACTTTCCGGGGTGGGGGTGCTACTTTGTATAAGATAAAAACAGCAGTTGTAATCATTTTGCAAGGCACATGTCAAAACAATATAAAAACAGTGTCATTTTCAAAAGTGATGCTGAATTGACCGCAAAATGCTGGACAATTATTTTCCAAAGTGAATAGTGAATTTCTGCAAAGACGATATTTTCCAAAACAAATATCATCAGAGTCAATTTTCCATTCATATTTCAAAACCACGAGAAGAAGTCAAGAGAACATAATTGCTTGCGTAGTTACTTGAGCAAAGTTTTCCACAGAGCTCCATAAGTTTCCAAGCAGAATTTTTTACTTTTGGAAACTTTTTTTCCAATGGTTTAGTCCATGCGCTCAGATAAAGATGGGAGCATTACAATCAACATACTTAAGTCTGTCTGATTCAGTGCACAAGCTCTATGTTCAGTGCAATACTGCATGTATTGAATACAAATGATTCCAAAAGTTTTGAAAAGATAATTTGTATATTAATACCATGCAACCCTGATCCCTTTATGAACATAATTCGAAGGTGCATAATTGACCTCTTTGTACCAGTTTCAGTACTTCAAATTCACAAACTTGGTTTCTGATCTGTTTACAGAAAAGACTTTATCAAATGAAAAATACATATAGGAATCGTATATTTCATATGAGAAATCTGAAAGAGTGAAAGCATTCTCCGACTTTATCATACCAATAGACACCCAATTGTTATAATGTACATCTTTAAAAAAACAATGACAAGTTGAGAAATATGTTAAAGAAGTTTGCACCACTCTGTTTTTGTTGAATCTGTCAATCTTCTGCTGACACAAAAGTTCAAGAAAAAACACCAAACAGCAATAAGAAAAATCACAAACAACTAATACAACATCAATAATCCACCTTTGTATGAATAAAAACAACACAATATTGTATCCATGATGTCTTCTTTAACGTTCCATTAGTCCATGCATTTACATATAAGCACAACTCATTTTGTTTTGCTTGGCATCTTATTGTTTTGATCAGCATACAGTGTGAATTCCAGGATTTTTCAAAAGGGAGCCCTTTGAGGTTTTTTCAAAAAGGCTCCCTAGACTGGAAAAAGGGAGTCCTTGACTCCCCTCACCAACAAAAATGAGAGGCATAATAACAGTAACTAAATGTTTATGCGCACTAATTTCATTAATTTTTATGAAACTAGTCCTTTCTTGCAAACAAATTTCGTTGAAAACAAGTTGCTTAGTTATCTTTGCTCACTACACCTTACAACAGAACAACAATCGTTGTCAGTTGCATCGAAGAAAGAAAGAAATTGTGCCGCAAATCACACTGCTGACTAAACATTGGTGTGATTAGACAACGCCAAAGTCCTTGGCCAATCAGAAACTTTGGCAGAATTCAGTATTAAGAAGGTTATAGACACAGCAGCCGCAACTCCGCACTCGTTAGGTAAAAGTGCATTTGTTTTCTTTTTTTTTTGCACGAGTTGGGCCGCACCGTTTGCAATTTTATGTAGCCTAATGGAAAACATGCAGGAATCCCGCAAAGCCGCGCTCTAGAATCAACACTGAGCATAGTAATACAAGTGTCGTGTCCGTGAATGCTTTTGTCTGAACTTCAAACTATTTTTGCAGGGTCAAAAGTAGTAATGTTTCACTTTTTAAAGAACCCACAAAATTTAAAGCGCCCCTTGGTTCAAAATTGTCTAGACAAGTTTTGTTTTACGTTTTACTCTTTTCGTTAGCGTGTTACGCTTTAAGCATTTGTTTGAGAGTGTGGGTAGCATTGACACATGAGGCTGGTGGAAGGTTAATTTCAAGTCAAGCATGACAAGCATGATAAGAATGAAACAACAAAAGCTCTCAAACGATCCAAAGTCTGTAAAAAGCTGTAGCCACTACTACTAAAGCTAACAGCCAAGAAGAGCCACACAGTAGTTGGAATGTTTGGTCAAGATATCCGCGGCAGAGGTGAGTCAGAGGAAGCTGCTTTCCAGCTAGAGTGGACTGGTCAGCAGGTCATCCAGATCTGACAGGAGGTCATCCCCATCCTGAAACACAGCAGACAAACCATCACAACAATTCTTTTCAAATGGGACTAAAACAAGCCAATACGAAATGTGTCATGCCTTAATTAACTGACCAAAGCAAGAATGAAAAGAAATTTGTTTATCTGCATATAGGGAGAAAAAAGAGACAGACTGAGCATATGAAATGTACATCATATCTTCTTAACCCTTTCATCGCCAGTGTCGCCTCTTGGCACCACCATGATTTAACACCCATGTCACTGAAAGGCATCAGATGAGGGTCTGGTATCCAGTGACCTTATGTTCTTAATTTTAGGAGGTAAGGACAGGCCCTATGTTATGCATGTCACAGAGGAATCCCCAATATTGCAGACAAAATCTTTTCTCTACCCGGGTAAGGTTAATGGTAACACAGGGGAAAACACACCACCCCCTTTCCCTCTACATTTTTGGCTGTTAGAGTAGTAAGTACTGGAGAACATCAGGAACCTTCCAAACTACCTTACCAATGTCTACTACGATTTGTTCAGTTGTTAATGCTAACTGGCACACACTCTCTTTTCACAGAACCATACACAAATGGACAGAAGCATGCCCTGGGTCTGTATTCACATTGAGATAGTATGAGACTTATCATCATGGTATCTTAGAGGTCCTTCTAAAGTAGTAGGATTGAACTCAATGGAGTCATATCGGAGACATCATTCCGACACTGTTCCAATCCCTTGGAGTCACGTCGGAGGGAGTTTTCCGATTGATTTTGACAGTTTGGGATGTCGGTTAAACCAATAAAAGGGAAACAACTCGCTGTTCCTATTAAACTCGAATTACTGATCGCTTCTCGGCCTTTTGGCTAAGACAGTGATTCAGGAACATAAATTTTTGTTTACACCGTGGTTAGTTTGTTCAGCCCGTCGTACATGGCGAAAGCCGATACGCGACGTTAAACTGAACTTCCATCCGTTCCTATTAAACTTGAGACCTTATTCTTGTAGTTGCTTCCCTTAGACCGTTTCGAGTGTCTCCTATTTTCGTTTTTTACTTCTTTAAATTGAACTACTTATCATCTTCAAATTTGATTCATTCAATATGGCGGCGACCACATAGCACATTTTATTCTAACATTAAATAAAGAAATATTTATGTTTATAGTTTTTATTATGCTTTTTATAATCCTTTTTTTTATCTATATACTAAACCAAGTCTATCAAAACTTGAGTGGCTTTGTGATACTAGATCAAGATCATAACAACGTGGTCAGCCCGTCAAGTAGGAAGTTGTTTTTTTCCTAACGAAGTACATTTCATCAGATTATTTACATAGTGAAATATTATGCGGCTCACTCGTTCAAAGTATACTGATTTATCTGTTACTCAGTACATGTATGAATTATGTGCATTTGATTTTGGGCGATTTTTAGAAAATGACCTAAAATAATGCGATCTGAGGGAGAAACTACGTCATTTTGTATGTGACTCAATTGAGTTAATAGGACTTTAGAAGGGCTTCTAAGATACCATGATGATAAATCTCATGCTCTCAGGCCCTGGTGTTTCCATCCAAATTGTACAGGGTAATTCAAGAACTTCAATCAATCAATCAATCAAAAATGTATTGTCTTTAAAACATAAAGAAATTCTTTGTCTGGCATAAGACACACATATAAACATAGAAATAATAAGACATGCATAATATACAGTAAAAACATCATAAGAATTAAATTACAATGCAATATAAGACACACACACACACACACACCACCCCGTCCCCTTCCCCACACATATTCAAAATCTCCCCCCTCAACCACGCCTCTCCCCCATCACTCACACACACACACACACACACACACACACACAGCTATTAAACAAACAATTTGTATAAAAGTAATAATAGGACAACAAATAAAATTTATACTAGGGGTACATAAAAACAAAGTTTAGATTATAAAAACCAGTGCTGAATGCATAAAATAATAATGGGACAAAATGCATAAAACAAAATTAAAATGAATAACATCCCAAGCAAAATACATAAAAACAAAGTTTAGATTATAAAAACCAATACTGAATACTAGAACAATGATAAAATGTATGCTAAAGTCAACACACATTCACCCTAGCTCTCTCTCTCTCTCCCTCCCCCAATCTCCCTCCCCACTCCCTAATACACATAAGAAAACTAAAATGAACAATCAAAATATATAATAGCAATAACAAAGAAACAGAGACATCATAAAAAACAATAGTGCTAGATCATATTATATGATAACTTGGAGCATAAAGAACAAAGAAAAAACTAAACTTAACAGAATACTCTTAACATAAGTTTGCTATGCAGCTGGAAAAACCCCCACCAACAACAACAAACACACTCATGAACATTGCAGAGCTGATTCTAGGATTTTGAAAAAGGGGGGGCATTCCCCCCCCTATAATTGAAAAAAGGGGGGCAGGTCCCCAAAACGGCCATGACATACAAATTTATTTTTTAATTGTTAATTGAAAGCATTCAGGGCACTTCTTCAGCCAGCCATCTTGGAACCGGTGTTCCCTTGCACTGCCGCTGTTATCGGGCTGCTTCTCCGAGTTTTTGGATGTAGTCACTGCTTCTTCAAGCTCTTCTCCACACTCTGACTCATCATGTGGCACAGACTGCTTTTTTTTCACTTTTCCTTCGCGAAAGTCAAAATCAAGGAGCGTGGCTACGTGCTTCATTTTGGAAGAAATCCAATATGGCGGCTTAAACTCTCGCAAGTTCTCGTCGGTATTCAAGATGAATGAGATGAACGCGATTGATTGGTTGATCAGTTTGTGTAGACAACAGGTTTTGCAGACGACGAACACCATGCCCGCAGCGATCGGGGAAAATAGCGGGCAGTTCTGCAAATGTGCGGGAGTCGGCCCGCATTAAGACTCGATTATCGCGGGAAGGAACAGATTTTCGGGGGATTGTACCAATCCCGCGCTCTAGAATCAGCTCTGACATTGTATGACAGATCCAAGACCAATAACAAATATTTTCTAGAATCACCTCATCTAACATTTCAATCATTCATAAAATGTAATTATATATAGTCTTTTTGAGATTATCAGGATGGAGGGGGATTAACATTCATGACAACCATCAGAACCTGGAGAAACAAATCCACAATGAAAAAAGAAAAGACCAAACAAATACATTACAATAGTTAACACTTATAATGCAATAGCTTACACACGGAGGGAAAATAAATGAGAAGATCAAACTAATGAAGCTGTAAACATCTGAAGGTTAGAAAGACTGGCAAGATGTGTGTGTGTGTGTCTGTGTGTATATGTGTGTGCGTGTGTGTGTGAATCACTGAATGCTTGTGTATGTATTTTTCACAGTTTGTGAGCGTGTGCATGCATAGTTGAGAAGAACCGTGCATGACATCAATCATCTGAACATGCATAGGTCCATGAAAACTTAGTCATCATCAATCACTCAGACAGCCTCCTGTCATATGAGTGCGCATGTGTCATACTGCCAGCATGTCCGACCTCGGCTGGAGAAAATCTTTGACAAAAAAAAAAAAGAACAAAAGCATGAGAATGGACCAGTAAGACAGAAAGACAGTATATGACAGTAAGCAAAGGGAAAAGGCAGAGTCAAAGAGAGTGATAAATTAGAGGAAGTTACAAGCACAGAATTTCCAGAAGGCGGGGGAACTTTTTGCATTAAAGACTCTCCCCTCTCCCCCATATCCCCACGGGGGGAGGGGGTCCATAAATACTAAAGAAAAGCATCTGCTTATTTAAATAAATCAGAAGTGTCACATAAGCTGGCTGTTATAATATGCAAAATAAACATCTACTAAGGCAATAAATGACAACACTCAAGCACACACATACACATCAAATGTGAGTACAAACCAACACTGATGCTCTTAGTTTCAATTGTTTCTTGTGTCTGTGTTTCCCAAATTTCAATACTAGTAATGCAGTAAAAGTTATAAACAACTTTAGCACGAGATTTGTTCTCTTCACCCAACAATCTAAACCCCTTTTTCCCCCTCTCCCCACCTCCTACTCCACACCCAACAGATCCTTGTTTCCAATTTCTGCCATTTATGATTGCGTACTCAATGTCCCCAACCTCTCTCATCTCAAAACATGTTTTTTCGTTCTTTCTTTTCTTTTCCCCCTGATTTGTGTTCACAAATGCATGCCTTGCTCCTTGGTTTGAACTTAGTTGTATCATTTACGCATTGGACTGTAGAGGGGAAGCATTGTTTTTTGATCTTGTTGATTTTTTGCTCCTTTTGTTGTCTGCTTTTTGCTCCTTTTGCTATATTTGCTGTTTTTTTGTTTGTCTATGTTGATAAAGGCGCTTTCGCTGAAATATCCAGTAAATTTGTTTCGTCTCTTGTGAATAAAATGTCACTTTACACTTGTCGTGTAGTTGTTTGTTTGTTGTATGTTCCAGTGACGTTGCAGTTTGTTTCAGTGCGTGTGTGTGTGTATGGGGTGGGGGTGGGGAGTAGGGGGGCAGGGGTGGGGATGGGTGGGGGGGAGTGGGGGGATGGTTGGGGTGGTGGTGTTGAAGGGACGTGGGTGTTGGTGTGTTGTGTTATGATTATATGCAATGCATTCTCTAATATGTATTCATTTTCATAGAGATGCATGGTGAGGATGCGTGGGCCAGTTTGTTAGAAATGTTTGTACGAATGGTGAGTGAAAAGCGCATTGAGTTGCTTTGCAAGATTATGCGCTATATAAGCATTATTAATTATTATTTATTTATTTATTTCAGTTTTTTATAAACAACTACTGAACTAGTTGGGATAAAGTTTTCCGTTCATATTTTTTTTAACATATTTTTCTTGTTCTGTTTTGTTGGTGCATTAATTTATAAAATATTATAAGACTCGTATCTAAACTTTTTGGATACTTTACATATTCATGAAACTGAAAAAAACTGATCCAATCTTTATGCAGCACCATTTACATTTTTTCCCCATAGTAAAACATTATCTGTTTCCCGCAAAGGGCATATAAATGACCGATTTAAAAAATATTTGATCAGGTGTTTTATTGCATTTTAGAACATGTGCAGAAGATTATAATTATTAGACTGCAGCCATATCATCTGTTAGTTCGTTAAGATACTGTGGCGTCATACAAAAACTACTTGCAAAAATTCAATGGCATTAAAAAAAGGCAACACAACATGCAATGACACTTATCTCAAATGGCAATGACTTAAGTACCGTAGTTCGCAGACTATAAGCCGCAATTTTGTTTTTTACACCCCCCACCCCCTCCTGTGGCTAGTCCAGTGCTGCGGCCTAAACGTTACCGAAAGTGAAAGTAAACTCAACTCAGTGGCATCCTTGATTCAGACCTGACGACAAAAAAGATCACCTTGATTTTGGTATATTTTTCACAAAATGACGATCTGTTTCGCGGTCCGACACTTTCGTTTTGGCAGTCAACACACCCGCGATCAACTCTCGAATCAACCAGAAGCGAACATTGTGCATCGCCATGCTTCAGTGGCTTATGCTTCGACGCGGCTTATGCGTTGCTGTTTTCATAAAAATTAAAGTAGGGGGTGCGGCTTATATTACGAAGCGGCTTGTAGTCCATGAATTACGGTAAGAATTATTTTCCATTCACTACTTGATAGCATGCCTAAACAAACAGTAACGCACAAATGACAACAACTTGAATCCACCATGATTAAACTTTACCTTTAAGCCTCTGATGACTGCAAGAAGAAAAGAAGGTACAGGTATTATGAAATCATTATAATGTTTGTTTTAAGGGCAAAATTATAATAATGTTGGAGAATAAACATTTACTTACTGTGATGAACCAGTGTGTCTTCACAAGAACACCACCAAAATAACTATACAAATTTGGTGGATTTAAAGAGGGAAAGCCAAAAGGGATTTAAAGAGGTAAATTCAGAAACAAGGCAATCCCAATCTACTTTCTGTCCAGAACACACTGATGCTTTCAAAGTATAGTAAGTATGCAAAAGAGCCCATTATCCATTTTGTGATCATTTGAGTATTCCTGGTACACTTTTCATACAGGAAAACATCCCCATAATATTTCCATTTGCTATTACACGACATGAAAGAGTGTGTCCTTCCTTGCTTTGATGATCCACATCATCACTGATGGTGTGTCCCATAAACAGAATAATGAATTGGTTTGTAACAATCCTGTAAGATATATATATACAAGCCGTAACACTTTAACTACATCCAGTTCTTTAACCTCTTCAGTGCCAACGACGTATATATACGTCCTCTATAGCGCTTCAGTACTTGCCACTGACATAAATATATGTCGCCAACAACCCTGTAAGATATATACAAACAGTAACACTTTAACTGCATCCAGTTCTTTAACCTCTTCAGTACCGACGACGTATATATACGTCCTCTATAGCGCTTCAGTACTTGCCACTGACGTAAATAAATGTCGCCAACAACCCTGTAAGATATACACAAACAGTAACACTTTAACTGCATCCAGTTCTTTAACCTCTTCAGTACCGACGACGTATATATACGTCCTCTATAGCGCTTCAGTACTTGCCACTGACGTAAATAAATGTCGCCAACAACCCTGTAAGATATACACAAACAGTAACACTTTAACTACATCCAGTTCTTTAACCTCTTCAGTGCCGCCGACGTATATATATACGTCCTCTATAGCGCTTCAGTACTTGCCACTGACGTAAATATATGTCGCCAACAACCCTGTAAGATATACACAAACAGTAACACTTTAACTGCATCCAGTTCTTTAACCTCTTCAGTGCCGACGACGTATACATACGTCCTCTATAGCGCTTCAGTACTTGCCACTGACGTAAATATATGTCGCCGCGTGTTGCATTCAAAAATTGCGCGGCCAACTGACAGCACACGCGCAACTAATAGGCGGCCCTGAAGGGGTTAAACAGGAATAGAAATTGAACCAGAAAAGTCAGCAGAAGGCAAAAGCGGTGTGACAAGGCAGCGGGCGGTCACTTACCATGTTGTTGGTGCTGTTTCCACGGGCGTTACGCCCGCTATCGGTGGGGGAGACCCCGCGGGCGCTCTGAGGCACGGTGGTCTCCGAGTCCCACCTCTCCAGCTCCTCCCGCACAAGCTTCTCCATCTGTTCCCGCTTCACCTCGTCACTGGTCCCGTCCGACTGCATCGACAAGCAACACCGCAACGGCTCATGTTAATGGCAACAAATAACTGAGAATATTCTCATGATTGGTTCTCATTCGTTAAAGTAAACCTGATGAAAATGGATTTTAATAATTACTACGGATCATCATATATATATGATTTGGGTGATGGAATAAATACAAACAACATAGAAACAAATTCCGACAAACTCATACAGACAAACCCCTATTTTACGACCCTCTGTTAAGCGACCACCTCTCATTTAAGACCGGATTTGTTGGCACGGATGCATTTTACTATGTAAACGACCTCTCTTAAACGACTTCCTCTAAAACGCGACTTACGACCGCCATTTTGTTGGTTTTTACGACCGTTGTTGTCATCTGCATAGACTTCGAGCAAAGGGAAACAACCACGGTCAAGGGCCTGAAAGCGGAGTCGCTTCCCTTGTTGTAGAAAAGATGGCGGAAAGCGTAGGAAAAGCACGAAAACCACTGACTGAAAAAGAAAACCACTGACTTTGGACGAGAGTGGAGGTGATTAACAGAAGTCGGCGAAGTGAAACTGTAATACATCGATTGCACAATCCTATGGAGTTGGAAAGACCCAAATCCAGTTTTAATATGTCATTGTATGTGTGCATGAAGAAGAGAGTATGAACTGTGCTGAACTTTTTCTTTCTACGGCTGCCAGTGAAAACCTCCGTCATACGACCCCTCCAATTTACGACCGATTTTTTCCGGACATTTTGGAAGTCTTAAAATAGAGGTTTGTCTGTAGTCCTTGCCCCACATAAGTGGGGTGAACAAAAACACAGTTGAAAATATGACAAACTGTTAATCAGTATAATGTGCATAGAGCATGGGGCTCATGCCAAAGCTTTTGCCTGATCTTGCCATCCTAACCCTTGTTATAATGGTCACCTCTAGAGTATAAGTTCACACAGAAGAGCCTTACATTCAGGCAGACTACTGCCTGAACCTGCATTAAACTGCCTGAACCTGAATTCAGGCTTCAGGCATACCCACATGCACCCATGAGAGATAAATATACACATAATCATGATTAAAATCCATGCCATTTACTACCATAAGGCTCCCCGTGGGGATACTGGGGGTCTTTTGTAAAAATAGTTTCCCCACCTTCTGGAAGTTCTGTGCTTGTAACTTCCTCTAATCTGCCACTCTCTTTGACTGCCTTTTCCCTTTGCTTTCTATCATCTACTATCTTTCTGACTTATTGGCCCATTCTCCTGCCTTTTTTCCAAAAAATCTTCCAAATAATTTTTCTCCTTTGAGCTCCTCCGAAATCGGAATGTGTCGGCTGTACGCACAGCGGGGAGACCAGTGAAAACTGAAAACCAGACACATACGCACCTTTTCCATTATGGCCATATGGCCCGGGAACGCAGAAAAAGAAGAAGAAGAACTACCATAAGGCTGAATCAGGGTTGTAAAAAAACCAAAAACCCAGAGAGAACTTGAAAGCCTTTGCATAACATCCAACAGTACCGACGACGACCCTACAAGCGCGCTCTTACTTCGGTGATGCTGTCCAGGATCTTGCCCATGGTCTCTCTCCTCTTCAGCTTGGCCTTCTCCATGGCCTCCAGCTTGACGAGGACGGCGTCGATCTTGGACACGATGCTGCCGATGGAGTGCTCCATGCGGTCCACCCTCCGGGACAGCACCGTGAACTCCTCGTAGGACACCCCGCTGGACGTGCGCGACGACTTGGTGCCCGTGCCCTCGTCGTCACTGTCGTCGCCGCTTTCGTCGAAGCTGACGCGGCTGCTGGAG
Source organism: Phymorhynchus buccinoides (assembly GCA_017654935.2). NCBI lineage: Eukaryota > Metazoa > Mollusca > Gastropoda > Neogastropoda > Raphitomidae > Phymorhynchus > Phymorhynchus buccinoides. The sequence continues at coordinate 65,379,886 of CM065682.1, read as the reverse complement.
CGACGGCCGTTGCCTGTCTGCTTGCCTTCCAGCTCGTCGTACTCTTTGCTCAGGGCAGCCTGCGCAAGCAGATTACTGAGTTGCACGCTCCACTAAACTGTTTGGTCAAACAATTTGGACTTTTTCTTTTTAACTCTTTTGCCGCCAGCCATTTTTCAGCTAAACAATATAATTAAACTTACCTGGGTAGAGAACAAAAAATTCTGCAATATTGCAAAATCCTCTGTGACATGCATTATCCCAAGGTTATTAAAATAGGGTTTTGGCCCTGATTTGATCCTCTGTGATTGTGGTGCAAAAATGCGACATTGGCGGTGAAAGGGTTAATGATGACAGTTTGGAAATTGTAGAAATGCTTACTTTTAGCCGCATCAGCAAAAGCTGTCTATAAACTATTTACAAATGGGATCTTTTTTAAATTATATTGTTTTCACCCTTTCACTAGGATCTGTTGCTTCTTTCATTAACTGACATCATACATGATTTAAAATGATCCATAAAGATACACGGAAATGAATTCGTGTTTTTTTAATTTTATCATGTTCTCAGAAATGCTCCTTTGTTTTTCACAAGTTTATTTCTTGCTCTGAGGTTCGACACTCAGCAGTAATATTGGCCTTTCATAGCTGGAAAATGTAAGCTTATGATGATAAGTGATTTTAATAATAATAATGCTTACTTTTAGCCGCATCAGCAAAAGCTGTCTATAAACTATTTACAAATGGGATCTTTTTTAAATTATATTGTTTTCACCCTTTCACTAGGATCTGTTGCTTCTTTCATTAACTGACATCATACATGATTTAAAATGATCCATAAAGATACACGGAGATGAATTCGTGGTGTTTTTTTTTTATCATGTTCTCAGAAATGCTCCTTTGTTTTTCACAAGTTTATTTCTTGCTCTGAGGTTCGACAATCAGCAGTAATATTGGTCTTTCATGGCTGGAAAATTTAAGCTTATGATGATAAGTGAAATTTTTTTTATGCAACTGTCTTTATGATTTATGATTAATAAAGGAGGCTATGGAAATATTTATCTCTACACAACATTTTTGGTGTTTGTTTTCATGTCTGTATATCCCTATGACTTATCTTTGATTTGTCTCATCCTTCCGACCATAATACAAGAAAACCACAAATGGCAAATCAACACACACCTATTATTTGTAGCCAAGAGTTTGTCTTACCTTTTGTTCAAAGAGGTCAGCCTGCATGCGCCTTTGTTCTTCTTCGTCCAGGATCCGATCACCGTCCACGTCATACCTGGCAAACATGGCTTCGATCTCCCCATCCGCATAGCCACGTCTGAAAACACAAAGCCGGTAAATCTTCTTCAATTTGTAGGCACCAGGAAACTGGCATGCATTCATATGACCATCATACAGTTATATACCAAGTCTGTATTATTTATCCTACTCTGACAGAGCTATGGATCATGTCTATAAAATGTCATACTAAGATATAGCTGTAGACCATATCCGTGTCCATTTACTTCATTGTAATTTGAGGTATGGACCGTATCTTTATCCGTTTTTCTTACTTTGATGCATGTTGCAGGTTTTTTCAAATCAATTTACTACACTGCCACTAGGACAACCTCCTACGTGCATGTTCATCTTTCTACTGTCATAGAGGCTTCTTTAACAAGTCTACTTATTTTGTAATTAATTGTATTTACCAACAAGCTACAAGAAAAGGCTTTGCATAGATGAAGATACCAATAAGCACACCCCCATCCCTGCTTTTAACATACTCAGTACCTCACAGTACATGCTGGCGGCAGAGAAATGACAGTTACTGTGTGTACTTCATCTACTTTATGGACATACTCAAGAAAAGATTGCCCGTGTTGTGAATGTGATGAGTACGCAACACGAATGCATGCAACTTGTGTGAGCGAGAGTGTACCCTTTGAGGTCCTGGCGCCACTCATCAAAGTCCAGCTGCTTGTCGTGGTTGATGTCAGCGGTCTGCAAGGCCTCCTGGATGTCCACTATCTTGTCCCGCTTCAGGTTCAGCTTGTTCATCATTTTGTGGTAGCCCTGAACAACGCACAGAAAAACGAGTAAGTCAGTAGAACTGGGATACGCTAGGTCAAAAGGGAAGCTATTGTGTGGGAATCTGCAACTAGATGGCAGTTTAATTTCCTCCAAAGTTAACGTCTGTCATTATAATACAAACAACTGGATCTTTATGTATAACACACAAAATATACTCATCTTCTTTTTCATATATTAGGAGGAAAATAATGGCTTTGCAGAAAATGACTGATGAAGGCAGTTGACAACATACTCTTATCACTTGGACAAACTATAATATGCCTGTCAACAATAAAATTTTGATTTTACACAATAGTGCTTTAAACGACTTACTCTGCACATAAAATATGTAGATTTTATATAAACAAAAAACAATAACCAAGCATGCAAGTGAAATGCATGACATACAGAAATTTATTAAAATGGCTAATTGTCACCTTGCATCTACAGTGGAAATCTGGTAAGTCAAGATTGAAAGGACTGAAATTTTGCTTTGCGATAGCAGATATTTTGAGATGTTGTTGTTGTACCCTGGCTAAAAGACTCCAGGGAGCATCCGAACAGCCGAAGCACTTGAACACTATGGTACAAATGTATCAGCTAGGGATGAGAACATTACGTGTGTGACTGTTTTTGATTACCCCGCCACGTGAGCAGCCACACTCCGGTTTCGGGGAAATATTTTGAGATAAAAAGTTTTGCCATAAGGAGGGTTAAACTGTGATCAAAAACTTATTGTGAAGTATCCAATTTGTTTGTGGTACCCGTTTTTTGGAGTCTGCTGGCTTAACTGTATGTGTACACGTGAATGCACAGCAAGACACACTGGCGGCCCTGACCTTTAATAATAATAATGAGGAAAATTTAAATAGCACCCATCCTACTATGTAGGCTACAGGGCGCTTTACACAGAATTGAAATGGAATAAGAACATGAAACAAACATCAAATAACATGAGCAGACAAAACAATACTGGTCAGACTTCGCTTGGCCGTTTATAATCAGCAACAACAACTGCTGTGACTACTACTACTACTACTACTACTACTTGTAATAGGCCTAATACAAGTATGCATTGTCACACAATCCGCAAGCATGAAATAACAGTATATATTCACGACAACATACACACATAAACAACACACACACACATGCACATACACACACCATAGGGGCCTACATAAACGCATCACACACACACACAACACAAACATGCGCACGCACACATACACCACACACACATGTGCGCGCACGCACGTACACATATGGAACAAATTACCCTCCAATTTAAAAAACATAGCAAACAAGAACTCTTTCAAGAAAAAAATGAAAATATATCTCTTTAACAGAACATAATCTCTCTCTGTATTTTCTTCTTATTTGAAATGAGGGTCAAAACAGAGAAAATGTGTTGATATGTGAATGTGATGTTATAATTAAGAATCGATGTATATATTGTATATATTGTACATAATATGTTACTCTCCCACTCCCCACCCTCTTCCCTGTTTTTGTAACTTGTTTGTTTCTTTGTTTATTTTCCCCTCTTTTCCCCTTTCTTTATTGTTTACCACTTTGGAATCTTTAGTTCCTTCGTTTGTTTTTTTGTGTTTTTTACGGATTGCTTGATGAAAAAAAGTATATTATTTGCTTATTCAATAATCCATCTGGAAATAAAATTTTGACTTGACTTGACTTGACAGACACACACGCACGCACGCACACACACCTTTTTGAAGTAGTCGGCGATCTCAAACTCGTTCTTCGTATTGGCCATGTCGGACTTGACCTCGCTGTAGGTGTCATTGATGATGGCCAGGAACATGTTGATGAGCACGAAGAACACGAAGAACACAAACAGCATGAAGAAGATGGGGCCCAGGATGCGGTTGGCCTCCTCCAGCTGGTGGAAGTTGAAATCGCCCAGGATGATGCGGAACAGGGTGAAGCTGCCACCACAGTGTGTTGCGGTGGGTTAGCATCAAGCTCAGCAAAGTATGCTATTTTACTTACCAGGGCTCCCAGGGACCCCCATTTGGGGGTCTATGAAGCACTAAAATTCTAAAGGACCCTCTAAAAGAATGTGCAGGGGGTCCCAGGGATGCACTAGAAACATTATTTTTAGCATTCGCAATGCCATTGGGACCCTCTATCCCGCCTCTAGGACCCTCTATACTGTAAGTGAAAAGGAGTCCCTGGGACCCCTTGTTTTGCGGGACGATTGGGAGCCCTGTTTACTGTATTTTACGGACTATAAGGCGATACTTTTTTTTCACTAGACAGAGACCCCTGCGCCTTATAATAATTTATGACTATCTTCTTCTTCTTCTTTCTTCGATCGCTCAGACAGTTTCCTGTCAATTATGAGCGAAGATGCGTCAGGCTGCCGTTATGCGCCTAAGAAATAGTTAGGCCCAGCAAGTCCGACTTCGGCTGGAGGAAATCTTTTTGAAAGTGTTTCTTGAAAAGGGCAGGAGAATGGACCTGGTAAGGCAGAAAGATAGTAGATGACAGTAAGCAAAGGGGAAAAGGCATAGTCAAAGAGAGTGGCAGATTAGAGGAAGTTACAAGCACAGAACTTCCAGAAGGTGGGGGAACTATTTATACAAAAGACCCCCTTTATCCCCACGGGGGGCATAATATGACTAATAATAAGGTAAGGAAAAATAATAATAAAATCTTAATTTTGCTTACAATTTTGGGGGGTGCACCTTATAAAACCCTTTTACATCTTATTGTCTGAAAAATAGGGTAATACCACTTTTGTAAAATAAGAACAAATATGGTCAAACATATTGCCAAGCTTTATATAAACATGCTTGCTACTTCTTGACTCCCCCTCCCCATTTTGTCCACTCCCCCACCCCCCCCAATATTTTTGTCCACTCCCCATCCCCACCCCCATTTGCCCCTACCAACCAAGACACCTTAAACACATGACTACCAGTAAGTAGGCCTACACTTTTTTTTCGCAGAACCCTCATTGTCGTCATAATCTTCAAAGCAATGAAGTTGGACGTCATAAGGAAATGTCCATCTTAGTCAGCCAAACAGACAATAGGATGAAAGAAAGCGGGGGGGAAAAGCCTGCCTAAAAATAGAAAAAAAGGAGAAGAAAAAAAAAAGGGAAAAAAAAAAAAAGGGAAAAATATAGAGAAAAGGAACAAGGAAAAAAGGAGGAAAGGCAGGAAAAAATAAAAGAAAGGGTTAAAAATGAAGGCGGAAGAGGTGGTGGGTTGCATGATGAGTGAGCAAGATAGCGGATGAATGATTGTGAGAGTTACATATTTGTTTTAATGTAAATTTATGTTTCATATTTTTATTTTCATATATCTCATCTTATTCTACATGGTGGAAGACAAGTTTCCCATGTGCGCTGTACAATGTCAATGGACAATAAAGAAACTTATGACTTATGAAGAAGAACAAAACATTACTCTGATAGCATACTATATCTAGCAAACAGTTGTACTTTCAACAATGTTCAGGGGGCCGTTTCACAAGGGCTAACGTTACGTAGCGTGAGCGCAAATCGGCAAAAACTGTACTAAGAAACACCTCTTTCGCCAACGTTGGCCAAAAACGTTTTGTGGCTACTCCGAAAGTATCTCGTGACGAACTATCACGTGACTAGCATGGAGTGAATACATTTCTTGTTGTCGATTGGTCCATTAAAGCTTGTTTAAAATAATAATTGTTTTTGACCAATCAGACAAGAGCTTGTAATATTCTCCCGCAAACGTTTTCTAAAGTGTTTCTTAGGCCCCGTTTGCCGTAAGCGTTATTCACGCCGCGACCGTTATCTACAGAAACTCGACCCTGGACTTATACAATAAAACTGCGTTCAAAATTGAAAAGAATTTTTAAAAAAATCAAACTTTATGCCAAGTTCCCACCCTAACAAACAAACAAAAAAGACTTTCTAGGATGAAATGAGGAAGGAGACAACAAGCAGACAAAGAGGTCGACTGACAAGGCGTTCTGGAAGGTGCTGAAGTCCTTGACCTGTGACCCGAAGAGCAGGTATCCCAGCTGGGTGAAGGCCAGGAAGATGATGATGAACATGACGAAGAAGCCCACCAGGTCCTTGGCACAGCGCCCCAGGGTGGACGACAGCTGCGTCATCGTCTTGTTGAAGCTGATGTACTTGAAGATCTGCACAGGACCACACATAATGTTCATTCCATCTTCAAATTCAGGGGGGTCGGAATCAGAGCGCGAAATTAATGAGTCTTGTTGAAGCTGATGTACTTAGATCTGCACAGGACCACACATGCTGTTCAGTCCATCTTCAAATTCTGGGGGGTCAGAATCAAGAGCGCGAAATTAATGAGTCTTGTTGAAGCTGATGTACTTAGATCTGCACAGGACCACACATGCTGTTCAGTCCATCTTCAAATTCAGGGGGTCGGAATCAAGAGCGCGAAATTAATGAGTCTTGTTGAAGCTGATGTACTTAGATCTGCACAGGACCACACATGCTGTTCAGTCCATCTTCAAATTCTGGGGGGTCGGAATCAGAGCTCCCCCGTGGGGATACCGGGGAATCTTTCGCATAAATAGTTCCCCCACCTTCTGGAAGTTATGTGCTTGTAACTTCCTCTAATCTGTCACTCTTTGACTCTGCCTTTTCCCTTTGCTTACTGTCATCTGCTATCTTTCTGCCTTACCGGTCCATTCTCCTGCCTTTTTTCACAAAACGCTTTCAAAAACATTTCCTCCAGCCGAAGTCGGACTTGCTGGGCCTATTTCTTAGTTAGGCGCATAACAGCAGCATGATGCATCTATGCTCATAATTGACAGAAAACTGTCTTGAGTGATCGAAGAAGAAGAAGAAGAATCAGAGCGCGAAATTAATGTCTCTTTAAGAGGGTCACTTGCATAATTTCGTGGGACTCTATCATTCTTTTTAACATAAAAGAAACCCAGATGAACATTTCCCGCATTTAGTGATGCACTGGTGTAAAGCACAGTACATCAGAGATGCACATGTGTGCATCAAAAAATACACTGACACACCAAAAAACATCAAACACAGCTCACACTAACATAACCACCCTTAGAAAAAATGGCTTCATAGTTTTAAACAGAAATTCTAAGGACAAATTACATTGAAAACTGTCTTTTTTTGTGTGATCAACACTACACTTAGCTAGGATTTGTTAAACGTATCCGGGAATAAATAAATACCTTTCCTAACCTTACAGAACTGGAACCCACAGTTCTTTCAGTTTAGAGGTAACAAATTATGTGCAAAGGTTTAAAAGGCAGTGATGTACCGAGGATCGAAAAATGATAGGACAAACTGTCCTGAAGTAAGAGAAATCAACAGGACAATGTCCTGGTTCTTGCAGAAATCAATAAGACAAAGCGTGCCAGTGTTAAAAATGTAATCATACATTTGTCCTGACAATGGAGAACACAACAGGACATTTTCAATTTTAATAGGTCAATGGCTTATGCCCTTGAGACATCACTGGGAAGAAATCTCACATAAACTTTCATGTTAATCCTGCTTTTTTTTTTAACAAACTTTTCTTTTAAAGAAAACCTTTTTGAGTGTGTATGTTTCAAAGTTACTGAACGCAACATATAAAACAACAAAATTGTTTATAGATCTTGTCTCGCCATCTTTAACCCTTTCACCGCCAAAGTCACATTTTAGCACCACAGTGATTTAACACCTATGTCACTAAAAAGCATCAAATTGGGGTCTAGTATGCAAATACCCTATTGTCTTAGTTTTGGGAAGTAAGGTTATACCTTATTTTATATCTGTCACAGAAGAATCCTCAATACTGCAGACGGATTTTGTTCTCTACCCAGGTACATTTAATGGACATGTTAGGTTGAAATATGGCTGGCGGTGAAAGGGTTAAAAAAACAACCAACCACATACAGAACGCAAAAAGAAAAAGACGGAAGCCGTTTGCACCTTGATCCAGGCCAAGAAGGTGGCGATGGCTATGGCGTTAGAGAAGCGGGTCTCCCAGTAGCTGAGGTCTTCGAAGTCGGAGAAATGTTCAGGGTCTTCCAGCAGGCCGTCCAGCTTGTCCCCCACCTCCATCGTGCGATAGACGTTGAAGGCGATGCACACCACCGAGATTATCAACACCAGCACGTCCAGAATGTTCCAGAAACTTTTGAAGTACGACAGCCGGTGCTTCTTGATCTGAAAGGGATTTCCAAAAGCCCAGTTTCACTCTTAGCAGCATAACGGTAAAGCTGTGCGCACATATACATGCAACGTCCGTATGAACACCCACCCGCAATCCCCCCACAAACAATCTGGAAGTAAGAAATATGAAGGAGTGTGCAATTCAAGCATGAGATTGAGAAACTGTGATTTAGGCTGAAAAGCGTCAGAAAAAGGATGAAGCCGCCCTGAAGCTGAAGCTTTTTAGTAATCTAAGCCTTAAAAACAGCATTAGAAGTAGAATTGATGTATTTAGTTCATTTTTATTAACTCATAAAAAGTATTTCTATACTCAGTTGATCTCTCTTTTACATTAAAAATGACCTCTGGGGCCATCAAAAAGCCTGAAATCAGCCTAAAGGCTGAAAAATGCCTGCTATGATATGTGTAGGCGGAAACCAATCCACTTATTTCGGATGCGGGTGGCATATGCGCATGGGTTTCTGTGTATATGTGCACAAGCCCTGTTGTTGTTGTTGTCGCAACCCTGGCTTAAAGACTCCAGGGATCATCCAAAGAGCCAGAGCACTTGAACACTATGGTACAAATGCACAAGCCAGGGATGAGAACATTACATGTGTGACCGTCTTTGATTACCCCGCCATGTGAGCAGCCACACACCGACTTCGGAAGATTTTGGACTGATGATGTTATGCTAGGAGCTTGCCATGGCTAAAGACAATCCCCGCATAACTATGCAGAACACAACAGTTTGATGTAGCCTTGGTGTTCTAGCTTATGTCAATTGGTCTGACACAGCCTTAAGCCAAGGCTTAGCACAAGCCCTAATATTCACATTTCTTCCTGTGTTCTCTTTGACGCAAAAGATAATAAAACTCTTAATGATTATCATGCTGTCATTTTGATTATTCAAGATTCTGATTGATTCATTTTTAATTGATTTCATGATTTTTTTAAATTATTAATTTCAAGACTATTTTGATAATTAAATAAGAGTGACACGCAAACATTCCCTTGCATGCATTTCAGCGATATTTTTTCTGAAAAGCTTTCTTATATTTATGAATGCTAGGAACTTACTACGTATATACATTAATCAAATACAAGCTGGGAAGTCAACATCACAACATCCTGCAAAAAAGCACAGCAGACTATATTTTCTAAGACAGCTCAAGAAATTTAGGATAAGTACAGCAGTCTTGACACAGTTCTATCGATCTGTCATTGAAAGCATACTCAGTTTTTCAATATCTGTCTGGTATGGATCAGCTTCAGTTAAAGATAAAAGGAAACTCCATCAAGTCGTCAAGACAGCCTCAAAAATCATAGGTCACAAACTGCCATCCCTAGATAACATCTATAGTGTGCGCATAAGACGCAAAGCTAAGTCCATCATATCTGATTGCACACACCCAGCCAACCATCTGTTTCAATCACTCCCTTCTGGTAAAAGGTTCTGCTCTTTTAAGTGCAAATCTAACAGCCTGAAGAACAGCTTTTACCCCTCTGCTTTCAGAGCCATGAATACTCAGTAGGCTCACCCCCCTAGGGGTATTTTTGTATCCTATTTTGTTTAGACTTGTGTTAATCGGTGTGCCTGCATGCTCGCGGTCTTGTGTGTGAGTGTGTGTGAGTGCGTGTGTGAGGAGGTGGGACATGTGTTGGCATAAATGTGTATGTACGTGTATGTGTGTGTGTTGGTGTATGTGTAGGTGTGCGTCTGAGAGAAAGAAAGAATCTGAGAGAGAGACTGATACACGATAATGTAATCTGTTGGTTTTTGGTTTTTTTTGTTATATTTATTATTATTGGTTGTGCATGCTTTCGTTGTTGTTGGATTGTGTCTTGTGCAAAACCAAAACGATTTCCTTTGTATTACGATGCATTGGCTGATTAAAGAATCTTGAATCTTGGATCTTGTATATCTCCCCCCGTGGGGATACCAGGGGGTCTTTTGTATAAATAGTTCCCCCACCTTCTGGAAGTTCTGTGCTTGTAACTTCCTCTAATCTGTCACTCTCTTTGGCTCTGCCTTTTCCCTTTGCTTACTATCTTTCTGCCTTTCCGCTCCATTCTCCTGCCTTTTTTCACAAAACACTTTCAAAACCATTTCCTCCAGTCGAAGTCGGACTTGCTGGGCCTAACTATTTCTTAGGCACATAACGGCAGCATGACGCATCTGCGCTCATAATTGACAGGAAACTGTCTGAGCGATCGAAGAAGAAGACTACGTATATCTTTCCTTTCCTGTAAAAAACAAACAACAACAAAACTTTCAGCATTGTTTAGTTCAAATGAAAACATGCATGACACACAAAACCATGCATAAAACACACACACACACACACACACAGTATAAAAGCTTTGCGACGGTTACCTCTAGAACCTCTTCCACTGTGTAGTACAAGATGAAGAGACAGAAGATGACCTCACAGGCCAGCACAAAGTAGTCCCCAACGTTGACGTAGCGGATCAGCTTCACCGTGCGGAATGTCCAAGACGGAATCGCACCCCCAGTGGCTGGCATCTCCACAATAAGTCTGACCCAAACACACAAACATTATCAAGCTATGAAGAAAAAGGGAAAAAAAGAAAGAACGCTCTTCTGGTCATCTACCCCCAGTAGCAGGCATCGCCACAATAAGTCTGACCCAAACATTATCAAGCTATGAAGAAAAAGGGAAAAAAGAAAGAACGCTCTTCTGGTCATCTACCCCCAGTAGCTGGCATCTCCACAATAAGTCTGACCCAAACATTATCAAGCTATGAAGAAAAGGGGAAAAAAAGAAAAAACGCTCTTCTGGTCATCTACCCCCAGTGGCTGGCATCTCCACAATAAGTCTGACCCAAACATTATCAAGCTATGAAGAAAAGGGGAAAAAAAAGAAAAAACGCTCTTCTGGTCATCTACCCCCAGTGGCTGGCATCTCCACAATAAGTCTGACCCAAACATTATGAAGCTATGAAGAAAAGGGGGAAAAAAGAAAAAACGCTCTTCTGGTCATCTACCCCCAGTGGCTGGCATCTCCACAATAAGTCTGACCCAAACATTATCAAGCTATGAAGAAAAGGGGAAAAAAAAGAAAAAACGCTCTTCTGGTCATCTACCCCCAGTGGCTGGCATCTCCACAATAAGTCTGACCCAAACATTATGAAGCTATGAAGAAAAGGGGGAAAAAAGAAAAAACACTCTTCTGGTCATCTACCCCCAGTGGCTGGCATCTCCACAATAAGTCTGACCCAAACATTATCAAGCTATGAAGAAAAAGGAAAAAAGGAAAGAACGCTCTTCTGGTCATCTACCCCCAGTGGCTGGCATCTCCACAATAAGTCTGACCCAAACATTATCAAGCTATGAAGAAAAAGGAAAAAAAGAAAGAACGCTCTTCTGGTAATTTACTAGCTCTAATGAAAGTCTCATAGCACTAAAAACCCACCTTTTTGTGTCATAAAATTATTGCTTTTTACTAAAGAATAGCACACAGCACACACACGCACACACACACACAAAGTACACATTTCAATACAACTACAGTGACAGTTCATCACAACTACACTGTACATAAACCAGAAGACTGTTTCAAAGATCTCATATTCCTTGTATTGACAGTGTCTTAGCACACTGCATCCTACAACCAGACGAGAGAAAGAAAGGGAAGATGACAACAGAATATTCTTTTTAAATCGAAATACAGACAGTGCCAACTAAAGTTCTCACCGGACAACACAGAAGAGATTGATGTTAGCGTTGTAGACAGTAAAATCGATGAAGACCACCCTTGTGCCGCGTTGAATCCACAGGTTGGCTTTGAGATAGTCAATGATTTGCTCTGAGCTGGATCTGTTGCTGGACAGCTCCTGGACGTTCCCTGCACCGCTGTAGGTGGACAGCTGCCCCCAGTGGGAGGACCCACCCAGCGCGTCTTCTGACTTGTAGGTCCATCTGTGCCACAGGGAAGAACCACTCAGCAAAGCTTTCATTCAACGCTTGGGGCAAGCAATAATAATAATGATTTTTTTTATATAGCGCAACACCTCTCAGTTGGTTGGTTGGTTCGTTGGTTGGCTTACCCTGGCTAAAAGACTCCAGGGATCATCCCAACAGCGAGAAGCACTTGAACACTAAGGTACACATGCATCAGCTAGGGATGAGAACATTACGTGTGTGACCATTTTTGACTACCCCACCATGTGGATAGCCACACTCCGTCTTCGGGGGATTTTAGACTGATGATGTTATGCTGGGAGCTTGTCATGGCTTAAGACAATACCCGCACAACCATTCAGAGCATAACAACATTTTGATGTAGCCTTGGCGTTCTAGCTTATGTCAACTGGTCTGACACAGCCTCATGCCAAGGCATGACCTCTCAGTTAAACTGGAGCTCTTTGCGCTTTACAAACGGTTAAAATAAGATACATAAATAATCACCACTAAAGAAATACACAAAAGCTACAATAAATACTAGCATTAATACAGCACATCCGTAGGCATACAGATTATATAAACATCAAATATGGCAATGTACATTCAATCACACGCAGACAAACAAGGATCAACAGTACATTACTATGAATTGAAGAAATGATTCAACATCAAAACCTAATATTTCCTTCACAGAAATACGCACGCACGTGTGTGCGCACCTCCCCCCTACCCCACACCACCAAAAAACAACCACCACAATACATCTACATACGGTACAATCATTCAAAGTGTGGAGCAAGCTGTGTCTCACAACATTTAACAAGCACCCTAGGGTGAGATTTTGCTCACCCAGTGTCAAAGTCTCAAAATCTTGTTCTTAATACAAAAGTGACTTATGTTTCATTTCTATGTGCTTCCCCGAAGTCGGAGTGTGGCTGCCCACATGGCGGGGAAATAAAAGAAACGGTCACACACACGTAATGTTCTCATCAGCAGCTGATGCACTTGCACCATAGTGTTCAAGTGCTCCTGCTATTGGGATGATCACTGGAGTCTCTAAGCCAGGGTACGACAATAACAACAAATGTTTCTGTGTGTTTTAGTCTCTTTTAGTTTTACAAACTTCAGTTTTTCACTGACAAAGCTTTAAATGCATGTATGTCATAAACTCAAAATGTGCACCAAAAATAAAGAATCTGAATTTGTGGTTTTTTTAAAGAATAAGACCTTGATCACAGTAACTTCATCATTCTATTCTGTGTGACTGATATGATAGAGAGAAAAACGGCTATAGTTCTGATTACTTGCGCTTGATCAAGTAAATTGAACTATTGTCAGATCAAAAGACATTTTTTATTCCCATAAGTTGGAGGGGTGCACCTTACATATAATGTGTGTTAACTTAAAAAGTTTCAAGGGAAAATAACCGATCCCAGGGATCGGGTCTTTTTCGCTAGAAAAGCTCTGCCTCGCGGTGGCTCGCACAACAGGGAACAAAGAAGGTCTCTCTCGCCAGCTGTGATTCAAATGCGGCGCGCGCTCAGCGCTTCTCATCTTTTATACTCCGGTTGTGCCTTTAACGCAAATTATGCAACTTACATGACTAATTACATAAAACTAGCGCAACGCCTAGTACTGGCAATGCACCGTACTGGTAACGCCTAGTAACGGTAACGCCAAGTACTGGTAACGCTGAGTACAGCAAATTTGAAGCGATTCGGTTAAGAAACGATGGAGTTATAAGGCCCCGTTTCTCGTTGGCGCTGCTCTGAGAGTGACACGCTCTCCCGATTCTCTTTTAATTTGCTGCCAGGCTTTGCCTGGGCCATAGCAAGCCTTACAGCAAATTTGAGGCGATTTGGTTATTTGTGAAAAGGTGAAGCGGCGTATAGCGCGCGCGTTTCTGAACCGATTCGCTTCCGATAGTCACCGTCCCCGGTCATCTACCTGCCAAATTTGAAGGCAATCGGTCCAGAAATGCCGGAGATACGGGCACCGAGAGTTCGGCGGATACGCGTTTCGCGAAACCGCGCAAATGACACGGCCGCCCCGGTTGCCGTTGCCATCGCCCCGTTAGGGCTCACAGCAAATTTGAAGCGATTCGGTCAAAAAATGGCGGAGTTATAAGGCCCGTTTTGTGTTTCAGACAGACACACACACACACACACGGACACTTGGCTTTTTACTATATGATTGACAAAAATCAAAATCTGACATCCTGCTTACTTTCACTGCCAGCCATCTTTGAGCCAAAAATTTCCATTAACCCTTTCAACACCAGCCATTTTTCAGCTAAAACTTTCCATGACACTTACCTGGATAGAGAAAAGATTCTGTCTGGAATACTGGGGATTCCTCTGTGACATGCATAAAATAAGGCCTGTCCTTACGTCCTAAAATTAACAACATCAGGTCACTGGATACCAGACCGTCATTTGATGCCTTTCAGTGACATGGGTATTCAATCATTGTGGTGCCAAGAGGCGACAGAGGCGATGAAAGGGTTAAACTTATTTGGCTACAGAAAAGATTTCGTCTGCAATATTATGGGATATCTCTGTGATACATTTAGAATAGGGTCAATCCTTACTACCCAAATTGAGGAACACAATATCGTTGAATAACAACCCTGATTTCAAGAGTTTTAATGACATGGGTGTTAAAATCATTGTGGTGCAAAATAAAAAGGGTTAATAAAATAAAACCACCAACAATACATACGCTGTGTATTCAGGATCCTGCGGCCCAAAGGGATCCTTGTCTTCATTGGACTCGGAGTACTCCTCGTAGCATTTGGGGATCAAGTTTTCAAAGTCGTCATGAACATGGCAGGAGTTGGAAATGACGCGGAGCTGGCGAAGGCGGGGCACCCCTAGCAGTTTGTTCTCATAGTAGATGTAGCCCATCTCGTCGGGGTTCAGCGTGTCGTTGTTGTACCACTCCTCCCAGTACAGGCCGTCCAACAAGGGACCTTCAGAAAACTGACGAAAACACACACCTGATTCACTTGATTCTCTTAATACGGGTAATATTACTAACATTTGATACTTGTAACATATTTGCTAATTGACATCAGACAAGATTCTGTAAAAGGACAGCACTGTTCATTGTATCCAGAGCTTCAGATTGCTTTTAAACTTAATGGGTCATATGGCCCCTAATTGCAGAAAATGATGGGTCAATGTCCAAAACAATGGGTCAGCAATGTGTCACTATAGTATTAAACTTAAATTTTATTGCAGACTTCGTGGGTCAGATGACCCAAGGCTGCACAAAATGAGGGGTCAAGTCATCATCACAATGGGTCAATGACCCAGACCTGCTGACAAACTGAAGCTCTGTGTATGGCACCTCATCTACAAAGTTCAAGGTGAGTGATCATCTAGAGAGAGAAAATAATGTTTTACGCCCTCTTGGGCCTTTCGGCCATAAAGTGATCATCTAGCCACTCCCTTTGATTTATATTGTCGTTTCTTTTTTCTGTTTCTTTTATGGATTATTTGGAGCACAGTGATGGGAAAGAGCACTCACATGCCCTCCCTTTTAAAAACCCACCCTTCAGTTTCGGTACTAGAGGAGGTCAATCA
This sequence comes from Phymorhynchus buccinoides, assembly GCA_017654935.2. Taxonomy (NCBI): domain Eukaryota; kingdom Metazoa; phylum Mollusca; class Gastropoda; order Neogastropoda; family Raphitomidae; genus Phymorhynchus; species Phymorhynchus buccinoides. The sequence continues at coordinate 65,364,172 of CM065682.1, read as the reverse complement.
CGTCTGAAACCTGACTCATCTCGTGCCAATCTCATGTGAGAGCTCCTTCCCATCACTGTGCTCAAAATAATCCAAATAAACCTTCAACTGACAGGTAAGTCTTGGTTAATTTTAGAATTAATATAACTATAGTATCAAAACAAGGACAAGGAGGGGCAACTCACGCGCCAGAAGCCCTCTATGCTGGTCAGAGTGCGGAAAGAACCGTCGTTAGAATCGGTCTGGTCCAAAAAGAGGTCACTCATCACTTTGGTGTAGTAGTACATGGTGGTGCTGGTCATCACAAACGTAACTAGAAAAAGACACCATCCATTTGAGTTGACACGTACAATTCAATCAAAATGTAGCAGAACAAGCAGAAGCAGGTACAATGAAATTATTCGATGACAATATAAATTATAACCCTTCTAAGTTTCACTCACTCGTGATGAATGAGCCCGATCTGGCTCATGGCCTGCACAAAAGTTACAAGACGAATGACCCTGATCGGCGGGCTCAAGAGAGTTTATAAGGTTTTGATTTCCGACGTTATAATCTATTTTCAGTGTGATCTGAGCTTGCCTCTCTTGAAAGCAGCCAAGACTTTATTTTTCTCATTTTTGGCATAGGAGGGTTCAAAGATCAGGCTGTGAAGAATTCCTTCATTTTATGTGTAAGCTGTTTCCATCAATAGTCCTGAGACAAACAACGAAAGTATGGAATCTGATAATTTATGATCGATCAGTACTAATCTTTTCTCAAAATATCAGTCCCTAACTCTTCATAGCTTATTTTTGGCAGTTTTTTCCCCAAAGCCAATGAAATATTCAGTCCCCAAGGAACAAGGGGAAGTAACTCAGCCAGTCCCAAGTGAGTTAAAGCCCAAACACCCGATCTATACAATTGAGTAAAGCTACTCTGACACATGCGAGGCGGTGCGCGAAACAAGGTCAGTAGCTTAACCTGAAAAACAATCTGATCAACTTAGAAGAGATTTTGTTCACCTGTTATTTGACACAAAGGGATTTGAAATACATGTATACATGCATCAGAGTGTTCGGTTACCATTTGTAATTCAAACTTTTAACAAGGATTTTTTCTTCTTCACTTTTTGTTTTGTGTGTGTGTGCTAAAATGATGACTTTATTGCTTTTTTTCTGACAAGGCTCCAATGGGTAATAACTTACTCAACATTTAATAATGATAACTGACACATCCATTAATATATTATATCATGGTTGATTTAGCTATAAATTGTAAGTTTACTTTCCCTTTTAGGGGTAACACAACTACAACTAAGTCAGAACCTAGCAAGGGTTAGTTTAAAAAATTACTAATACTAAGCATAAAAAAAAAGCTAAAGCAGAACTTTCCAAGCCCACAAGGATTTCAGCCTAAAAAAAAAAGAGGGGGGGGGGGGGGGGGGTAAGAACTATATATACATTTTCAAACATGATAGATCAATCTATTTATTCAATGACCCCTTTCCTTTTAAGTGAGTTTTTTTTTTAAAAAGTACATTTGAATTTATATAACAGTATTCAGTTTAAACGAAACTGACTTGAATTTGAAAGAACCTTTCAGACAGGGACACACATTAATGTGCACAATAGTGACACTCACAGACAGGCAGTCACACACGAACATGGACACGGACACACACACACACACGCGCACGCACACACAGACACACTTCAGTCAACATTTTAACATAAAATTGTATGACTGATATGAATAGATATCACACACACACACACACACACACACATCAACATTTTTAACATAAAATTGTATGACTGATGTGATTATCTTATCAAGTAGGAGCATATGAATGACACTGACAATCTTAAGTCACTCACTGACACAGATGATGATCAGAAACACGATGTAGATGATCAGTTCTCTCAGAGTTGTCTTCACATACAGTTCTCGGTTGGCCTGGGTCTCCTCTGTCTGACGTGTTGCCCAGAGAGCTAGATTAAGACAAGGCAAAAACAGAGAGACAGACAGAAAGAGAGAGAATATGAATGTTTAATCAGGTCAAGGCCATAGCCCCATACTGATGAAGTTCACATTTATAAACAAATTTGCATAAGAAAAAGAAGGAAGAAGCCAACAACAAGCAAACATATCATAATAATTGAAGTAGTGCACACAAAAATGCAACACCACACCATACTACTAAATCAAAGTATATATATGCCTAAGACAATGCATTATGAATTCTCTTGCTAGCTTCGTAAATGTAAAAACTAAATCCAATAGTTTTTTCATGTTTTGATGCCAGCAATAGAATCATCCGAAAGTTGCATAATCAGAATAGAACTTTGGCTTTATGAATTTCATTCTAAGACCGTTCAAGACCGGACAGCAGAACAAAAAATGCATGTCGTCTTCTCTTGCCGAGTTACACATAGACAACAAATCAAATCATTATTATTTGCATTTCTAAATCTTATTACCGGTATATAACAATGGCATGCAATTATTGAAACACCAAGTCTAAATTTTGTTAATACAGCTTGGACATATCTGTTCATGTTTAATTCAATATAATATTCTAAAGTATGATCTGGTTGAGAGAGAGAGAGAGAGAGAGAGAGAGAGAGAGAGAGAGAGAGAGAGAGAGAGAGAGAGAGAGAGAGAGAGAGAGAGAGAGAGAGAGAGAGAGATTTTGCCTGCATTTCCAAGGGAGGTAACAAAAAGACACTCATAAAAATTTTAAAGTCTAAATTTAAAATAACTATTAAAAAATCATAAGCCCTAAAATAAACAGGTCATGTCAGTTCAGGTCAGGATAAGGAGGACTGGGCCTCATGGCCTCTTAGTCTTATGTGAGGCAGCTCATTTAGTAGGTTATACATGTATTTGATCATCAAAGATAAATTTATTTATCATAACATATCAGCTGTTTTGGTAATATAACATGACATAAGCTTAAAGCTATCTTTTAAAGTTAATAATACTTTTTAATAGTGGGTATGACAAAAACTCACAACTCTGCCACTCTCTTTGACTCTGCCTTTTCCCTTTGCTTTCTGTCATCTACTATCTTTCTGACTTATTGGCCCATTCTCTTGCCTTTTTTCAAAAATAATCTTCCAAATAATTTTTATCCTTTGAGCTCCTGACCTCCGAAATCGGAATGTGTTGGATGTACGCAGCGGGGAGACCAGTAAAAACCGAACACATATGTACCTTACCCATTATGGCCATATGGCCTGGGAACGCAGAAGAAGAAGAATGATCTGCGATTGTACACCCAAAAAAAATCTTTAAAAATCACTACCAACCAGCAAGGTCATGATTACCAATATGTAGAACTTTTCCTTTTTCTCTTGCCTACCCCTCTATCAAATTTGATTAAAATCTGTCCAGTAGTTTTTGAGAAAATCAATACACAGTGACAGACATACATTATACATAAAAATAATCTATTACTATTTAGTCGTGTGTGTGTGTGTGTGTGTGTGTGTGTGTGTGTGTGTGTGTGTGTGTGTGTGTGTGTGTGTGTGTGATGTGTGTATGCATGTCACAGTATCTATATGACTATGAGTGTCTTCTTCTTCTTGACTGTGCGTGGCCACAATCAACACTTTGATTATTTTGCCATGGAACCGGCAAAATGTGTGTGTGTGTGCCAGTGTCACGTCATACATGTGTGTGTGTGAGTGTGTGTGTGTATGCGTGTGTGTATGCGCGTGTCTGTGTGTGTGTGTGTGAAGCTTGCAATATAGTGTATGGATGTTCCTCATTCCCATTATTCTCCAGTGATCACGCTAGGAATTTTGAAAACCAGTCCAATCAGCGACAATGCCCCCAACAACCGCTATCAAAGCCAGTCCCAGGGAAACAAAAGTCAGTGAAAACCACAATTTTAATGCCTCTGCTGGGACAATTTATCAGTCCTAGCAAAACAGTATCAGTCCCTGGGACTGACAGGTCGATTTTTTTTCAGTATTTTGGTTTTGCAATCAGTATTTTTTTTATTACTAATTACCAGTAAATGTGATCACTGATTCATAGTATTTCATTTGGATAATCAAACTCACAGGTTTTGCTGGAAAATATATATAAATACATGAATACCTTCATGGCTGGGGGATCCATGGACAAATTTGCATGGGCAGTTTTCATCTAGCTAATTCATATTATATGAATGATAGATCTCAATTATTTGCTGGCACCATTCCATTGGCCTTAAGGATTTAAAAGTTAATGCATAATGCATTAGAAATGCAGAATATATGGCATTTGGATACAACAGTTTTCATAAAACTCAAGTATATATATATAATATTCATACAAATTACAAGACAGACAGACTCCGACAGACCAAAAACAACCTGTCTCAGACTCAGTCTGGCAGGGTAAACGTGTAATATATATAGAATGGGAGTGAGATAGCAAGAAATAAACAACTTACATCTTATGCAACGTCCAATGACTCCACAACATCCACCTTTGCCTTTTGCGTTCGTATTCCTATTTCGATTTGTGGACGGGCTGACCGCATTTTGACTCCTATCTCCCGAGTATCCCTGCCTGTCCACATCAGGATCACCATCGTTGCCATAATCAGTAACCCAGGCACCCCGAGACTGTGCACTTCCAGACCGATTCGACATGTCCGATCTTTAACTGCTTATCTTTAAATGGGGTTTATCTTGCTTTGTTCAAATTTCTGGCACAAACTCAGTTTAGAACTGTCAGGAATCACTCAGGAATCCTCGGAATCACTTGACTCTCGAGTTGAACAATCAGGGATGCTTCCGTTTCCAATTTCTAGTCTTCTCAGCAGGATGAAAATATAAATACTAGCTCGTTTAAATCAAATAGGTAAATAGACCTTTCGCTGCTAAACGTGCTAGTTCCAAAGTTGTTTGAGAGCTGGCCCAATCCAGACTGCAGTAACAACGGTCTTGGTCCGACTTTTCTTCTGGAACCCTGCGAGTTATTGATTTTCCAGCAAGCAAACATGGCTGCCACTGACGTCACTTACCAACAAACACTCGGCCTAGGGCCAAGATCGATTTTGATGACAAACCATTATACTTAGTGTGGCGATGGTGAAATAAATACAGAATATTCATTTGTTTTCAACCAATATCACGTTGCCAGGTGACACCATTATGCCAATAAAAGTATACATTTTCATCCATGTGTGGATGCTATAAAAAGTTTAGATTGGAAAAAGGCAGTGGCTATTTACCCTCTAGTGGGCAAATAGAATGCTGGAGCTGTGCCGGTCGGGGTTCGACCCCGGAGGCCGCTACGGTAGCCGGATTGGTCCTGCCTAGATACTGCGAAAGGTCTGTGGTCCTTCTCTGCATGCAACATGTGTGGCCTTACTGTCACACATGCCCCCCCCCCCCCCCCCCCCCCCCCTATTCCTCTGCATGCATCATGTGGGGCCAGAGTTTCCCCGGCTGATCCGGGGGGACTTAACGGTCGTGCATGACACACCCCTGCATGCATCATGCGGGGCCCGGGTGTCTCCGGCTAGACCGGGGCATTTAACGGTTGTGTATGACTTTTATCTCGTCTTTCCCTCACACGTCCCCCCCCCCCCCCTCCCCCATTATAAAATTGATTTCCTTAAAGTTATAAATCTATTTCACAAAATTATTATTCTTTTACATGATATAGCAAACGGAGTATCATAATACTAAATTCCTGACTATCTTGACTCTATCTTTTCCCAATAATATTTCATCCTATCTCACTATGTACCCTATCTTTGCTGAACTTATTTTCTTTCTTTTTTGTACTACCCCCTAAAGTGCAGCATAATCTTCAGCGTGATGAAGTTGGCTGCCTAAGGCGAAGAAAGAAGAAGAGGGCAGTAGAACTCGTGCTATTTCCCCTCACCCCTTTATCTCTCCGTCTGTCTCGATCTGTCTCTCTCAGTTTCAGTTTATCTTTGTCTCTTTCTCTCTACTATATGTACGTGTGCCTATATTAGGCTTAGGGGAAGACGGGGTAAAAAGCGCATGGGCGGGTAAGAAGCCCACCCCAATTATCTCATGAAATAAAGAAAATTTCAGTAAAATCTGCCCATGAGACGAATGCTAGACATTAACACTCGTCTCATGGGCAAAATGAGACTGAAATTTGCTTCATTTCATGAGATAATTGGGGTGGGCTTCTTACCCGCCCGTGCGCTTTTTACCCCGTCTTCCCCTATCTATTTGTGTCTCGATCTATGGCTTTCTCTTTCTCTCTCTTTCTGTTTCACTGTCTCGATCTGTCTCTCTCTCTCTCTCTCTGTTTCTCTGTCTGTCTTTCTCTATGATTGTGTGTGTGTGTGTCTCTCTCTCTCTCTCTCTCTCTGTGTCTCTCCCCCCCCCCTCTCTCTCTCTTTCTCTCTGTGTGTCTCAGTTTGTCCCCCTTTTTGTCTCTCTCTATCTGTCCGTCTCTTTCTATCTCACTCTCTCTCTCTCTGTCTCTCTCATTGTCCCTCTATTTGTCTCTTTGTTTTTTTCTTTGTCTTTCTCTCACTGTGTGACTGTATGCCTACCCCCCCCCCCCTCTCCCCCCTCTCTCTCTCTCTCTCTCTCTCTCTCTCTCTCTCTCTCTCTCTCTCTCTCTCTCTCTCTGCGTGTGTGTCTCTGTATCTATCTCTTTCTCTCTCTCGGTGCCTCTGTCTTTGTTTTTCAGTCTCTGTCTCTCTCTTTCTCTCTCTTTGTGGCTGTCTGTCTCTCTCTTTGTGGGTGTATCTGTAACGCCGGAGGAGGAATGTGTGATTTGAAATGCCTGTAGAGGTAGCATTTGTCAGGATGCAACACCGAGCGGCACCCCCCCCCCCCCCCCCCCCCCCCCCCACACCCAAGCAATCACACCACTTTAGCCGCAGGACAAAGCAACACAACATCATCAAGGTGACCCGCAAACACCAAGAATGAATGCCAGTATTATATTTTGTCCATGCAAAGATTATGCAGGGTTCTTTTTGGTCAGCATGGCCACCAAAACAAGAAGGCATTTGAATATCATGAATATCTTTCTACATAGTAAACTGTGTATCTGTAAATACTTCAATTATTTCCTGACTATCTTGGGATCATTTCTTTCCCCCCATATGTTATCATTTCGCTTTGTACTCTATCTTTTGCTATTTTCTCTCTTTCATATTACCCCCTAAAGTGCAGCAGAATCTTCAACGTGATGAAGTTGGCTGCCTACGGAGAAGAAGAAGAAGAATAACTGGATTTTATTGACAAAACCAATCTCTTTCGTGTCTAGAAACTATGGTGAATGCTAAGGCACTGTGCAGTCGAGTCAGGAAGATCGCACATAATGTTTCCTGGGATGCTGTTCTGCTGGCGCCATTCCGACACACTGAGAGAGCAAGGCACGGGAAGAAGAAAAGTTTTGTTTTACGTCCTCCCGGTATTAACCATGTGGGACATTTCTTCAAATCAAGTTTAACTCTTTTTTAAAAATAGTTAGGAAAATAAAGGAGAACATTTCTTAGTACTTTAGATTTTGATGGTTTAGGCTTTAATTTGAAGTTATTAATTAATTATACCATGTCTGGCCTGGCGCTGCGTTAAAATAAGTTTGTTAGAGTGTTTTAATTTTTTTGCCTAAGTTAGGCTTAGGGGAATAGGCTAGGATTAAAATTTCAGGACCACGCATTTTTTAAGAACAATAACAAAGTTTTAACATTCAAAAAAGGTCTTTATAAAACATATTTACATTTGTGTTATTATAACACGAGTCTTATTATTATTAAAAAACAGATGTAGAAAAGTTTGGCTGCATCGATCTCAAAAAGGCGGACCGTTACAGCAAAAACAAAATTTTAATTGAGTTAAAACTAAAAGTGGTCCCCATCGGACCAGGTTAAAAGTATTTCTTTCCGCGAGGCACGGGTGGCTTCAGCTCTGTAATATAACGGAGCTGCCAATTGGGGATTTATGAACTCACTGGGGCAGTGGGTGGATGCCTCATGCCTCCATACGGGGAGCTGGACGACCCCGACCCCTCCACGAGTCTCCCCCGTGGGGATACCGGGGGGGGGGTGTCTTTCAATACCAGTAGTTCCCCCACCTTCTGGAAGTTCTGTGCTAGCAACTTCCTATAATATATCACTCTCTTTGACTCTGCTTTTTCCTTTGCTTTCTGTCGTCTATTTTTCTTACTTATATTATTGGCCCATTCTCCTGACTTTTTTTGTCTCCAAAAAATCTCGGTAAAGGTCAAGATGTGCCACCCCCCCTACATTTCTTGGTTAATTAAATTTTTCCGTTTTTGCCTTTCTTACCAAACATAAAGCTGTATTTTATTAACCTTTTCAGCTAATTATCTTTTTGGAATAATAACCCTAACCCTAACCCTACCCCCCCCCCCCCCCCTATAAGACGGGAAAACGCAATGAACCACGCGGACTGTGACAAATGTGCGGTGTACTGCAGTGCATAGGGGTGGGGGTGGGGGGAGGTGGGTTAGGGTTAGGGTTATTATTCCAAATGCAGGGGGGGGCACATCTTTACCTTTGCCAAAATCTCCCAAGTAATTTTCTGTTTTGAACTTCTCCGAAATCGGAATGTGTCGGCTGCATGCAGCGGGGAGACCAGTGAAAACTGAAAACCGGACACATACGTACCTTACCCATTACTGGGAACGCAGAAGAAGAAGAAGAAGAAGAGCTCACTACCTCCCGTATTTTGCACAACATTCTCTACCAAGCATCTGCCCATCGGATGCAGGTGCTGTCTACGTACAGTCACTATCAAGGATTTTGAGCGTCAGGGACTTCAGCCCTGGGTTTCTGTGGTGTGCCTTTGATTCTATTCCAGCGAGGTCAGGATATAATGGAAGGAACATTCAACGACCATTCCTCATAGTCTTGGAGGTGGCAAGTGGCACTAGAGTCCAGGATATCTGACGGAAAAGGTCCAACTGCAGTGCCAGTGCCTTGAGAATAGTACCTCATACGTAGTAGTGCCACTGCTTTGGACAGGGGTTGTGGCAGTGGGTTTTTTTGTCAGTTGCCCACTTGTCTCATTCCGCCAAGCTGTCCAAGGCAGAATTTTAAAAACCACATCATTTCCAATCAGGGACCATTCTGGTCCTGAAGTCAGCCAAGAGAGCGAGATGCTAGATGTAGGCATATATTCAAGTTACTGAGGTTGTTTCTGATGATGAATGCGAGGTTTTGATCCTGTAAACTGTCTAAGGCAGAATAAAAACCATCATTTGCAATCAGAGACCATTCTGGTCCTGAAGTCAGCCAAGAGAGCGAGATGCTAGATGTAGATGTTTCTGCTGATGAATGCAAGGTTTTGATCCTGTGCGTCTGGTGAGGACGTCAGTACATGTTGGGGCATGGCAGATTTTTGTCCCTGTTTTGAAGCCCACTACCAGCCGTGTTTAATGATATAGAAAGGGGTCATTTTGATGGCATAGACTCCCGAGTTCATTGCTTATGACAGTTGTTTTTCTGGATCCAGAATCTTTGGAAGGGTCGGTCCTCATTGGAAGAACGCTCTGAGGGCCTCATCCGTCTCCGATGCGGAAGCATCCAATTTTAGTTAGTTAGTTAGTGTGTGTGTGTGTGTGTGCGTGTGCGTGTGCGTGCGTGTGCGTGCGCACATGCGTGCGTCTGTGAGTGTGTGTGTGTGTGTGTGAGTGTGTGTGTGTGTGTGTGTGTGCGTGTGCGTGCGTGCGTGCGTGTGTGTGTGTGCATGCGTGTGCGTGTGTGTGAAGCTTGCAATATAGTGTGTGGGTGTTCCTCATTCCCATTATCCTTATTATTTCATTCGAATAATAAAACTCGCAGATTTTGCTGGAAAATATACCTACCTTCATGGCTGGAGGGGGGGGGGGGGGGGGGGGGGGGGGGGGGGGGGGGGGTAGGGGGGGGGGGGGGGTGGGGGGGGGGGGGGGGGTAAATTTGCATGGGCAGTTTTTTTTATCTAGCTGACTTTTGAGTATAACTACTATCCCTTTGTTCTTTCTTTTCATATTCACACACACACACACACACACACACAATGCACACACACACACACAATGCACACACACACACAACACACACACACACACACACACACACATACAAACACACACACGCGCGCGCGCACGCAATTTTAAACGACTAGTTAGATTTTTTGCTGCAGAAAACATTAATATCCTTCTCCAAACACCCCCAATTCTTTTCCCCCGTGCCACCCACTCCTCTTCCCCGCACCTTCTTCTTCTTCTTCGATCGCTCAGACAGTTTCCTGTCAAATATGAGCGCAGATGCGTCATGCTGCCGTTATGCGCCTAATAACTAAGAAATAGGCCCAGCAAGTCAAGTCCGACTTCGGCTGGAGGAAATATTTTTGAAAGTGTTTCGTGAAAAAAAGGCAGGAGAATGGACCTGGTAAGGCAGAAAGATAGTAGATGACAGTAAGCAAAGGGAAAAGGCAGAGTCAAAGAGTGACAGATTAGAGGAAGTTAGGGGAAGACGGGGTAAAAAGCGCATGGGCGGGTAAGAAGCCCACCCCAATTATCTCATGAAATGAAGCAAATTTCAGTCTGATTTTGCCCATGAGACGAGCGTTAATGTCTAGCATTCGTCTCATGGGCAAATTTGACTGAAATTTTCTTTATTTCATGAGATAATTGGGGTGGGCTTCTTACCCGCCCATGCGCTTTTTACCCCGTCTTCCCCTACAAGCACAGAACTTCCAGAAGGTGGGGGAACTATTTATTTTAAAAAAAGACCCCCCCCGGTATCCCCACGGGGGGCTTCCCCGCACCACAAACATACTTTGTATCGATTATTATGGATTTCAAAGAGTAGTACTAGTAGCACAGACCTAATGTCAGCGCAATCAATGATACTGGTGACAACAGTCCATAATTATTGAACTAAAACTGGTCAAACCGGTTTCTGTCCTCCCTTCATCTGCACGTCAATAATGCGGCCAAGTTTAGAACAATAGCTGTAGGCCTACTCCTCTGGGGAATTGCTCTCTCTCTCTCTCTCTCTCCCACCCCCCCCCCCCCCCCCCCCCCCCCCCCCCCTTTTTTCCCACCCCCCCCCCCCCCCCCCCCCTCTCTCTCTTTTTGAATTCGTTCTTATTATCATCACTAAGGTGGTGATATATATATTTATTTTTGCTGTTGTTGGTGGCGTGGGCAGTGTCTTTAATTACTTTGTTTAAAAGTCCGAATTTTGACCCCAAAAAACAACAACAACAAATAAGAACCCAACAACAACAGCAAAACTAGAGCGTTAAGACGCTAAATCACCAACCGCACGGCAGCGTTTTCGGCTCCAGTGACCTTGACCTTTGACCCATGAACTTCATTATCGAACTTGGCCTAGATCTCTCCATTACCTACCCGCATGCAAAATGTGAGCATCCTAAGTCCATCCGTTCAAACGCTAGATAGGATACATACAAACATACAAACATAGTCCGCCTCAGACACGAGTGAAAACATTACCAATCCGCTCTCTACGATCGCGGTTGGTAAACACACACAACAAACAAAAGAAAACAACAAAATCCCTTGATAAGAAACGGAGTCTGGGTTTTTTTCTTCTTGGTTTGTTTGCTTGGATAAAGTTGAAAAGATGGTTGACTTGGTAACTAACAATCTTGAGCTCAATGTTTCAAAAACTAAAGGAATGATAGTTGATTTCAGGAAAAAAACAACTTCCTCTCCCAGCAGTATCTGTTAAAGGTCAGGTAGTTGAGCAAGTAGAATCATTTAAATTCATAGGTGTGCATCTTTCAAATACATGAAGCTGGGAAGTCAACATAACATCATCATGCAAAAAAGCACAGCAGAGACTATATTTTCTAAGACAGCTCAAGAAATTTAGGATAAGTACAGCAGTCTTGACACAGTTCTATCGATCTGTCATCGAAAGCATACTCAGTTTTTCAATATCTGTCTGTATTAATCAGATTCAGCTAAAGATAAAAGGAAACTCAATCAAGTCGTCAAGACAGCCTCAAAAATCATAGGTCACAAACTGCCATCCCTAGATAACATACATAGTGTGCGCATAAGACGCAAAGCTAAATCCATCATATCTGATAGCACACACCCAGCCAACCATCTGTTTCAATCTCTCCCTTCTGGTAAAAGGTTTTGTTCTTTTGAGTGCAAAGCTAACCGCCTGAAGAACAGCTTTTACCCCTCTGCTGTCAGAGCCATCAACACTCAGTAGGCTCACACCCCTAGCGGAATTCTTTTGCTCAGACTTGTGTCAATCGGTGTGCCTGCACGCTCGCGGTCTTGTGTGTGTGTGTCAGTGTGCGCGCGCGTGTGTGTGTGTGTGTGTTCGTGTGCGTGCGTGCGTGCGCGTGTGCGAGTGCGTGCGCGCGTGTGTGAGGAGGTGGGACAAGTGTTGGTATAAATGTGTATGTACACGTGTATGTGTGTGTTGGTGTATGTGTAGGTGTGCGTCTGAGTGATAGAGAGAATCTGAGGGAGAGACTGATACATGATGATGTATTCTGATTTTGTTACCATTTTTGTTTCCTCTTATATTGGTTGTCCATCCAAGTGCATGCTTTCGCTGTTGTTGATTGTGTCTTGTGCAAAACCAAAACGATTTCCTTTATATTCTGATGCATTGGCTGATTAAAGAATCTTGAATCTTGTTTTTTTTCTTCTTTTTTTCTCTCTGTTGTTTTCACAGTTTTGTTTTGTTTTCTTTAAACAAATATTTGCAGTATTTATTTTATATTCATTTATTTATTTTTTGGTGTGTGTGTGTGTGTGTGTGTGTGTGTGTGTGTGTGTGTGTGTGTGTGTGTGTGTGTGTGTGTGTGTGTGTGTGTGTGTGTGTGTGTGTGTTTCCATAGAGTCAATCCAACTGGGTAGCAATATCATTCCCCTCTCAGACTCAGTCAAAAACTTAGGTGTCACTTTGGACAATACTCTTTCCATGCAGTTTCCTGACTCAGACCTGTCAGTCCTGCTACTATCAAATTCGTTGCATTGGCTATATTCGTAAATACCTCTCAGATGAAGCCACAGCAAAGCTTGTTACTTCCCTCATCATATCTCGTATTGACTACTGTAATGCTCTCCTTTCTGGCCTATCAGTCTCTTCTCTATCTTGTCTCCAGCGTATTCAAAACACAGCTGCTCGTCTTGTCCTTAGGAAGAAAAAGTTCGATCATGTTAGCCCTCTTCTGCGTTCTTTGCACTGGCTTCCTGTCGCAGACAGAATTGAGTATAAATTAAACACACTTTGCTATAAATCTATTCATAAAGCTGCTCCATCTTACCTCTGCGACAATATTTCCATCTATACGCCAGCTCGCACTTTACGTTCAGTTTCTGACCCTCTTTCTCTCCAGATCCCTAGGTATAAGCTTTCAACTGTTGGTCGGCGCTCTTTTGCTGTCTCAGGACCGACCTCCTGGAACAAACTTCCTCTCTCCCTCCGTCAGCGACCGACTCTCTCTGCTTTCAAAGCTAACCTCAAAACCCACCTGTTCCCCCGTCATTAAAGTTCCTCTCTCTTTATCTTCTCTCTCTTGCCATTAGGTCTGTTTCTGCTATATTCCATTTATGTTATCCGTGTGGGTTCGCTTTGTATTGCGTTTTTGTTTGAATGCGCTTTGAATGCTAACGTGTGTGTGCGCTTTGATTTGATTTCTATCAAGATTCAGCGCCGTATAAATACTGTATGTTGTTGTTGTTGTTGTTATCTGAACGGTTTTATCTGAACATAATTCCATTAAAATGATTATTGATATATCAATTAATCAAGTCATCATTCAGGAAACTATAAGACTTATTTTAGTTCACCACTCGTTTGCAGTAGGCCCTGCTTTTTACAGGGTTGTAAACGTTATGAACGTTGTTTTTGTAGTTTATAACGGAAATTTTCGGACAGATTTGAGTTGACAGAATTGTAACTCGGGCTGAGGAAACGCCCCCGCCTTCTTGTCCTTTTCACAAACACAAGCCTTCAAAAATTCCCCGAAGACGGAGTGTGGCTGCCCACGTGGCGGGGTAATCAAAAATGGTCACACACACAAGCCTTCAAAAATCCCCCGAAGACGGAGTGTGGCTGCACACGTGGCGGGGTAATCAAAAATGGTCACACACATGATGTTCTCATCCGTAGCTGACGCACTTGTACCACAGTGTTCAAGTGCTTCCGCTGATGGGGTGATCCCTGGAGTCTTTTAGCCAAGGTAAGCCAGCAACAATAACTTTGTTCACTGCCTGTCAGTATTGGCAGGCTGTTTGTCAATTTCGGTTGGCTTGTCAACAGTTGATTGGCTTAGTCGATAGCTGGCTACCTTAATTGCGGTCTCAGTTGTTTGGCTTATTTATTTGTTATTTGTTTTGCTATTTTGGCATATTCTAGTCACAGAGACTTATCTCTGTGAAATTCGGGCTGCTCTCCTCCGGGGAGCGCGTCGCCGCAAGTGCAGCACCTACCCAATTTTTTTTTTTGGGAGGGGGGGGGGGGGGGGCACAGGGTGAGGAGCGGGTGTGGGCACACTTTGAAAACCTAGCTATCAATTTGGCCATACCAGGCAGCGGGATTTCTCCCTGCTCTTACCGACTTTCAACTGCCTTGGGATTTTCACGTGCGTAAAGCGCTCGGGTCAGCCTAGCTTTAAGTCCCCACCCGAAGGACTCGACGTTCAGTTCGATTTTCCTGTCGAACTAGAAAGAAAGGGCGAGACCGGGATTCGAACCCGGGTCACTCACGCTGCAGTCACGCATTACATTTGGCAGGCGAACGTCTTGACCACTCTGCCATCTTTCTTTCAGTGCTACTAACATTTGTAACAAAATTCTTGGATTAATCAGAAGTTTCACAGGACTAGACAATACTACACTTGGAATGCGGAAATCAAATTAAAATTGCCACCGTTAAAACATAGAAGAATTCGTGGGGACCTGATTTTAATACATGTATACAAAGTTTTTAACAGCGGTAAGACTATAGTAACAAAACATTGTTCCACTTAACCAAAGATTCAAGAACCCGCAACAATGAATTAAAAATATGAACGCAGTATTGTAGAACCCTAAATATGAAAACTCTCTAAAAGAGTAACAAAGTTTTGGAATACACATAGGCCTATTAAACTTGCACAAAATGCAACCGAATTCAAAAACGTTGATAACCACCCTTCAATATCAGTATGATTAGTATTTTTTTGTATCAGGTACTTCATAGTCACGGAGGCATCTCTGTGAAATTCGTGTTGCTCCCACCTGAAGAGCGCGTCACAGCCAGACGGCGTGCCACCCAAATTTTTTGGGCATGCGATTTTTGTGTGACTGATGAGGAAGGAAAGGTGTGTGTGTACATTTTGACCACATGACAACTTTTTCGTTGCCACGAGGATTAACGTGTGCTGAGTGCATGGGCACACATGACCTCGGTTTATCGTCTCATCCGAAAGACTACGTTCAGACCATAGTGCAAAGTGAGAGGAAAAATCCCCTGTACCCAGGTTGGAAAAAACGGCAGGAGAATGGGCCAATAAGTCAGAAAGATAGTAGATGACAGAAAGCAAAGGGAAAAGGCAGTCAAAGAGAGAGACAGATTAGAGGAAGTAACAAGCACAGAACTTCCAGAAGGTGGGGGAACTATTTCTATGAAAGACCCCCCCGGTATCCCCACAGGGAGAGACTAATAACCACAGCTTTGCTTCTTTCAAACTACCCCAGCCATGTATAATCTAACAAAACTGGAAGGACACTGAAGAGGCCGCGAGGCGTAGTTGTCTTTGAATACCTGACCTGACCTATTGACAACAGGTGACCGACATGTGGTCAACAGCTGAATGACTTGAGGTCAACGGTTCGCCAACCTCTTGTCACCAGGTACCGTAACAATGAGTGCGTCTTAAACAGCTAACACAGGTAGCAAAATGTCAATTAGAATATAAACTGCCAACACGATTGGCAGTTGATTCCAATGTACATTTCCAAAACGATTGGCAGTTGATTCCAATGTACATTTCCAAAACGATTGGCAGCTGATTCCAATGTACATTTCCAAAACGATTGGCAGCTGATTCCAGTGTATATTTCCAAAACGATGGGCAGTAATTGATTCTAATGTACATTTCCAAAACGATTGGCAGTTGATTCCAATGTACATTTCCAAAACGATTGGCAGTTGATTCCAATGTACATTTCCAAAACGATTGGCAGCTGATTCCAATGTACATTTCCAAAACGATTGGCAGCTGATTCCAGTGTATATTTCCAAAACGATTGGCAGTAATTGATTCTAATGTACATTTCCAAAACGATTGGCAGTTGATTCCAATGTACATTTCCGAAACGATTGGCAGTAATTGATTCTAATGTACATTTCCAACACGATTGGCAGCTGATTCCAATGTACATTTCCAAAACGATTGGCAGTTGATTCCAATGTACATTTCCAAAACGATTGGCAGTTGATTCCAATGTACATTTCCAAAACGATTGGCAGTTGATTCCAATGTACATTTCCAAAACGATTGGCAGTTGATTCCAATGTACATTTCCAAAACGATTGGCAGTAATTGATTCCAATGTACATTTCCAAAAACGATTGGCAGCTCATTCCAAAGTACATTTCCAAAACGATTGGCAGCTGATTCCAAAGTACATTTCCAACGCGATTGGCAGTTGATTCTAATCTACATTTTTACTACCCGCGTTAATTGTTTAAGACGTACCCATGATTACAGTACAGTGGAACCTCCCTTATAAGACCTCCCGAAACAGACTCCCTCCCACATAAGACCTACTTCTCTGAGACATTGCCCTTCCTTGTAAGGACTGATTAAAATTACCTCCCTTATGAGACCCCTCCCTTATAAGACCTCATTTTGGATGGATTTTGAAGGTCTTATAAGGGAGGTTCCACTGTACCAGTCTTATTATTTATTTGGCTGGCTGTAAACTGCATACAGCATGCAGACTGGCTTGGTTGGCTGTTGTCAACAGTTGGTTGACTCTTGTCAGTAGGCTTAGTAGCTAGGCTGGCTATGGCTCCAACCCACCTGCGTGCGCATCTCGACCATTCATCAGCATCGATCTGGCATTTTTCTGACCCTCTTTTCAAAAAAAGGTAAGGACTAAGAAGCGGTCTCCCATAATATGGCGCTCCTTGTGGCCGGATATGACGACACGTGGGTACCAGCGTCAGCAGTTGGTTGATCGGTCCTTGTGAACGGTGTGTCTATACACCGGAACATGCCGAAAAATACCGAATGGTGAATGCAGAATGGTCAAAACATACGGGAAAATGCCGAATGGTGAAGGCAGAATGAACACGGAATGGTAGGGTTGAATTATGAAAACATTTGACAGAAACCGGCCCCAAAATTTATTACAATGGAAAGTGAAATTGCCGAATAGCAAAGTGATTAACACGGTACCGATGACACATTTCCGTAGTTCGGCTATCCGCACACTAGGGGAAGACGGGGTAAAAAGCGCATGGGCGGGTAAGAAGCCCACCCCAATTATCTCATGAAATGAAGCAAATTTCAGTCTCATTTTGCCCATGAGACGAGCGTTAATGTCTAGCATTCGTCTCATGGGCAAATTTGACTGAAATGTTCTTTATTTCATGAGATAATTGGGGTGGGCTTCTTACCCGCCCATGCGCTTTTTACCCCGTCGTCCCCTATACAACACATCGGCCCTCAACATATATCCGCAAAGAACTCAATGAGTAGATGTCAATTTTTGTGGCATCACCAAAGATATTCTAAAAGGGTACAGTCTTTGGCATCACACACCATTCACAGTACAGGCTGAGATCGTCACAGGGCACGTAGCGACCTAGGCCATGTGATATTTTTAATTTTAATGCTTTTTGCGGCATTCGCCTGTCGGCATTTTCCGGTATTTTCCGGTATTTTTTGGCATTTTCCGGCATTCACCTGTCGACATTTTCCGGTATTGTCGGTGTTTAGACACACCCCTTGTCAACAGTCGCGGCTGGCTCTTGCCGGATTGTCAGTGTTGGCCTAATGAATGTCACAAGGTGGCTCAGGCTTCTTCAACCGTCTATAAGGGTCTCCGGACCGATTGGACGCTAATCTCATCATCATCATCATGCTTCTTGGTCTACTGACATTTGGTAGCACGAGCTATGCCTTTGGTCAAAAACGTTGATCGACCTTATTGAACAGCTTGTTTAACCCCTTGACTGCCAACAACGTATCACGTTGATGCCATCAGATGAAGAGGAATAACCCTGATATGCTGGCTTTTGCTCTAACATAGTCAAGAGAGTAATATTCCCAGACCATGTTGCCAAAGTTGGCTCTATCAGTTGTCTTTTTCGTGGCATGATTTTCTCTGGCAGTCAAGAGGTTAATGATTGAATTGTGAGACAAACATAACTGTCTCACTCATATAACATCCATTGTTGTATGCACACACGCATGCACGATGCACACGCGCACACACACGCACACACACGCACGCGCGCGCACGCACGCACGCGCGCGCACGCACGCACGCACGCACGCACGCACGCACGCACGCACGCACGCACGCACACACACACACGCACGCACGCACACGCACACACACACACACACACACACACACACACACACACACACACACACACACACACACACACACACACACACACACACACACACACACACACACACACACACACACACACACACACACACACACACACACACACACATACACACACACACATACACATCTTTAGTTCCTTCGTGTGTTTTTGTGGGGGGGGTTTTACGGATGACTTGATAAAACAAAAAGTATATTATTTGTTTATTCAATGTTCCATCTGGAAATAAAAGTTTGACTTGACTTGACTTGACTTGACATACACATACACACACACACACACACACACACACACACACACACACACACACACACACACACACTTAAAAATAAATAAATAAATGAGAAGTCAGCCCAAGGGCAGAACTCAACTCAACTGAAATTCCCAGTCATTATTGATTCACAGACCTGTCCATTTAACCACAGGAAATATATCGATTTTCTCCCTTTTAACAGTCAAGCGGAAACAGCATAACAAAGGTGCCAGGAGATGTGTGGGCCCACTGAGGCTTTCACAACAAGTAGCAGGCATCAAATATGCATGGGCGTTACGCTTCAGAAGGAAAAAACCAATGGTATGAAACAAAGAAAGAAAGAACACTTCATATACAGTATTGTTCCCAAATGTATAGTGCAACACTTACTCGATCTTTCTATTCCCTACCCTGAATTTTACACTTTTTCTCTTGTCTCGTGTTCACTCGTATAGATAGATAGATAGATAGATAGATAGAGAGAGAGAGAGAGAGAGAGAGAGAGAGAGAGAGAGAGAGAGAGAGAGAGAGAGAGAGAGAGAGAGAGAGAGAGAGAGAGAGAGTGAGTCTGAATGACACGAGTAGATAACGTTTGTCAGTGTAAAAACAGCACTCTAGCAAGGCAGACATCAGTTTGTTGCTAATATATATATTACAACGGGGTGAATAATATATATATTAGTAGAGTTGCCCTTGCTAAATTGCCATCTCTAAGGTAGAATACGTCTGTTCTGCTAATAGACTTGACAGTCGAAACTCGGAAAGGGAAGACAACTTTGAACAAAAATCGTAATATAATCGTTATAGACCATATAAATTCTAGATCACCATCACCCCGGAAATGCAGGGAAGCACATTTTGACTGCTAGTATGGAGATCTAAATGCAATGTGTTTGTGAAATAGAGCCAGAAGAGAGATATTACAGAAACAAAGGGAATAAACTGGTACTGGTCGGTTTCACTTGGTCTAGAAGAATGAAGATTAAAAAAAGTGTGTGTAAGTTGTGTCCGACTATGACTTCCAGATAGAATAGAAGGCGGCTGCTGTTCTGGAGAGCTGGGCTGATATGATTTTGTTTATAGTGATGGTAGGTGAGAAAAGCCACAAAGCAGTGTGGGTAACTGCTAGTTGTTTATGAATGTAGGAATAGAACTGTCAATTCCACAAGACTACACACACACACACACACACACACACACACACACACACACACACACACTCACATATACACACTCACATACACACACACACACACACACTCACACACACTCACATATACACACACACACACACACCACACACACATACACTCACTCTCTCTCTCTCTCTCTCTCAACCACTCACTCACTCACTCAATCACACACCCTTACACACGCACACACACATCTTCAATACACCTCAAAGGACACACATTCACGCTGCATAAAGCTTGAATGTACAAAACGTTTAATCAAATTTGTTCTCATACAAACCAACACTGTTAATAGAAAACACGTTTCACAAATCTTACCCTTAGCTAATAGATGCACTGTTACAATGATTTGGATCAGCAGAATAATAAATTCAATTCCTACTTACTTATCTAGCTGTCTCATACATTTTACTTGGTGCTGCAATTATATCAAAATGGAAACAATAAAATCTCACAAAGAAGACTATGACAACGCACCAATTAAAAAAAAAATTCAAATCTACAATACAGCATAACTGACAAAATCATATTTGTAAATCATTTGAGTTGACTCCACTGGCATTCCCATTAGGGAAAAAAATCACAAATCTCGTGATATTTCTTTTATTTCATTCTTAAAGATGGAGCAAGTACCCTAAAGAACAATTCCCAATACAAATTACTGATAATAATAGAGACATTAATATTGATAGCTTACACAAGCCACAATCACAAGAAACCGTAACACCGAAAATAGTACCATAATGTACATTATAACAAATTAGAGAATCATTTTAATGAGTTGCTCAAATCATATTTTAAAGAATTGTCAGCTTTATAAATGCACATGATTACACACTCACATAGAATAATATCAGCACTATATTATCCTATACTACACTAAAAAAGAAAGAAAGAAGGAAATCATAAGCCCAAATACTGCCATAGACGCTTCCTTGGGGGAAAACCCCCACAAAACCAAGTGAGAAGAGTAAGAAAAATGTCCAACCAATAATAGAGAGTAATGATTTCACCAAGCCATAGTATGTACATCCATCAATGTAATGAACAATGACAACAAACTGTACTGATACACACAGAACTTACATACAGACACGCAACATGACAGACGCGAACTAAAAAAAAACCACCCACAAAACCCACGCTCTCCGGTACATAGAAGACAATCGGACTGATGAACGCGACAGACAACAGATCACTGCTAACACAGACAGGAAGAAGGTAAATACATACAGCTTTAATAACAACAAAAACAACAACCCAGGCAGCCTTGTGCGATGAAAAGCTCAGCAGCAGCCTGTGTATAATCAAAGATAACTTTGAGCTTAAGCTACAAGCACAGGCGTGTTTGTACAATCATACTATGCAACTTTTAAACTACAACATCACACAAACACAGCAACAACAACTAAACGCCGCTCATTTATACAAGACAGAGTCAGGCTCTTTTCACTTTGTACAATCTTTTGCCTCTAGTAGAGAAATGCAACTTTGTGGTGAAATAGTTGCAAAATCAGGTACACTACTGTCATTCTGCTTTTTTGTTTGGGGGGGGGGGGGGGGGGGGGGGAGATAAGTACATAAACAAACAGGTGAGAAAATCAGTTAGTAAAAGACTTAGAAGAGAGGGGATGAAGGATATTCACTCTGGGTGTTAAAAACCCTTGACTGCCAGAGAAAATTAAAGAACAAATCATTGTACAAATTATGCCATGAAACAGACAACTGATAGAGCCAATCTAGCAAAATGGTCTGGGGATATAACTCTCTTGACTGTGTTAGAGCAAAAAACCATCATATCAGAGTTATTCCTCTTCATCTGGTGACATCATCAGTGATGTCATCAAGTCAGTACGTGATACGCTATATGGCAGTCAAGGGGTTAGGTTGATTTCTGAACAATCCATAATTATGAAAATCAACTGGAACTCTTTCCTTTTCTTTACAATTCATTCTCTGTACAATTTTCAGTAATAAACTAAAAATGTGTTCTGTTAAAAAGATCTCTTTCAAACATAGAACATCTTAAACTTAAAACATGGACTGAGTGGGACACACACACACACACACACACACACACACACACACATACACACACATCTCAATGCATAAATAAAGATAATCTTAACCCAAATGTAATTTTCCTTGTCACAAAAAAAAGGGAAATCAATAGGTTTGTTTCTCTCTACTTCTGGTCAAAGTAACCTCCATATCACACTAACTGTAAGCGTTAACTTGATTCATCTTGACCACTGATTTCATGTGAATGGGGAAAAACAATACAGCACAGTTAAGGTGATTAAGAAAATGCTACTGACAACTTCCAAACACACAAATGCAATATAATTGTATAATTTCTTTATCTTCAATGACGCTTAAAAGAAGAATCCATTCAGGTAAAGCGCGGACAACCGAAAACATCAAATTTGGAAGCTAACCACTACATTTTTGTTATACATACATGTTCGACAATAAAAGCAATAAATACGATTGTGCCTCCAGTATCAAGGCACATTAACGCACACACTTAAGAAGCTGCAAAGCACTAGTTCTCTACAATTCCAAATGTATACAAAAAAGATAAAACGTTGGTGCAGAAGTTTACTGGCAAATCATTTGTGTAACATAGACAGTGAGTACGAATGCTGCCTTTTAGTAATCAAGATACACTGACCACGCTGATTGTAAAAAAAATCCCTTGATTCCACGCTCTACAGGAACTTTTCAATCAGCCGTTTTCATCTTGCTGATTTTCACAAGAAAACGCACACTAAGATCGGGTTCTACAAAAGAGATGCTTCTCTGTGGGCAGAATGACATAATAAAGCACAACAACAGCCAGTAATAAAATAGAAAGGAATTGAAGGCCAAAAGACAACGCTACAATTCTTGATAAAAAATATATCATAAAAATACACTTATGAAAACCTGTTCCTGTCTTCCAGGTTAACAGTCTACGCTCTAGCAGTGTAGTTCTGCAGTTACATTTAAACAAACAAACAAACAACAAAGAAAACTGTAGCAAAACACACACAATTTCAGCAACAATACTAATGGACCCACAACATTTCCCACGAGCCAATATTAGAGGTACAAATTCAACACCGGCATGGAATTTACAGGGACACGTTTTGATACAAGGGCCTTTACAGTATATAAATAACATCCACAATATACACTGATCCAGCTGATTTCTTTGTACGCTGTAATCTACACGTGCAGAAAACACCATTTTCTGCCAAACAAAGTACAGAAATGAAGATAATGAATAATGCAACTTATCATTCCTTCCCCTCTCTATTCAATAAAATAATATTCCCACACTCAATATATCATCAAATAATGTTCCTTCTCATGTCCATTACAAAAATCCACACATTAACATTGTAGCTTAGATGCAGAAGGAATGGCTCCGTTGTAAGTACACAATTCTAAACGCTCCAGACAGCTCATGATCTGGTCCATGATCTAGAGAAGATAGAGCATCTGCTGTTTCACATTTTCTCTACACTGTTTACAGTAGTATGCTTAAAACCATATCATGGGAATATATCTGGTAGTGGCCCCTCATAACTATAAGTTCACAATTCGGATGTTTCTCCCCATTCACACAGGCCATGGGTTTCACAAATAAAATTTTGCCATTGACAAAATGATGCATAAGGGCTCATATTTGAATTCTAGAATATTAATTTTAGCTGCAGAGCTGACAGTAACCATTTTGAATTTATAAGTGGGATTGATTATTAATTAATCCAATCAATCACTCACTCACTCACTCACTCAATCAATCAATCAAATGAATAGATTGGCTGACTGACTGACTGAATAGAAATGTAGTAATTCATGAAATCATTGCCGTAAACTAGTTTTTTTTATTACAAGGGAAGCAACTGTAATACTCTCTAAACGACTAATCTAAAATGTTATCTGTTTACAGTGTTGTTTTATGTATTTAATTATTCAAATCAGTATTGTTTGAAAGCTTGCATAAACATCTATATGTGTGCAAAGTTTGATCGATGAACGACTTTCAGATATCGAAAAAAAAAAGTCAACGTTAAAGTTGCCACAGACGGACACACACACACAGACAGACAGACAGACACCCACAACAAACCGAAGAATCATGAGAACATAGACTCACTTCGTGTCGTTGACACGAGTGAGCCAAAAAGTCACATAAAAACACAAAATAAACTCATAATAGGATTAGACTCGCCAGTTCTTTTCAGTAGATAACACCAAAGGAATCCGGTAAGCTACGTGTGAGCACGTATTAGATCCTTGTCAATGAATATACATTCACACTAATAATGCGCATACTTGCTGCTTCAAATCAACAGCAGCGATTAAAAAAAAAAGCCACGTGGTTTTAAAAAAAGTTACAAAACTTGAACAGACATCAGTTTCACAAATAAATATTTTCCACTGAGTAGCACATACTATACAAACACTGAATGATCAATACTCCCCATCAATCTTGGATGACACACAACATGGAGTCAAAATCAAATGAAATCAAAACAACACGCAGTCTCTGACAAGTCCAAACAACAGGTTTTGTGACATCATTCAATCTGCCTCAAACAAGCTTCCTTCACTGGCAATCTGGTGTTCTAAAAGCCACACGATTGATATAACTATGGAGGGCAGAGCTCAGCAAGATGCAATAAATGAGCAATTATAAATACAATACTACCATCGTTAAAATTGCCCTATGTCACAGGAGGAAAAAAAGAAAAGAAAAGAAGCACATCAAATCGAACTGAAAAGTAAAAATCAATGATATGCTTAACACAATACTTCAAACGTGTAAAATGGGGCACGGTAAAGCGGCCGGTACGGGTTACGCATGTCATGATGAAATCTAAACGGCCGTCTTTGGCAAGAGAATCAGCAAAGCCTTAAAGCTGAGACTGAGTGAAAAGCCGTCCCATCACACATTCCTTCCACAGCAATAAATAGCAGGATATCTTAAAGGGGCACCCTGGCGGATGAGGTTTTTTTGGGTAAGAAACACGTCGAGATCACCAGGAAAACACCCTTTACAGAGATTGAAACACTCACTTTGCTCTGGTTTCCTAGAAATCAAACTGTCAAATTGACGATTCCTCCTTGGTGGAGGTGCTGGAAGTCAAATTCTTTCACTCAAAGAGAAGGCGTGTGCCATCTCTTTTCTAATGGCTGCCTGCATTTAGACCAAATCGTTTGCATAAATTTTTGTATTACAAGCCTTTTTATTTTTTATTTTTTAAAAGTTTATGTAAAGGAGTTTCGATCACAACAAAAGAAATAGCTGCTTTTTTTTTTTTACTGCACTACAAAAAAAGAAAACGCTTCAACCACAATGAGTGACTTCCAGCCACCCCATCCAAAATGGCTACTCTCTCCGGCATCTCCGCCAAGGAGGAATCGCCGCTTTGACGGTTTTATTTATAGGAAACCAGAGCAAAGTTAGTGTTCCGATCCTTGAAAAGGCTGTCTTTCTGGCGATCTTGACGAGTTTCTTGCAAAAACTCATCCGTCAGGGTCCACCTTTAACATAATATTATGAGAATTGATGAAATAAAGATTTTAAATAATTATGTCAGATATCAGTGCATACTTTTGTTTTCCCGCTTTAAAAAAATCAACCATCAGGAAGACTGTCAGTAAAAGTTTTGTTATTTTTCTTGTCTGTATAAATCTTAATATCAATGATCTGATAACATAAATTGACTAGAGTGATCTTGAGTAAAGAGTTAAGAGAACCACGTGTTTTCTTTGTTTGTTGTTTGTTTTTTCCCTCTCAAAATTGTTGGGATTATCAATCAATCAATCAATCAGTCTGTAAGCAAGGACTTTTTTTTGGTTCTACAATTGCCAACAATAAATGCTTACAAACCTCAACCAGGAGTGCTAA
The DNA here is from genome assembly GCA_017654935.2 of Phymorhynchus buccinoides. Taxonomy (NCBI): domain Eukaryota; kingdom Metazoa; phylum Mollusca; class Gastropoda; order Neogastropoda; family Raphitomidae; genus Phymorhynchus; species Phymorhynchus buccinoides. Next base: position 65,338,280 of record CM065682.1, on the reverse strand, counting down.
AGCGGTATATTTAGATCTATAAAATAGTGAATAAGGAAATCAAGGATTTGATGTAGAGTGGTATTCCTTCTCGGGTGGGGTGGGGTATTACGGAAATTATATATAAAAAAATGGGTTAATGAAAGTACTTATCACCTAAAGACTGACTTTTAATTTTAATGTTCAGGTCAGGGTAATGAGGACAACTAGGCCTCACGGCCTCTGAAGTGCCCTTTCAATTTAGTTTTTGTAGTATTGGGCACAGCTGTGACGGTTTTTGATGACTCAATCAGTCATGTTGGTATCTCAATTCTGTCAATTTAGGGTCTTTGTCCAGGAGGTTTTTAAACTGGTTACGGTTTGGTGCAAGCTTGATTTGTGCAGAGAGGTTATTCCAATACTTGGCAACTCTGTTAGCAAAAAAATGTTTTCTAATGTTAGTTCTGCTGTATTGTATTAGTATTTTTAATTCACAGTTTCTAGTTTTCGAATAGTTCGAGAGCTGAAACAATCTTTTGTTAGTAAAGTCAGTATTGTTAAAAAATGTATAAACATTTATCAGGTCTCCTCGCAGCCTCCTGCGTGTTATAATAAACTCAAGGGGGAGGGGGGCATAGCATTCTGGTCAGAGGACAGCTCCTGCATTTTAAGTTTTACACACTAAACTAAAAGTATTTCGCATATTTTCCCATCTTCATCTGCTTGTGTTACTGTGATGCGTTTAGATGTTTTTTTTAGTTCAATTATTCAATGAATTAATTATACTTAACTAAAAGTGGGGAACGAAATGAAACAACACGTTTCTTCTGATTTTCAACCAAAAATCAATGGACTGTGAGTGTAATAACAATATTTCTTCACATCTTTTTTTAAAAAATGCATTCATTTTTCGTGGACAAATCTGGTTCATATGCACTACAGAGAGAAAGAAAGGATTGAGTGACAGACAGGAAAAAAAGGTTAGAACAAAATAGGCTTTAATTATTTTTTAAATTTAATTTGATACTTAAAGGAAATCAAGGAGAAATGAACAGAAATATTTGAATACGAGTATCATACACAAATAACAAACAAATAACGACACAAAATTATTACCCTACTAAATTTTTTAGCATTTAATGCAGAAAGCGAAAACGTAGAAGATAAACCAATCGTTACAAGAAGGATTTGCATCTCATTTTAGATGAGGTCTTGAGCTACATATGTTTATCACTTTGACTCATAAGCATATTTTCTTAATTTTTGATTACTTTTCAGTCAGTTTAGTAGTCTCGAAAATTGAGATAACTACGAGAAAAAACATGAACTCAGATAAATTACAATGAAATCAGTGGGTTTTTGTTCCCCCCCCCCCCCCCCCCATTATAGTCCCGTCAACAGCTACAGTCATCTCAGGACTGTCACCGCGTAAAGTTCAACCACCTAGTACAAAACAGACCTTCTTCTTCTTTTGAGGGCTCATGGTCAACGAGCTGACCATACTGGCTTGAAATTTGTTCTTTCCATAACTACCCTTTGACATGATGCTTAAGATTTTACGATACATGTGTGTTTTCATGTCTTTATTTATTCATTTGCTCTGTCATTGACAGTTGAGCTTTTAATGTTTGAAAGCCATTGCCTTGTTCAATGAGTTAGTTCAAAACAAGGTATCCATGCATAGAACAAAATCTGACATCGATTTTAGTCTCTAAGTTATATTTTATTTAAAAAAAGGTGTAATAATTAAACCACCAAAATTATACACACCAAATGAATTGATCACCATTTGAAACTGCTGAGAAATAAATAGTTTGGTTTAAAACAACATTAGGATACATATAAACAAAACTAGAGTATGGCACATTGAAAATTTAAACAGAAAAAGTGCAAAAAAGCAACCAAGAGTTTTTACACAGGAGATAAATACAAGGAATGTATGGGTTGTATTAGAGGTGGTATTCTCTCTCTTTGTTTAGCTTTTTCACTACATAGCACACACATATGCGTGCTAGAAGCTTCCTCCGTTCAGTACGCAGCACGCATGGTGACTTTGACTATGAACAGTGCACGTCTAAGTATGGTCTAAGGGAAAAAACTTAATTATATTCAGCAATCAATTATCTGTCTTCTGAGTGCTTTCCCTTGAGCAAAACTAGGCTAAATTCGTCACAAGAAGCTTTTGAAAAGACTAACTGAAAGCGCGGTCAGTAGTGGCAAAGAGGCAAAAAACACTATCGGAACAAGATGGGTATGTTTGTATTCCTGCATTTCTGTTGTGAAGATGGAAAACATAGTCAAAGAAACTTGAACCCTTTCGCCACCAGCCATTTTTCAGCCACAAAATACCATTAAACTTACATGGGTAGAGAAAAACAAATATCTGCAATATTGCGAATTCCTTTGTAACATGTATAAGATAAGGTATATCCTTACCTCCCAAAATTACGAAAATAGAATGAAATAGAAACACCCGAAGGTGCTGCTGGGACCCAGAGATGCACCAGCCACGCCTGCCCTATCAACGCGAGAGCAGCCCTGCCCCAGCCTTGGAAGTCCGTGTTGTGTTACTGGGGAGCAGGCACACTTTGGATAACCGGCCCTGATTTGATGCTTTTTAATTTTAGTGACATGGGTGATAAAAACCATTGTGGTGCTAAAATGCGACATTGGCGGTGAAAGGGTCAATGTAGTTATAGCTAAAGACTTGTTCTGTCCAACAATACCAAACACTCACACCTGGTATGCAAACAAAGTAAGGAAAAGTAGAGATGAAAATTGTCGATTTTATTACGTCTGTGGTGAAAACTTACTGGGAATTAGTACGGGGGTGAAAGAGTTAAATACTAAGTTTATAGAAAAATATGCCAACCCTTTTGCCCAGGTAAACAGATGCAATATTGATTAAGCTTCATCATTCTTCATGCAGGGGTGACCTAGCGTTTCCAACTGGTGGAGGTACAAGCAGTTCAAGCACACAACAATTTTTGAACACTTTATTGGTAATCTATGCTTATAACAGAAGTTGTCTGTTGTTCTGGGGCAGTGGGTGGATGCCTCGTGCCTCCATACGGGGAGCTGGACGACCCCGCCCCCTCCACGAGTCTCTCCCCGTGGGGATACCGGGGGGTCTCTCGTAAAAATAGTTCCCCCACCTTCTGGAAGTTCTGTGCTTGTAACTTCCTCTAATCTGCAACTCTCTTTGACTCTGCCTTTTCCCTTTGTTTTCTCTCATATCTACTATCTTTCTGACTTAATGGCCCATTCTCCTGCCTTTTTTCCAAAAAAATCTTCCCAAATAAATTTTCTCCTTTGAGCTCCTCCGAAATCGGAATGTGTCGGTTGTATGCAGCGGGGAGACCAGTGAAAACTGAAAACCGGACACATATGTACCTTATCCATTATGGCCATATGGCCTGGGAACGCAGAATAAGAAGTCTGTTGTTCTTGTATTTCTGTTTCTCACTTTTGTCCTTGACAGCTAGACCTTTGCTCATAATCAAAGTCCAGAAATAGAAGGAAAATGTAGCCTGCCTGATAATGCATACAGCTGTGTTTTTTATCGCCAGCTTGGCACCACACTGATTTAACACCTGTGTCACTAAAAAGCACATAATCCAGGTCTGTTATTCAAAGGCTGTGTGTTCTTAATGTTGGGAGATAAGGATAGGCCTAACATTACTCATACTATCATTGAACCTGCACTGTTGCTTACTACATGTACATCTTTTGAATGAATGACATTTGGGGTTTTACGTCCACTCGACCTGGGAAGGCACATATGGGACATTTGCATTAGGTTAGTATGAAAAAAATAAGGATAAAACAAACACAAAACATAAAAGACGAGACAAGGACGTGGACGAAACATATAGTGTGAAGAGGGGATTCTTAAAAGCGCAAGTTTGTATTTTTCATTGAAATGATTTAAAATTTATAGTACTACATCTTTTCTATTCCCGGGGAAACTTTACAGACATTTTCAGCTGAAAAAAGGCTGGTGTTGAAAGGGTTAAGATTCTAGAGTGACACAATCATATCCTAAACATAAATTGCTACAAAATCAGTTAAATTCACGAAAATGTGGAAAATCATGTTCATTTTATCATCCAAACAATAACTACAGACTGTATCTTCATTTCAGTACCATAAATGCTGCAATATTACTTTATAGTTGGGTCTATGCCGGTCGAGGTTCATCCAGTTCCTTTGGTTTTGTGTTGTTTTTAAGTTCAGTTTTATTTTCATTCCTGCCGCATCACGCAATATTGCATAAGCAACAGGAGGGACAGCGCAATGAAATAACTCAGATTCAGAGGCAGCTTTTTCATTTTTAACTCATTGAAGTCGTTCCAGCCATATATGTGCGGAATTAATAGATAGCTGTCAATTTGATGCATTTGCTTCAAGGGAAGTAAATCTGTGTGTACATATACATTGGTCACTTCTAAACTCGCTTCGCTCCCTTATACTACAATTTTGCCTTTGACTTTCCTTTTGCAGTGGTTTGTTGTGGTGAAACCAATTGGTGTGGAGTTTTTTAAAAATATAAAGTCTATATATAAAAAAAGTCTGATCTACCACTTCCCTATGTTTAAAACCTGAAGTAAAAACCTGTAATCTTCTTTCATTTCTCCCTTTGTTTATGTATGCTTTGTTTGTGTGTATGGCTGGAGTGATTTGTGAGTTTTTTTAATAATTCAAAATCGTTGCAATGCCAATGAGTTAATGGGACTATGAAAATAGCCTTTATATTTAAGTACTGCAACACTTGGGATAATGCTTAAACAAAACTATAAAGAAGTAATACACATTGATAGGCAAGCTTGAGATAGGAATGGCTAAAGAGTCCTACATTTTGTGGATCAATATCTGATACAGAATCATATTAACACTCTAATGATTTTTCAACTTGCAAATAATGCAGTTTTTTGTTTTGTTTTATTTTCCATAAAATTTGAGGCCAGAACTTTCCAATCTGGTTTAAAATTTCCAATCTGGTCTAAGAATATTTCATTCACTTTAAGTCCCCTTCCATTAACTCATTGGCATCACAACGATTTTGAATTATTAAAAAAGCTCACAAATCACTCAAGCCATACACACAAACAAAACATACATAAACAAAAGGAGAAATTAAAGAAGATCACAGGTTTTTACTTCAGGTTTAGATGTAGGGAAGTAGTAGATCAGACTCTTTTATACAGACAGTTTATTTAGAAAAACTCTACACCGATTGGTTTTCCCCATAACAAACCACTACAAAAGCAAAGTCAGAGACAAAATTGTGGTCTAAGGGAGCGAAGCAAGTTTAGAAGTCACCAAGGTATGGTGTGCACACAGGTTTACTTCCCTTGAAGCAAATGCATATCATTGACAGCTATCTATTAATTCCAGACATACATGTCCAGAATGACTTGAATGAGTTAAATCATAAAAAGTCAGTAATTTTGATTATAAATAGTTACACTTTAACAGCATTACAATGAGAAAAAATATTCATAAGAAGTGATTCAGTAAATCATACAGATCCAGGGAAAACAGCATACCATGTTTATGAACATTATTTAAACAGGTAGCAATTAGGAATCTAAAGTGTTAAAACACAGGTCTGATTTCCCCCTATTGGCCACTGCAACTAGGGTTATTAACGCCCTTGATGGCAAGAGTTAATCCCTTGTTGGTCAGTATCCAAAAGGGCATTCACTTTTGCAAAAGGCAGTCATTCAGTGGCCTCAAATAGGGTTATTGGTGAGTTATTCCCTTGTTTGGTCAGTACTCAAGCATCTGCCCCCACCCACCAAGGGCATTCACTCTTGCAAAAGGTGGTTGTTGCAGTGGCCAATACTATCTATTCTAGACATTTTGAAATCCCTAACAAGAATTTTAGCAACTATTGTCAAGCAAATCCTCCATTCTTCTAATTTATTTGCTGAGTAATCAATAAGGGGACACACTGACCGGAACTCACAGATGCCGTTAATCCTGCAGATCGGCTAGCACTACAATATCCCTGAGATATAAACAGATCGGTAAAGAAAAGGAATGGGGAAAAATTGTATTCAGAGCAGTAAGATCAGCAATATTTTCTACAAAGAAACACATCAGTAACAAAGGAAACGGCCAACTACAACATCACTCCGTTAACAGCAAAAATAAATACAGAATAAAAAGGGGAAAAAAACCCACAACAGAACTCAGTGGCCAATGGAAAGTCAGCAATGAATTGTGTGCAAGAAGTTTTATAATGGACACATCAGTTATCCATCCCTTCACAACAACCATCGATAATAACAGCAGAACACAGAGTGTGAATAAGGAGATTCCCCATTCCACCAAGTGAAACGGAACCATTCCTTTAACTCATTCAAGTCGTTCCGCACATACATGTCCGGAATTAATAGATAGCTGTCAATGTTATGCATTTGCTTCAAGGGAAGTAAAGCTGTGTGCACACCATACTTTGGTCACTTCTAAACTTGCTTCACTCCCTTACACCACAGTTTTGCCTCTGACTTTGCTTTTGTAGTGGTTTGTTGTGGGGTAACCAATCGGTGTAGAGAGTTTTTCTATATAAAGTCTATATATAAAAAAGTTTGATCTACCACTTCCCTATGTCTAAACCTGAAGTAAAAACCCGTAATCTTCTTTCATTTCTCCTTTTGTTTATGTATGTTTTGTTTGTGTGTATGGCTGGGAGTGATTTGTGAGTTTCTTGAATAATTCGAAATTGTTGCGATGCGAATGAGTTAATGCTGATATAAGAACAGAGTCATTCTAGCCATCCTGAGACGCTTCCATGGGACAACACAAATCTGTTTCGATAAATTATTTATTAATTAAGATACATGTATATTTCTAGTGACTTAGGGAAATTACTAGGTTCTAAATACTTACTGTTGAGTACTTGTTTTTAATTTTTTAAAGAGAGCATAAAACACCTAACAAAAGATTCATGAACAGAAAAACAAAAATGTGATTTCTAGTATAGTCTACAACTAGTATTAGATGTTGCACATAAAATAACCAGACAGGAAAATAGATAACAAAAAGAATCTGTTAGAAATGGGGGCTAAGTTATATGGGTCACTTTAAAAAGTGTTGCTGTTCGTGGCTAACACAATCTGCACATATCCACACAGGCTGCCTGCCGCAGATGGCAAATTGGTTAGGAAATAAAGCCATTAACAAAATAAATCATTAAAAAAAGAACTAAAAATGCTGCCTGGTGTTCAAAGAAATAGCCCAGCTTGAACTACTTTTTATCAAAATTGCTAGATGAGTGCATTTGCTAAATTCAAGCACAAAATAATACAAATGATTAAAAACAAAAGTACAGATGATTATTGAAACTTGTTTGGTTTCCAACACACACATTTTCCCCACAGAAAATATATTCAAAATGAGTTTAGTTTCAAGTGTAAGTGTTTGATTGGCATTGCTTATGCATCATAAGAATATTGTCAATTGCATAATCCAAACCAAAACTATTCAATTTGCTACCCTCCTTTTTGTTGTTGTCCTCTTTAAGCTCACTCATGTAAATGGTTCACATGTGAACACATCCTCAATGTTCACATAATAAATCATCTCCTGATACACAATCTGTGTATGTTACTTCATTTTCCTAAAAAGTGGTTTTGGAACGTCTCTTTTCAAAACAAACCTGTTGGAAAAAACATGTAGCATTGACATAAACACATAGGGGTAAACAGCAACAGGCTAGGTCGGCACAATTCTAAAGAACACTGACAGCGAAACAAAGGACTGTGAGATCAAGTACAAACACTGGAGGGAAAATAGCTATTAAGAAGGAAAGACAAATAGAATAAAGATCCACGCAGCCGGGTTGACGGTTAAAAATCAGTCATAAATAATATTAGGATCAAACTACACAATCGAACAGGCTTGCTCAAACATGTCAACACCATGTATTGCACAGACGCATTACCGATTTACACTCATATTATATACACAATAAAATGAATCTATGTATTCAGACAACTACAACAAGGTTTAAGATATATTCATAACTAAAATTCACAAGTCTCATTAACAAATCCGGTACTTGGGAAACAAGAGAAGCGGATCAATATCTAGGCATCGCAATTACGGACAGTTTTGACCAGTCTGGAGGGTGGTCGGTTCACTGAGGTTCCACTGCAATGAGCAACTTAGGAAGATGATTTGACCGCCAGAGGGCAATCAAACTAGTAGGGGCTTAGCGCGTGATATTCTTAGTTGGGCGGACTCATCTCCCTCTCTCTCTCTCTAACTACGCCCAACTAAGAATATCACACGCTAAGCCTCTACTGGTTTGATTGCCCCCTGGCGGTCAAATCATCCTCCTAAGTTGACCATCAACACACCTGATCAATTTTTAAAAATTCAGTCTGTCTGGAAATATATTAGATGCTTAAATTGACTATGTCACAAACAAGGGTCTCATCATTTAACATTTGAAAAAAGACAAGCGAAACTACCAGAACACTAAGAATTTCCTTTGGTTTTTGTACGCTCAGAAAAAATCTAACAGGATCCTGAAAGCTAAAACAAATGTTGACTACTAATACGACTGCCCCTGTTCTGACATTTTTTCACCACACTGCAGGTTTGTGAATTGAAGTCTTAAAACTTTTTTTCCCCAGAGCATTAATTTGATTAGACCTTCAGATTGCTGGCGCGCTGGCGCCATTCACGCGTTATTTTTCAAAACAACGCATGTTTACACTTTGTAATGCACCAGTCTGGCGCATGCCAATTAATATTAAGCATGAGTTGAGAGGGAGAGAGGGAGAGAGAGAGAGAGAGAGAGAGAGATTTTAATCAATCAGATTTTTGTCTTTTTTCACCAGGTCACAAGTTAGTTAGTTAGTCTGTTATAGTCCCGTCAACAGCTATGGTTATCTCAGGACTGTCACCGCATACAAATCCACCATGCATAGCAAAACACAAATCCATGAATCTTAACAACGTACAAAACCTGAAAACAAAAAATGTAGTACAATTCATAACACGACACTTCCATCATTATACCCTATAGCACATAAGTCCACACAGTGCTGGAAACGTGGAGCTACGATACTCTCATTTATCGGATCCAGGTTAAAAAAAAACAGTAAAAAAGGATAACAAATACAGACTAGTAAGCTAAAATACATAAAAAATGCTATATAAGCGAACATGCACTGCAGAATGGACAACAGGTGCCCACTCAAGTGCGTAATTATCACGCATGGATGCCAGTGTACAATAAAAAACAACAACACCTGGCATGTCATAAATTGTAAAAAGGAAAAACATGGAAGGGTTTTACAGAAAAAATGCAGGTGAATGGACCAATAAGGCAGAAAAAAGTAGACGCCAGAAAGCAAAAAGAAGAGAAAAGGCAGAGTCAAAGAGAGTGACAGAGTAGGGGAAGTTACTAGCATAGAACTTCCAGAAGAAATTATGTCAAGAAATTATATGTTATTCAGTCACCCTAAAGAAGGTTTTGTAACTGTTAAGCACAAAAACTTGCATGGTTTTTCTTTTCTTGTTTTCTAGATCTACAACTACATAACGTTAACTGTAAACGTATGGGCCAACCTATCCACATTTCCCCACTGTTTCAGTTGTCTGTGTCTTTCTCTCTCTCTCTCTCCCTCTCTCTCATTTCTAGAGTAGATGTGTGCCAATACTACCTTGACTTTTCATGGCAACAAAGTTCTGTTCATAACTTACTCCCATGCGCATGTTAACGCACACACATATATGCCCACACGCCTAATGCATTGAATTGAAATTCAGTTTTAAAGTTTTAGTAACACATTAATTAGTGGCCCATCATTTTTTTAAAATGACGCCTCATTTTCTGTAGTCAGGGGTATGAAGTCTGAAAGCAATCTGAAGCTCTGGGATATGTGTGTTTTCTCCTCAATTATCCTTTTTTGGATATATCTATTTTTAAAAAATCCACTTTTTATTTAAACAAAGCGCTATATTTGAGTAGGCAATAAAAACTTGGAAATCATATTTCTTCTTTTTCATAGAAAAAACACAACCACCTTAAATCATAAATTGAAATTAAAATACTTCTTATTTGATTCTTCATTGACATCAATCACATCTACGGAACAGCTTCAATACACAAATCACAAAAGCAATTCAATTGATATGCAAAAACATAAACGTAACATTTCATTTTATCCAGATCATAATTTAGGTACAGGCATGACTTTTAGTTTTAACAAAGAACAGGCATAAATTGATGCAATTCTGAACATGAAATATCCTTCTACCACCTATGTTATTTCGGTACGGAACCCTATACTGCTCTAGATCCATTTCTAGCATGCCCACGACTGGGTCTTTACAACACTAGTGCCGTATTTTTGGACTATAAGGTTCACCCTCAAAATTATACGCAAATATTATATTATATTTTCTTACTATATTAGTAGTCTCATTATAAGGCGCAAGGGTCTTCCTCTAGGAATTTTTATTTATTTATTGATATTAGGTACTTTATAGTCACAGAGGCATCTCTGTGAAATTCGGGTTGCTCTCACCTGGAGAGCGCGTCGCAGACAGAGGCGCGCCACTCAATTTTTTTGTTTTTGCATGCGATTTTGGTGTGTGGCTGATGAGGAAGGAAGGGGTGTGTGTAAATTTTGACCAAAGGACAACTTTTTTGTTGCCACTGGGTTTAATGTGTGCTAAGTGCATGGGCACACAGGACCTCGGTTTATCGTCTCATCCGAAAGACTCCACATTCAGACCGTAAGGCCTAGTGCAAAGTGAGAAGAAAAATCCCCTGTACCCAGGTTCAAACTCGGGTTTACTTGACACGAAGCGAACGCGTTACCACTGTGCCACTCTAGCCTGAAAGTCCGAAAAATAAAGTAAGTCTTCCCATCTATTCTGCAAAAATGATCAGCTTATTGTTTTATCTGAATGCATGCAGAATACGCCGAGTCCAAGGTGTGTTTTTCTGCACATTTTTCATGGCACAGTGACTGGCACATCAATCACAAACATCATTCACATGGCGTGCTTCTTTGTTCCACAGGGGCTGTCAGTCCTGTCTGGACTGGACACACACAAACCTTATCTTGTATTACACAATTATCTTGTATTTTCTATGCATAATTTTCAAATTGTTCTGATTACATTTATTTGCAAGCTAGTTGTTCAAAAATGACCTTATAATTTTTTTATGCATCATTTTCAAATTGTTCTGATTACATTTATCTGCAAGCTAGTTGTTCAAAAATGACCTTATCATTTGTTTTGGTAACCATACTGGGAGTGAACAACGAACTACCTTATATTCCTCAAATGCAGGTTATATGAACAAGAATAAACAGTATTCAACAAGATAGCTAAACCTCAATTTTTAAGTACTTAAAAATATTATGAATTCGTTTGTAAATGAAACATTATATTTGAGACCTCCGAAGGCGGAGTGTGGCTGCCCGGTCACACACGTAATGTTCTCATCCCTAGCTGGCGCATTTGTACCATAGTGTTCAAGCGCTTCGGTTGTTGGGATGACCCCTGAAGTCCTTTAGCCAGGGTACAACAACAACAACAGTATTTGAGACAATATATTATAATATCCATCAAACCAAGCTATAACTATAATTATGCAAAAAACAGACATATATACACACACACAAAAGTTGAAAAGTAATAAAATAATCTATGTGCTGCATTAGTCCATACAAATGCAAGTTAAAATTAATGAACTAAAAGATAATCCATCATCACAAAGAATATACAGTAAACAAAATCCCTCCTGGATTTTAAGTTTATCACAAGAAAGGCCATAAGCCTTACCAAATAAAAAATCTACAATATCAATCATTCTACAATATTTGATTCCACAAAAATTAAAATCCATCCTTTATTTAAAAAACACAACAACAAACAAACACATCAGGTAGCTGAAACTATTTTCAAAGAATTCTATTTCTTTAAACACATTTAATTTCAAGAAGGTGGTAAAATATTTTTCTCCCTGATTTACAATTGCAAGAGAGGCATCTCGTTGAAATCAAGCCCAAATGCCTGGTGTAATAGAAACAATGAGGCATTTTTTCAAAGAAACTCTAGCTTTCACAATGATTCGATTTCAGACAAACAATGTGTAGTAAAACATAAAAATCTGCCATAAACTACACATTGAATATGAAAGGGCTATTACAGTATAATTTCCACACTTATAAACTAACTATTAAGACTGACAAGAACTTGTTACAAGCATAGGCTCATTTTAAACAATGGACTGATTAAATTACATAAATAGGTCAATAACTCTTAACTGAGTAAATAAAAGTGTCTTGACAACGTTTTTATTTAAAAACTTAAGAAAAGCTAAAGGACACAAAAATGTTCCAACACAACATCAATTTACAACAATAACTGAGTAAGATATTTCAAACTCGTACCAGCTAAGAAGTCCCTCTTTTATTTTAAAGAAACAAAACAAAACAATGTATATTCATAGAATATAATAATCGCTTCATGCCAATTATATACTGAGCATATATCATGGATACTTTTTCCTCTAACATAATTTTATAGCAAAATGACACATAACCCACAATGCACAGAGTTCTTTTCTTACTTTTTTAAAAACTGCAGTCAAGCTTTGTAGTTTGACTGCTCACAACAGCAGGCAGTGCAGCCAGCTACAGGAGAGAAACAACCAGTGACAACATCACCAACTTGTATTTTTCCACTTTCACGAAGCTCACAAGAGATCAAAAATAGCAGTGCTCAGAAAAAACACAAAGAGCGGCAAAAATGCTAATGATGGGACGAGAAACCAAAAAGCAACGCAGGTGGAAAAGACGGAGGGAGGGAGGGGAGGGTGTTCACACCCATCTCTGGTAGGGTCCGGTGACCATGGGCTGAGGGTCGATCCAGCGCGTGATGATGGAGTCGGTGGTCAGACTGACCCCGTGGCGCACCGTGGTGTCCCACATGTACTTGTACTGGGCTGCCGAGGTCTTGGCAAAGTCTACCTTCTTCTCCTCCTCCTCCTCCCCGGCCTCCTCCTCCTCCACCTTCTTCTTGCGCTTCCTTCCCGGCTTCACTATCTTCTCCGCCTCCTCCACCGTCTGGCCCTCCTCCATCAGCTTGCGGATCCGATCCTCCCGCTTGGCCGCCAGATGGCGCTCGTACTCGTAGTACCCGTGGTGGAAAAAGTTGAGGTTCTTGTGCTGGTAGAACACCAGACTAATGCGGGTGGGCTGGTAGCGGTTGGGGTTCTTGAGGGCGGTGGTGGCGTGGAGCTCGCGCTTGGCCACTTCGAAGAGGACGGCGCCGTGCGAGAGGGCGATGGCCACCCCGCCGATGCCCGGGTCGTGGAAGTTCTCCTTGTTGTCCTGCCACTCGTAGCGCACCACCGTAGGGTCGATCATGGTGAACGTGGGCTCGTCCGGACCCTGGCCCAGCGTGGGGGCCACAAAGGACCCGTCAGACTGCATCACAGGCTTGCTCCGAGTAGAACCGTTTGTTTGGCTGTCATTGCACGAGGGGGGTGCCAAAGGCCCATCACAGTTAGTCTGGGGGGGCGTAAAGGGGCTGCCAAAGTGGTTGCTGGGGATGCTGGGGTTGGAATGTGGGCGGGGCACGTTGGGGTACGTCATGTCAGGGTACCGATTGCACTCACCCGGGGAGGAAGGAGGCATGGATGAGCGGGAAGGAGGGCGGGAGCGAGCTTTGACCGGAGTGCTGGAGAAAGGGCAGGGAGAGGTCATCAAGGGCGACACGTGACCACCCTGCCCTTGTTCCAGGAATGTGGCATGCTCTGGTATCAAGTCCACAGAGGAGGGGCGTCTGCCGCCTACCGGCCCCCCTGCGCTATTACCACTGTTCACCGAATGGGGTCTGGGGGGAAAGCCGCCCACAGGGGAGGCCTCTCTGCTGCGCCTTCCGTGAGTCAGACCAAGGATTTCCTGATCCACAGCGCCGGGGCTAGCTGCCTCAGGCCTGTGACCAGGAGGAAATGGTGCCGGACTGGATGGAAATGAGTGCTGAGCATCAAATGGAGGATGATTCTGGTGGGTGTCTGCTGCTGCCTGATGATGATGTGAGGGTGGCTGGTGTGGGGAGTGGAGGTTGCTGCCGTCAGTGTTAGCACCAGGAGTTGAGCGCTCGGCCCTACAGTTCATCATGGCCTGCTTCTGGGCCGCCGCCCACCGATCCATATGGGACGGGGGCGGAAACACGCCGTGGGCGTAAAAGTATTCCCACACTTTCCCGTACATTTCCGAGGGCCCTAATCGCTGGGACATGAAGCTATCCGAGCCGGGCATGTTTTCTCTGTCGACAAACATGGAGTGCGGGCCGTCCATTGTTTTGTCCGGAGACTGCATAGTTGAGCTGTTGTTCCCTGAGAGTGAACTGTCCGTCAAGGACTGGTTGGAGTCCTGAGAGTGCCAGAAAGAGGAGTCACTGTCCAGGGTCGGTGTCCCCGGGGTCTTTGGCGTAGCCGGAGCTGATCCCCTTCCTCCTGAGCTGTTGCTAGGAGCGGTGGTGTTCACTCCCGCACTAGCTTTGGCTGGGCTGGTGTTCTTTTTGGCCCCCCGCTTGGGTTTTCTGACCGGGTTGGCCCTCATGCGCACCTGCTGCGAATACTTCTGGAGAATTTCCAAAGCCCCATGCTGCACTTTCTGCATCTGGCCGTCGATGGAGCCGTGCTCGTCGGTGTTGTCCATGACGTACAGAGGAAGAACGTGGAACTGTTCGTCCTCAGGCTTGGACAACCCGTGGTGCTTGGTCAGGGTCACCACCTGCACACAGTGGGCAATCAATGCATATTACACAACAGTTCTTGCCCACCATTATGAACTTTTGCCATCAGGACGCAGGTATCGAACTCTCAAGCTGAAATCACGGGCACAAAAAACTTTCTTACCACGTTCTATCCATCTCTTAAATTCATGATTCATGTTACTCTCTCTGTCTCTCTCTCTCTCTCTCTCTCTCTCTCTCTCTCTCTCTCTCTCTGTCTCTCTCTCTCTCTGTCTCTCTCTCTCTCAGTCCTTATTCTATCTTGTTGTTCTGATTGAAACAGCTAGCTGACTGCAGTAATTGTTAAATGTTAATGTGTAGAGATACTATTATCATGTGTACTGATGTGTGTGTATTGATTGTTGATGACGAGAAGTATTCCAAATGTTGTTATTTGATTGACTGCTATAAGTTAATAATGGTTACTGATTCTCTCTCTCTCTCTCTCTCTCTCTCTCTCTCTCTCTCTCTCTCTCTCTCTCTCTCTCTCTCTCTCATTGTATGTCTGTAAGTCTCTCTCTCTCTCTTTTAAATGTGCACATTTCGAAGTTTATGTAATGAATTTTAATAATTCTTTGATTGGTATAATTTTGTTTCACACGTTTGATTAATGTTCTTTCAGTTATCTGTCATGTTGTTGCACCTAACCTGAATTTCTCTTTTGGAGATTATTAAAGTATACTTGAACTTGAACTTGAGTTAACTCAATGGAGTTATGTCGGAGACGTCATTTCGACACTGTTCCAATCGTTTGGAGTCACGTCGGAGGGAGCTTTCCGATCAGTTTCGACGATTTTGAATGTTGTGTAAACCAATAAGAGGGAAATAACTTGCTGTTCCTATGAATCCTCAGAACTTCTTCTTGTAGTTGCTTCCCTTAGACCATCTCTAGCGTTTCCTATTTTCGTTTTTTTTACTTCTTTGAATTAAAGTACTTATCATCTTCGAATTTGCTTGATTCCAATATGGCAGCGGCCACATAGCTCACTTTATTCAAACATCAAATAAAGAAATGTTTATAGTTTATAAATTAAAAAATGATTGTAAAAAGCATAATACAGTGGAACCTCCCTTATAAGACCTTCAAAAATCATCCAAAATGAGGTCTTATAAGGGAGGTAATTTTAATACTTACAAAGAAGGGCAATGTCTCAGAGAAGTAGGTCTTATATGGGAGGGAGTCTTATAATGGGAGGTCTTATAAGGGAGGTTCCACTGTATGATGCTTTTTACAATCATTTTTTATTGATATACTAAACCAAGTCTATCAAAATTTGACTGGCTCTGTAATGATAGATCAAGATCATAAAGTGGTCAGCCCATTGAATGAGAAAGTTTTTGTTTTCCTGACGAAGCGCATTTCATCGGATTTTTTACATCATGAAACTCACTCGTTCAAAGTAAGAAGATTCCAAAACAGATACTAATTTATCTATCACTCAGTACATGTTGCATGCTTTGTATGATGTGCATTTTGGTGATTTTTAGAAAAGGACATAAAGTAAAGTGATCTGAGGGAGAAACTACGTCATTTTGTAAGTGACTCAATGGTCAACCTATGACGATATTTTTCACGCCAGAGGGCAGTCAATGCACTAGGGGCTTATCACGCGATTTTCTTACTTGGGCGTAGTGAGAGAGAGAGTGATGGTAGGACCACTCACTGTCTCTCTCTCTTTCTTTATCCCCAACTAAGAATATAGAGAGGATTAGCCCCACACGAGCGTCATGCCCTCTGGCGTGAGAAAAATCGCACTAAGTCTCTCATTGAGTTAATACAGCCTTTCATTCAAAGGTTTACCTTTATATCTTTATAGTATAAAATAACACAAGGGAATAGTTTATATGTATTGGAATCGTGTGATGAAGAAAAGGACCTTGGTGTCATATTTGATCCAAAATTAACATTTGACATTCATATCACAGCGGCTATTAATAAAGCAAATAGAAAGTATGGGTCAATAAGGAGGAGTTTCATATGGCTAAATAATGATGTGTTCGATAACCTATACAAATGTTTGATTAGACCTCACCTTGAATATGGTAATTAAGATTGGAATCCGTTTTTAAAACGAGTCACAAGCAATTGAACGAGTTCAAAGAAGAGCAACCAAGTTGGTAAAATCGTTAAGCAAGCTAGACTAAGAGATTACGCAAGCTGAATTTGCCATCTTTGAAATACAGACGATTGCGTGGTGACCCGATTTATACTTATAAAATTTTCCGTAGTTCTGATTCCAGTAACAACAGTTTGTTCCAACTTTCTAACTATACAAAACCTAGAAATAAGGAAATGAAAATGTTAACTCAATACAGCGGAATTAATATAAGGACAAACTTTAAATCTTAACGAGTTTAAAAACCTTGTTGACAAATACCCTAAATTCACAGAATTAAAATATCAGTTGATTAATATGTACTCTACAATCGTCACAGCCTTGGCAACTAAAAAAAAAAAGAAGAAAAATTATGAGAAAGGACACATCAAGAGGCAGTGAGGCCTAGTTGTCCTAAATTCTCAACCTTGACCTATACCCTTCTGTATACAAAGTTGTAAAAAAACAATAGAAAACTGACAGACTACAACCTCACTAAATCAAACTCCACACAAACAAAATACACAACTGTAAAGTGACATTGTTTAAGCCACGAAAGACAAGACAAAACAACCTGCAAATGTTTAGACCAAATTTGCCTTTACCAAACATACACCATACAAAAACAATCAAACAATACTTCCCCTCTTCACATCCAATCCGCCACTGAGAGCAAACGAAAGCTTAAAGACCCCCCACGCCACGTGTCACATTCACTCTTATGCTAGGAAGATTTCTTAACTCACTCGGGTCTGGCCAAATTATTTCCCCTCGTTCTGTGGGGACTGGGCATTTGACTAGGTTCGTAAAATAATCACCAAAACCAAGTTATGAAGAGTTAGGCATCAATATTTTCAGAAAAGATTAGCAACACCATGCACTAAACGATCGTAAACTATCAGATTCCTTACCTTCGTCGTTTGTCTCCTATTGACGAAAACAGCTAACACATAGAAAGAAGGAAAATTTCACATTCCGATCTTTGACCCCCCTCTACAACCAAAGCTGAATGTAAAGTCTGCAATGATTGGTTGATTTCAAGAGAGGCAAGGTCAAAGCAAACTGAAAATAGGTTATGACTTCGCACTGGAAAGCTGGCTACACGCCAGAAATCAAAACCTCTTGAAAACTCTTAAGAGCCGGATCCGGGCCATTCGTCCTAAACGGTTGTGCGAGCCATGAGCCGGAGCCGGCTCATTCGTCCCGAGTGAGTTAAGATTTCTTACCAGCTATAAGAAGGAAAACATGCGAAAACCGTGATTTTGACACGTGACGTGGTGAGTCTTTAACAATTAAAGTGTGATAGCAAAGCCTAAGACCTACCACGGTACTGCCGTTGAGCATGTTGTGGAAGTCTTTGTGGGAGTGGGCACAGAAGTCGAGACAGGCCGTCACCCCGGAGAATGGCCTCCCTTTCTTCTTGCCCAGTCGGCACATGCTGGCCACATCCTCAAAGTGAACCTGCCGCATAAACCAATATACCCACTGTTCACTGAAGTAGATTTGGGGAAAACGTGTACCAAAAACTGTGCAAGCAGAAAACGTGTTCGCAAATCAATGCACCCACTGTTCACTGAAGTAGATTTGGGGAAAACGTGTACCAAAAACTGTACAAGAAGCAGAAAACGTGTTCGCAAATCAATGCACCCACTGTTCACTGAAGTAGATTTGTGGGAAAACGTGTACCAAAAACTGTGCAAGAAGCAGAAAACGTGTTCGCAAATCAATGCACCCACTGTTTTATTGGGGGAAAACGTGTTGTGCAAGAAGGGGTTCGCAAATCCAATACTTTTATTCAAAAACGTTTTGGGGGAATACTTGTACTAAAAACTGTGCAAGACAGCTGCGAACATGTACATAGACTAATTAAACCCAGAGTTAATCAAGTAGGTTTTGGAAAAAAATTGTACAAAAAAACACCCCAATGCAATCACTTATGTTTTTCTACCCAAGCAATAGCGTATCTCCTGCATTGCAGGTGACTTCGTAGATTTCTTTGCATACCTGGTTGGATCATGCCAAATTTCACCATGTTTCTTCTTCTTCTTCTGCTTTCCCGTGTCTGTTTTCCAGTTTTCACTGGCGTCCTCGCTGCATTCAGCCGACACATTCCACAAAGAATGGAAAAGAGTGGCCACATCCCACAAACATACCATATTTTTCTGACGCAAACATTTTACACAAAATTCATATTTTTACCTAGTCTATTATAAGGCGCAGGGGTCTCAGTCCCAAACATACCATATTTTTTAACACCATAACAAAAAATTCAGATTTTGTTATTATATTTTCTTACTATTTTAGTAGTCATATTATAAGGCGCAGGGGTCTCAGTCTGGGAAAAAAAAGTATCGTCTTATCATAGTCCAAAAAATATGGTACTGATCAAAACACAGAGAAGCATGAACGGCAAAGAAGCACAAGCGAAGAATCAGCACAGCCCTAGCTGCACAGACAGAGCAGAAGGTGCGACCGACCTGGTTGCGGTAGGCGTCAGGGGCCACCACCTTGTACAGAGGGGCCACGCTGGTGGCCAGGTCCTGCAGGTGCTCCTCGATCTTCTCCTCCTGAAACCAACACACCACTCATCACCGGCTCCTTTCACACAACCATCACATCATTAGAGTTGAGAACCGGTTAAAAAATCCGAACCGATTTCCCTCTTCGAACCGGTTTTGCCGAACCGGTTTTTGTTTGTGGCACAAGCCACAAACCTATAACTCACTTTGTCGGTCTGTCTGTCGGTCTGTCCAAAATTGTCGCATGCCACAAACGATTGCGAATCCGCGCTTGTTTTAACCAGTACTCGCATCACTAGTTTCACCTATGCAAACACATATTTATTTGTCAGAATATTCGCATGCGCACACATACACACACACACAATAAAGAAACTTATGACACACACACACACTCAACACTCAGTCAAAGTCAAAGCCATACACCACCACCAACTAGAAACAGCTACTCTTGGTTTACAAACACCCAATCTGCGCTGAGAATCAGTGTTGTTCTTCGAAAAGAATGCGTTATTCTAAGAAAAAAACTTACTTTCAGTTTGCTGTTAAAAAACCGGTTCACAGCAACTCGAACCGCGAAAGTTTAGCACCGGTTTTTCGATTCAAACCGGTTTTTTTCCCCACCTCTACACATCATCCATCACAATGTCGACACAAATCAATTTGTATGGGCTCCTTTCACACAACCATCACATCATCCGTCACAATGTCGACACAAATCAATTTGTATGGGCTCCTTTCACACAACCATCACATCATCCGTAATAATGTCGACACAAATCAATTTGTACGGGCTCCTTTCACACAACCATCACATCATCCGTCACAATGTCGACACAAATCAATTTGTATGGGCTCCTTTCACACAACCATCACATCATCCATAATGATGTCGACACAAATCAATTTGTGCGGGCTCCTTTCACACAACCATCACATCACCCGTCACAAATGTCGACACAAATCAATTTGTGCGGGCTCCTTTCACACAACCATCACATCACCCGTCACAATGTCAACACAAATCAATTTGTGCGGGATCCTTTCACACAACCATCACATCACCCGTCACAATGTCGACACAAATCAATTTGTGTGGGATCCTTTCACACAACCATCACATCCTCCATCACAATGTCGACACAAATCAATTTGTGCGGGCTCCTTTCACACAACCATCACATTACCCGTCACAATGTCGACACAAATCAATTTGTGCGGGTTCCGTCCGGTGTTGATGGGGGCTTCTGAAAACTCCCTCAACTAAGAATATCACATGCTAAGCCCCTACTGGTTTGATTGTCACCTGACGGTGAAATGGGCATCCTAAGTTGACCACTGAGTACAGGGGCAGCAATGTTGCCTCTGACTTTGCTTTTGTAGTGGAGTAACCAATCGGTGTAGAGTTTTTCTATTTGAAGTCTATATATAAACAAGAGGCAAAGCCTGCAAGGCTCACGTCTGATTTTTATTACTATAGCAGGCATGGGAATTCCCATGACAATTCCCATGCCTGTATAGAGAGAATACTGTTATGTAGACACTTGTGCATCTGAAAACAGAATTATTTTTTATTTTATAGTGACCAAGCTTTCAGAAAAACATAGTGACTTGAAGGCTCACGTCAAAATCAAGTATCCTGCTAACTTTAACCCTCTAACGCCTTATATGTTTAGAGAAAATGACAACGTAAGGTTTGAGTTAAGGTTAAAGGTCGGGGCCACGGCCACAACACACACACACACACACACAACCGAACATGTACGATACTATAGACTCACTTTGTTTTTAAAAAACGACGTGAGCCAAAAAGTCTGATCTACCACTTCCCTATGTCTAAACCTGAAGTAAAACCCGTAATCTTCTTTCATTTCTCCATTTGTTTATGCATGATTTGTTTGTGTGTGTGGCTGGGGTGATTTGTGAGTCTTTTTAATAATAAAAAAATTGTTGTGATGCGAATGAGCTAAATTACTGAGACATGAATACTATGCTAATGCATCAATAAATACATGATGCTTGATTGACCGACCACAATACATGATGCTTGATTGACCGACCACAATACATGATGCTTGATTGACCGACCACAATACATGATGCTTGATTGACCGACCACAATACATTGCTTGATTGACCGACCACAATACATGATGCTTGATTGACCGACCACAATACATGATACTTGATTGACCGACCACAATACATGATGCTTGATTGACCGACCACAATACATGATGCTTGATTGACCGACCACAATACATGATGCTTGATTGACCGACCACAATACATGATGCTTGATTGACCGACCACAATACATGATGCTTGATTGACCGACCACAATACATGATGCTTGATTGACCGACCACAATACATGATGCTTGATTGACCGACCACAATACATGCTGCTTGATTGACCGACCACAATACATGATGCTTGATTGACCGACCACAATACATGATGCTTGATTGACCGACCACAATACATGATACTTGATTGACCGACCACAATACATGATGCTTGATTGACCGACCACAATACATGATGCTTGATTGACCGACCACAATACATGATACTTGATTGACCGACCACAATACATGATGCTTGATTGACCGACCACAATACATGATGCTTGATTGACCGACCACAATACATGATGCTTGATTGACCGACCACAATACATGATGCTTGATTGACCGACCACAATACATGATGCTTGATTGACCGACCACAATACATGATACTTGATTGACCGACCACAATACATGATACTTGATTGACCGACCACAATACATGATGCTTGATTGACCGACCACAATACATGATGCTTGATTGACCGACCACAATACATGATGCTTGATTGACCGACCACAATACATGATGCTTGATTGACCGACCACAATACATGATGCTTGATTGACCGACCACAATACATGATGCTTGATTGACCGACCACAATACATGATGCTTGATTGACCGACCACAATACATGATGCTTGATTGACCGACCACAATACATGATACTTGATTGACCGACCACAATACATGATGCTTGATTGACCGACCACAATACATGATGCTTGATTGACCGACCACAATACATGATACTTGATTGACCGACCACAATACATGCTTGATTGACCGACCACAATACATGATGCTTGATTGACTGACCACAATACATGTTGCTTGATTGACCGACCACAAAGGGTGAAAGAACATCACAAAAGGATCATAAACATAAACTCTGTTCTGCGCCACATACCTCATTTGTATTTTTCAGTTTGAATTTGCGCACAACATTGCTGCGCGCAAATTTGCATCGATTGAAGTACATGCTCCAAGAGCAGCCGAAAGAGAAGGATGCTCCCCGGCGAATCAGATCCACACCTTGACAGGCACAGGTTTTGCTGAAAACAACACAGGTATCATAGAAAAACAGTGTAATTTGCCCATCTCTTCTTTGCATGATGCACATAGAATTTGACTGAAATGATGACTACAGTCTACAAACAACCATAAATAATTTTTTTAAGGCAGCGATTCAATGCTCCAAAAATATAGATGATTTTGACAAAAAAACAGATGCTTGTGGCAAAAGAAAAGACCATCTAACCCTAACCCTAACCACGGAAAGAACCAAGAAATAGAGCAGGAGGGTGTAAATCTACATATTTGCTGAGAAATCGATGTACAAAGCCATGCACTTATACTATTTTTTTGCTGGAACCATTCCTTTTTTGGGTTGATAAATTTTAAGTCATTTTTTAACCCTCTTGCATTCACATTTGTTACAGACAAAACTTCTTCTAGTGTTCAGATTCTTTCACACATTTTCGGGAAAATCTGTCTTTTGAAGCACACACACCGCAATACAGTTACTATCACATCACTGCAAGTGAGAACTGTGCATAACAAGCCAGAACTTAGTGCGTGATAAAAATGCCATGAGATGGGGTCTCAGAGTGGGGGCAAGCTACGGGCGGTTTGGGGCGACTAAATACACAGAGGCAACTTCCGGCTGGGCGGTTTGGGGCGACTAATATACAAAGAGGCAACTTCCGGCTGGGCGGTTTGGGGCGACTAATATACAAAGAGGCAACTTCCGGCTGGGCGGTTTGGGGCGACTAATATACAGAGGCAACTTCCGGCTGGGCGGTTTGGGGCGACTAATATACAAAGAGGCAACTTCCGGCTGGGCGGTTTGGGGCGACTAATATACAGAGGCAACTTCCGGCTGGGTGGTTTGGGGCGACTAATATACAAAGAGGCAACTTCCGGCTGGGCGGTTTGGGGCGTAATAAATGCTAGAGGGTTAAACAAAAGGGATGCATAGTGATCACTACAAAGGCAAACTGTCATAAGTTTTATACGGATTGAGATTTCATTTCCTGATCACAAGTTCATGCTGCAAAAACCGTAGGTGCACGGTTCAGTGTTGCAATCAATCAAAGAGAAATAGCTTATCATAAACTATGCCTTGGAGGCCAACATAGATAGATAGATAGATAGAGATTCGGATGAGACAAGCTCTGTCCACCATTAATAGGTGATCTCAGAGCTATTCACTGAGTGTCAAAAGAAGATATGTGCATTTCTCACATGTTCAACAGACAAAAACTATATTCTCCAAAATTAAACAAAATCTTGTAAAAAAAATTCACATCTTTTAAAAATTCAAATATCACAGACTTTGAAATTTCTCTAAAAAACTAACGAAGGGGTATTTTTGCAAAATATTTCCCCCTTATTTCACTGAGATCACCACATTCGATTAAAGCATAGTGTAAAAACAATCACAGGCAAAACAGTATGGTTTCTCCTCTCTTCTTAAAAGGAACTTCTTCTTCTTCTGCGTTCCAAGGCCATATGGCCATAATGGGTAAGGTACGTATGTGTCCGGTTTTCAGTGTCTCCCTGCTGCATACAGCGGACACATTCCGATTTCGAAGGAGTTAAAAGGAATGTATGTGTCAACCAGTAGTGACCGATGTGGAGCCGACAGAGAACACTTTCCTCCTTTCTGTTTTTGCAGTCCAAAAGTAGCCTCTCCGAAATAATTGGAAGAATTTCGTGGGAGTTTATTTTCCGTTTCTAAATTCCAGTCCTCTTGCCAAAGTTTGTTGACATACTTGTTTACCAAAGGTTTAAAATCTGAATACGGTGAGAGATGGGAACGTACAAACAGTTGGTTTTTTAACGTTTTCTTTGCGTAATTGTCAGCCATCGCATTGCCTCTGATACCAGAAATACTGAATGACTTGGAACCCAAAGAACAAGATGTCTTTGTCGATATGCATTTCGGATAACATTTATAAAACTGTGATTAAAGCTGGATGAATCATACGTCGACGCAGTCAATGCTTGTAGCGCTGAAAGAGAATCTGTGACCACCGCAAAGGATCTCTTCACACTTTTTAAAGCTAGGAGCAACGCCTCCAGTTCTGCTTTAAAAATAGACGTTGTCCTTGAGACACAGGGTACAGGGTTTATTAGGAACAAATATCGCAGCTGCACAAACGTCTTCTTCGGATTTGGAGCCATCAGTGTACAGAAATACTCGGTGCTCTTGCTTTTCTTTTAGTTCTAAAAATAGTTGTTTATATGATGAAAAACTCACTTTTCTTTTACTACATAAGAGATCTACGAGTGCGTTGCTTTAAAGCTCTGGATATTTTAAAAGTTGTGGGTCACACGGAATGGGGTGCTGACAAATTTACTCTTTTAAATTTATATTGAGCTTTAGTAAGGTCGAAGCTCGACTATGGGTGCCAGGCTTATGGTTCAGCTGCAAAATCGTCTTTAAAGTTACTGGATACAGTCCACCACCAAGGTCTTCGAATAGCATTAGGCGCTTTCAGAACGTCTCCTGTAAAAAGCTTGGTATTGGTATTTGGTATATTCTAATCACACAGACTTATCTCTGTGAAATTTGGGCTGCTCTCCCCCGGAGAGCGCGTCACCGCAAGTGCAGCGCCTACCCAATTAAAAAAAAAAAATGGGGGGGGGGGGGGCACAGGGTGAGGAGGGTGTGTGGGCACACTTGGAAAACCTAACTATCAATTTGGCCATACCAGGCAGCGGGATTTCTCCCTGCTCTTACCGACTTTCAACTGTCGTGGGATTTTTACGTGCGTAAAGCGCACGGGTCAGACTAGCTTGAAGTCCCCATCCGAAGGACTCGACGTTCAGTTCGATTTTCCTGTCAAACTAGAAAGAAAGGGCGAGGCCGGGATTGGAGCCCGGGTCACTCACGCTGCAGTCACGCATTACATTTGGCAGGCGAACGTCTTAACCACTCTGCCACCTTTCTCCCTTTCTTTGTACACGGAGGCTCGTGAACCCTCGCTGTCCCTTCGCCGTACTAAACTGAGTATGAATTACTCTCTGAAATTGAAATCTTGTCCGGAGAATCCAGCATACTCTTGTGTGTTTGAAACCCCACCATCAAAATTGTTTGAAGCATCGTCATTGACTAGTCCATTTGGTCTTTGAATGCTGAATCATTTTCAAGAGGCTAATAATAATTTAGCAGATATTGATGACATCACATTTGCCAGCGTTCCACCATGGAAATTAGCCTCTCTTGAAGTAGACATCTCCCTTTCCGATTATCGAAAAGACATCACAAGTCCCGAACGTCAACATGATTGTGTATCAATTTCAGCTGAAAAATGGCTGGCGATGAAACTGAAAGGGTTAAAAGCAGCCATACACGTAATCTTCCCACCCAAGGCCTTGCGAAATGTTCACATGGCACTGGGTGTGCCCCCAGAGCGTTTAAGCTGGGGAACGAAAACAACAACTTGCAGTCTAACCTGTCGTTGGTGCCGCAGCGTCGGTCAGTCTCGAAGCCATACTTGGTGAGCGTGGAGACCAGGTAGCCGTACAGGGTGTCTGCCTGGGAGCTGGCCACCCCCTCCCACGCCACGATCACCAGCACGATGTAGGCAGACTCGCAGAAGTGACCGGGGCGCTTACGGGCAACGCACAGATACTTCTCCTCCGGTCCTGACCGACGGATGATCTGCCCAACATTGGGTGTCAAAGCAAATGGCGATGAAATAAACCGCAAAGTATTGGAATGACCAAAAGCAACAGCATACATAGCACACGCACACAAAACTGTGGATCTGAATACTCGGACACATACTATTTCTTAACACACGGAAAGAAACACAAATACAGGGAAACCCATTTAGTACGAGTACGGTTTAAACGAGAGCCCGTGTGTAACGAGTGGTTTCAAAATTCCCGACCACAAGCCTTCTTTTTCCTTGTTAAATAATTCTGCATACAACGAGCTCGCTACAACGAGCAACTTGCATATAACGTACAATTTATTGACTCCCAAAGTCAAGCTTTTATGCAAAAACTACATGGTTAGAACGAGAACGCACTTACAACCACACCGCCATCTCAAAGTCAAGCTTTCTTGCACAACTACCTGGCTAGAACGAGAACACACTGACAACAACATCGCCATCTTGACTGACCCCTCGATATGTAAGCGGCATTCTGATTGGCCGATATATTCTGTTTGCGCACTAATCTTGTGACTTCCGGGAAATTTTAACTTTCTCTTAAAGCGCGTGTGTGGATTTTATGTTTTTGATGTTAATAAACTGTTTTAAAGTGTTTGTAATCGGCATTAAAAACCCTATGGATACAGGATACTGGGCTTACAACCATGCTTTGTTGGGTAAGTGTGTTGTTTCCGTTTTTCTGTCTTTTTCACACTTTACCAGCACGAACATCACAGTAGATGTGAGGAGCGATTGATAGGTTTGTCAGGGTTGCCAAAATCGATAAAATGGTTTGAACGAGCAATGCTTACAACGAGTAAATTGGCCCTCTCCCCTGGAATTCGTACTAAACGGGTTTCACTGTACATGCAAATATATAAATGCATGCACAATCACGCACACACACATACGCACACACACAGTGTATTCTTCTATCTCTATCTCTCACACACACACACACATACACACAGAGAGTGACACACACACACACTCTCTCTCACAGATCAAGGGGGAAAACCCCTGCAAAAAAACACCCAACAACCTGTGCCAGTACAGTTAATTCCCTTTGTTTCTGGACAGACAGACATCCTCAGCCAGACTTAGCGCTTTATAGAGTAAAGAAGAAGAAGAAGATAATCTCCATCTCATCTGTTCTTCTTGTTCTTCTCTTCTAATACTGTTTTGCTTCTGCGCCCATCCCCACCCTCCCATAGCCTAACCCCTGCATGAGTAACGTTTCCTTTCCTCTCTCTCTCTCTCACACAGTGACACACACACACACACACACACAGAGACACACACACACACACACACACACACACACACACACACACACACACACACACACACACAGTGAGACACACACACACACACACAGTGAGACACACACACACACACACAGTGAGACACACACACACACACACACACACACACACACACACACAGTGAGACACACAGTGAGACACACACACACACACACACAGAGAGTGACACACACACACACACACAGTGAGACACACACACACACACACACACACACACACACACACACACACACACACACAGTGAGACACACACACACACACACACAGTGAGACACACACACACACACACACAGTGAGACACACACACACACACACACACACACACACACACACACACACACACACAGTGAGACACACAGTGAGACACACACACACACACACACAGAGTGAGACACACACACACACACACACACACACAGTGAGACACACACACACACACACACACACACACACACACACACACACACACACACACACACAGTGAGACACACACACACACACACACACACACACACACAGTGAGACACACACACACACAGTGAGACACACACACACACACAGTGAGACACACACACACACACACACACACACACAGTGAGACACACACACACAGTGACACACACACACACAGTTTTCTTACCCATTTGGCAATAGGGCATCCTTGTTGGCTACGTCCTTCCTTCCCAGTAAAGTGGACCTTTTCCAGCCGAATTGCTTTACCACTCAGTCCCGTCCTAAAAAAACAACACCACAAGAAAACATTGGAGTCTGAGTGACGATCAATTCACTATTCTATGTCTGCATAACTCAAGGAATGTATTTCCACCCGATTTAAAAGTACTGGAGCAAATCTGAGCTTAGACTATGCAGTTTACTTTTGAATTGACAGGTGCAAAAGACAAAGTTTCACTAAAGTCTGATAAATCTACAAAAGATCAAAGCCATGGCTCCCAATCGTCCTGCAAAACAAGGGGTCCCAGGGACTCCTTCACTTACAGTAGAGAGAGTCCTAGAGGCGGGATAGAGGGTCCCAGTGGCATTGCAAATGCTAAAAAGATTTTTTCTTGTGCATCCCTGGGACCTCTTGCACATTCTTTTAGAGGGTCCTTTAGAATTGCAGTACTTCATAGACCCCGAAATGGGGGTCCCTGGGAACCCTGACAGCTCATGCAGAATAAGGTATTTTAGCGGCGTACCTTTCTTCCATGACCTGACGCAGTTCTGCCATGTCTCGGGCTTTGCCCAGCTGTGTGTAGTAAGGCCCTTCCACACTCTCGTTGTACTCGTCTGCAGACAGAACATTAACAAACTAAGCACAATCCAGGATCAAGGGTACATTACACAAATACACGTCAGACATGATGCCTAAGTTCTAAAACTAAAAAGTAAAAACAATTCCCTTTTCCATCATCAGACATGATGCCTAAGTTCTAAAACTAAAAAGTAAAAACAATCCCCTTTTCCATCATCAGACATGATGCCTAAGTTCTAAGACCAAAAACTAAAAAGTAAAAACAATTCCCTTTTCCATCATCAGACATGATGCCTAAGTTCTAAGTTCTAAAACTAAAAAGTAAAAACAATCCCCTTTTCCATCATCAGACATGATGCCTAAGTTCTAAGTTCTAAAACTAAAAGGTAAAAACAATTCCCTTTTCCATCATCAGACATGATGCCTAAGTTCTAAGTTCTAAAACGAAAAAGTAAAAACAATCCCCTTTTCCATCATCAGACATGATGCCTAAGTTCTAAGTTCTAAAACTAAAAGGTAAAAACAATTCCCTTTTCCATCATCAGACATGATGCCTAAGTTCTAAGTTCTAAAACTAAAAACAATTCCCTTTTCCATCATCAGACATGATGCCTAAGTTCTAAGTTCTAAAACTAAATAGTAACAAGGGCGTCGCCGAGTGGCAGACATGTCCGTCACCAGCAATGCCACGCACTTGCGACACCCCGTAGAGTGTCACATCCTGACACAAAATTGGAAGGGATTCTGTCTTCTAGTTCATGAGATACAGCTTGAAGAAGAAACATATAGCGCAAAGAAGGAAATTTCGGTTTTCAAGGTCACACTTCAAGGTCAAGGTCAGCATGGTGATAATTTATGCTCGGATGTTTTCTTCTCTAGGGTATACAGTACCACACACAATCTGAAGCGCTTCTGTCAAGTACCAATGTGGAAAATATGGCTTAAAACCCAATGTGTAGACCCCTACCACTTTCAAGGCCTACTGATCGCCCGGACCGTGACCTTGACCTTGATCGGTATGCCACCATCAGAACGGGCATAAGCCAAAGTACCTTCATGCCAAATTTGAAGACTCTAACACTAACGGTGTGGGAGTTATGGCCCCTGAAAGATTTTCGGTTTTCAAGGTCGTACACCAAGGTCAAGGTCACGATGGCAAAATGGTTTGCGCGGATGCCTTCCTCTCATGGTGACACACCAGCACACAAAATTTGACGTGATTCTGTCAACCCGTTCGAAAGATATCCTTGGGACAGACAGAAGGAGAAAAAATGACCCTCCGATTTTCAGGCTCCAGCGATCTTTTTGACCTTGACCTTGATCGGTATGCCATCATCAGAACGGGCATAAGCCAAACCACCTTCATACCAAGTTTCAACATCCTATGTTGATCGGTGCCCGAGATATGGCTAAAAATAGATTTTCGGTTTTCAAGGTCGTACGTCAAGGTCAAGGTCACGACGGCAAAATGGTTTGCGCCGATCTCTTCCTATTAAGGAGGCACACCTTCACACAAAATTTGACGTGATTCGGTCAAGCGGTTCGGGAGATATCCTTGGGACAGACAGAAGAAAAAAAAAAAAAAAAAAAAAAAAAAAAAAACCCCAGACAAACCAGCCCATCGCAAAGTTCGATCACCTTCGGTGACGGACAAAAACAATTCCCTTTTCCATCGTCAGACATGATGCCTAAGTTCTAAAACTAAAAACTAAATTCCCTTTTCCATCGTCAGACATGATGCCTAAGTTCTAAGACTAAAAACTAAATTCCCTTTTCCATCGTCAGACATGATGCCTAAGTTCTAAAACTAAAAACTAAATTCCCTGTTCCATCGTCAGACATGATGCCTAAGTTCTAAAACTAAAAACTAAATTCCCTTTTCCATCGTCAGACATGATGCCTAAGTTCTAAAACTAAAAACTAAATTCCCTGTTCCATCGTCAGACATGATGCCTAAGTTCTAAAACTAAAAACTAAATTCCCTGTTCCATCGTCAGACATGATGCCTAAGTTCTAAAACTAAAAAGTAAATTCCCTGTTCCATCATCAGACATGATGCCTAAGTTCTAAAACTAAAAAGTAAAAACAATTCCCTTTTCCATCATCAGACATGATGCCTAAGTTCTAAAACTAAAAAGTAAAAACAATTCCCTTTTCCATCATCAGACATGATGCCTAAGTTCTAAAACTAAAAACTAAATTCCCTGTTCCATCGTCAGACATGATGCCTAAGTTCTAAAACTAAAAACTAAATTCCCTGTTCCATCATCAGACATGATGCCTAAGTTCCAAAACTAAAAAGTAAAAACAATTCCATTTTCCATGAACTTTTAGTTTTATTACAGAGAACGAACTCTTAGCTTTTAACTAAAATGAAATAATTTAACAAAACACACACACAGACACACACACACACACACACTCACTACAATCAAATTTTAAAAAAAATCAAGATATAAGAAGAATGATAGGGCATACAAGGGTCGTGAGGCCCATATCAAGCCCTTATCACTACTACTACTACTACTACTACTACTACTACTACTACTACTACTACTACAGACACACCTGATCTTACTTACCTACACCAACATTACACCTCAATATAATACTGTCTGAATCACTTTCAGTGGAAACGTTAAACTGAAGAAGAAGAACAACAACACACACACAAGCACCCCCCCCCCCCGAAAAACAAAACATATACTAACACAAAAAGGGGACATTTAGAACAAACAAAACAAAAAAAGATTCCTTTTTTAAAGAATGATTTAAAAAATATTTTGCAAGGAGAAATAATTTCCTTTGTGCACTATGCACTAATAAATGTTTTCTAGTTTTATATATAGAAGTCTGACTCACAATCCAATTCTACAATGTTCATTGCCGTAACTCAATCTGGACGAATTCCGAGAATACTCGGAACAGGAGGACGCCAGTCAGGGCCTAATTCTGAGTATTCTCGGAACAGCAATGTTTTTAGTCGAGTCTTTCGGATGAGACGATAAACCGAGGTCCTGTGTGCCCATGCACTTAGCACACGTTAAACCCAGTGGCAACGAAAAAGTTTACCCCCCCCTTCCTTCCTCATCAATCACACACAAAAAATCGCATGCAAAAAAATATATTAAAAAAATGGGTGGCGCGCCTCTGGCTGCGACTCGCTCTCCAGGTGGGAGCAACCCGATTTTCACAGAGATGCCTCTGTGACTATAAAGTACCTAATAAAATATAATAATAAATCTAAATCTATATTTTTTTCAATCCAAACCATGTTTTTTTTAGCTACTTCCCTTCATCACTCTTCCAGCTTTCGTTTCACTTATGTTTGGCACTTCTATCTCAATTTGTAATGTTAAAAATGTCAACAAAATCAGCCCTACAAGAGCCCCACAAAATACTCCAATATGTTTCCATTAACACTAAACAGTGACGGTAATAAGGAGACTAATATTTACGATTTTAACCCTTTCACCGCCAACATCGCATTTTAGGACCACAGTGATTTACACCTATGTCATTAAAAGGCACCAAATTGGGGTCTATTATCCAAAGACCATATTGTCTCAGTTTTGGGAAGTAAGGATAGACCTTATTTTATATCTGTCACAGAAGAATCCCCAATACTGCAGACGGATTTTGTTCTCTACCCAGGTAAATTTAATAGCAATTTTTGGCTGAAGCATGGCTGGCGGTGAAAGGGTTAATGCAAGTACCGTAACCACGATATCAAAGCGAAAAATAAACTTGGATCAACCAGTAATGTTGTCAAAACTGAATCATTGACATTGCGGGTTTTGTTGCGCTTCTTATTGGTTATATCTATTTTTTCTAGGCAGCCCCATGCCAGCATTGAAGTTTGTGTGTAAGGCAGTGATGTCCGGAAGGGGTTAAATTTAAAAAAACAAAAAACCTCCAAAACATCACTTTCAATCACCGCTGTATTAACTCTTTTCGCACCATGTATTCTTGGTTGTCAGTTGCATCCCAACCGACAAGAGGGGAGTAACTATTTTTCACACACACACACGTGTTTATGTAAAAGTGTGCATGCGTTGCTTTCACTGAAATAAATCACTGACATAAGTTCTGAAAATAGACAAACACACGGCATGGCATTTGGCAGTGAATGCCTTTGCATTTGGTGGGAGTGAAGCATGATGTACTGGGCGAATGTATTCGTCCATGGTGCTAGAACAGTTAAATAGATATCTGAATACTCATACTTTTTTTTTTTTAAAGAAGAGACAGCTTGAAATCTATTTCATACTCTGGTTTTAGTGCATAGAGTCTAATTTCACCCCATTACAGTATATATTTCTCAGCTACTTTTGTTGGGAATAGGAATGAACATGCAACCTTGAAACAAACCCAAAAAGTGTAATCTAATAGTAACTGTGAGAAACAATTTTCATTTTTTACACGCTTAAAAAAAAAAAAGAAACCTAATACAGTGGAACCTCCCTTTAAGACCCCCCAATTATAAGACTCCCTCCCATATAAGATCTACTTCTCTGAGACACTGCCCTTCCTTGTAAGCATTAAAATTACCTCCCTTATAAAACTCCCTCCCATTTAAGACCTCATTTTAGATGATTTTTGAAGGTCTTATCTTCTTCTTCAATCACTGTTTCCTGTTAATTATGAGTGCAGATGCGTCATGCTGCAGTTATGCACCTAACTAAGAAATAGTTAGGCCCAGCAAGTCCGACTTCGGCTGGAGGAAATGTTTTCTAAAGTGCTTCGTGAAAAAAGGTCTTATAAGGGAGGTTCCACTGTAATTTAATGTTCAATCTCCCAACTTACAGTCGGGTCCCAGGCAGTTGCAGCGTGGTGGCCTTTCAACCCTGTTGTTGCGCAGTCGATCCTCCAGCTCCTCCTCAGGGGTCATGGGCGGGAAGCCAGGCTCCAGCTTCGGCTCCGGAGTAGGGGGAGCATGCCTGGCCGTCCCCAGGCCCGGCCCGGTCTTCTTCAAGCCTGGCAAGGATCCGTTCATCACCATTCCTACATCAGGTTTTATTCTTCTGCTACCATCATTCATGCTTGTCCTCCCTGATCTGTTCGCCGCCGTCGCAGAACCCGCATCTCTCGTTGTCTTTGGCGCTTTCCCATGGACCGCTCTCTCTTTTTTCCAAGAATGAGTTTCTGCAGGTTTCCTGTTCCAGCCGTTTATCACCGACGCGGCATTCTCCTGTGGCGCGTACATACCAACACCCACAGGCCCTTCCATCGGAGCCCATCTTCCATTTTCGACAGGGGGCCTTAGTAGCCCCCTGTCTGTGTCTACCAGCGAACCGTTCCTTGCAGGTACAGTGCTATTCACACTTTGAGTCCTCTCTACTGTATTGTAACTATTCACACAAACAGGAGCAGTGATGGTGCCTTGCGATCCTGTTACGGAAGTGTTCAATGGGGTGGGGGGTGTTGTTGGCCACCAGTGATTACCCGGCCGTGCTGTGCTGCCTTTGGCCTTGTCTGGTACAGTACTGTGTCCTATTGCTGCCTTTTCATGAGCCAAATAATTGCCATGCAATGTCCTTGCCTGAGGGCTATTGTTACAGTGTATCGCAGGGGCATTCGGTGATGGATCCCTGCTGTTCAGCAAGACTGGTTTTAAATCCAACCCTGCTTTGTCCGTGGAGAGTGAAATATCTCTCTGGCCGTGCAGCGTGCTGCCCTGTCTGGGGTTAATTACGGGGTTGCCTACAACAGTTCTTTGACGAATGGCTTCTCTGTGGGTTACTGGAAACTCCAAACGCTGGTCTGTGCTTGGCAAGGTAGTGTTTCCATCCTTGGAGCTCAAATTCACACACCTGTCAG
Source organism: Phymorhynchus buccinoides (assembly GCA_017654935.2). Classification (NCBI taxonomy): domain Eukaryota; kingdom Metazoa; phylum Mollusca; class Gastropoda; order Neogastropoda; family Raphitomidae; genus Phymorhynchus; species Phymorhynchus buccinoides. The sequence continues at coordinate 65,303,500 of CM065682.1, read as the reverse complement.
TCATGGATCCCGCGTCATGTGAAATGTTTGTGTTTGGAGAATGACTTACAGCATTGAAATGCATTTCTTGCTTGACAATGTTTTGAGGAGTGCTGCCAGATTTTGTTATGTCATTGTCAATGCACCTTATGCTGTTTGTGTTTCTTATTTCCTCTTGAGATCTGTTGTCTTTGAAATACCTGTCTTCCAGGTTGCCTTCACCAGGCAACATTGCCGGATATGCTGAAGAGTTACTGTGAATAGGTTGATGAATTCTTTCTCTGAAGTTGGCAGAGTTCAACCCTCTCAACTGGTTGTCACTGGAAATGTGACCCTCGGGTGACTGTATCACATCTGTTTTCATTCCGGCAAAAGCACCGAAGGGAGGCAGTATGCCTGGTGGTGCCACACCGCCGGAGAGCAAACTGCCTGAAAATGGAGAAGAGTGGAAGGATGCTGCTTGACATGATGCAGTGTTGCTGAACGACTGTTGGTGCGACGCAAACGACACAGTACTAAGTAAAGACACGGTTCCACACACAGCACTGTTCACTTGCGCATGAAGACTGGCTTTAGTTTGTGGGGTTTTATGCTTAGATTTTGAAACGGAAGATGAGGGCATGGTGGGAAATTGATGTTGAGAAATTAAAAACTTGTTTCCTGAGATCAAGTCAGCAGTTTGGGACTGAGTTCCGTACACTTGGGAAGTAGCACCACTGTTGTGATAATCAAAAGTCAATGAGGGTTCCAAGTCCTGATTCTCATCGTGTAATGATCTATGAGGCCCCGGACCGGTCACTGTCTTCCCATCTGGCCCATTTAGCCACTGTGAATTGGATGGTGGTGGTGATGATGATGATGATGTTGATGCCGACTGATGAGATGAATTCTGTGATTTGCTTTGAAAGCTTATGTCAGCATGGTTATTCACTACATTTGATGTGGATGAAGAGAAACTGTGTGAATGATGCTGGGTGATAGGTGCTTCGTCAGATATAATCTTCACTTGTTGTCCATGGTTCGGACCAAGCTCTCTTAAGGTGTGCTGTTCAGCTGTACTGTCCGTCAAACTTAGATCTTGTGGGTGATGAAATTCAACACTTTGAGCGGTCTCTTGCGCTTTGCTCAGATATGTCTCGGTTGTGTTTGTGGATCCGTGACGATGTGTTTGTGATAACTGATGATGTTCAACACTTTGGTTTGTGTCTTTTTCTTGTGCTTCATTATCATAGTCACTGAATGAAGAAGCTTGCTGAGTTCCAGCAACAGCTGTCAAAGTTTGGGAGCTTTGCAAAGTCAGTGTCGGTGTGTGGTCCTCTGGATTTAAACCACTACCACTTTGTGTAGAGATGGTATTTTGTGAGAAAGTAGAACTGGTAACATCAGCAACATTACCGTACGTTCCATATTTCTGATTTGAGCTAAGAGAGCTGACTTGTAACCCAAAATTGGTAACTGTTTTTTCTGAGAACAAACGTTCACTATCTTTACTTTCACTGACAGGGGTGGGGAACTGTGACTGTACCCTGTCTGACTGGTCATTGGATGAACTATTTGAATGAGGTGAAATAGCGGAAGCTGGTACGTTGGGACTGGACACTTGGGAACTTGTCCTGGAACTGCTGTCCACTTTGTCTTGAGGAAAACCTGATGAAATGCTTCTGGGTCGTGCAACTGGGTCTGTGCCTGCACCTCCCTGGGCATTAGCCGCAGCAAACCGCTTAGCTTCCTCTTCTGCCACTTGGATGTGCTGAGGTTTGGCAGTTCGCCTTCTTTTGCATGGAGTGGCTGACCCTAGCATCTTTTCCCTCTCGATGATTTCCAAAATTTTGGACATGGAAACAGATTCTGCAGCCTCTTTTGATTTGCTCTCTGAACTGCCGGACGAAGAAGACACTGTGCTGGTTCTACTTGCTGGTCGTGAGGTGGATAACTCGGTAGAATCAGTTGACAGGCGTCGGTTCAGGGGCACGTTCTGCAGGGAGGTGGTGAGAGTTGTAGCAGTGATGGTTGTAGGGACAACGTGGCTACCAAAGTTTTGCTGCAGGGAGGGAAATGAACTACTGGTGCTGTATACCAGGTTTGCAGGGCTCTTTGTTTGAAACCCTCTAGTTTCTCTGGAAGCATCTGTATGCACTGTGAGATTATCTGGACACTGATTTACAACAGCAGAAGAATGTCTGTGATCAGTCATGGCTGCTAAAGAGGGAAAACAAGAGTCAGGATGGGAATACTGTGATGGGTTCTTGTCACCTTCCTCTCCTGAGCTCTTTTTGGGCTTCTTTTTCTTTTTGGCTTTTTCTGGAGCCACGTGCGCATCTGTAGTCAAAGCGCTATTGGGAAACGATTCAACAACACCAGGAGGGAGAGTTGCGGGTGGATAGTATTCCTGATTCACCGGCTGAGAGACCGGGCCATTCTCCAGCCTGGAGGAAGGATGCGGAAAGTGGTCTTCCGACTGGAAAGGCTGGCTGCCGTGCACCGGAGAATGCAAAGGTGTGGGAAACTGTTCATGAACAAACTCCCCTCCTTGCTGGTAATGGCTGCCCGTGTGGGGCAGGGGATTTCCGGGAGGCAAAAAGGTTCTGGGGTGGACAGAGAGTTGCACTGGCTTACCGCTGGTCGCCCTTGATCCGGGACTAGGGGCAGCAGCGTCGCTGGCAGGGAAGGCATAGGGATCCAGGCTAGGACTCTCCATGGGTGCGGGCTCCGATAGCCCCACAGCGTTTCTGTTGGGGGGAGGTGTGGCTACGTCATCCATCTTTCGCAGAGGGGATACTTGATGTACATGTAGATCGGGGCAACATGGAGTGACAACACTCCAGAAAACGTCACTTTGTCATGCTTTTCGTGTCACTGTAGCAAGTCACATAGTTTGAAGATGCATGCCCAAGCTGGGTGATGATGCCATCAGGAGGGCAGGCCTTTCATGGTACGCGATAACAACAGGCCAGGAACACTAACTGGCGCTGAGGTGAACGAAGTCTCTTTTGTAGAAAGCTGGCAGGAGTGTTCTTGGCTCTGGGTGCCCCATTCCCATTCCCTGAAAACAAAATAAGAAATACAAAGCAATCTTTAAAATAATGGTTTTGTTATTGGCTTTGAACTAAAACAATTCAAATTGTAAAAGAACAACAACTGTACAGCATGTCATGAAAAATGAATGTAACTAATTATTCGTTTACTAGACAGATTTTATTTGTTTTGATTGTCTGTTCCTTTTCAAAATAAAATTAATGAAAAAAGTAAGATCAGTGTTATGAGGATTTAACTATGCCAGATAAAAAAAAAGACAACAACAACAAATAAAGCATACAACAAATAACAAACATTGCATTATATTCTGAGTGTGTGTGTGTGTGTGTGTGTGTGTGTGTGTGTGTGTGTGTGTGTGTGTGTGTGTGTGTGTGTGTGTGTGTGTGTGTGTGTGTGTGTGTGTCCGTGTGCGTGTGCGTGCACACATTTAAAGGTCCATGTTATTATATGATTTGTTGTTGTTGTTATCGTACCCTGGCTAAAAGACTCTAGGGATCATCCCAACAGCCGAAGCACTTGAACACTATGATACAAAAAAACCCAAATGCAACAGCTAGGGATGAGAACATTACGTGTGTGACCAGTGTTTTTTATTTTTTTATTACCCTGCCACATGGGCAGCCACACTCCGACTTCAAACAATTTATATGATTTTGTAATTGAGATTATTCTTTAATTGTATTTAACGTGTTATACTTTATAGCATAGATGTAATTGCTTAATTGCTTATAATTCATTATCATAAGATGCAGATATCAAGTAAGTTTTAATAAATAGAAAGTCAACAAGACAAAAGACAAATCAGTAAACGTGGCATGCAAAAATTGAACGAAACAACTGAGGTTTGTGGAGAAATCTGACAGAAAGAAACAACACTTTTCTATCTAATTTTATTGATCTATCTATATATGCTGAAATCAAGATTCAAACACTAACACCAGACAAGCACCACACAGAAGAGAGATTGTGTTTGGCTAGAGAGAGGGTGTGTGTGTGTGTGTGTGTGTGTGTGAGTATGTGTCTGTGAGTGTTAGTGCACGTGTGTGTTTTGTGTATGTGAGTGAGCGTGTGTTTCTGTGTGTGCGTGCGCGCGTGTTTGTTCAAGTGTATGTTTTGTGTAAGTGTGTGTGCGTTTCAGTGAGCATGTGTTTTCTGTATGCTTGATGAAATGTGTGTGGGTCTGTGTGTGTATGTCTGCGTGCAAGAACGCGTTCACTCGCGTGCGTGCACGTACGTGCATGTGTGTCTGTTGTGCGTGTGTGAGTGCTTCAATGCTGATTGCAAAGCGCTTTGTGCTCGATAAAAAGCGCTATATAAGTGTCCGTTTATTATTATTGTTATTTGTTTCTGTTCAGGCTCACTGTTTGTCGTTTGTCTGAATACGGTTGAAATAAAACCTGTTTTATTTCTTCATTGGGAATCGTATACCTGACTCATTTTACAACACAAGCGTGCAACATACAATAAGACGCATGTGTTGGGGGGAAGCACCAGTACTGACAAGCAAGTCATAATCCATTATACCAACTTTAAAAATAAAGAAGTTACAAACAGTTTCAAACTACTGTAGTTTTATAACAAATTACATAGCCAAAAAAGCCTAATCAATGAAAGAGCATTAATAATGCAATAATGTTACTAACATTGTTAGTCAAGTGGTTTTTATATAGATTAAGATTAATATTAAAATTGTAGTCCCGTCGACAACTAAGGCCATGTCAGGGCTGTCACCATGTTAAATCTTATCACGCATTATATATATAGATAAAAGGATTTTTGATTCTAATAATGATGAAGAGATTACCATTTTATAAGAAAGAAATTTCAAACAGTAGAACCACTACTGTGGCTTTAACACTTTCAACAGGGTTCCCAGGGCTTGCAGCTATCCCCAAGTAAGGACCTTGTAAGGACCTGTAGGCCCTCCATCTTTTAGCCAACGATCTTGAAAGGAACACTTTCCCAGCATTGTGAACAATGTCTAAGCAGATACAGGGTTCCCAGGGCTTGCAGCTATCCCCAAGTAAGGACCTTGTAAGGACCTGTAGGCCTAAGGATAATGTCCATCTTTTAGCCAACGATCTTGAAAGGAAATTTCCCAGCATTGTGAACAATGTCTAAGCAGATACAGGGTTCCCAGGGCTTTCAGCTATCCCCAAGTAAGGACCTTTTGACATGTTGCCTAAGGATAATGTCCATGTTTAGCCAACGATCTTGAAAGGAAACAGCATTACGAACAATGTCCATACACATGTTTGATTGGTTCCCATCTTCTCTCTCTTCTGTCTGTCTGATAATCTCTATCTCTCTCTTCTCCCATCTCTGAACAATTTATCTACTCCCAGGGCTCAGCTCTCTTGTTTAGGCCTAAGGATAATGTCTCTCTCGATCTTGAAAGGAACACTCCCCTCTCTCCCTCAGATATACACGTTTTCTCGCAAAACGACACCAGGATAAAGAACTTTTTACATTCTATGACAACTCGCGGTTGTTGTTTAGTTATATTCTTTCAGGTGGAGTAGTGCTGTTGATGTTTCTCAAATGTTGCTTTCTGCGATTATTTCGAGTATTTTGCGTTTACCACAGGGCTGGGTGTAAAAAACTTGTATGTATACTTTATCTCATTACCCTAAGGACATAAATGAACCCTGTTTGTTCGTCTCGCTTCGTATTCCCTCAGGCCACTGCAGTCAAGGAGTAGAAATTCCTTCAGGAGACCCGATTTGGGCCCTTTTCAATAAATTCTCTTAAAAAATCCGGAGATCACAGTGACTTTATTTGTAAATAGTGGTTTAGAATTATCTTTAATCTTTTAAATGATATAGAATTTGAAAACCAACTCGTTAATTTGTGTTCAGCCAAATGAGTTTAAAGCAGCCACACCACTGTTGGGCTCAGGGGCATTTTGCCTGTTGCTAAAATACTAACAGCGTGTCAGCAACGGTAAACTCAGGCGTTGCTAGTATTCTAGCGGCGTGTTGCGAAAAAGTTAAACCGAAAAAAAGATGAGAAAGACTCAGAGAGCAAGGAGTGTGGGAGTTGGTGGAATGAGAGGTCCAATGAATGAGATTGTTAAAAAATACAAAAACAGGTGTATCAAAATATCCAGAGCTTCAGATTGTCAGCGGGCCCGGGTCATTGACCCATTGTGATGATTTGACCCCTCATTTTGTGCAGCCAGGGGTCATCTAACCCACGAAGTCTGCAATACAATTTAAGTTTAATACTACAGTGACACATTACTGACCCATTATTTTGGAAATTGACCCATCGTTTTCTACAATGGGGTCATATGACCCATGAAGTTTAAAAACAATCTGAAGCTCTGAAATATCTAAGAGAATGACAACTCATATAATATAAAACCACCCCACCCCCTGGCCTATCTAACCACCATTTCCCCCCCTATCTTGTTCACGTTGCCGTGCCTTTAACTGTTTTAATTTACCTCCATTTAGAAGGCTAGGAGAAAAAGAGAAAAAACGACTTCTAAAAAATGATGGTTTCAAACTAGAGCATTTTTTAAAATGATAGGGGAAGGGAAGAAAAGCAGAGAGGCGTAGATAATAGGGGAGATATCTTTCCCCATTTCTATTTGTTTGCCACAATGTCAAAGCTCAAAGCGAGGTGAAACAGGAGCCCCCCCTGTAATGACCGTCTTCTATTATTGGTCTCCTACCCTTCCTCTTGTGTTGCCAAGTAACGAAAAAAGGCTGCTGCTAATCAATAATGCCAGCATTCAGAATTCAAAAGCCTCTCTGATTCACTGCAACTGTTGAGCGCTTGGCCTCCTTGGCTCTCAAAATAGCTTATCTGAAATCGGCAGGGCCTTTTGTCTCTAAATGTGTAAATGTCAGGAACTGATAACCTAATCCGCTACAACAACAGAACAACAAGGCTGGGGATATTCTGGTGATCTTGTGTGTGTGATTAAAAACAATAAGCGACAAGGAGAGGGAGGGAGGGAGGGAGAGAGAGAGAGAGAGAGAGAGAGAGGGGGGGGGGGGGGGCTAGGGAGAGAGATAGAGAGAAAGAGAGAGAGAGAGAGAGAGTGAGTGGGAGAGAGAGAGAGAGAGAGAGAGAGAGAGAGAGAGAGAGAGAGAGAGAGAGAGAGAGAGAGACTCAGAGAGAGAGATGGGGGGGGGGGGGGGGGGGAGAGAGAGAGAGACAGACAGAGTGAGAGAGAGAGAGAGAGAAGAGAGAGAGACTCAGAGAGAGAGAGAGAGAGGGAGAGACAGACAGAGAGAGAGAGAGAGAGAGAGAGAGAGAGAGAGAGAGAGAGAGAGAGAGAGAGAGAGAGAGAGAGAGAGAGAGAGAGAGAGAGAGAGAGAGAGAGAGAGAGAGAGAGAGAGAGAGAGAGAGAGAGAGAGAGAGAGAGAAAGAGAGTGACAGAGAGACACACAGACAACAAACTGTTTATTTTATTAACTGTATTTAAAGACAGACTAAGCATGTGGAAAGGAGATCATAATATATAATGCTCTTTACTCTGTAAGATAATTGAAAAAAGGGCATAATTAAACATAAAATGAGATTTTGGCTTTTTTCAAGACTTTAAAATAACACGAAATTACTATTTTCATTACTGCCAAACAACACTGTTGTTTAAATGTTTCATTATGCCAAATTTATTTTTGTTTTCTCTCTGTCAGCCAAATAGAAAGACTAAATCACAGAGGTCTTTTCAACGTATACAAATATTCACACACACGAAAGCCTGCAGTTATTCTTTTATCTCAATCTTTCTGGTAAACAACAGATTCTTTTTACCTATCAGAGAAAACTATTCTGTTCTCAGCATAACGAAGGCAACAACAAGGGTGCTGAATATGATTAAGATGCTCCCCGTGGGGATACCGGGGGTCTTTCGTAAAAGCAGTTCCCCCACCTTCTGGAAGTTCTGTTCTCTCTTTGACTGCCTTTTTCCATTGCTTACTGTCATCTACTATCTTTCTGGCTTACTGGCCCATTCTCTTGCCTTTTCCCCCAAGAAATCTTCCAAGTAACTGTTCTCTTTTGAGCTCCCCCAAAATCGGAATGTGTCGGCTGTACGCAGCGGGGAGACCAGTGAAAACTGAAAATGGACATATACGTACTTTACCCATTATGGCCTTTTGGCCTGGGAACGCAGAAGAAGAAGAAGATTAAGATGGATGAAAATCAATTATAATAGCGCAACACCGAGTACCAGTAACGCCTAGTAACGGCAACGCCTAGTAACGGTAACGCCAAGTACTGGTAATGCTGAGTACAGCAAATTTGAAGCGATTCGTTTAAGAAACGACATAGTTATAAGGCCCCGTTTCCCGTTGGCGCTGCTCTGAGAGTGACGCGCTCTCCCTAGTAACGGTAACGCCTAGTAACGATAACGCGAAGTACTGGTAACGCTGAGTACAGCAAATTTGAAGTGATTCGGTTAAGAAAAGGCGGGGTTATAAGGCCCCGTTTCCGCTGCTCTGAAAGTGATGCGCTCTCCCTAGTAACGGTAACGCCTAGTAACGGTAACACCAAGTACTGGTAACGCTGCGGCTGAGTACAGCAAATTTGAAGCAATTCGGTTAAGAAACGGCGGAGTTATAAGGCCCCGTTTCCCGTTGGCGATGCTCTGAGAGTGACGCGCTCTCCCGATTCTCTTCAAATTTCCTGCCAGGCTTTGCCCCGGACATAGCAAGCCTGACAGCAAATTTGAAGCGATTCGGTTAAAAAACGGCGGAGTTATTTGTGAAAAGGTGAAGCGGCGTATAGCGTGCGCGTTTCTGAACCGATTCGCTTCTGGTTTGGCACATCGATAGTCACCGTCACCGGTCATCTACCTGCCAAATTCCGGTCATCTACCTGCCTCGGTTGCTGTTGACATCGCCCCGTTAGGGCTCACAGCAAATTTGAAGCGATTCGGTCGAAAAACGGCTGAGTTATAAGGCCCGTTTTGTGCTTCACACACACACAACTTTGCCTTTTTACTATATGATTATTTCTGGTGTTTATCTATATTTATCATAAAAAAGTCTTTTCTTCTCAGATAAGGAAGGTAACAATAGACAGAGCTAGACAGGGCTCCCAATCGTCCCGCAAAACAAGGGTCCCAGGGACTCCTTCACTTACAGTATAGAGGATCCTAGAGGTGGGATAGAGGGTCCCAGTGGCATTGCGAACACTAAA
>CM065682.1:65191826-65291826 GCA_017654935.2 Phymorhynchus buccinoides | reverse complement strand
ATTTTTTGGTTGAAAAATGGCTGGCGGTGAAAGGGTTAAATGTACCTGGGTAGAAAACAAAATCCATCTGCAGTATTAGTGATTCTTCTGTGTTATATCTAAAATGAGGTCTATCCTTACTTCCCAAAACTAAGACAATAGGGTCTTTAGATAACAGACCCCAAGTTGATGCCTTTTGGTGACATAGGTGTTAAATCACTGTGGTGCTAAAATGCGACTTTGGCAGTGAAAAGGTTAATATAACTTAAGGCACACACCCAAATTTTACACAACATTCAGATTTTGTTTGACACTTTGAGGTGACGGCGGTGGTGAAGTTGCAGACGAAGAGGGGGGAGATGGTGGGCAGCCTGTGGAAGGTGTTGGAGGGGTCCGGGAACAGCAGGCAGTAGTCCTCCACCAGGCGACTGGTCAGCTGCAATGACTCCGGGCTGTGGCAGGCCCGCTCCTGTGTAAAACCCAACTCAAACTGAGAGACAGCACTGGGACGGAGCAAACCAGGGAGACAACTGGAACTTAACTAGGCTACTGTTGCTGTGACGCCCCGAGGCCCTGTTCGTAGGACAAGGTCCTACAGTGGAGCCTCCCTTACAAGACACCCCCCCCCCTCCACCTATAAGATTCCCTCCCACTTAAGACCTATTTCTCTGAGACATTGCCCTTATTTGTAAGTATTAAAACTACCTCCCTTATACAACTCCCTCCCGTTTAAGACCTCATTTTGGATTATTTTTGAAGGTCGTAAAAAGGAGGTTCCACTGTATTGAAACTGAAAATGTCCTATTGTGCTCCCCCACTTGTCAAGACAAAATATCTGATTGAAATTGCTCCGTTTGATTTCTGCAAGAATCACAACATTTTGTTGTACTGCTTTTCTTGATTCAGGACACTTTTTTCTATCACTTTTCCATCCTCAGTGCATCACTGCTGCAGGGATCAAGTCTAGTATATCTAATTGGATTAGTCTTCCATTTTGGATAGGGTTCTGTTGCAAAGAAGAAAAAAAGAATACATGAATCTTTCTTTTTCTTCTTCAATCACTCAGACAGTATCCTGTTATATGAGCGCAGATGTATAATGCTGCCGTCATGCACCTAACTAAAAAAATAGGCCCAGCATGTCCGTCTTCGGCTGGAGAAAATCTTTGTAACTGTTTCTTGAAAAAAGGCAGGAGAATGGACCAGTAAGGCAGAAAGAAAGCAGATGACACAAAGCAAAGGGAAAGGGCTGAGTCAAAGAGAGTAACTAACAGATTAGAGGAAGTTACAAGCACAGAACTTACAGAAGGTGGTGGAACTATTTTTATGAAAGATTCCCCCGGTATCCCCATGGGGGTGGGAGGTGGGTGGGGGGACATGAATCAAAATAACAAACTTAAGCACAACCTTCCAATGGCCAACTCATGACGCATGATTTTCTTAGTTGGGCGTAGTGAGAGAGAGAGAGGGATGGACTCATCTCCCCCTCTCTCACTACGCCCAACTAAGAAAATCACGCGATAAGCCCCTACTGGTTTGACTGCCCCCTGGCGGTCAAATCCGCGTCATAAGTTGACCATTCTACGAATGAGTGGTTTCTAATCTCCTCAGCATGTTAACTCTTTCTACCCCATCCGTGCAGCTGCATTTATCTCCCCTGGCCCAGCTGTGCGGAGAGCTCTGAGCCTAGCTATAAAATGTTTAGAAAAATTGCTATAACTTTGAAACAATTCACTGTATTGCTTTACACTTTTAAAGTGTTATTGTCGAATGCGTGTTTTAAAAGTTTACAAAGTTTCATCATATAGTAATTTGGCAAGTGTCCCGTGTGTGTGTCTGTGTGTCTGTCTGAAACACGAAACAGGCCTTATAACTCCGCCGTTTTTCGACCGATTCGCTTCAAATTTGCTGTGAGCCCTCACGGGGCGATGGCAACGGCAACCGAGGCGGCCGTGTCATTTGCGCGGTTCGGCAAATGCGCGAAACGCGCATCCGACGGCCTTTCGGCGCCCGTAGCTCCGGTGTTTCTGGACCGATGGCCTTCGAATTTGGCAGGTAGATGACTGGGGACGGTGACTATCGTTGTGCCAAACCGGAAGTGAATCGGTTCAGAAACGCGCGCGCTATACGCCGCTTCACCTTTTCACGCATAACTTCGCCGTTTCTTAACCGAATTGATTCAAATTTGCTGTCAGGCTTGCTATGGCCCGGGCAACGCCTAGCAGCAAATTTGAAGAGAATCGGGAGAACGCGTCACTCTCAGAGCAGCGCCAACGGGAAACGGGGCCTTATAACTCCGCCGTTTCTTAACCGAATCGCTTCAAATTTGCTGTACTCAGCGTTACCAGTACTTGCCGTTACCGTTACTAGGTGTTACCAGTATGGTGCATTGCCAGTACTAAGCGTTGCGCTAGTGACTTTAAAATACGGCCTATACTAGTTCTAAAATTAACTTTTTTACACACAAAAAACTAGCAATATAGAAACTGTTTGTTCTTTATGAAATGATTGAAAGTACAGCTTTCTACTTCACCTACATTCGCTAAAAGCTCGATACAATCGCTATTTTTGTCATTATAATAGTCTTAAATCAATCCAAACACAATTTTTACTTGCCATTTTATCACTCCGACATAATACGTATCAACCCATCATCGAACAAAATCAGCAAAAATATGAAATATCTGTTCCAAAATCGATCAAATCTAAGCATGACCGGAAAGGAAGCGTCTGTAAACAGGCTGAAGCTACCAAAGTGAACAATTTGAGGATGAGAACGAAGCTAGACGCTTCAGTTTGAAGATGGGTTTGTATTACGAGTTAACTCGTAAACGGGCAGATATGGTTGGCGAGTTTACGAGTATACTCGTAAATGGGGTAGAATGAGTTACAGCTGTCTCACCTGCATCCAGATGGCAGCGCAGTCCAGCACGGACATGCAGCTGACAGACAGCGCCATGGACACCATCTTGTTGAGCAAGGTGTTGGCCTGGTCGTCTCCCCTGCTGCCGAACATCAGCTGGAACAGGCGGTACTTGTGCTTCTCCGGGGCCGCCTTGAAACAGTCGCACAGCAGCTCCAGCAGCTGCAGCTCTTGGAGGGCGCTCAGCACCTGCCCAGGGCACAGCAACGTACTGAGTAAGCAAAGGGAAAAGGCAGAGCAGGGCTCCCCATTCTGTGCGTCAAATGTGCGTGACAGACGCATTAAAACTTCGTACTGGGGGTGAAACGACGCACTATAATTACTACTCAAGGGTTATGAGATGCACTATAAATCTGCCGAGTGCGTGACAGACCTGGTTACTCTACGATTTTGGCGTAGCATGCTACGAAATTAGGGTGTCTGCTACGCAGCTACGACTCGAAATAGCAAACTCAGCATTTTCATTACCGGCAGCTTTGAATTTCGAGCGAGCGTTGTCAAGGACACAGATCCGTTCAGTTTGAGGCAAAGTGAGGCCGCCGTGTTTTCCAAGTCTCAGTGCAAGTGTACTAGGCGACCTACTTCAAAGCATCACGCTTTTTGCCAAAACATTTTTGTCAGTGAGGCTGGTTTGGCTGACTGCGCTAAACACTGTAAGGGGCGCACAAAGATCTGGTGAGCGTTTTGAAAGGAAGCAGTAACTTCCTTCAGAACTTCATTGAGAAGAAGAAAGAAGAGTCGAAGCAAGGTCTGCAAAATGACGTCACCAGGGCCGAAGCCATGATGTGCATGCTGATAGCGCGGTCCAACTTGCCACTTTCATCAGCTCACAAAGGTGAAGGTCAGGTCATGATAGTACTTGATCATTCTAGACTGGTTGATTTTTCACCCTCTATAAGTTCACCCTGGGGGTGAAGAGACCCTCTATAGCTGCTTCCTGGGGGTGAAAATACCCTCTATGGTCAAGCAAAATGGGGAGCCCTGCAGAGTCAAAGAGAGTGACAGATTAGAGGAAGTTACAAGCACAGCTTCTGTTACTAATGTTTCAGACCACCCAGTGGGGATACAGTGGGGATACCGGGGGGGTGTCTTTTGTGTAAATAGTTCCCCCACCTTCTGGAAGTTCTGTGCTTGTAACTTCCTTTGATCTGCCACTCTCTTCGACTTGGTCTTTTCCCTTTGCTTACTGTCATCTACTATCTTTCTGCCTTACCGGTCCATTCTCCTACCTTTTTTCACGAAACATTCTCAAAAATAACTTCCTCCAGCTGGTCGGACTTGCTGGGCCTAACTATTTTTTTCGTTAGGCGCATAACGGCAGCATGACGCATCTGCGCTCACAACTGACAGGAAACTGTCTGAGCGAGTGAAGAAGAAGACAGTGTTTCAGAAATAAACGGTTGCTGTTCTTGAAATGCATTTAACATCTGATCAGTGCTCAGACAAACAGCTTCTGTTAACCCTTTCACCGCCAAAGTCACATTTTAGCACCACAGTGATTTAACACCTATGTCACCAAAAGGCATCAAATTGGGGTATATTATCCAAAGATCCTTTGTCTTAGTTTTGAGAAGTAAGGATACTCCTTATTTTATATATGTCACAGAACAATCCCCAATACTGAAGATGGATTGTGTTCTCTACCCAGGTAAATTTAATGGACATTTTTGGCTGATATATGGCTGGCGGTGAAAGGGTTAATAATGTTTCAGTAATAAACGGTTGCTGTTCTTGAAATGCACTCAGCATCTGATCAGGGCACAGACACACAGCTTCTGTGATGTTTCAGAAATAAACAGTTGCTGTTCTTGAAATGCACTCAACATCTGATCAGGGCACAGACACACAGCTTCTGTTAATAGTGTTTCAGAAATAAACAGTTGCTGCTCTTGAAATGCACTTAACATCTGATCAGGGCACAGACACACAGCTTCTGTGATGTTTCAGAAATAAACAGTTGCTGTTCTTGAAATGCACTCAACATCTGATCAGGGCACAGACAAACAGCTTCTGTTAATAGTGTTTCAGAAATAAACAGTTGCTGTTCTTGAAATGCACTCAACATCTGATCAGGGCACAGACACACAGCTTCTGTTAATAGTGTTTCAGAAATAAACAGTTGCTGTTCTTGAAATGCACTCAGCATCTGATCAGGGCACAGACACACAGCTTCTGTTAATAGTGTTTCAGAAATAAACAGTTGCTGTTCTTGAAATGCACTCAGCATCTGAAACACAGCCTTCTTCTTCTTCTTCATTGGTCGCTCAGACAGATTCCTGTCAAATGAGCGCAGATGCGCATTGCTACCGTTATGCGTCTAATTAAGAAATAGTTAGGCCCAGCATGTCTGTCTTCGGCTGGAGAAAATCTTTGTATCTATTTTTTTTTTTTTAAAGGCATGAGAATGGATCATTAAGGCAGAAAGATAGTAGAAGACAGTAACTTACTGAGTAAGCAAAGGGAAAAGGCGGAGTCATAGAGAGTGACAGATTAGAGGAAGCTACAAGCATAGAATTTCCAGAAGGTGGGGGGGCTATTTGTACAAAAGACCCCCCGGTATCCCCATGGGAGAACACACAGCCTAAGATGTTAAAATCTCTTAAAATAAACTGCTGCAGTTTTTGAAAGGCACAGAGATTCTCATCAAGTTACATGTAGTGATTTACAGACACACACCTTCTTTAAAAAAAATACCTGAACCTTTTCACCGCCAAAGTCGCATTTTAGCACCACAGTGATTTAACACCTATGCCACTAAAAGGCATCAAATTGGCGTCTATTATCCAAAGACCATATTGTCTTAGTTTGGGGAAGTAAGGATAGACCTTATTTTATATATGTCACAGAAGAATCCACAATTCTGCAGATGGTTTTTGTTCTCTACCCAGGTAAATTTAATGGAAATGCTTTGCTGAAATATGGCTGGCGGTGAAAGGGTTAAACATAACTGTTGTAATTCTACAAAAGCACTCAGCTTCCATTCCATGCCAGAGATGCACAGCCTTCGTGGCTACTCCATTTGTGATCAAATAACAGACAACACAGCTTTCACTATGACAATTTAAACAATGTGTTGTAGTCTTGCACCGTAGCTTTTAAAGATCCCCCCCATGAGATCAAGGCACAAACACTCTGAAGAAAGAAGAAAAATCTGTTTAACGTCCTCCAGTCTGAAACAGACACATATAATAATAATAATAATAATAATAATAATAATAACATATGGGACATTAGTAAATATAAAGATGGTGGCAATGCCCGGAGGCAGTGCAACACCACGAAAGTCACAAATTTTTAATAATACAGATATTATTTTACAAACTCTGTTTTTGTTAAAGCATCATAAAATAATCGACATTGATACATCATTACAACTTCTATAAAATAATCGATATTAATACATCATTACATAGTTAACTTCTATAAAATAATCGATATTAATACATCATTACATAGTTAACTTCTATAAAATAATCGATATTAATACATCATTACATAGTTAACTTCTATAAAATAATCGATATTAATACATCATTACATAGTTAACTTCTATAAAATAATCGATATTAATACATCATTACATAGTTAACTTATATAAAATAATCGACATTGATACATCATTACATAGTTAATTTATATAAAATAATCGATATTGATACATCATTACATAGTTAACTTACATAAAATAATCGATATTAATACATCATTACATAGTTAACTTCTATAAAATAATCAATATTAATACATCATTACAACTTCTATAAAATAATCAATATTAATACATCATTACATAGTTAACTTATATAAAATAATCAATATTAATAAATCATGACATAGTTAACTTGGCTATCAAGTAAAGCTGGATGTATCAAATGATGACAGGAGATCAACCATGTCTGTTGATGAATCATCATAACCTCCATGAAACTGCTGAACAGCTAAAGGGAAACAATCTAAAAAATTGGGTATCTGATTCTTAGCCATTGTACATGAGATTTTGTCCCTTTACTTACGTGCATGCAGGCAAGCACGCACACGCGCAGACACACACACACACACACACACTCAGAGAGATACACACTTTAAAATACTGACTTGAATAGTGTTCAGTTTTGTGTTTATACATGTGTATACTTAAACACAAAACTGAACCCTTGCCTAGTGGAGCAAATTTGAGGGAAAAAAAGTTCTTTAAGAGTACGTAACTGTGGCAAAATGGTTTGGTGATATATCCCTCTTTATTATTTTCAAGCAAAAAAATGCGTTTTCAGGAGTTATTCCCATTGAACTGATGATGATTTCAGACACAACATCACCTCTATTTATTTTAAACTGTACAGAGGGGTTATATTGGATGGAATAGGGCAGAAATCATCTTTAAAATGAATGTATATATACATACACAGGTTTGATTTAGTCTCCTTCAAAGTCATCATCATACCCTTTAATTTCTAGGTTTAGAAAATAGAAAAAACCCATAAAAAAGTTGGTAAAGGTCAAGATGTGCCACCCCCCCTACCTATCTCGGTTAATTGTATTTTTCCGTTATTGCCTTTCTTACCATACATAAAGCTGTATTTTAGGAACATTTTTAGCTAATAACCTTTTTGGAATACTAACCCTAACCCTAACCCTAGCCCTAACCCTAACCCTACCCCCCACCGTATAAGACGGAAAAACGCAACGAACCACAACTGTGACAAATCGCGGTGTACTGCAGTACATAGTGGGGGGTAGGGTTAGGTTTAGGGGTAGGGTTAGGGTTAGGGTTAGTATTCCTAAAAGGTAATTAGCTAAAAATGTTCCTAAAATACAGCTTTATGTATGGTAAGAAAGGCAAAAACGGAAAAATACAATTAACCGAGAAATGCATGGGGGGTGGCACATCTTTACCTTTACCAAAAAGTTTCAATACTGCACATTTTTCATTTCCATGTTTTTGTTTAACCGATAAAAGTTCTAACAAAAACTTCTATGGTCACCTTCACTCCTTGCACAGTCCTCTCAAGTCTCACAAAATAATTTAGTCAAAATATATGCACTCTTGCCTCTATCTGCTTTAAAGATCCACCCGATCACGTGTCAAAATCACGGGATTCACGTGTCTTCCCTCTTATAACTGGAAAGAAATCTTGTTTTGACCAAGTCTGACTCCCATATAAATTCCCCAAATTGAAAGCGACACATCAGTTTAAAGAGCAGCCTCAATTTGAATATGGGGAAATTCGAATGTGGGTCACAGGAACCCAGAAAAAAACAAGGGACGTAAAGGTGGCGCGTCACGGGGTCTTTAATAACACTTTTTTATTTTTTTATTTTTTACTTGTTATGTATTCTTCGATGTTCTTGGTTGTCCGTTGCATGTCAACTGGCAAGAGGGGAGTAAGTATTATATCGAGTACACATGCATTGCTTTAAATTAATAAAAGAAACAGTCACATAAGCTCTAAAAATAAACAAACACATGGCAGAGTAATTGGTAGTGAAAGTCTTTGCATAAATACAGTGGGAGCATAGAGTGATAGAGTGATGTCTTGGGTGAATGTATTCGCGCATGGTACTTGAAGAGTTACTTGGTATTTTGGTATATTTGGTACTTTATTGTCATAGAGGTGTCTCTGTGAACTTCGGGCTGCTCCCACCAAGTGATGCAAGTCACCTTTATAAACTTTATTCTTTGCAGTCATCCTAAGTCTTCCAAAATGTTGCTATTTAGCCTATTTCTGCTTTACATATAAGATCTAAGTCACCCTTTCTTTGCACAGCACCCCTATTCCTAAGTCTTACAAAATAACCTAACAAAAATGTGCTATAACTTATAAGTATAAGCCTATTTCTGCTTTAGACATCAATCAAAGAAGATCCAAGTCACCTTGACTCCCTGCACTGTCCTGAAGTGGACGAAGGTCTGGCAGATCTCCTGTATGATGCTGTCTGGCCCCCCACTGAGGCCAGGGATTGCTGAGCCTTCCTGCGAGGCCAGCGTGGACACGATGAACTGCAGAGCGTCGCGGGTGCACTCGGGAAAGTCGAGGCGCTGCAGCCGCATCATGACACCCGATATGGAAGTCATGGTTTCTGCAATGAAAAAAGATCCCCCCAAAATGTAGTTGATTTTAACTTAAACTTTAAAGACATTGTTGTCCGAGGCCAGCATCATTCCTGGCCAATGGTTACAAAAATCTATATGAAATTAATAGAGCCAATAGAGGGAAAAAATCAAACAAACAAAATAAAACAACTCAACTAGTGTTTGCGGTTCAATTTCAACAGCATTACTGGGGTCTCTCTCAGTCTCATGCATACCATTACGAGTGGCAAAATTAAATCATGCCTTCTATTTGATCAAGGAAAATGAAATAAGCCAGGAGAACTATCTCCAATACAGCCACCAGAGCAGCTCATTTTATGAGAGAGAGAGAGAGAGATTCAGAGAGAGAAAGAGAGAGAGAGAGAGAGAAGAGCTGGGGCATGGTTTTCCACCCCGGCAAATGCAACACCTTGAATGTGACAAGAAGCAGAAAGACCAGGCAACTTGGCTACCAACTTCACGGTCATGTCCTGTGGGCAGTGGACTCCATTAAATACCTCGGAGCGACGCTAACTAACGGAAGACCTCAGCTGGAGAAAGCCTCTGCTGTCAAGCCAACAAGACCTGGGCTTCTTGCGGAAGAACATTAAGGTCAGCTCCCAGACCATAAAGGGAGTTTGCATACAAGTCGTTTGTACGTCCTGTCCTGGAGTACGCATCAACTGTCTGGGACCCTTACCAACAACAGGACATCGACAGACTGGAAGCAGTCCAACAGCGTGCTGCTCGCTTCATTGCACCTGTTAGCCAAAAGACCCAGATATAGTGTCACATTGGGTGTTCGCTGTACAGGGCCTGACTGGCTGCCCGGGTCACAACTCACATAGTTTAAGCTTTTTAAGGCGCTGCTTAAGTGACAAAATAGTCACTCAGACGCAAAGATCACATGGTTGGATTTTAAACTGTGATCTTATGTGCTCAAATTTTGATGTGGTGACAGCCCTGAAATGGTCGTAGCAGTCGACGGGGCTATAAACAACAATCAATCAATCAATCAAAACTCAGACGCAAGGAAGAGAGAGAGGGAGGGAGAGAGAGAGAGAGAGAGAGAGAGAGAGAGAGAGAGAGAGAGAGAGAGAGAGAGAGAGAGAGAGAGAGAGAGAGAGAACTGGATCAACATCCCAGACTCTGGAGGTGAGCCGGCATCAGCTGAGCTTTCACTGACTCAGCCACAACCCAGCACTGAAACCTTCAACAAACTTCCCTACCCCAGTCCCTCCATCTTCACCCCCAATTATTTTTACCCCAGTTGTTAGGGATCTGTTTGTTCTGTCTTTTTGGTTGGGGCTTGGGCATTGCCTTATGGAGTGTCTAGGGTAGGCTAGTTCCCAGCTTGCTGGGGGTGAACGTGAAAATTAGTAGCTACCGGCAGCTCCCTGTAGTTTTCCCCTTCCCAGCCCAGAGTTTCCGTTGCTTGTTTTTTCCTAATGATTCTAAGCCAATCTGATAGTTTGTATACATACAATGATACATACATGTGCATTCACTTTTTCTTCCTATCTCTCTTCTGACTCTTTTTGTATGGTCACCCCCTAAAGTGTGTACACTTACTTCTATATAAAGAAGTTGGTCACCACCACAGAAGAAGGAGAGAGAGAGAGAGAGAGAGAGAGAGAGAGAGAGAGAGAGAGAGAGAGAGAGAGAGAGAGAGAGAGAGAGAGAGAGGGGAGGGAGAGAGAGAGAGAGAGAGAAAGAGAGAGAGAGAGAGAGAGAGAGAGAGAGAGAGAGAGAGAGAGAGAGAGAGAGAGAGAGAGAGAGAGAGAGAGAGAGAGAGAGAGAGAGAGAGAGAGAGAGAGAGAGAGAGAGAGAGAGAGAGAGAGAGAGAGAGAGAGAGAGAGAGAGAGAGAGAGAGAGAGAGAGAGAGAGAGAGACTCAGAGAGAGGTGACAGTCAGTGGGCAACTTTAAAAGCTCATGTCAGCGTCTCAACCGACTAAACCTACACTTCTTCTTCTTCTTCTCTTTGCTTTGGACCCACGATCACACAGTCTTAAAACGAGTTATCATTCCAAGACTAAAAATTACTAAAAAAAAGACTGAAAAAGGTGGGGTTGGTTCCATTTGAAAAAGGGACTTTAGCGAAATTCTTTGATAACTAACAATCAGATATTCGTTTGCGTCGAATAACAATAATACATACAGTGATGCACACTATTTTTCCTTGAAAGAATGTCAGCACGTCTTGTTGAAGCTTCCAAAGATTCGGATCATCATGGTCTTTCCTTTTCCTTTCCACCATCGAGAGTAAACTCCCTTTGTGTGCAAAAGGCTGAGGCCAAAGGCCACAATTAGCTTGAGGTTATAGTGAGGTAGTGAGTATGTTTCTGCATCTGCTTCGCATAATTTATATGGTTGATAGGTCCACACAGTGGTTTAATCATCAACGAACTTGGGGAGAGCACGCCCTAATCTAAGTTTTGATGACCCGGCCAGCCAGCGCACGTTCAACATGCAGCCAGCATGATGCCAAATTCAGCTGCATCATATCTTTGTTTTGCTTCTGTTTATTTATGGGGGATGGGGTGGGAGTATGGGTGTAGGGAAAGAAGGGGGGATGGGAAGAAGAAGAAGAAAAATGGTGTTTTACTTCCTCTAGGTCTGGAACAGACACATATGGGACATTTAATTGTAAATACAAAGATGGTGGGAACAATACTGGAGGCAATGCCCGGAGGCAGTGCAACTCCAGTAAAGTCCCATTTTTTAAAAACAATACAGATAGGTGTTTCGGCTATAGTATTCTAAGGGGGGGGGGGGGTGTGAGAAAGGGGCAAGGGTTGTTGGTGGATGGTTAGGGGCGGGGGTGTGTGTGTGTCTGCGTGGTGGGGTGGATGGAAGGGTTTACTTCTTAAAGGGAACATTAAGGCCAAAGATGAGTCGGCCTTAAATTAATGTTTATGTATAATAAACAATCACTATGAATTTCTTTCTATTCAAAAGTCTTTCAAATAGAAATAAATCAACTTCAAAGTGCAGAATTGTAGGCCGCAAAGGCGTCACCATGTTGCCACTGTTAAGAGGCAGACGTAACTCGTTAGGAGAGCCTCAATATCACCCGTGATGCTAAAAGAAAAGAAAAAAGAGTAAGTCATAAAAAGAAAATGTTGTGAGCAAAAGTTTTGGATACACGACCAGATCAAAGGCCCATGGCAGCGATCTGCTATCATACATATCAAGAGTAGATAACCCCTGAATATGACGTCACACACTCAGCTTACCTACTATGACTAGGCAGTAAACCCAAAAGGCATAGTACTGGTACATGTATAGCATACATGCGTGCATGCATACGTGTATGTGTGTGTCAACTAGGTCAGAGAGAGAGAGAGAGAGAGAGAGAGAGAGAGAGAGAGAGAGAGAGAGAGAGAGAGAGAGAGAGAGAGAGAGAGAGAGAGAGAGAGAGAGAGAGAGAGAGAGAGAGAGAGAGAGAGAGAGAGAGAGAGAGAGAGAGAGAGAGAGAGAGAGAGAGAGAGAGAGAGAGAGAGAGAGAGAGAGAGAGAGAGAGAGAGAGAGAATAAGTTTTCTTTATTGAGGATAACAGATTAAGCACCTTTGCTTTTTTTCGTCCAGTCCTCATGCAGAAAAATAGAAAATGAAGAAAAGAAACCAAGCATAAATACAAAGAACAACCAAAAGAAAACAAATGAGTGGAGAAAATACAATCTTAAACTAAAGAATTGTATGCCCCATCCTTCTTTAAGGCACACACACACACACACACACACACACACACACACACACACACACACACACACACACACACACACACACACACACACACACACACACACACACACACACACACACACACACACACACACACACACACACACACACACACACACACACACCACCTTCCCCCAACCTCCATACACAAAGTATCATAAGCATATAAGCATGAAGATACAAATAAACTCGGAAACAATTGAGAGAGAAAGAGAGAGAGAAAGAGAGAGAGAGAGAGAGAGAGAGAGAGAGAGAGAGAGAGAGAGAGAGAGAGAGAGAGAGAGAGAGAGAGAGAGAGAGAGAGAGAGAGAGAGAGAGAGAGAGAGAGAGAGAGAGAGAGAGAGAGAGAGAGAGAGAGAGAGAGAGAGAGAATCTCATTGCATTTCGTAAAAGAGAACAATATCAAAAGCGTCATAAATATATATATAAATTATAAAGAAAGGCATACGAGAATGTTGGAGAGATATGCATTATATACTTGTATGTAAATACATTCCTTCATACAGTTTGGATACACAAATTATGTCAAATATCTAACCAAAATTGACATAAATATATATTATATAGAAGCACATGTGTGCAAACATGGTATATTTTAAAGCAAAATAATTGAAAAAGTTTTAACTTAAGTAGATGAAAAGAATGGAATGGGAATATGTGCGAACTTTTTCAAAACATTTCAGGGGGCAATATTGAGGTATTAGAGTTATTCATCAGAAAATCGTAAAATATTTATTTAAACCTCTTAAATTTTGATTCATGTTTCAAGGAGATAGGAAGTATATTCCACAGCCAGCTTCCAGAGCAGACAAAGCTTGATTTATAAAGGGTGATGGTGGGAAGAGGAAGATCTAATTTATGGCTGTGTCGAAACTCATTGATAGTAAAGTTAGCTGTTAGCGAAGGTGGGGAGTTACCATTTTGTGCATAAGAATTCCTTTGTTATAAAGCAATCTGGACTTAAGAGGAAGAATGTTAGCAGACTTGTAGTCCTCGCTGGTTAAAGAAGACGATTTGTTTAGAGTTACCTTCATAGCACGTTTATAAACAGTGCCGGCCAAATCCCAAAGTGTGGATGCATGATCAATAATAGATTGAATAAATGAGCAGAAAAATATTTTACGGGTATGCAAATTTAAAAAAATGTTTAATCTTGTTGAGCTGATAGACTTTAGATGCAATTGTTTTGGAAATGGCATTTATATGTGGGGACCAGGAAAGATTGTGATCAATAGTTACGCCTAACAGCTTATGGCTTGAGACTTGTTCGACTTTGTCTGCATTAATGTATATGGGAGGTAATGATAAATAATTTATTTTTTGCCGTTACTGTCGAGTTGCTAACAACATGAATTTAGTTTTTTTTAGGATGTAGAACTAAATGGCTAAGGTGGAACATCTAGCTGAATAATCACGAAAAATCGAAAAGAATCATTAAACTTTGTGATGGACATTTTTAGGTAGAAACATGGCTGAATTGTTGCATAATTTAATTTATTTTGCACAATTTTGAGTACTTTTCGAGATATTTGCCCTTAAAGAGGGGGTTACAGCATGAATTTGGCCGCCATTTAGCCCTGAAATCACGTTTTCTACTTTCTGTGTAATATTCGAAATAATAAGCACCTCCCTCGCAATACGAAACAATAAGGGTACAGGCTCCCTTGATAGCGTCACTACAACATCCGGCAAGTCTTTGGAGAGTTTTTGTAATTTTGTAGCGATTTGGCTGTGATATTTTGCAAAATAATTTGTGTACTGTTGTAATACATGTTCTTGTGAACTTGGATAGTGGTTAGAGATGTCAACAGACCCAAGACGTAGGGGTAGCCGGCCAAAGAAGCGAAAGTTCAACGGAAATCAACACAAGAAAGTACGGGACGAAACTGAAAGTAGCAATGTAACAATGTTCGCTCAGTTGTGGACACAACAGTTGTATTATGAGAATGTATCAGAATAAAAATCTGCAAATGCCACGCCCCCATCATCCCCCTCACACCCACTGCAAGTTAAAGAAAGCTTGGAAAGGAGCAAAAAAGGCCAGTGTTGACCAGTCAGGTGACAGCAATAATGACTTAGAACAAGATTTTGTGCCATATGGGAGTAGGGTTGTAGTAAGGGTTTATGACCAAAATGGTCGCGCACCACAATGGTCGCCGTCAAAAATGGCCGCGGTAGAAAATGGCCGCAGTCAATAATGGTCGCTATGCCTATGGAATATGTGTGTGTGTGTGTAAAATGGATGCGCCCGTTTACTGGAACATACATACTGTCTATTGAAAATGTGTGTGTGTGTGTGTGTGTGTAAAATGGATGCGGCCGTTTACTGGAACATATATACTGTCGACTTTATCTTCTTATAGCACCGTAGGCTTTGGGTTGTTTCCAAACGGAAAGAATAACACTATGTAATCTTTTAACCGTTTGGGAACAAACCGAGCTGACGGTGCTATAAGAAGATATTGCCTATACTGTCTACCTGTCTGTCTGTTTCCCTGAATCTGTCTGTGGTGTATATGTCTGTATCTGTATCTGTATCAGGTACGTTGGCAGCACCCAATTTATGATATTAGCTGCGGCAATGTAGGTCATTCGAAGGAGTGGACCAACAATTTTTGTGTGTCACAGTCGGTCAAAAGTGTAGCTCTTGCAAATCTGCTGCTCGCTACTAATTACTATGAGAGTGTGTATTTGCGACAATCACAAATTTCACTCTTTCTTTACTTGAACCATTTACCTAACCCTAACCCTATCCCTAACCCTACAAAAAAGTGAAATTTGTGGTTCATGCTCAATGTTGCAAATACACACTCTCATAGTAGCGAGCGGCAGATTTGCACGAGCTACTCTTTTGACTGCGACATGCACTGCGTGCATGCGTGTAAGTATTTGTGTGTGTGTGTCTGCTCTCTCTCTCTCTCTCTCTCTCTCTCTCTCTCTCTCTCTCTCTCTCTCTCTCTCTCTCTCTCTCTCTCTCTCTCTGGTAGTGGTACTCATCATAAAATTATTTTATTTTTTAACAATTCATAATAACGCTTCTTGGCGCGGCTGTACGATCGATTTGCAAGCGATGCAATCGTCCATCATGAGCTACTTTCGACTGCTTGACTGCTTGAGATCACATTCGAACGCGACCATTTTTGACCGCGACCATTTGGGGCATGCACCGTAGTAAGTTACCTGCTTCTGCAAATTTACATGTCAGATGCTGTGTTATGTGTGTATACATGTATGTGTTGTTACCGGTCAAAAAGTTAGCTGAAAATCGCATGTTTTTGTTGTTTTTTGCAAGATATTTCATAAACTATTTGAGATATCTGTATAAACTTTTGCACACACACTCAGGGTACTAGTAGCTAGATTGCGGTTGAACCTCCAGATTGAAAGTACCTTTATATTTCTTCATCAGTTCATGCTATTATTTTTTTATAATAAATAATTTTTTGCGAAATCGGTCATTTTTGGAAAAACACACAGATGAGAGAATAATCTTGCCAAATTAATGCCTTTGGTTCATAAGCTAGCTATAAGGATTATAGATCATCACCAGTAAAATTCATGGACATGTTAAAACATTTTTGTAATTTGTATCACGTGTCATGATAAATTTTGACTTTCGTTACCACCATTTAATAATGATTTATGTGAAACTAAAAACATTTTCACACATTAACAACAATATGACCCCCCCTAAAAATACTTGTATTGAAAAGAGCAACCAATTCTACACAAGTGTGCCAATTTTCTTAGAGATATAAGGCCATCATATTTTTTCGTGATTTTAAATCGATTGCGTGCATTTCTCAGCTAGCTGTTCCGCATTAAGGTGTGTCCATTCTAAAAATAAATTTATGTTGTGCTGTAGGGTTTTGCATACTACGGTCAGGTCATTATTGCCTGTGTCAATAGTCATGTCGTCTGCAAATAGATCGCATGATGTCTTTATGGCCAGTGGTAAATCATTTTCATATAATGTAAAAAGTACAGGTCCAAGTATCGATCCCTGTGGAATACCGTATTTGGTTGGAAGTAAATTTGATAGTTTGTTATTTAAATATACTGTTTGCTGCCTATAATTATTGTTTAAGAACGATGAGGCCTAGAGCATTGGAAGATAAGTTGTAACATGTAAGTTTTTTTATGAGAAGATTATGGTTAGCAGTATCAAATGCTTTGGCAAAATCAACGAATATAACTCCAGAAAGCCATCTTTCTGTAAGTTTAAGTAAGGCTGTGTGGCAAGAATGTTTAGCTCGGAATCCTGATTGGTTTGGGTGAATCAAATTTTATTTATTTAGATGTAACAATAAACATTTTAAAATATGTTTTGATAGTACAGGCAAAATAGAAATGGGTCGGTAGTTAGATGGGTCGTCGGTTCTTCCAGATTTATAGAAAGGAATTATTTTTGCTTGCTTAAGAATTGTTGGGAAAGTATTTTTGTAATGCAGAGATTGTAGATGTAAGTGAGAGTATCTGAAATAACAGGCGCAGCAATTTTAAGTATTTTACTATCTAATCCATCTATCCCTCGGGTGGTAGACTGCTTTAAGTGCTTCAAAGCAAAGAATACTTCATGAACACTCACGAGAGTGATTTCCATTTCAGAATCTATATTCTTTTTTTTCCCGCAAACTCCTTTAACATTTCGAGATCATTATCTTGGGATAGTTCGTGAACTATAATCTTATTGAATATTAGCAACAGTAGAAAAATGAACGTTCAGTTCATCAGCAGATAAGTTGGTAATAGAGTTTAGGTGTGTGTTTGTATTTCTGTTCGTTAGTTGATTGATGGCTTTCCAAATATTTTTACTGTCTTTCTTTTGGCTAATTAATTCCACAAAATATTTCTTCTTTTCTTTACGAATAAGTGATGTTTACAACGTAGTTTCTTTGCTTTTTATAATCTTCCTGGGGGCTGTTAACCGCCGTTGTGTCCAAATTCCGCCGTTTTGTCTATAGACAAAACGGCGGGGCTAGATCCGCCGTTTTGTCCAAATTTGTGCACAATTTATGCATCCTGTGATTAGCTCTGTGCTTGGAGAATGTGAAATATAGCACCCTACCCCGAGCTTCTACCTATTTAGAAACATTGCAATATGTAAAAAAGAAAACCTTGCCTTGAAGACTTCTTTCTATATTACTGAGCACACGCTTTAGCAGTACTTGATATTTTTTCCAGTGTGTTGTACTTTCAAGTAGAAAAACAAAGTGACCAGTCATTCATTTTCTTTTCAGATCCGTTCATGCAGACCAAGACATATTTGATGTGAAACATGAGTGTTTATTTGCAACATCTTACTTATTGTCTTACACTTACAGTTAAACAAGATTGTTTCATGTCCTTGAGCTAACAGATTTTAAGTAATTAATGTTTTTGGATGTGGAGTTTAACCCATTAAATTATTTTCACAATTTTTTTCTTTATTTCATGCAATTTCAGGCGGAATCACAAGCCACCCAATGCTTGACTGGCACTATCAAAAAGAAAAGTGAAATCATCCCCAACAAAACAAGAGGACATTGCTTCCTTGTTGTTGCACCAAGTGATGGTGGAGCAGTTCAAATTGTTCAAGTCTTCAACATGTACCTACACAGTTCATTTCTGATTGAACGCACTGTTTCCTTGAAGGGATTGGTTCGAAAAGATCATCTACTCTTCACAAAAGAGTCAAGGTCATCGTTTGTAAAAACATACAGAGCAACACAGGAACAGTGTGAGATGGCTGAAGCCACAGCATTTCCACATGAGCAGCAGCGAGCATCATCGTCAAACAAAAGAAGTATTTCAGAAGCACTCGGGGAGGAGCAGGGGAGATCCACAGTAACCGCTAAAATTGTGAAGGTAATTTGTACTTCTTAGTTATTAAGTAGAGGTTCATATTTTTGTTTTACTCTTTCTGATTTGAATATAAAAAAATATATAGACTTTCTCATGTTTCAGCTAAACATGTATTAGAAACCTGTTCAGATGAAAAAGTATTAGGAGTCGCATTACAACAGCCATATAAACAAAGACAATATAATCTTGGGTTTAATGAGGCTTTATACTACTTGCTGGCACAAAAGAACAATAATTTTAGGCCCATACTGCTGATGCTCCCTGGTGACTAGTCACGAGCAAATAATTTTCTGTGGCTATGCACTACTAAAAATACCCTTGACAGAGATTGTAACACTCGCGTTGATCTGGTTTCCTAGAAGTCAAATCGGCAATTCCTCAAATTCTTTCATCGAAACAGAAAGCATGTGCCATCTTTTTTCGAATGGCTGTCAAATCGTTTGTACAGTTTTTACAATACAAGCCTTTTTATTATGTTTATTTTATACAGTTCATTCAAAGTAGTTTTACTCACAACAAAAGAAATAACACCAATTGTTTTGTTTTTTACTGCATTACAAAAAATAGTACACTTCCACTACAATGAATGACCTCCACCCATCCCATCCAAAAAGGTTACACTCTCCGGCATCTCCGCCAAGAACGAATCGCCGTTTTGGCAGTTTAATTTCTAATAAACCAGAGCAAAGTGAGTGTTCCAATCTTTGAATAGGCTGTGTTTCTGGTGATCTTGATGTGTTTCTGGCAAAAACACAGGGTCCACTTTTAAGCAATTTCATCTCAGGCTTAAATTGTGAGATATGTTTTTTGAATGCACATGAAGGCTGGTCTGTGACTAAACAAGGCTTGCAGATGTCTAGTAAGCTAAGGCACTCCCAAGAAAGTTTATGATTTCACATTTGAGCCAAACAAAAAGCGGTTTACATTTTATTTCTTCCAGAACCTCTATTATTGATTCAACAATGTACATAAAATCTTGCAATGTTTTATTGAATTTCACAAAGAATAGTTTTTGAAACGAATTAATAATTGATCGTGATCATACTTGGCGATGCTATATTTTTCTGAATAAAGCCACACAAAAAATGTATCTGGGGTTTCATCAGTTTAAAAAATAACGTAGGCTTCTTTTTTTTTACATTTGTGTTCAGGCTATATGTGTGAGTATATTGATCACATTAGCATTCTTCTTCTATCACTGACAGTTTTTTGTCAATTATGAGTGTAAATGTGTTATGCTGCTGTTATGCGCCTAAGTAATAGTTAAGCCGAGCACGTCCGACATCAGCTAGAAGAAATCTGTTTGAAAGTGTTTTTGTAAAAATAAAGCAAAGGAATGGACCAGTAAGACAGAAACATACTAGATCACAGTAAGCAAGCAAAAAAGGCAGAGTCAAAAATAGTAATAAAGCTACAAGCACAGCACTTCTAAAAGGTGAGAGAACTATTTTGCCAAAGATTACAGTATCCCCACGAGTGGACATTAGCTTTGTTGGCGAATGTTGAGTCACAAAAGTTTGCATAACAGTCCTTGACTGTGCCAAGCACATTGATTGTTTCCCTTGCATCATCTGCTCAAATTACTTCTTTCTTTCTTTTTTTTCTTCTTCATAAAAAAAAAGTTTAGCTTTGGCGGTAAAAAAAATATATGGTTAGTCAGGAAACCAGAAACAAACATCTTTTTGGGTGGACATAATTAATCAGCTAAGCTCTAAACAATAGAAGGATGTGCGTTTCCAGGTTAAACTGGTGGCAAATATACTGATCGCTAGCTCAACGCGCATGAATGACTAGCTTCATCTACCCAATTAGTTTCAAGTTTTAGCCACAGTTTTGACAAAAAATTGTTAGCATGAAATACATTTAAAGCACACACAAAATATTGTCCCACAAGTTATGTCTTAAGCATATTCCATTGTATTATATTGATGAACTATCAAACTGAACATATTTGTGTTTTCTGTTCATTGCTCTTTTTTCACATGCATGTCAGGTTTCTGAAACCTATGTTTTTCTCTGCACAATTACTGGGGATTTTCTTTTCAAATACAGATTCTAAAACCAGGTTCACATTAAATGCGCATGTTCTGTACAAAAAAAAGAAGAAATAAGTAGAAGAAAGAAGGATTAAAGCTTACGCAAATAGCCGTAATTCACACATGTGCGCAAATCTTTCCTCTTTGTTTCACTTATTTATGGATTGTGCATCCGCTTATGTGTGTACACAGCCTTAGTCTTTCAAGAAATGGGGAATTCGTATTTTATTTTATTTTATTTCAGTGTGAATTATCTCTTATTGCAACATTTCGGTTCAGTTTCTAGTCAGATGTATATTTTTTACTTCTGTTTCTCTTTTATTTTTGGACCCTCCTGCATGGCGTAGGATAAGGGAATGAAAGCTCCTGCATGGCATAGGACATGGAATAGAAAGCTCTTGCGTACGTGGTGTAAGACACGGGAATGAAAGCTTCTGCATGATTTGTAGGACATGGGACATGGTGGTGTAGATATGGGAATGAAAGCTCCTACAATGATGTAGGACATTGGGATGAAAGCTCCTGCATGGTGTAGGACATGGGGATGAACGCTCCTGCATGGTGTAGGACATGGGAATGAAAGCTCCTGCATGGTGTAGGACATTGGGATGAAAGCTCCTGCATGGTGTAGGACATGGGAATGAAAGCTCCTGCATGGTGTAGGACATGGGAATGAAAGCTCCTGCATGGTGTATGACATGGGGATGAACGCTCCTCCATGGTGTATGACATGGGAATGAAAGCTCCTGCATGGTGTAGGACATGGGGATGAAAGCTCCTGCATGGTGTAGGGCATGGGGATGAAAGCTCCTGCATGGTGTAGGACATGGGGATGAAAGCTCCTGCATGGTGTAGGGCATGGGGATGAACGCTCCTGCATGGTGTAGGACATGGGAATGAAAGCTCCTGCATGGTGTAGGACATGGGAATGAAAGCTCCTGCATGGTGTAGGACATGGGAATGAAAGCTCCTGCATGGTGTAGGACATGGGAATGAAAGCTCCTGCATGGTGTAGGACATGGGAATGAAAGCTCCTGCATGGTCTATGACATGGGGATGAAAGCTCCTGCATGGTGTATGACATGGGAATGAAAGCTCCTGCATGGTGTAGGACATGGGGATGAAAGCTCCTGCATGGTGTAGGACATGGGGATGAAAGCTCCTGCATGGTGTAGGACATGGGGATGAAAGCTCCTGCATGGTGTAGGACATGGGGATGAAAGCTCCTGCATGGTGTAGGACATGGGGATGAAAGCTCCTGCATGGTGTAGGACATGGGGATGAAAGCTCCTGCATGGTGTAGGGCATGGGGATGAACGCTCCTGCATGGTGTAGGACATGGGAATGAAAGCTCCTGCATGGTGTATGACATGGGAATGAAAGCTCCTGCATGGTGTATGACATGGGGATGAACACTCCTGCATGGTGTATGACATGGGGATGAACACTCCTGCATGGTGTATGACATGGGGATGAAAGCTCCTGCATGGTGTATGACATGGGGATGAACACTCCTGCATGGTGTATGACATGGGGATGAAAGCTCCTGCATGGTGTAGGACATGGGGATGAAAGCTCCTGCATGGTGTAGGACATGGGAATGAAAGCTCCTGCATGGTGTATGACATGGGGATGAAAGCTCCTGCATGGTGTATGACATGGGGATGAAAGCTCCTGCATGGTGTATGACATGGGGATGAAAGCTCCTGCATGGTGTATGACATGGGAATGAAAGCTCCTGCATGGTGTAGGACATGGGGATGAAAGCTCCTGCATGGTGTAGGACATGGGAATGAAAGCTCCTGCATGGTGTATGACATGGGAATGAAAGCTCCTGCATGGTGTATGACATGGGGATGAACACTCCTGCATGGTGTATGACATGGGGATGAACACTCCTGCATGGTGTATGACATGGGGATGAACACTCCTGCATGGTGTATGACATGGGGATGAAAGCTCCTGCATGGTGTAGGACATGGGAATGAAAGCTCCTGCATGGTCTATGACATGGGAATGAAAGCTCCTGCATGGTGTATGACATGGGAATGAAAGCTCCTGCATGGTGTATGACATGGGGATGAAAGCTCCTGCATGGTGTAGGACATGGGAATGAAAGCTCCTGCATGGTGTAGGACATGGGAATGAAAGCTCCTGCATGGTGTATGACATGGGAATGAAAGCTCCTGCATGGTGTAGGACATGGGAATGAAAGCTCCTGCATGGTGTATGACATGGGAATGAGAGCTCCTGCATGGTGTATGACATGGGAATGAAAGCTCCTGCATGGTGTAGGAGATAAGAATGACAGCGCCTGCATGGTATATGACATGGGAATGACATGGGAATGAAAGCTCCTGCATGCACACACATCACCACACCATACACTAACACACACATATATATATATGCACACACACGCACGTGTGCGCACACACACACACACACACACACACACACACGCACGCACATACACACATAAACACGTGCATCAATTAAGTGTTAAGGCTAACTTTTATTCCTATATAATATAAACCCTACAACACAACAGAAACTTTAGGAACATGCACACATAAACATAATGACACACACACACACACACACACCTACACACGCACGCACGCACGCACGCACACACACGTTATAACAAAGATATTCTAAAAGGGTATAAGCCCCAGGGGGTAACAAAATCATACAGTAAAAAGCCAAGTGTCCGTGTGTGTCTGTCTGTCTGTCTGTCTGAAATACAAAACGGGCCTTATAACTCCGCCGTTTTTCGACCGAATCGCTTCAAATTTGCTGTGAGCCCTAACGGGGCGATGGCAACGGCAACCGAGGCGGCCGTGTCATTTGCGCGGTTCGGCAAATGCGCGAAACGCGCATCCGCCGGCCTCTCGGCGCCCGTATCTCCGGCGTTTCTGGACCGATTGCCTTTGAATTTGGTAGGAAGATGACCGAGGACGGTGACTATCCGTGTGCTAAACCGGAAGCGAATCGGTTCAGAAACTAATAACTGATAACTCCACCGTTTCTTAACCGAATCGCTTCAAATTTGCAGTCAGGCTTGCTATGGCCTGGGCAAAGCCTAGCAGCAAATGCTGTCAGGCTTGCTGTGGCGGGGCAAAGCCTGGCAGGAAATTTGAAGAGAATCGGGAGAGCGCGTCACTCTCAGAGCAGCGCCAAAGGGAAACGGGGCCTTATAACTCCGCCGTTTCTTAACCGAATCGCTTCAAATTTGGTGTACTCAGCGTTACCAGTACTTGGCGTTACCGTTACTAGGCGTTACCGTTACTAGGGAGAGCGCATCACTCTCAGAGCAGCGCCAACGGGAAACGGGGCCTTATAACTCCGCCTTTTCTTAACCGAATCGCTTCAAATTTGCTGTACTCAGTAAGGTGCGGGGGGTAGTAGAACGGGATGAGTGAAGAAGATGGATGGAGGGAGAGAGACAAAAGTAATAATAATATTTCGCCGACCCGGCGAAACCAGTACTCAGCGTTACCAGTACGTGGTGTTACCAGTACGGTGCATTGCCAGTACTAGGCGTTGCGCTAGTATTAATAAAAGAAAGATAAATTAAGCTGAAAATAATTAAATCGAACACGGTTTCCCTTGAACAGCATTTTTATTTTATTTTTTTAGAGCTCTTGCATACCCGGCAGAACTCGATCAGTAGGCTACACGTTGTTAGCGACGCCGTGAGCACAGCGCTAAAATCTATGACATCACACTTCCGGTTGTTTATCCCAACGCTTCTGCATAAAGTCGCCACCGTCACCTGCGACCTTGGGGCACGTGCAGATAGGTCAACAGGAAGTGGTCATACCTCCGGGGGTCAGCAGACATGCGCAGAGCGGCGGATGCAGTGGGGGGTGCACACGCTCGGGTTACCTCACCCTATCTATCTGACCAGGTCGCATCTTCATGATTTGGGTGAGTTGTTGGGGATGGGAGGGGGGGGGGGGGGGGGAGAGGGAGAGAGAGTTCGAGAGTTCATAAGTTCATAATAATTATGCACTATTTGCGTGAGTGGGGAGAGAGAGAGAGAGAGAGAGAGAGAGAGAGAGAGAGAGAGAGAGAGAGAGAGAGAGAGAGAGAGAGAGAGACTTCATAATATGCACTATTTGGGTGAGTTGGGGGGAGAAAGAGAGAGGGAGAGAGAGAGAGAGAGAAAGAGAGAGAGAGAGACTGACACTTAATATGCACTACTTGGGTGAGTTGGGGAGAGAGAGAGAGAGAGTTCGAGAGTTCATAATAATTATGCACTATTTTGGTGAGTTTGGGGGGGGGGGGGGGGAGAGAGAGAGAGAGACTGACACTTAATATTCACTATTTTGGGGGGGGGGGGGGAGAGAGACAGAGAGAGAGAGAGAGAGAGTGAGGGAGAGAGAGATAACGGACAGAAAAATACAAGCTGAAAAGGAGAGGCTCAGAGATAGAGAGACCCAGTTTAAATGAGATGGAGATAGGTAGCGTATTAATTTTCGAGGGTCGCCTACAATGACTTTCTCAAACAAAACGAAAAAAAAACAATACATAATAAAGGAGCCATCTCTCCTAAGTTTGACCAATTGATATTTGATATTAATTTTATTCCTTCATTTATTTTTTTGTTTAGTTTTATTCACTCACACATTGGTTAATTCCTGATAGGTGATGGTAATAATTTCGAGCGTCGCCTACAATAATTTTTGTTAAAAAAACAAACGAAAAAAACTAAGGTTTGACCAATTGATTGATGATAATTATTCATTGTATTCCTTAATTTATTCTTTTCCATTCACTTACTCACTCGTTAGTTCCTGATAGGTGGTGTAATAAATACAAATTCCAAAGAAAAAAAGAAGCCAGAGTTTGACCAATAGACGATTTTCTGAAAAAAATAGGGGATGGCACTTCGTGAAAATTAGAGTTGCTTACCTCCATTACTCGGTCAAATACCATAGCAATAATGCAGCAATGGCGTCAAAACTTGAAACCGCAGGATGCCAGTCAGCGACTTGCAAACATTTTTTTTTTAAAGAAAAAATAACTAGGGGTGCCCAGTGGCTGCAAACTGATAAAGCTTGCAAAATGTGAGTAACAATATAAATGACATAATTTTTTAGAATGACGCACAGTGTTCTAAGCGCTGTATGTCTGCTCAAACACACGGCTACGGGAGCTGATCGTAGAGTGACTTCCCCTGTTTGACCGGATTGAATTAGGCAAGGTCACCCCCACACATCATAAAATTACTCCCCTTAATTATGTCCCAACAAATTCTTATTCATGGTTGATAATTATTCCTTTATATTTTTTTTTCATTCACTCACTCGCTCCTTCATTCCTGACGTTGATTTTCCCAGGGGTCGGGGGATGGGTGGAGGTGGTCAGCGATGGTGGTCAGCTATGACGACACATATGACGTCAAACAGCCCCCTGTGCATCATCTGTCCTCGACGGTCATCATACACCCGGGTGAGTACGTTGAAATTATTATCTTTTAGCACCAATGTTCGCTATGTTAGACCAATTGACATAAGCTAGAACACCAAGGCTACATCAAAATGTTATGTTCTGCGTAGTTATGCGGGGATTGTCTTTAGCCATGACCAGCTCCTAGCATAACATCATCAGTCCAAAATCCTCCGAAGTCGGAGTGTGGCTGCCCACGTGGTGGGGTGATCAAAAACGGTCATGCACGCAATGTTCTCATCCCTAGCTGGTGCATGTGTACCATAGTGTTCAAGTGCTTTGGCTGTTGGGATGATCCCTGGAGTCTTTAACTTAAGCCAGTGAAAAACAACACCACCACCAATGTTAATTTGTTCGTGTATAATCATCATTATCATCTTCATCATCTTTTCCTTCTTCTGCCATCATCATCATCATTATCTCCATCATCATCATCTCCGTGTGTGTGTGCGTGCGTGCGTGCGTTTGTGTGTTTGTATGTGTGTATGTGTACACACTTACGCGAACGCATGTGTGTGTGTGTGTGTGTTTTTAAAAAATAAACTTTGTGCAACGCAGGTGACGCAATCCGTGTGACGTGCATGTACAGTTCTAAGAGAGGCAACCGAGAACGAAACGCCACGATCTACTTCGGGTAAGGATCTGACGTAAGTTTACTGACGTAAAATTAATGAAGAAAGAACTGATACAATGCGAACCTCTGCTCCATTATAGGCCTTTAGGGGGACATCTCAGTTTCACTTTGCTTCAATCTTTTTTTCGAAGTAGGCCTATGAATATGTAAATATTACGAAGAATGAGAAGTAAGAAGTAACAGTTGGTGTAGCATAGCTAGGCCTTCACGGGACTCTTATCTAAAATGGCTACAGTCAAACTTCTATTTTAAGACTTCCAAAATGTCCGGAAAAATCGGTCGTAAATTGGAGGGGTCTTATAATGGAGGTTTTCACTGGCAGCTGTAGAAAGAAAAAGTTCAGCACAGTTCATACTCTCTTCTTCATGCACACTACATACATGTACAGTTCTAAGAGAGTGTGTGTGTGCGTGTGTGTGTGCGTGTGTGTTAGAGAGAGAGAGAGAGTTGCTTTGCATATGCACTGTTGGTGGTTGGTGTCACTCTTGAATGTTGTTTTTTGTTATCTGTTGATGAATAATTGATTGTAAAGCGCTTTGGGCTCATCTGAGGTAAAGCGCTATATAAATGTACTGTTATTATTATTATTATTATACAATGACATATTAAAACTGGAATTGGGTCTTTCCAACTCCATAGGATATTGCAGTTTCACTTCGCCGACTTCTTTTAATCACCTCCACTCTCTCCTCCAGTCAGACAGTGGTTTTCTTTTTCAAAGTCAGTGGTTTTCATGCTTTTCCTACGCTCTCCGCCATCTTTTCTACAACAAGGGAAGCGACTCCGCTTGTGGTTGTTTCCCTTTGCTCGAAGTCTATGCAGACGACAGTTTTGACAAAATAGCGGTCGTAAGTCGCGTTTTAGAGGAAGTCGTTTAAGAGAGGTCGTTTACATAGTAAAATGCATCCGTGCCAAAAAATCCGGTCTCAAATGAGGGGTGGTCGCTTAACAGAGGGTCTTAAAATGGAGGTTTGACTGTACCTTATTTTTGGTAGGGCTTATTCTAGTCACAGACACTTAGGCCTATCCCTGTGAAATTCGGGCTGCTCTCCCCTGGAGAGCGCGTCGCCACAAGCACAGCGCCTACATTTTATCTTTGTTTAGGAGGGGGGGGCAAGGTAAGGGGGGGGGGGGGGTAGACTTGGGAAACCTAGCTATCAATTTGGTCGTAGCAGGCAGCTGGATTTCTCCTTGCTTTTACCGACTTTTAACTGCCGTGGGATCTTTACGTGCGTAAAGCTTTATCTGAAGGAATCGACGTTCAGTTCGATTTTCCTAATCGAACTAGAAAGAAAGGGTGAGGGCGGGATTCGAACCCGCGGTCACTCACCAGTCACGCTGCAGCCTCGCATTGAATTTGGCAGGCGGACGTCTTAGCCACTCTGCCACCTTCGATCCTACCTTACGGGGCAAGGTCACACTCAACACACGAAACTTGACACACACAAAAATGTTGTAATAATGGGGTTAAACACTGTCACCAGAGTTATTGTTCTTTGCGTTTTCCTAGAGATTCTCCGGGGTTATTTTTCTTTAGGTTTCATGTTTGGCAAAACACTGCATACGATTTGACCCCAGTACGATACGAGTGTGACGATGTCTGTGAGTCATGATTCACGTGAAATACTTCCGTCTAAAGCTCTCTACTATTTTTCATTCACTATTCTCATCTAGACTGCAATGCGCGAGTCGAATAAAAATTAACGTCCGATATAAAAAATAAGATATTTTGTTTCCATTTTTTTCAGTCTTGCCGTTCTTACTGCAGATTGAGTACTTCATCCTCCATCGTTTGCTATATTTAACACTAATTCTCATCCATTTACATAATTAAGCACATGCATTCAATAATAGTAGAAGATAAATTGTTGTATGGGAAGCTATGAACGTAGGCCTAGTGAATGTAACTAGTAGGATTTCATGAGAATAGTTTAGACAGTAGAATTTCACGTCAATCATGCCTCACAAATGTCACAGTCGGATCGTAGTGGATCAAATCGTATGCAGTGTAGCCGGCCCTGCAGAGTTGTCAGATATAAGGGAGAAGGCAGGGGAAGTAACTAAAGGCGTGTAGTCAGATTCTATAGGTGCAGGAGGCACTGCCCAGTGTGACAATGATGGTGATAATGATGATGGTGATAATGATGATGGTGATGATGATGATGACGACAATATAAGTTATTTGGATTTGGGCATGGTACATGACTTTTGTGATGTCAAGACCTTGTTCTTTAGCATACGAGAGCTTCAGCTCGAGTATGCTAAAGAACACGGTGTCGAGACATCACAAAAGTCATGTACCATGCCCAAATCCAAATAACGTATATATACCGATCTTACCATTTGTATAAAAACAGCAGAAAATCACAAGGCATTGAAGAGGCGAGATGCGCCTCCATGTAGATCTGAATCATAGCAACCGCTGCACCAACATAGCAAAATCCATTAATCCACAAAGAATATAGTCCGCAGTTTACAAGGTTGAGAGCTATTTTAATGCAAATTGAACAAATCTTCGCAATAGCAATCGTCATGTCCCGAATGATATTTAGTGTTTAAAACTCTTATTGCACAGATTAAGACCATATGAACCGGATCAGTTTCGGGGTGGAAAATAAAGTAAACTTACTGCATTGAAAATAGGGGAGAACGGAGCTGGTCCGCCTACTTTTTAGCTTTTCTCGCCATAAAAGGTAAGCCAACTGAAGCAGAAGCTCATTTTTAGACCACCTGTTGAGTAAATGTATGGACATGTCGACAACATACGTTTATAGAAAATTCAGTTGATTGAGATTCATTCGTTACAAATAATAGCAAAAATTAGACTTTTTTGCTCTCAACTTTTCTCAAATTAATGGACACTTTCCAATCTTACACAGGACACGGCAGGAGGACAGCATGAGGCTTTCACAAGATCGAAATAATTATACAGCAAAATACTTAGCAATAAAAATGAAATGAGGAACCTGTCGCGGGGTCTGACAAGCCCTGATATCCCCTACTTTTGTCGCCCAGAAAATTGTCATCACCCAATGACGCATTTTTTGTTTGATGACGTAAAAGTGGTTTTGACGTGTGAGTAAGCAAGACAAGATCTTTTGGCTTTCTTCATAACAAAAGCGCCACGAACGCTCCGGTGGAAATCTAGTCGACTTTTGTACATCAAAATTTTAGAAGCTAATGATTACCAACAAAAATAGATAACAGCTGTAAATATTGTGTTGGTGTTGACAAACGGTAAATACATTCTAATGATATTAATTATGCTTGAATGCACGGACCTAATTATATTCATTATGTATTCTTGCACAAAAACTCACCAAACAAGGAGTTAATGCCAGACCTGTTTACCATTCCGGTTTAGCTGGAATTATTCCGGAAATTTGCTAAAATTCCGGGTAAAATAGTAAATTCCGGGTGAACGCTGAAAATTCCGGATTTCGAAAAACCGTCTATTATTTGTTTCCGTTCGTAGTAAAAGACGCAAGGGTTGACCGAAACGTGTACCTAACACACTACGTCATCAGAAAAGGGGTTGTGCTTGACGTCACATGCATTAAATGCTGAATTTTCATTGGTTAAAGGGGTGAAATGTTTTTATTTTGGTCGATCTATTTCGGGACTGAGCAAATGGCGGTCAGACATTTACTGTCGATTCGAAGAGCTTTCCAGGCAGTTTTTTAATGGTAGAGATTGTAATTAGGGCTTGAAATGAGTCAATTTAGATTATATTATCACTGGAAAATACGATGATGTGAGAATTTTGAAGTTTTCAACGGAAAATGAAGTGAAAATTGATCGCGATGGCGCCGAGTTGCAACTTGGCATCCGCCGATCCGCGGCTGAGTGATTTTTCTCTGTCCGATCGTGGACATTTCCAGGTATTTTGCTTTTTCCAGCTTGTTTTATACTAAAATTTACTAAGAATTAGTGACTGAATTTACTAATAAAACTTTTCTGGCGAAATTGAGCCAAGAAATCATCACAATATTGAAAATCGACGCCGATGTTCGCGGAAAGGAGAAGAAGAAGAAACCGCTTTATCGCGAGTCGTGTACAGATCATGTGAATTCCGGTTTTTGTTCTCAAATTCCGGGTTTTTTTGTGGCAAATTCCGGGTTTTTCATTATAAGGGTAAACAGGTCTGTAATGCGATAATTAGATGTTACAATAAGTGTTTTGGTGGCACTCGGCTGGGCCTTCTTTCTCATGTTTGGAGATCGGTATATTGATTATGATGATGAGGAGGATGGTTGTGGTGCTGATGATGATGAGGATAACAACACCGACGATGATGATGATGATGATGATGATGATGATGATGGTGATGGTGGTGGTGGTGGTGGTGGTGATGGTGATGGTGATGATGATGATGATGATGATGATGATCGTGGTGCTGATGATGATGAGGATAACAACACCGACGACGATGATGATGATGATGATGATGATGATGATGATGATCGTGGTGCTGATGATGATGAGGATAACAACACCGACGACGATGATGATGATGATGATGATGATGATGATGATGATGATGATCGTGGTGCTGATGATGATGAGGATAACAACACCGACGATGATGATGATGCTGATGATGATGATGATGATGATGATGATGATGATCGTGGTGCTGATGATGATGAGGATAACAACACCGACGATGATGATGATGATGATGATGATGATGATGACGATGACGATAATGATGATGGTGAATCTGATGATGATGAAAGCAAAGACAATCGATGATGAGTCTGATGATGATTATGATGCTGATGATGAAAACGACGACGACAATGATGATTGTGACAAAGACGACGACGACGATGATAATAGAATTATTCGCGGTTTCTTCCAGGGAGAGATGTGCTACGCCTTCCTGTCCTACTATCCATGGGTGGCGGGCTTTGACCAGTGTCTGCAGTTGACTACTATGGATATGAACTGTCACACTCCGAGCAGTGAGTAACATAGACTGAGGCGCATTAGGAAGCTAGGCATGTAAGCGCGCGCATAGACACACATACGCATATAGACCTACACAGACTCACTCACACACACACACACATACACACACACACACACGAACACATGCTGGCACGCACTCTCACGCACACACACAGGCACGAGCTCACACACACGCAGGCACGCACTCTCACACACACACAATGGCACGCCCTCTCACACACACACACAGTGGCACGCCCTCTCACACACACACACAGTGGCACGCCCTCTCACACACACACACACAGTGGCACGCCCTCTCACACACACACACAGTGGCACGCCCTCTCACACACACACACAGTGGCACGCCCTCTCACACACACACACAGTGGCACGCCCTCTCACACACACACACAGTGGCACGCCCTCTCACACACACACACACAGTGGCACGCCCTCTCACACACACACACAGTGGCACGCCCTCTCACACACGCACACGCGCTGGCACGCACTCTCACGCACACACACAGTGGCACGCCCTCTCACACACACACACAGTGGCACGCCCTCTCACACACACACACAGTGGCACGCCCTCTCACACACACACACAGTGGCACGCACTCTCACGCACACACACAGTGGCACGCCCTCTCACACACACACACAGTGGCACGCCCTCTCACACACACACACACAGTGGCACGCCCTCTCACACACACACACACAGTGGCATGCCCTCTCACACACACACACACAGTGGCATGCCCTCTCACACACACACACAGTGGCACGCCCTCTCACACACGCACACACAGTGGCACGCCCTCTCACACACACACACACACAGTGGCACGCCCTCTCACACACACACACAGTGGCACGCCCTCTCACACACACACACACACACAGTGGCACACCCTCTCACACACGCACACGCGCTGGCACGCACTCTCACGCACACACACGCTGGCACACACACACACACACACACACACACACACACACACACACACACACACACTCTCACATACACGCACGCACACACGCTGGCACACACACACACACACACACACACACACACACTCTCACACACACACACACACACACACACACACACACATACACGCACGCACACACACACACACACACACACACACACACACACACACACACACACACACACACACACACACACACTCACATACACGCACACACACACACACACGTCACTCGTCCATGTTTAAATGCAATTTTGACTTTGAAATTGACATCCAGAGAAACACACATACGGAGATACACTCACGCGTATAGCGCTCGTGCGCGCATGCACACACGCACAGAGAGAATGCGAATATGAATGTTCTTATGAGAGAGAGAGAGAGAGAGAGAGAGAGAGAGAGAGAGAGAGAGAGAGAGAGAGAGAGAGAGAGAGAGAGAGAGAGAGAGAGAGAGAGAGAGAGAGAGAGAGAGACAGACAGGGAGACAGAGAGAGAGAGGTGCGTGCATACAACGTGTGCCCCAACATTTGGAAAAATGCATGCAGTTTTTCAAATGTTGGTACACATGTTTGTTGTTCTTCAGTTTTATTTAATGTCCTTCCACTAAAAGGTGATTCAGAAAAATGGTCAACAAGCGCATGTGTGTGTGTGTCAAGTCAAGTCAGGTCAAAATGATCTTTGTTGAGGGTTTTACCCTTTCATCGCCACTGTCGCCTCTTGGCACCACAATGATTTAACACCCATGTCACTAAAAGGCATCCAATGAGGGTCTGGTATCCAGTGACCTTATGTTCTTAATATTGGGAGGTAAGGATAGGCCCTATTTTATGCACGTCATAGAGGAATCCCCAATATTGCAGACAAAATATTTTCTCTACCCGGGCAAATCTAATGGTAAATTGTGGCTGAAGAATGGCTAGCGTTGAAAGGGTTAATTAAAGAATAAACTGATCAAGGTTTTTTTTCATCCTGCGGGGCGGCGCAGCGCAGTCAACCTCCCAGCGACGGGGGTTGCTGCTGGACTGAAGTGCAGGAGACGATGGTCAGCGTTGGCTTGGACTTGTTGGCTCGACAGTATGTGATCCACGGCGTAGCCGTTTTGGGATTGAAGTCA
Source organism: Phymorhynchus buccinoides (assembly GCA_017654935.2). NCBI lineage: Eukaryota > Metazoa > Mollusca > Gastropoda > Neogastropoda > Raphitomidae > Phymorhynchus > Phymorhynchus buccinoides. The sequence goes on along the minus strand of CM065682.1, from coordinate 65,258,065 downwards.
ACCCCTGTTGTGGACACAGTTGTTGTCTGAGGACTGTGATATATTATTTTGTGTACCATGCATTGTGATATATCATTTTTGTGTACCATGCATCATGATATATCATTTTTGTGTACCATGCATCGTGATATATCATTTTTGTGTACCATGCATCATGATATATCATTTTTGTGTACCATGAATCATTTTTTGTGTACCATGCATCGTGATATATCATTTTGTGTACCATACATTGATATATCATTTTGTGTACCATGCATTGTGATATATCATTGTGTACCATGCATTGTGATATATCATTTTGTGTACCATGCATTGTGATATATGATTTTGTGTACCATGCATTGTGATATATCATTTTTGTGTACCATGCATCGTGATATATCATTGTGTACCATGCATCGTGATATATCATTTTTGTGTACCATGCATTGTGATATATCATTTTGTGTACCATGCATCGTGATATATCATTTTGTGTACCATACATTGATATATCATTTTGTGTACCATGCATTGTGATATATCATTTTGTGTACCATGCATTGTGATATATCATTTTGTGTACCATGCATTGTGATATATCATTTTGTGTACCATGCATCGTGATATATCATTTTGTGTACCATGCATTGTGATATATCATTTTGTGTACCATGCATCGTGATATATCATTTTGTGTACCATGCATTGTGATATATCATTTTGTGTACCATGCATTGTGATATATCATTTTGTGTACCATGCATTGTGATATATCATTTTGTGTACCATGCATTGTGATATATTTTTTGTGTACCATGCATTGTGATATATCATTTTTGTGTACCATGCATTGTGATATATCATTTTGTGTACCATGCATTGTGATATATCATTTTGTGTACCATGCATCGTGATATATCATTTTGTGTACCATGCATTGTGATATATCATTTTTGTGTACCATGCATTGTGATATATCATTTTGTGTACCATGCATTGTGATATATCATTTTGTGTACCATGCATTGTGATATATCATTGTGTACCATGCATTGATATATCATTTTGTGTACCATATGATATATCATTTTGTGTACCATGCATTGTGATATATCATTATTGTGTACCATGCATTGTGATATATCATTTTGTGTACCATGCATTGTGATATATTATTGTGTACCATGCATTGTGATATATCATTTTTGTGTACCATGCATCGTGATATATCATTTTGTGTACCATGCATCGTGATATATCATTTTGTGTACCATGCATTGTGATATATCATTTTGTGTACCATGCATCGTGATATATCATTTTGTGTACCATGCATTGTGATATATCATTTTGTGTACCATGCATTGTGATATATCATTTTGTGTACCATGCATCGTGATATATCATTTTGTGTACCATGCATTGTGATATATCATTTTGTGTACCATGCATTGTGATATATCATTTTGTGTACCATGCATTGTGATATATCATTTTGTGTACCATGCATTGTGATATATCATTTTGTGTACCATGCATTGTGATATATCATTTTTGTGTACCATGCATTGTGATATATCATTGTGTACCATGCATCGTGATATATCATTTTTGTGTACCATGCATTGTGATATATCATTTTGTGTACCATGCATTGTGATATATCATTTTTGTGTACCATGCATCGTGATATATGATTTTGTGTACCATACATTGATATATCATTTTGTGTACCATGCATTGTGATATATCATTTTGTGTACCATGCATTGTGATATATCATTTTGTGTACCATGAATTGTGATATATCATTGTGTACCATGCATTTTGATATATCATTGTGTACCATGCATTTTGATATATCATTTTGTGTACCATGCATTGTGATATATCATTATTGTGTACCATGAATTGTGATATATCATTTTGTGTACCATGCATTGTGATATACAGCTTAATACTTATAAGTTGACACATGCTTAAGTCGACTTTTGCGTAAGTCGACGGATTTATCATTTCCCGGCCAAAAGTGCTCTTTAAAAGACTTTAATAACAACGGATATCTCGACAACGTATAACTCGACGTTCGTCTATGTCGACGAGATTTTTTCTAAACATCAAACGGATAAGTCGACTTCCTGACTTTTGTTTTTTTCCCCTGACTTCCTGACTTAAGTCACACGTACCAGTCTTGTTCTATTTTGATCTGTCTCTTTTTGTATGTGCACACTGTGTGTGCGCGCGCGCACGTGTGTGTGACGTTGGCTTTTGTAATTATGCTGACAGTTTCCATGTCGCGTGACGTCGACAATTTCCGGTGGGAGAAAATAGGGACGTTCGTGTACCATAAAATACAGAGTTTAAGCCCCCACCCCCACCATCCTTTGCACAGTTTGAGGCCCCCAAAAAGGGGGGTACGGTGGGCTTATACACAGTATTTGCCCTTGTGCTCGAAACAAAATTGTAAAAGGATCCCCAATGCCCTGTGAATCCATTCTGGACATCTGAAAATGCATTTGTTAAAGACCCCAGAGCTGAAGAAGTTTCTTTTGATTACTGAGATAAATTATTTTGCATAAACCACATCACGCAGTTTCCCTTGGGTACTCACAAATCGAGCATCACAGACCGTCGTTTTTACCTTGATTTTTTTACCAGTTATGCCAGCCGTGCAAACAGCTTCATATAAAAACGAGGTTCCTCTTTGAGCTATAGGGGACAACGGGGCAGGTCCGCCTACTTGTGAGCTTTTGAGGTTATTACTGCCAAACTAATTGAAGTATAAGCGCCGTTTTTATACTAAGATTTAGATAAATGTGTGGGCAACATACCTGTGTAGAAATTTTAGTTAAAACACAAGAGAGGTTTTCTGCACGTTGCTCAAAGTACACCTACCCTAACGTAGGCGGACCTGCCCCGCACCGGGGCAGGTCCGCCTACAGCCCGGGGCAAGTCCGCCACTCGCATAACAAACATTATCTCTCTTTCACTACACCCCCTAATATCCACCCACCAACGCCCCCATCCCCTTCCCCCGTTTTCTCGAATTCTGGACAAAAACCCACCGGGCATAAGCCCACCACCGGACAAAAGTCCACCTCTTTAAATGGGAAAACGGATAAAACCCCACTCAAGGGGGTGATATGTTACATATTTCTATATTTTTGTGTTTCTGTCTCTTTCCACTCTCTCTCTCTCTCCCTTTCTCTCTTTCTCTCTCTCTCTCCAGACATTGTCACTGTCTCTCTATCTCTGTCTCTCTCTCCAGTGTATGTCTGATTTAGTTCACTGTGCAAGTATGTGTCTCTTTGTCTCTCTGTCAAGCAGACTCTGTCTGTTTCTTTTTCGTTCCTTCCGTTGCCTGTCTGTCTCTCTCTCCCTCTCTCTCTCTCTCTCTGTGTCAACCAGACTTTGTCTCTGTCTGTGTCTCTCTGTGCGTTTTTATCTCTTCCAGACATTGTCTCTGTCTCTGTCTCTCGTTCCTTCTGTTGTTTATCTCTGTCTTTGTCTGGTTCATTTCTGTCTCTGTCTGTCTGTCCCTCTCCAGACATTTATCTCTGTCTCTCTCTGTGTTCTCTTTCTCTTTGTCTGTCTCTGCCCACTTTGTCTCTGTCTGTATCTGCTCTCTCTCTCTCTCTGTGCTCTTTCTTTCTATCTCTCTCTCTCTCTCTCGTTCCTTCTGTCTCTCTCCAGGCTTCGTCTCTGTCTCTCTGTCACTGTCTCTCTCTCTGTCAAGCAGACTTTGTTTACTGTCCATGTCTATCTCTGTCTCTCTGTGTTTTTGTCTCTTCCAGACATTGTCTCTGTCTCTCTGTCTCTCTCTCTCGTTCCTTCTGTTGTCTAATTCTGTCTCTGTCTGGTCTGTTGATGTCTTATACAGACACACAGACAGTCGATCAGACAGACTGACAGACAGACAGGGATACAGAAATGTATCCTACCCGATCAATGAGAGAGAGAGAGAGATAGAGAGAGAGAGAGAGAGAGAGTGTCTGGTTGACAGAGACCAAGAGACATAGACTCGCACAGAGACAGACACTAGAGAGAGAGACAGACACACAGAGAGACAGAGAGTCGTAGAGAGACAGAGACAATGTCTGGAGAGAGACAGAAAAGCAAAAATATAGACATGTGTATCCTATCACCCCTTGAGTGGGTTTTTTCCAGATAATGAGGTGGGCTTTTGTCCCGTGGGCTTTTGTCCGCGCATCCGTTTTCACATCCATTCCTACTTTTTCATTTCAAGCATCTGTTAGCTGCACAAAATGACGTCAAGTACAAATTACGTAAACTAAGAAATGTTCCTAACTTTAAAAGATGACGTAACCCCTAGCCTTATCCAACTAAGGCTTTGTCTTCTGGGGGCGGACCTGCCCCAGCCTAAGGGGGCGGACTTGCTCTGTGATGGTTATGTATTTTAAGCGTGTATATCTTAGAGATAAAGCAAGGAAGAGAATGGATGGAAGTTCAGTTTAACGTCGCGTATCGGCTTTCGCCATGTACGACGGGCTGAACAAACCAACCAGGGTATAAACAAAAATTTGTGTTCCTGAATCACTGTCTTAGCCAAAAGGCCGAGAAGCGATCAGAATTACATATATTATATAGGAAGAGAAAAACGTTTTAAAGCATAAAATCCTGAATAAATAAGCATCCCTTTAGCAATAAAACCTTTTATCATGACAGAAATGAAGTCTTGAGTACTTTGTTACAAAAAGTTGCAGAAATCACATTTTTTGCTCTCAACTTACCTCAAATTGATGCACAACTTTCAAACTTTCACAGGTTGTGGTGAGAAGATAACACATGGCTAGCATATGCTCTGAATGGTTCCAGAGCAAAGGATATAGGCCCTAGCAATAAAAAGGAAATGGCGGACCTGCCCCGTTCTCCCCTATGAGCCTCGTTTGTATATGAGGCGGTTTATCCTTGGACACCAGGGCCTGTATTCACGTTGAGATAGCATGAGACTTAGCATGATGCTAACTTAGAAGCTCTTCCAAAAGTCCTATTAAATCCTATAGGACATTGGAAGAGCTTCTAAGTTAGCATCATGCTAAGTCTCATGCTATCTCAACGTGAATACAGGCCCTGGCCGGAAAAAAGAAAGGTGTTAATTTTGTCAGCTCTGGAGGCTTTAGCTAAAAAAGATTCAAGCTAAAGGAGGGGGAGGGGGAGGGCGGGGGACTTTTACAAGGTATTTCACCCTTTGTATAGTGTTTGCCTCCAAATGGGTGGGGGGGGGGGTGGGCTTATACTACTAGATGGGCTAATACTCGGTATTTTACGGTACGTAGTTAAGAGAGATATTTTCTTGTCGACATTATCTTCTGAAAGTGTCTGTGAAGTCGAGATATCCGACTGACGGACAAGTCGACGTTTTTTTCTGAAAACGTCTATAAAGTCGAGATATCCGACTGACGGATAAGTCGACATTTTTTTCAGAAAACGTCTGTGAAGTCGAAATATCCGACTGACGGATAAGTCGACTGACGCATAACTCGACATAAAATCCATTGCCGCTGGCACGTCGACTTAAGCGTTTTCGACTGTACCATTTTGTGTACCATGCATTGTGATATATAATTTTGTGTACCATGCATCGTGATATATCTTTGTTTGTACCATGCATTGTGATATATCATTTTGTGTACCATGCATTGTGATATATCATTTTGTGTACCATGCATTGTGATATATCATTTTGTGTACCATGCATTGTGATATATCATTTTGTGTACCATGCATTGTGATATATCATTTTGTGTACCATGCATTGTGATATATCATTTTGTGTACCATGCATTGTGATATATCATTGTGTACCATGCATTGTGATATATCATTGTGTACCATGCATTGTGATATATCATTGTGTACCATGCATTGTGATATATCATTGTGTACCATGCATTGTGATATATCATTGTGTACCATGCATTGTGATATATCATTTTGTGTACCATGCATTGTGATATATCGTTTTATGTACCATGCATTGTGATTATATCATTTTGTGTACCATGCATTGATATATCATATGCATTTTGTGTACCATGCATCGTGATATATCATTTTGTGTACCATGCATTGTGATATATCATTTTTGTGTACCATGCATCGTGATATATCATTGTGTAAAATGCATTGTGATATATCATTTTTGTGTACCATGCATCGTGATATATCATTGTGTACCATGCATCGTGATATATCATTTTGTGATATATCATTGTGTACCATGCATTGTGATATATCATTTTTGTGTACCATGCATTGTGATATATATATCATATCATTTTTGTGTACCATGCATTGTGATATATCATCATTTTGTGTACCATGCATTGTGATATATCATTTTGTGTACCATGCATTGTGATATATCATATCATTGTGTACCATGCATTGTGATATATCATTTTGTGTACCATGCATTGTGATATATCATTTTGTGTACCATGCATTGTGATATATCATTTTGTGTACCATGCATTGTGATATATCATTTTGTGTACCATGCATTGTGATATATCATTTTGTGTACCATGCATTGTAATATATCATTTTGTGTATGCATTGTGATATATCATTGTGTACCATGCATTGTGATATATCATTTTGTGTACCATGCATCGTGATATATCATTTTGTATACCATGCATTGTGATATATCATTTATATGTACCATGCATTGTGATATATCATTTATGTGTACCATGCATTGTGATTATGTTGTGTACATTGGGAATAAAGGAAACGGTAAGTAAGGGGATAGGATGGGTGGGGTGGGAAGGAGGGGGGCAGCCTTTTTTTCTCTTTTTTTGCGGGGTGGGGTAGGAGGGAGTTAGGGGAGGGGTACTGGTGGTCGTGCGGGGGGTGGAGGTAAGGACCAATGCCCGGGGAGGGCAATGGATCCCGCCTTTGTGTACACATTGAAGCAGCGCTCTCTTGCACGCGATGTTAGTGCATCTCAGCCATCTGCATGCCGAAGCTTCCCACTCCTTGCCCCTCACCTAGGCTAGCTAGATGGAGAGGTAGGTAGGCAGATGGAGGTTGTTTTGCTTTGTTGGTTTTTTGTTTTCTTAGGCTTGGAGGGGGGTAGAGACTACCCTCCTCTCTCTTGTGTAGAATAGGTAGGAGATAGGTTAGGGCAGAGCTTCAGGTTGTCAGCGGACCCATATTGATGACGATTTGACCCTTCATTTTGTGCAGCTAGGGGGTCATCTGACCCATGAAGTCTGCAACAGAATTTAAGTGCAATACTACAGGGACACATTATTGGCCCATTATTTTGGAAATTGACCCGTCTTGTTTTGTAATCAGGGGTCATATGGCCCGTGGGGTTTGAAAACATCTGAAGCTCTGGTTAGGTTAGATAGGTTGGTAGATAGATAGGTAGGTAGGTAGGCAGGCAGTTGGTTGTTTTGCTTTTTTTTTTGGTTTTTTTTTTTGTTAGGCTTGGAGTAGGCAGACCTGTTTACCCTTCCGTTTTTTCCGGAAATTTGCTAAAATTCTGGGTAAAATAGTAAATTGTGGGTGAACGTTTAAAATTCCGGGATTTCGAAAAACCGTCTATTATTTGTTTCCGTTCGTATGAAAAGACGCAAGGGTTGACCGAAACGTGTACCTAACACACTACGTCATCAGAAAAGGGGTTGTGCTTGACGTCACATGCATTAAATGCTGCATTTTCATTGGTTAAAGGGGTGAAATAATGTTTTTATTTTGGTCGATCTATTTCCGATTTTCAGGACTGGGCAAATGGCGGCCAGGCTTTTACTGTCGATTCGAAGAGCTTTCCAGGCAGTTTTTTAATAGTAGAGATTGTAATTAGGGTTTGAAATGAGTCAATTTAGATTATATTATCACTGGAAAATACGATGTGAGAATTTTGATTTTTTTTCAATGGAAAATGAAGTGAAAATTGATCGCGATGGCGCCGAGTTACAACTTGGCATCCGCCGATCCGCGGCCGAGTGATTTTTCTCTGTCCGATCGTGGACATTTCCAGGTATTTTGTTTTTTTCAGCTTGTTTTATACTAAAATTGACTAAGAATTAGTGACTGAAGGTACTAATAAAGCTTTTCTGGCAAAATTGTGCCAAGAAATCATCACAATATTGAAAATCGACGCTGATGTTCGCGGAAACCGCTTTATCACGAGTCGTGTACAGATGTGAATTCTGTTTTCTCTCTCTCAAATTCCGGGTTTTTCATTATAAGGGTAAACAGGTCTGAGAGGGGTAGAGACTACTCCCTTTCTCTCGTGTAGAATATGTAGAAGATAGGCTAGGTTAAGCCGGCGACAGACTATGTGACTGCCTCATGTGACTCGATTAGGTCGTGACGTTTTACCTCATTTGCATACCATGCTGCTCGATCAGTTGGACTTAGTCGGGCCCAGTCAGGTGACAGGGTCGAATAGGGCGGGTTCTAAATTTCACTGATCGAATCTGATCGAGTCAGATGGTTTGTTGTGACCTCTTCTGTGTGGGAAACAAAATTTGGTCAACGTCACGACCTGATCGAGTCATATGAGGCAGTCGCATAGTCTGTCTCCAGCTTTAGACAGATTGTTTGTAGGTATCAAGAGCAACAGTCCCTTCTGTGGCTCAGTAAGGAGACAAGGTCTGAACTGGGGATGTAGAATGCCCTCTCAGAGATCAACCAAAACATTTTGCTCCCAATAATAAATGTCGCTTTCCACTAGAACTTTAGGTTTAGGAGGAATACTGGTGCGTGTAGTAGGCCTTGGATTAACAGGCTGTCCCAGAACTTGAGCACCAAAGGGGAGTTACTATAGTGTTGTACCTATTCCTATTGTTTAACTCCCCTTTGATGCACAAGTTCTGGGACAGCCTAGTAAGGCCTACTACACACCATTCCTTCAAAAACGCCCAGTAATTAGTATGCCCTGAACAGTTTCAGACATGGTCCTGTATTGAATCTCTGGCAGGGATCCATCTCCAGTTCAGACATTGGGTCCTACTTTTTGGGGATCGAGGGGAGGGGGGCAGTTTTTAATACTTGAGGTAGGGGTCAAGTGGGTTCAGGGAGATAGTTTAGATCTTGACAAAGGTGTTTTTTTTTTAGTGGAGGGTAGTGTAGATTGTGTTTTTTATAGGAAATTATAATTTTATTTTGATTTTTTTTAACCATGGGGTGGTTAGTTCAAACCATGTAGATAATTGATCTTTACATAAATGTTTCGATGAAAGGGGTGGTTAGTAGAAATTAAAAAAATGGACTTATATACATAAAATTGAGTTTTGTTTTGTTTTTTGTTGTTAAAAAATGCATAAATCAACCATTTTTAGTCAAAAATCATCTAGATAATTGACGGATGGGTCATAAAAAAAAAAAAAAATGTATTCTAAGTATAAGTTGATGATTTCAACTAACCACCTCTATGTTAAATTTTTAACAAAAGCCTGCAACTGATCTTTCAATTGTATTTATTACATTTTTTCAACATGGCAAATAAAGTCGTTTTAAAATAATTTGTGACTAGACGTGTCCTGTGTCTCACATTAAAGGTCTCTACATCTGAACATTTTTCACCATGGCAACACAGCGATATGCAAGCGATATTAAGGTCTGTGTACACATGAACTCTACTCACATATTTCTATTTCCCCACGGCAACACAGTGAGCTATATTATTAAGAGTGGGCCATCACCGTGTTGCCATGGGAAAATAGAAATCTCGTGAATAATGTTAACGTGTACACATACCTTTATGAGTGGCCTATCACTGTTGCTATGGGGAAAGTGAAAATGAAAAACGTTCACATGTACAGAGACCTTAAGTCACCAGGCCCCTTGGTCAGGAGTGCGCATTAGACACCAGACAGTCAACACAGTAGGTAAATTGGACAACTCCCCAAATGATGGGCCGTTTAGCCCAATTTATATACTAATCCCCATTTTGAATGTCTAAGGCGCACTCATCAGTACAGGGCCTGAATTATCACAAGCTGTAACACACCATGTTATCCCTACACACTGTTCCCCAATGATCCCTACCCACCATAACACACCATGCTACAATGATCCCTACACACCATAACACACCATGCTACAATGGTCCCTACCCACCATAACACACCATGCTACAATGATCCCTACACACCATAACACACATGCTACAATGATCCCTACACACCATGATCCCTCCCTACCACCATGCTACAATGATCCCTACACACCACCAATGATCCCTACACACCATGCTACAATGATCCCTACACACCATAACACACTGTGCTACAATGATCCCTACCCACCATGCTACAATGATCCCTACACACCATAACACACCATGCTACAATGATCCCTACACACCATAACACACCATGCTACAATGATCCCTACACACCATAACACACCATGCTACAATGATCCCTACACACCATAACACACCATGCTACAATGATCCCTACACACCATAACACACCATGCTACAATGATCCCTACCCACCATAACACACCATGCTACAATGATCCCTACCCACCATGCTACAATGATCCCTACACACCATAACACACTGTGCTACAATGATCCCTACACCACCATAACACACCATGCTACAATGATCCCTACACACCATAACACACCATGCTACAATGATCCCTACACACCATAACACACCATGCTACAATGATCCCTACACACCATGCTACAATGATCCCTACAATGATCCCTACACACCATAACACACCATGCTACAATGATCCCTACACACCATAACACACCATGCTACAATGATCCCTACACACCATAACACACCATGCTACAATGATCCCTACACACCATGCTACAATGATCCCTACCCACCATGCTACAATGATCCCTACACACCATGCTACAATGATCCCACACCATGCTACAATGATCCCTACACACCATAACACACCATGCTACAATGATCCCTACACACCATAACACACCATGCTACAATGATCCCTACACACCATAACACACCATGCTACAATGATCCCTACACACCATGCTACAATGATCCCATATCCCTACACACCATGCTACAATGATCCCTAACACACCATGCTACAATGATCCCTACACACCATAACACACCATGCTACAATGATCCCTACACACCATAACACACCATGCTACAATGATCCCTACACACCATAACACACCATGCTACAATGATCCCTACACCATGCTACAATGAACACACCATGCTACAATGATCCCTACACACCATAACACACCATGCTACAATGATCCCTACCCACCATGCTACAATGATCCCTACACACCATAACACACCATGCTACAATGATCCCTACACACCATAACACACCATGCTACAATGATCCCTACACACCATAACACACCATGCTACAATGATCCCTACCCACCATAACACACCATGCTACAATGATCCCTACACACCATAACACACATGCTACAATGATCCCTACCCACCATGCTACAATGATCCCTACACACCATAACACACCATGCTACAATGATCCCTACACACCTACACACCATGCTACAATGATCCCTACACACCATAACACACCATGCTACAATGATCCCTACACACCATAACACACCATGCTACAATGATCCCTACCCACCATGCTACAATGATCCCTACACACCATAACACACCATGCTACAATGATCCCTACACACCGTAACACACCATGCTACAATGATCCCTACACACCATAACACACTGTGCTACAATGATCCCTACCCACCATAACACACTGTGCCCCATGGGGAAAGAGTGAAAATGTTCACCTGTACAGAAACCTAAAATCATCAGAATGATTACAAGCTGCAACACACTGTGCCCTGCGTCTAACATGGACTGGTCAGTTGAAATTCACTTCCATCGGATCAAAACCAGAACGGTCCACCACAAAGGGAATAGGACCCATAGAGTGGAACCTCACTATGATGACCTTGAAAAGTCAGCCACAAAACAGGAGGGGTCTTAATATAGAGGGGTCTTAACTCGTCGGCGGGTTGAACCGCCCGGTTTACTGTATACCGTTGCTAGCCATGGGCGGGTTTGACAGCCAGATACTAGGGAAACCCCGGTGTCCCCCTTTGCGCTATTTATATGAAGTGACATCACATCCTTTACTTCCGTGACATGCGCAGTTCGCTCAGGGAAAGCACAATCTTCCGCCATCTTCATTTGTAGGCTAAATTTTGTAATTTTCAATCGATTTTCGTCGCGTTCTCGACGATGGAAACTGACGACTTTTGGCGTGATCCTCTACAAGATGGCGACAGTGACGACGAAGCATTTACTGTGGAAGAAGTGGCAGAATCTGAACTTAGGCGAATCAAAAAGAGCATCAAAAGTGTTGAAACGATCTTGGGTTTGCAGCAGCAGATCGACACAGGTAATTTTCGTGATGAATCAAGCGAGTATTTTTTTAATTAATTTTTAAAGTGAGTGTGTGCGAAAATCAGTGCAGCGGCAAAAATTACTTGGTGCGCAACAGTAAACAGTCTAAGTAATACTTGGTAGTAGAAGAGTTAATAGGGAGATTGACGATTAGTAGCCTGGATATGAAAAGGGGGAAATGAATATAAAAAAACATTTTGGGGGGTCACATCTGGGAAGGTCTTAATAGGGAAGGTCCTAATAGGGAGGTTCCACTGTATTACCTTCTAGCTTTGACCCTACACATATGTACGGTAGAAAACGGTGCCCTGTGTGCGTCATGAAGCACTGGAGGGTCACAACAAGGGTCAATGTAAGGGTCACAGTAAGGGTCCTTTCCGTCGACAGAGGCACTGTCTCCCTACTGGCTACTCCCTAGTAGACTCCGTTTTAAACATGATGAAATATACGAAATGGTTAGAATGCATACAAATTGAAATAAATTATGCTCTATGGCTAACAGCAAATGACAATAGTCGCATCATAACTACAATTCACTGGCACAAGAGAAACACAAAGCACACACCCCGACACTGCTAGGGCAGTTGTTCTTGCCTGTCTGTCGTTTCCGACAATCGCGTTGGGGAAGGTCCCCGAAGGCCAACCAATCCCATTGGCTGCAGCACTAGAGCCAGTGCACATGCCCCCTAGTTCGAGAGTCATAGTCTACAGTGATATTCCAATATTGGCCTCATTGCCTAAGTGTCAAAGTCATAGGATAGAGGGCACAAGTCAACCTCAGTCTCCTTGCCAAAGTCAGGATAGAGGGAACAAGTCAACCTGTCTCCTTGCCAAAGTCAGGATAGAGGGAACAAGTCAACCTCAGTCTCCTTGCCAAAGTCAGGATAGAGGGAACAAGTCAACCTGTCTCCTTGCCAAAGTCAGGATAGAGGGAACAAGTCAACCTCAGTCTCCTTGCCAAAGTCAGGATAGAGGGAACAAGTCAACCTGTCTCCTTGCCAAAGTCAGGATAGAGGGAACAAGTCAACCTCAGTCTCCTTGCCAAAGTCAGGATAGAGGGAACAAGTCAACCTCAGTCTCCTTGCCAAAGTCAGGATAGAGGGAACAAGTCAACCTCAGTCTCATTGCCAAAGTCAGGATAGAGGAAACAAGTCAACCTCAGTCAAAGTCAGGATAGAGGGAACAAGTCAACCTCAGTCTCATTGCCTAAGTCATAGGATAGAGGGAACAAGTCAACCTCAGTCTCATTGCCTAAGTCATGGGATAGAGGGAACAAGTCAACCTCAGTCTCATTGCCAAAGAGCCAAGTCAACCTCAGTCTCATTGCCTAAGTGCCAAAGTCATGGGATAGAGGCAACAAGTCAACGTCAGTCTCATTGCCTAAGTGCCAAAAGTCAACGTCAGTCTCATTGCCAAAGTCATGGGATAGAGGGAACAAGTCAACCTCAGTCTCATTGCCTAAGTCATGGGATAGAGGCAACAAGTCAACGTCAGTCTCATTGCCTAAGTGCCAAAGTCATTGCCTAAGTGCCAAAAGTCAACCTCAGTCTCATTGCCAAAGTCAGGATAGAGGGAACAAGTCAACCTCAGTCTCCTTGCCTAAGTGATCAGACAGAGGGAACAAGTCAACTTCAGTCTCCTTGCCTAAGTCATAGGATGGAGACAACAAGTCAACCTCAGTCTCATTGCCTAAACGATTCAATGCATGAAAGGTTGCAACAGTGGGGATTTTCGAGATGCGTCGGAGAACTGCAGAGAATAAGTTTTCATGGTAATCCGTTTTTAGAAAAATCCCTTTTTTTTTAATGTCTTTTTCACGAAAACTTCTGGCTTTTATTTCTATGAAAATTGAAATGCAAGACAGTAGTGTATGCCGCTACTTTTAAGCCCACATACGAAAAAGTTTTTGAGATACCGTACAAATTGAAATTGCAAACGGAGATATTGAAACTGCGAAAGTGTCTCTGGACCTCAAAAATGGCTTCCTCTGAAAATGGGATGCCATGGAAACCGTTAATGTCTGAAGCACACAAACACATCTTGGAAAAAACTAATTGTTGTGATCTTTCATGCATCGAATCTACTTTACCCCCCCCCCCAAAAAAAAAAAATCTAAATATTTTGTAAATTGTTTGTTATTGCCAATTTAGTGGGTTTCATTTTTGTACGAGGCACCCTGTGCACAATATAAGTAGAACCCCTACACCGATGGTACAAAGTCTGAGACAGCCTGTACACAATACAACATATTAGTAGAACCCCTACACCGATGGTACAAAGTCTGAGACAGCCTGTACACAATACAACATATTAGTAGAACCCCTACACCGATGGTACAAAGTATGACACACCCTGTACATAATACAACATATCAGTAGAACCCCTACACCGATGGTACAAAGTATGACACACCCTGTACATACAACATAGTAGAACCCCTACACCGATGGTACAAAGTCTCAACACAGATCCAAAATATAATTCACTCGGTCATATATAGTCCCGTCAACAGCTATGGTCATCTCAAGACTGTCACCACGTAAAGTTCGACCACGTGTAACAAAACACGCTTGAATGTATCTTTACCAACTTTCAACTTGGGGAGGTACCGAATCGCCATTTCTCATTTCGCCACATGGCGGGGAACGCCCCTTTTTGGTGATTAGATAAGTGCTGTCCAGCAGTTGCAATCCGCCTTCTTAGTGCCATTTTGCCTTCTTTACGTCACTTCTTCACTTCAATCCGTTTCTGGCATTCAGTAAATGTCACCCAGATTTTTTCTTTTTTTTCTTAAGTCTACTATCAGCAATCAAATTAATCTGTCATACGCACTCTCACTCACTCGCTCACTCACACACATACACAAGCACACACACATAAACACAGAGAGAGAGAGGGGAGAGAGAGAAAGAGAAAGAGAGAGAGAGAGAAAGAGAAAGAGAGACAGACAGACAGATGGAATATGTCTGAAGAAGACAAACAGGCACGCAGCAACGAAAAAAAGGCGAAATGGCACTAAGTTCATAACGTGTCACTTAAGAAAGCGATACGGGAAATGGCGATTCGGGAAGTCCCCTATCTCAACATCATGAAAAATAAATGACAAAAAAGCTATCCTCCTTCCATGTCGCAAGATGATGGTGTTGTAGCGCTGTGGAACAGGCATCAGGCAATGATGCCCCACAGTACGGTGTTGACTCTACATGTGGAGCATTGTCTCCAGTGCCTGAAAAGGCCAATCTCTTCCACACTGGATGCAGGCGAACAGAGAAGGTGGTCTGGCTGAGGAGGCAGCTCTGACCCTTCCTTCCTTGCGGCCCTTCTGTTCTGTCAACGACCTGCCCTTCATTTTATGAAGTTCTACTAAAGCTTAAGTGGGAAACTACGCGTTGTTACTTTCTAAATTAAGTAAGGATTAATTAATTCTTAATTTAGAAAGTAACAATGTTTAGTTTCCCACTTAAGCTTTAGTAGAACTTCATAAAATTAAGCACTGATCCGCTCTGTTGGCTTCAAGCTAGAGCAGTCCCTTTCTTGACGACTGTTCCCCGGTTCTCGGGGGGTGACTGCAGCGTTTTCCCAGTTGTCGAGATCGATGCCTGTGCTCTTCAAGTCCCGTTGTTTGCCCACCACATCTTTGAAGTGCAGCTGGGGACGACTTGCTGGGGGGAGGGGGGGGGGGGGAGCCTTCCCTCAGTTCTGCCTGTACAATATGTCCCTTGGGATGCGTCCTGCTTCCATGCGGCGAACGTGGCTCTAACCACCTGAGGGGAATATATACAAAAAACTAGAGAACTTATATATATATATATTACAGTAAATTTACAAAACTAGTAACTTTGCAAATGTCCTAACATTTTCAACAGCCTGTTACAGGGATTTTGCAAATTTCCAAAAACAATTAAGGAAATTTGCAAATTTCAGGAAATTTGCTGAATTTTGCATGCATTTGTTTCTCAATATTACTGAAGATTGCAAGTCAGTAAAATTATTTGCAAATTTCCTTGACTTCCAAATCAGAAAATATGCACATTTCCTGAAATTTTTTGGAAATTTGCAAATTCCTTGAACATTCTATGAAATTTGCAAATTTCCTGGTTTTGTAACTTTACTGTAACATATATAACGCGACACCTCCATCACTGTATACTATAGCCCGTAAGTCTAGAACAGTGCTGGAAACGTCAACCCTTCCACTTTTACTTCTAGGGTCCAGTTACCCAAAAAAAACCACAGTTTAAAAATGGATAACTAACATAATACTAGTAAGCTAAAATACGGGTGCCCACTCCTCTGTGCGAGGTCTCACGCCTAGACACCAGTAAATATATACCTGGTACTTGGAGTTGCTTCCCTTTGACCATCGGGCAACATTTGAATGTTAGTGTTAAAAACAAACTTCAAGGTCAAGGTCAGCACAGTTATGTTTTTACAGAACCCTCCCTGCACCGTGATGCACCACCACACAAACTGGGAAGCGATTCTGTTCACTACATCTCGGAAATGAAATATATAGCTCAGAGAAAGAAATGTCGGTTTTCAAGGTCAACCTTCAAGGTCATGGTCAGCACAGTCATGAATATCGAAATGAACCTTCCTGTGCAAGATGCCACCCCCTCAGCCAAATTAAAACAATTCCAATAGTTGTTGAAAAACAAATCGACTTAAGACAGACAGACACACACACGCAGACGGACACACAGACCCGATCACAATACTCGTCCTCTGGCCGGATAAAAAACCCACCGATCCCACAGAATACAATGCAATACAAAACAATACACAGCAGAACCATACAAGCTCAATACAATACAACACAATACTTCTTTTTCTTCTTCTGCATTCCCAGGCCATATATGGCCATAATGGGTCAGGTACATGTGTCCAGTTTTCAGTTTTCGCTGTTCTCCCCGCGGCGTACAACTGACACATTCCGATTTCGGAGAAGTTCAAAGAAGAAACATTATTTGGAAATTTGTTTTTAAAAAGGCAGGAGAATGGGTCCAATAAGTCAGAAAGATAGTGAACGATAGAAAGCAAAGGGAAAAGGCAGAGTCAAAGAGTGACAGATCAAAGTAAGTTACAAGCACAGAACTTCAAGAAGGTGGGGGAACTCTTTTTATGAAAGACACCCCCCCCCCGGCATCCCCATGGGGACAACAAAAATAATGTAATATCAAAACCCAGTAAAATACTGCTTCCCGTATTCTATCCTGTCATGGTATTTGGTATTTGGTATATTCTAGTCACAGAGACTCATCTCTGTGAAATTCGGGCTACTCTCCCCTGGAGAGGGCGTCACCGCAAATGCAGCGCCTACCCTTTTTTTTGGGGGGGGGGGGGGGGGGGGGGGGGGGCACAGGGTGAGGAGGGGGTGTGGGCACACTTGGAAAACCTAGCTATCAATTTGGCCATACCAGGCAGCGGGATTTCTCCCTGCTCTTACCGACTTTCAACTGCCGTGGGGGTTTTACGTGCGCAAAGCGCACGTGTCAGACTAGCTTTAAGTCCCCATGGCATCCGAAGGACTCGACGTTCAGTTCGATTTTCCTGTCAAACTAGAAAGAAAGGGCGAGGCCGGGATTCGAACCCGGGTCACTCACGCTACAGTCACGTATCACATTTGGCAGGCGAACATTTCCGTGCCAGTGACACGCAGCTGACAAAGACATTTTTTTTCTCCTTGTTTCTATAAAATTAAACAAGTACTTCGCAATCGGTACAATAGCCCCTCTAGTTAAAATGGTTATGTCTATGTTTATTTTATTTCATACAGTTAATAGTTCAGACAACTGCAATGAGCATCTCAGGATGGTCACTACATCAAATAGCAAATACGTACACATCAATAATACAAGGGCAACGCTGAGCGGCAGCAACGCATTGTGACAATGCAAACCCGGCCAGAGTTCTTCTGACAAGCTTCCTTTTCAAGCTGTCTACCCCTCTGCCAATTTTAATCAAAATCCAAACAGTAGTTTTTAAGATAATCGATACACAGACACACACACACACAGACAGACAGACAGACACACACACACAGACAGACACACAAACCGATTGCAATACCTCGGCCTCTGGCCGGGTAACAACAAAGTCACCATACAAACAAACAAAAAGGCAGTTTGACATAAGTTTCACATTATGGCCCATAAACATGAAAGTCATAGCATGCCTAGCCCCCTTTCCAAAGACCAGACCTAAATTCGATGGCTTGGAGTCAAAACGGACTATCTTTAGATACTTCATTGACGTAGTATTGAACATATTCCGAAAACTGATAACTTGTAGAAAAACAAGACTGCGGAGGAATAAAGAGCATGATCCCCATTTTATATTAGTTGCAGTCTTTCTTAATACAAGTTCTTACTTTTTGCAATAATATGAGTAATATTAAAGTCAATGGACTATCTAAAGATAGTCCGTTGTGGCTCTAAACCATCGTAATATTCTCATCACCTTAAGGTCTGTGTACACGTTAACACTATTCACAAAATATTTATATTTCCCCATGGGGTAACACAGTGAGCTGTAAGTCATATTAAGAGTGGGCTATCACTGTGTTGCCATGGGGAAATAGAAATATCTCGTGAATAATGTAAACGTGTAAACAGACCTTTAAACAGATAGTCCAACATCATGGCCAACAGCTAGAATGCTATAGTAATAGAAAATTAATCCACATTCGACAAAAATAGCGTGTGGATGAATTATGCCTTTTCTATTGCCTGTAGGATTCTTGTTTCATAATAATGATCAAAATATGTTTGCACTTTATGCAAGATGGATTGTGTGTTACATTTAAGGTTTTCAGGCTGCACATATTGATGATGTTGTTGTACCCTGGCTTAAAGACTCCAGGGATCATCCCAACCGAAGCACTTGAACACTACGGTACAAAGGCACCAGCTAGGGATGAGAACATTATGTGTGTAACCGTTTCTTTAATAATTAACCCCGCCACGTGCACAGCCACTCTCCGACTTCGGGGGATTTGGGACGGATGATGTTATGCTAGGAGCTTGCCATGGCTAAAGAGACAATCCCCGCACTACCAAGCTGAATACAACGACATTTTGATGTAGCCTCGGTGTTCTAGCTTATGTCAATTGCTCTGACACAGCCTTAAACCAAGGCGTGTACATATTGATAAAACACGACATAAGAATTGAACAAGCTAGAGATGTGCACTAAAACTACTATGCTGTTTTTTTTAATACTCCTTGTTTTGATGAACATTACACAACAGATTTGGTGTTGCCTGTCAGTCGTTTCCGACAATGACAGCCAGATAGCAGAGGGAGGGGGGGGGCAGCTGCCATTCCAGTGGGATGGGCTATAATTTGTTAACAGTGGAGAATACTTACCCAGGGAACATCCCCACTCTCTTGCTCGGCCAAAGGGATTTGAGGACGAGAGTTGGCGTTGGGGAAGGCCATCCTCAAAGACCAACCAATCCCATCGGCTGCAGCACCAGAGCCGGTGCAAGTCGGGAACCCTATTTGGAGACTACAGCAACAGAGATCTACAAAAAAGCACAAAAACACCTCTGCCAAAAATAATGTTCATATTTGTTATATGAAACCATCTAAAAAATAAAATAAAAAAAACCAAAAAAAAAACCCCACAATATTCAACCAAAATTTGTTCATAATGAGGAGTTCATGGATAGCACCAAATGCAAGCAAACCAGTATAAGCCGGTTGAGGAAAATAAAACGCACATTTTATCCAATACCACTAACGTGCAATGTAACAAATTCTATCATCAATTACTGCCAGGCTGAAACTGAAGGAGCTGGTTAGTTTTTAAACTTAATTTAAGCTTTATAGTTCCGTCAACAGCTATGTCATCTGAGGACTGTCACCACGTAAAGTTCGACCATGTATTACAAACATGATACATTAATGCATCTTACCAACATTAAACAAACTGCAAGCATATTTATTATGAAAAAAGAAAGAACAAGTGCAATGCTGAGCGGCTGCAAAGTCCCCTCGCAGCATCGCCGAGGTACTCCGAAATCGGAATGTGTCGGCTGTACACATACATAAAAACGCATCAAAACAGCACGTAACTACATAAAAAGGCATCAAAACAGCACGTAACTGAATAGTTTTTTTGGGGTTCGGACCCGTGATTTGAGCGTGCGCGATCATGCGCACAGAAACATTCATGACAACTGTGTTATAGACCATTCATCAAGAAATGTGAAAAAAACTGCATTAAAATACATGCAAAACTTCGCGAGATATTAGCGATTATGTGTTTCGGGGTTTGAACCCCGTAAGTGGCGCGACCTTGACCTCAATGTAAAACTAAATACATCAGTGGATAGCTTGCATCTTGGCAAACTAGTATACCAGTGTTGGAAAAATTTGATGATGTAAAATTATAGTAAAGACTGAATAGTTCCCCTACCTTCTGGAAGTTCTGTGCTTGTTTTTTTAGAAAAATGGACGAATAGCCGGATTGGATGGAGTACGCACGCACGGACGGACGGACAGGCCAACAACCAGACAAAAACAATAGCTCCCCGAACTTGTAGAGAGATGTTTGTAACTTCGGCTAGGGGGACTAAGAATGTATAACATGACACCTCCATCATTGTAAACTATAGCTACCGGTAATAAGTCTAGACAGTGTTGGAAAAGTCAGCCCTTCAGCTGAAAGAGTAAGTAAAATTACTTAGTAAACTGTAATCTTGAACAAGTAACTCCCCATGGGGATACTAGGGTGTCTTTCTTAACTATAAGTTAAAAACAACAACATATAGTTACAGCCCCTACCTTCTGGAAGTTCTGTGCATGTAACTTCCTCTAAACTGCCACTCTATTTGACTCTGCCTTTTCCCTTTCTTTCTGTCATCACAACTATCTTTCTAAGACTTATTACAGGCCCATTGTAGAGAGATGTTTGCCTTTAAAAAAAAAAATCAAATATTTTTTCTCCTTTAAGCTCCTCTGAAATTGGAATGTGTTGACTATATGTAGCGTTGAGAGAGAGTGAAAACTGAAAACCGGACACATAGAGAGATGTTTGTAATGTAACTTAACAACATTATGGCCATATAGCCTGGGAATGCAAAAGAAGAAGAAGTAAGTTTAGCGGGAGAAGACAAGACAGGCCAACAACTTCTCTGCGAGTAAAAAAGAAAAACCAAAGGAACAAACAACTTCAAACATTGACCCTAACCCTAACCCTAAAACACAATCATGCCAAAAAACGAAGGGGATAAGCAAACATTTGTTGATAGACAAGACATTCCACTTTGTGACAAAAAAACAACAACAAAAACAGCTGCTACATTTAAAACTCAGAGAAAATTCAAAACAACAACAAAAAGTAAAAAACAACAACATATTAGTAGGTACAGCACACAACTCTTGTAGAGAGATGTTTGTAACTTAACTATAAGTTAAAAACAACAACATATTAGTAGGTACAGCACACAACTCTTGTAGAGAGATGTTTGTAACTTAACTATAAGTTAAAAACAACATATTAGTAGGTACAGCGCACAACTCTTGTAGAGAGATGTTTGTAACTTAACTATAAGTTAAAAACAACAACATATTAGTAGGTACAGCGCACAACTCTTGTAGAGAGATGTTTGTAACTTAACTATAAGTTAAAAACAACAACATATTAGTAGGTACAGCACACAACTCTTGTAGAGAGATGTTTGTAACTTAACTATAAGTTAAAAACAACAACATATTAGTAGGTACAGCGCACAACTCTTGTAGAGAGATGTTTGTAACTTAACTATAAGTTAAAAACAACAACATATTAGTAGGTACAGCACACAACTCTTGTAGAGAGATGTTTGTAACTTAACTATAAGTTAAAAACAACAACATATTAGTAGGTACAGCGCACAACTCTTGTAGAGAGATGTTTGTAACTTAACTATAAGTTAAAAACAACAACATATTAGTAGGTACAGCGCACAACTCTTGTAGAGAGATGTTTGTAACTTAACTATAAGTTAAAAACAACAACATATTAGTAGGTACAGCACACAACTCTTGTAGAGAGATGTTTGTAACTTAACTATAAGTTAAAAACAACATATTAGTAGGTACAGCACACAACTCTTGTAGAGAGATGTTTGTAACTTAACTATAAGTTAAAAACAACAACATATTAGTAGGTACAGCACACAACTCTTGTAGAGAGATGTTTGTAACTTAACTATAAGTTAAAAACAACAACATATTAGTAGGTACAGCGCACAACTCTTGTAGAGAGATGTTTGTAACTTAACTATAAGTTAAAAACAACAACATATTAGTAGGTACAGCACACAACTCTTGTAGAGAGATGTTTGTAACTTAACTATAAGTTAAAAACAACAACATATTAGTAGGTACAGCGCACAACTCTTGTAGAGAGATGTTTGTAACTTAACTGTAAGTTAAAAACAACAACATATTAGTAGGTACAGCGCACAACTCTTGTAGAGAGATGTTTGTAACTTAACTGTAAGTTAAAAACAACAACATATTAGTAGGTACAGCGCACAACTATTGTAGGTACAGCACACAACTCTTGTAGAGAGATTGTAACTTAACTGTAAGTTAAAAACAACAACATATTAGTAGGTACAGCGCACAACTATTGTAGAGAGATGTTTGTAACTTAACTGTAAGTTAAAAACAAACGCGGATTCGCAATCGTTTGTGGCACGCGGTCTATTTTTAAAATGAAGATTCATGTTCTCTGTTCAGTATATAATTCTTTCCATTCCTATGGACTGTAGATACCAAAACAAATGTCCCATATGTGCCTTCCCAGGTTGAGAGGACGTAAAATTCAAAATTACGATACGATGGACTGTAGATATGACAACTGAAATGTTACTTTATGCCCAAGTATTTTTTTTCTGTCTGTACTTTTCTTTCTCTTTTACAATATGTGCGACAATTTTGGACCGACAGACCGACAAAGTGAGTTATAGGTTTGTGGCTTGTGCCACAAACAAAAAACACCAACTAGCCCAGGGCCGGACCTGGAACACATTAGAGGGGGGGGTTACAAACAAGGGCGGGGGTCCGTGGGCCGGCGTAGGTCCCCGGTGGGGTCCAGGGACAACGCCCCTGGTAGGGGTAAGCTTTTTTAACAGCATAAAATGCCCAAACTCCCTTTAAATTGTACCTTAGGATAACAAAATAGTAAATATGATTCTTTCTTTTTTTCAAATTTTCTTTCTCTTCTTTGGGGGGGGGGAGATACAGAACCAAGGTAAAACCCCCCCCCCCCCCCCCCCCCCCCCCCCCGGATCCGGCCCTGTAACCTACATTTGGCTGTTTATTACTATCGCATAGTCCAAATCGATTCTAATTAATACACAATCACTTTATTCTGGAACTGTCATTTTGTTTATTTTCAAACGAAAAGATCCTTTGCATAAATTTATAAAATGTACAAATGTAGTGCCTAACACCCCCCCACAAAGTATGTACACCACGT
The DNA here is from genome assembly GCA_017654935.2 of Phymorhynchus buccinoides. Lineage (NCBI taxonomy): Eukaryota > Metazoa > Mollusca > Gastropoda > Neogastropoda > Raphitomidae > Phymorhynchus > Phymorhynchus buccinoides. Next base: position 65,234,198 of record CM065682.1, on the reverse strand, counting down.
TATTCGGGATGAGCACGGACCATGTGATAGTTGAGGCAGTTGTAGCCCCTGTAGGTCTTACCACACTTCTTGCAGCTTAGAGGGCGCTCTTCAGTGTGCGTCACTTTGTGTCTCTTCAACATCCCTAATGTGTGGAACTTCATCCCACATTGCTCACACATGTAGCGCTTGTCCCCCGTGTGCCTGAGCTTGTGGGAATGCAGTGCCGATGGGGAGTTGAAGCCTTTGGAACAGACGGTGCAAAGAAAGGGGCGTTTGTCAGTATGGCTGAATTGGTGGCACTCTAAACTACACTTCCTTGGAAATGACTTTCCGCAAATATCACACATGAAAGGTCTATCGTTGGTGTGAGTTTGGATGTGCAACTTCAGTGAGCTCTTGTGCATGTACCACCGGGGACAGAACTGACACTGGTAAGCAGTTGTTGACTGGGCTCGTCTTTTTGACGTTTTCCTAGAAACGTAGCTTCTCTTAGTCTCAGGTCTCACTCTCCTGAGCTTCTTTAGAGGACCAAGCCCATCATAGGCCTTGTCTGCCTTTGTTTGCTGCAATTTATCTCCGCCATTGCCGTGGCATGTATGAAGATGATCTTTTAGTGGGGCTATCAATTTGAATCTAAATCTACACACAGCGCACTCAAAAACTCTCAGCTCTTTAGCGTCATGGGTTTCCATAATGTGGAGATTAAAATCATAGCGACATGAGAACAATTCATCACACATATAGCATTCAAATGCAATCCCATCTTTGTTCAGTGTGTCCATAGAATCCCCATCAGTGGCAGTACTGTGAAGTGGACAAGGGCACTGGGTGTCATCAGAAGGGCAGAGCTCCACCACATATCTTTCTATCCTGTGAACACTTCTGAAATGTTGACTGAGCGACAAGGTTGTTGTAAAACTATGACCACACAGAGAACAAAGGAAAGGAGTTTTCTGATGTTTCTCACCATTTACAGAGTCCACCGACATCTCCAACACACTGTTAAAATGACTGGCATCTATTTTCTTCTGCTGAGACTTTTGCTTACTACTGACACGGCATCCCTTACAATGATTTTTTAGATGTTGCAAACTCTTGAATCTAAATCCGCACGCAGAACACTCAAATTGTCTGAGGTTTTCAAAGCCATGTTCTTCTAAAATGTGCTGGTTACCATAATAGCGACACATAAATTGTTTGGAACACTCATAGCACCGAAACTTCCTTCTTCCAAGGTCATTGTTTAGCGTGTCCTCAGAATCCCCTTCTGACGTGGTGCTGTGATGGCGACAGGGGCACTGGGTGTCAGCACAAGGGCGGAGCTCCACTTCATGCCTTTCTTTCCTGTGAACACTTATGAAATGTTGACTGACATATGTGGCCTCAGTAAAACTCTCACCACACAGAGAACACACAAATGGATGGAAAACTGAGTCACTCTGGCCACAGGTCTTCTGCTGGCCGGGACTTTCCTCTATTGTGTTCTGCAGATTAAAACTGTTCTCTGTGATGTTTGGAATGATAGGACTTTTCTTTTTTCTTTTGTCAGTTTTGTACTGTCCATCTATCTCAGCTTTGTCAACAATGTTCTGAGAGACCTCTGTTTGGTCAGTTTTGTGCTGCCCAGGTTCATTTGCATGGTCAATGGTGTTTTGACTTTTACCTCCATTCATACAGTCCTCTATTGTCTTCAGTATACCTTGTGACTTCAAGTGTCTGGCATTCATCTTCTTCTGCTGAGCCTTTTGTGTACGCTTGACATGGCATGTATAAAAATGATCTTTCAGATGGTTCAACCCCTTGATTTGAAATCCGCACACAGCACACTCATATGGCCTCAGTCTTTCAAAGCTATGTTGTTTAAAAATGTGCAAGTTACCATGATAGCGACACATGAATTGTTTTGCACACACATAGCATTGAAACGACTTCGATCTTCCAGGACCATCGCTCCACATGTCCTCAGAATCCCTTTTTGTGGCAGTGCTGTGAAGTGGACAGGAGCACTGGGTGTCAGAGCCAAGTTCCACCACATGCGTTTCTTTCCTGTGAACACTTCTGAAATGTTGTCCAAGCAACACTGCCTCAAAAAAACTCTGGCCACACAGAGAACAAAGAAAAGGTCTGAACTCCGAGTCACTTGTCTGGCCAGTTTTGTGCTGCCCATCCTCCTTTGCATGGCCAACAGCATTTTGACTTTTATCTCCATTCACAGTGTCATCTGTTGTCTTCAGTATACCACTATTGGCAGGTAACTTCAAATGTCTTGCATTCATCTTCCTCTGTTGTGAATCATTGCTATGGCGTGCATTAAAATGATTTTTGATATGCTGAGCACACCTGAATCTAGACGTACAGACAGCACATTCAAAAACTCTCAATTCTTCAACGCCATGAGTTTCCAAAACGTGTAGGTTACAATCATAACGATGCGAGAACAATTCAGCACACTTATAACACTCATAAGAAATCTTGTCTTTGTTCAGTGTGTCTATAGAATCCCCGTCAGTGGCAGTGCTGTGAAGTGGACAGGGGCACTGGATGTCATCAGAAGGGCAGAGCTCCACCTCATGTCTTCCTTTCCTGTGAACACTTCCGAAATGTTGACCAACCATCAAGGCCTCTGTAAAACCCTGACCACACAGAGAACAAAGGAAAGGTCTGAACGCAGAGTCCTCTGTCTGGCCAGTTTTGTGCTGACCATCTTTCTGTGCAGGGGCAGCATTCAGATTTTTATCTCCATTCACACAGTCCTCTGTTGCCTTCAGTGACTTCAAGTGTACGATATTCAACTTCCTCTGCAGAGACTTTAGTTTTATTGAACCATTGCCATGGCGTTTAACATGAGTTCTCAGATGGTTTGCTCTTTCAAATCTGAATCCACACACAGCACACTCAAATGGTCTCACTTTTTCAAAGCCATGTTTTTCTAAAATGTGCAGGTTACCATAATAGCGACACACAAATTGTTTCGTACACTCATAGCAGTCAAAGGAATTCGTTCTTCCAGGATCATTGTTGAGTGTGTCCTTAGAATCTTCATCTGTGGTGCTGTGAAGATGACAAAAGCACTGAGTTTCATCAGAAGGGCAGAGCTCAATCACATGTTCTCCTTTCCTGTGAACACTTTTGAAATGTTGAATGACCAACAAGGTCTCTGCAAAACTCTGACCACACAGAGAACACACATATGGATAGATCATTGAGTCGGACCGGCCATTCATGTTCTGCTTGCTAGGACTTTTCTCAGCGGTATCTTGCAGGGTAGGACATCTTTCTGCGCTATTCAGCAGGCAATGATTTTCACATTGAACATTCGGCTGATCAGGGCTGCCATCTACAGGGTTCTGAAGGCTATGGCTGCTCTCTGTGGTTTTATTCAAACTAGGAGTGGGACAATTGTTTGCATTCACACAGTTCTGTGTAAAGGAAGCTTCCAATGTGTCCTGATCTATGTCATCATCATCAGACATATATTGGGCATCGAAAGTTCCTTGACCAAACATTAAAACTCTGTCAGGTAATGGCTTTACACCAATGTCTTCAACAGTCATGTCTAAGTCTAAAGGACACAATTCAGGACACATGAAGGCCTGTATACTGTTGCCCTGTCCATCTCTGTTCAGCTTTTGTGGTTCTGAATTTGATGAACACAAAGAACTGGATGCCTCTAGTTTCTGTTTTTTCACATTATCTCTATCTGTAGTTACTTTACATATTGTCCTATCAATTCGTGGTCCTCCTTCCAATTTAACATACTTCTGTTGACTGTATTCAATGATAAGCATTTCTTTTCCTCCATCTAATCCACTGTTGTCTGGTTTCCATTCTCCCGACAAACTATGTTCTTCGTGTGCCACACCCCTCTCTAACACGCCTGGGACTCTAACTTCATGGTTTTCCTCCACATGACAATCTCTCTGTACACTGTTCACATCGTCCACTCTGCTGTTCAGAACGAAGACCTTGTCCTTGCAGACCATCAGTTTGTGCGCCCTGACATGGACGGTCAGCGGATCGTTGGTGTGGAAGCTGACCTTGCAGTAGCCGCACTGGTCAGCTGGTGGCTGTCCACGTGGATGACCAGGTCAGCATTGAGGGTGAAGGCCTCACTGCACAGACCACACTGGAAGGGCTTCTGGCCTGGAGGCAGCACAAACATGGCCATGGTCTCCACTGTCACTGGACCTGGAGCTGTTTTGAAGTGGTCACAGTGTTGTTGTTGATGTTGAACACTTGAAGATCAGGGAATTATTCTGAAAAGAAAAACAAAGCAAAAACCATTTGTTAGTACATAATACTGAAATGTCATCAAGTGAAATAAAAATGCTTTTTTTTTGCCAGACAGAAAATTTGACAGATTTTTCTCCGCCTGGGGCCTTCAGTTCTAGGAAGAGTTACTATGCTACAAATTCATGTTGTCCACCTTGTTTTGAATAGTCATCCAACCTTTAACCACAGGAATGCTGAATCAGCAATTCAATCTTCCTATAAAAGGCACATTTTTTTCTCTCTCATAATTTCCATTTGAATTCCAACAGAGACAAGGATTTTTCGGTCCTGGTCTGACTTCTACCCAGAATGAGTGAGCTATGGGTTCAATGGGATGACTTTCACTTGATGCCGGGAGATCATTATGAATCAAAGCTTAGAGTACAGCCCTGTCATAAAGTACGTAAGATTTGCGCACGTGTCCGAATTTCCCCTAATCTGTAAATATTTACCCTTCTTTCTTTCACTTATTTACGGATTGCGCATGGGATTTCCGCATGAAGTGTGTACTAGGCCTAAGACTACAGTCTATGACGCTCAAATCTCCCATCTGACACTTTGGATTTCCGCATGAAGTGTGTACTAGGCCTAAGACTACAGTCTATGACGCTCAAATCTCCCATCTGACGCTTTGGATTTCCGCATGAAGTGTGTACTAGGCCTAAGATTACAGTCTATGCCGCTCAAATCTCCCATCTGACGCTTTGGATTTCCGCATGAAGTGTGTACTAGGCCTAAGACTACAGTCTATGACGCTCAAATCTCCCATCTGACGCTTTGGATTTCCGCATGAAGTGTGTACTAGGCCTAAGACTACAGTCTATGCCGCTCAAATCTCCCATCTGACGCTTTGGATTTCCGCATGAAGTGTGTACTAGGCCTAAGACTACAGTCTATGCCGCTCAAATCTCCCATCTGACGCTTTGGATTTCCGCATGAAGTGTGTACTAGGCCTAAGACTACAGTCTATGACGCTCAAATCTCCCATCTGACGCTTTGGATTTCAGGCCAGTGCGTCACAAAACAAAGCAGATTTCGACCTGACGCACAATCACATGTTTTCAAAGAAGTGTTTAAAATATTGACAGAAACCCCTGAACATATTCAGGTGACCCTCTAAAAACCTAGAGGCACATTTTGTGTGCTATTCTGACCTATTTTTGAAGATAAAATTAACATCTTGTAAGGGCAGCTTCCTCTGATCACTGATTTGTGTTTCAATAATGGTGTAACTGTAGCGGTTCTTAGGACAGCTCCCCCCCGGACAACTCCCCCTGGATAATCGAGCGTGTTCTATCTGGGTTTTTTTGTTTGCTGACCCATTTTTTTGGCCATACATTGGCATTGCTTCCATGCCACTCATTCCGAGTCCCAACTCGCAGCCACACCCCAGCTTGTTCAAGTCGCAGAATCCAACCGAGGAGACACTGCACTGCTGTGGAGTCACTTCGGTGGAGTTCAGTGGAGTCTGTACGCACCACCTACTGATGACAATAATGCCTTAGTCGCGGAGCCAGCATGAGTGAGGTTCTCCTCCGAGGGCACCACCACATCCGTCCATCGACAGCTCCCCAGAACATACTGATCCCCATGACTTTGACCCGAACACACCAAAGCCATAAACAGGATTGGTTATCGAAACTGAGATCATCATGAGAGCAGGGCATGCAAGGTACAGAATTTGATACTTTTTATTTTATTTTTTTAAAGATTGATGGAAATGAGGCGGTTGACAATGATGATGATGATGATGCTATGGGGTTACATATTGGTCTGTGAACAGAAAATTAAAAAAAGAATTAGACTAGGACAAATGAAGACAATAGAATTAGAAGGAGAAGAAGAAATAAGAAACATATGATAAAGAAGAAGAGGAATACTTAGGTGGAAGAAACAGAGGAGGAGGAGGGAGAACAACAACAACAAAGGACCAACAATCAAGAACAAGATGAACAGAAAAGGGGGAAAAACAACAACAACAACAACAACAACGGAGTGAGTGACTGAGAGTGAGAGAGAGAAAGAGAGAGAGGGAGGGGGAGAAATAATGAGCAAAAACCCCCAACAACCATCAAACTTAATAAACAACAAAACCTCCCCCCCCCCCACCAACCCCACCCCCTAAAAAAGAAAAGAGAAGCAAACAAACAAACAAAACAAAACAAACTCACACAAGATACAAACCACTGAGAAGGCCTGTGTGTGTGCCAGTGGGAACTGGGACGGATGCATCTATAGTCTACTCTAAATCAGTAAATGGAGACTTTAACGAGTTACTTTATGCGTGGAGCAGAATAAACATTCCTAAATCGGAAGAAGAAGACTGAAGAGAAGAGAAGAGATAGATAGAGAGGTCTCAGGGCTCCCAGGGACCCCCATTTGGGGGTCTATGAAGAACTAAAATTCTAAAGGACCCTCTAAAAGAATGTGCAGGGGGTCCCAGGGATGCACTAGAAAAAATATTTTTAGCATTCGCAATGCCACTGGGACCCTCTATCCCGCCTTTAGGACCCTCTATACTGTAAGTGAAGGAGTCGCTGGGACCCCTTGTTTTGTGGGATGATTGGGAGCCCTGGGTCTGGCGACTGTGGGTCTGACCCACCACAGAAGAAGAAAAGAACAGAAGCCTGGTTGACTTGAATGCAAGCCAGTATCTGCGCCCCAACGACCCCAGAATGAGAGGAGCCCAAAGATTCTATCAAGAAAGGACAGCCCATCTAGTCCTCTACCACTCTTTCTTTCCAAGAACGCTCAGAGAGTGGAACATGCTCCCCACAAGTCTGACTGAAACCATCTGTCCCGATGCATTCAGGGCCGGCCTAGGTGGCACTTACATCAGCCACCAGGCCTCCGTCCGCTGATCTCCCAGTGGACCAGTGTATATAGTTTTAACCTTATGTTTTTAGGGATGGATTCCAAATTATTCAAGCTTTTAAAATTAGGCATTGACAGCACACGCCGCCTGTCAGTCACGTACCAAGTTGGACTTCAAACGCCGCGAGGCCCAGTCCAGTAATTGAAAGAAGAAGAAGAAGAAGAGATAATATAATCAGGTCAGGTCAGGTCAGGTAGTTAGGACATTAGTCCTTGCGGCCTCTTCACTGTCCTGTCATTTTTATTTGAACTTTTGCACAGCTGAGAGGTTTTTATATTTTGTTTTCGGCAGATGTGCCTTTTAGTCATGCTCGTATTGATATGTTGGTGTATTCACCAAGGAGGTTTTTGAATTGTGTTAGATTCTGTGCTCATTTAATATGTGCAGGAAGAGTATTCCAAAACTTTGTTACTCTGTTAGAAAATAATTTTTTTCTAATATTAGTTCGGCTATACTGGGTTAGTATTTCTAAATCACTGTTACGGGTTCTTGAGTCAGTTGTTAGCTGGAACAAAGATTTATTAGTAGTGTTATCACTGTGAAAAATGTTGTATGTGTATATATATATATATATCAGATCCCCACGAATTCTTCTATATTTCAGAGATGGTAATTTCAACTTTCTTAGTCTGTGTTCGTAATCAAGGTGACCTAACGCCTTTAATCAATTTTGTTGCTCGTCTTTGGACCCTTTCTAATGCTGCCGATTGCCTTTTTTTTAAAAACGGACTCCAGACCTGATTTCCATACTCCAGATGAGGTCTGACCAAACTTTTATATAGTTTTAAAAATACTATATTATCTAACCCAATAAAACTTGCAAGGGCAACAAGTGAGGGGGGGGGGGGAGGGGAGGGGGGGGGGGGAAAGGGGTGTAGATGGCTGTTGGAGAGGCAGAGGAAAAAGGGGGGGGGGGAGTGGGGGGTATTGGAAAAACAGCATTGGGGGGTAGGGGGGTGAAGATGGGGATGGGGATTGATGAAATGGAACAATGTTTATTCCCTGACATTGAGTCCATGTGGACTCAAGGTGCCAAGGCGCTGGATAAGTTGGCTTTCCATGAATTTCCGGCATTGCCCCTCCTTTCGCCCATTGCGCCACTCTGATGTGCAACAAGTTGTGGTGATCAGAGGTGAAGTGGTTTGCAACTGGCGTATATCTTTTCCTGTGAGTATGCTGTCCCTGTGTTCTTTGAATCGGTCATTGAGCGACCTGTAGGTTTCTCCCACATACATCATTGGGCAGAGTGCAGACCTGTAAGGATGTAGACAAGGTTTTGGTGAAGTTAGCAACACTTCACCTGCCAAGACCCAAAACCTTGTACTTGATCTAGTAAATCATTAATGAAAATTGTGAACAGAATGGGGCCTAGGATGCTACCTTGTGGAATGCCACTCAACACTGCTGCTTCAGAAGAATATTTACCATTTATTCGTACCTTTTGTGTTCTGCCCGTAAGAAAATTTCCTATCCATTTTAATATGTTCCCATCTATACCATAAGACTGAAGCTTTAATAGCAATCGTTCGTGTGGGACGGAGTCAAAGGCCTTGCGGAAATCTAAATATACCACATCAAAAGTTTCCTTTTCGTCTAAAAACTTAGTAAAATTGTCCATGACATCCGTCAACTGGGTCATACAAGATCTTCCTGTCTTAAAGCCATGTTGACATTCTGAATACAGGTTAAAATTTGTCATGTGGGCTACAACTGTATCTCTAATAAATTGTTCTAAAATTTTGCAAATAATACACGTGAGGCTTACAGGCCGGTAATTTCCTGGTTCAGATTTTGTACCCTTTTTGAAGATGGCTGCTACTTCAGCTTTTTTCCAGTCTGCGGGCAGCTCACCTGTTTGTAAGGATTTGTTAAATAAAATAGTTAGAGGTGGGGCCAGCTCCTCAGACAGTTCTTTCAAAATCAGTGCTGGCACTCTATCTGGGCCCTGGGCTTTGTTGGGGTCTAATTCCTTCAGTTTCTACAGAATGAAGTAGACCATATCACCATCAGCGATCACAACATCAGAATGTTGTCAATTTTGGGTATGATTAACTTTCGGTAAAGGTAAAAATGTGCCACCCCCCCTGCATTTCTCGGTTAATTGTATTTTTCCGATTTTGCCTTTCTTACCATACATAAAGCTGTATTTTAGGAACATTTTTAGCTAATAACCTTTTTGGAATACAAACCCTATCCCTAACCCTACCCACTATGTACTGCAGTACACCGCGATTTGTCACAGTTGTGGTTCGTTGCATTTTTCCGTCTTATAGGGTGGGGGGTAGGGTTAGGCTCTAAGGGCTAGGGTTAGTATTCCAAAAAGGTTATTAGCTAAAACGTTCCTAAAATACAGCTTTATGTATGGTAAGAAAGGCAATAACGGAAAAATACAATTAACCGAGAAATGTAGGGGGGTGGCACATCTTGACCTTTACCTAACTTTCTTCTAATCTTTTAAACACCCTCCTTCACTTCACTCAACTTCTTCTTCTTCTCTTTAGGGCCCACGGTCAGTACAAACTTAAAGTTCATTGTGACTCAGTCACTGACTGTCTTCTTGCTGAGCCTGAAGATTCTTAGGTGAAACTTTCTGGATCTGGATCTGGATTAATACGTCGCAGACGCCACTTCTGACGATAAACGCAACGGAACTAGGAGGGCGCATTCCCTATTAGAATTAAAAGAAGAAAAAAATAGAAAGGAGAAGACCTACTGCTTACCCTGGGTTAAGACCATTAAACCCCCCAGTTCAGCCGGAAGGGCCCAGGCCCCACTTCCAGGAGTAAGCAAATAGGGAAAAAAAGAAAAAAAAAAGAAAAAAAGAAAGCCTAATGATCTAGTCTAGTGGTCAGTGGACGCAGGCTCAGATGGTGGTCTGGTCAGCGCTGACGGAGCCTGCGGTGACAGTGGCCTCACTTAGTTGGTTCCACTCCATGGCAGTCCGGATGAAGAAGGAGCTACGATGTTGCTCCGTTCTTGCGTTGGGGACACGAAATCCACGGGAGTGGTTTATGGCCTGTCTTTCTAAGATGTTGGTTGTTTTAAAACCCTCAAATCTGGTTGGCTTTAACCTGCGATGATTTGTGATGGCCGGCGTAAGGAATGTACATCTGCAGGAAGGGCTGGGAGGAGGCCTTCAGCTATCTTATAAAGACTGAGGCATTGGTGCCTGCGTCTTTCCTCTAGGGGAAACTTGATTGCACATGTCAACATAACTGACCAAACCTATTCTTCTTTGATAATTAAGCTGAACTATTATGCATTCGTTTACGTTGCCATGCATACACTTCAAGGAAACCCGTTAGCAAGCTTTCTTGATCACACAGCTTCGGAAGAAAAGTTGAAGAGTCCTGAAGATTATTGTCTTTTTGGGTGGTTATTTTTTCCGGAATCCACCCAAATCCTGCGGAATCCGCCCAAATCTCCCAGAGTCCACCCAAATCCTCCGGAATCCACCCAAATCCCCCACATTCAGTTTGATTTATGTAACCAACGGACAATGACGCGTACGTGGGGTGTTCATTAAATGTTGTCTTTGACAAACACGTTTCCACATTGTGTGTGTGTGTGTGTGTGTGTGTGTGTGTGTGTGTGTGTTGTGTGTGCGTGTGACTGAGTGTGTGTTGTGTGTGCATGAGAGAGAGAAAGAGAGAGAGAGTGAGAGAGAGACAGACAGACAGACAGACAGAGACAGAGAGACAGGGAGAGAGACTATGGCTTCTGGTTACATATGAAATTCAAACTCAGGCTATGGCCTATGCATAACATTCAAATTTATTCACTCTCTTTTTTTAGTTTCACACCACCTCTCTCATCATCCTGCTGTTACACAACCACCCATTTACGACATAATTTTATAACTAAGTTATTCACATTTTTTATGCAATTTCGATAATGCATCCAATATACCAAATTTCAAGTACAGTAGAACTGACAAAAAAACAAACTTCTTCTCTCTAACAGAGTAACAAAGTTTTGGAATTATTTTCCAGCATATACCAAACTTGCACAGAATTAAAAACCACCTTGATAACCATTCATCAATGTTGAAAATTAAGTATGAATATGGTCAATGAGCAAATTACTACCTCATCAGTGTAAGATCCTAATTAAATGAAAGGACACTCAAGAGGCCGCTAGGCCTAGTTGTCCTCATACCTGACTAGATCTGACCTGACCAGACCTGTATATCCCCAATATAGTTTTGTGCACTATGTAATGTAGGAACGACGGAATTAGGTCAAACTGCAGCGATTTTTCCTGTCAAAATCCTGAGCCCCGATTTTGGCCATGTGCCAAACGGTCACTTCCTTTGCTTGTTTTTATTGATGGTTATTCTTGGCGCTGACCATCCAAGTTTTTTCTTTGGAAGCAGACACCTACCCGGTCATTCGGGAACGATCTATTTTTACGCGAAGACGGCCGATCGCGAGAGACAAGCGATCCAATATTTGGGTCCAGTTCATTTGTTTACCATTTCTGAACGGTAACTACTTGCTTTTTTGAAACAAATACTTAGTTACATTTGATTAATTTTCTACAAGTACACCAAATTTGGTGCATCTAGAATAAAGCTCAATGCTGCTCAAGGTCTCCACAAGTCGGGAGGTGTTACGTCGAAGTCTGTCCGACATGTTGTTTTCTGCCATGTTCATGTTGCGATCTTGTGAGTCGCACAAAAAGCTTAGGCCTAACCTGTCTAATGTTTGGGGTTGATGTTGCCCCTTTGAGTTTGAATAAGCTTTATTTTGGCACCAATGTTTTGTTTATTGGTAAAAAAATAAATAAGTTATGGCTGTTTTATTCATCCAAACCTTGATACGGTAAGGGCCGGTATCGTTGATCAACTTTTTCTAATATAAATTATTATATAGCTCATGTAAAAAAGCTATCATTTTAAAACGTCGTAACTTTCTCAATTTTCGACCGATTTGGATAATGTGGGTATCATTTTAAAGGTCTTGTCGGGCTCTTTCCAATGACATAAATTTCATTAGGATTTGACAAAATATGAATATTTTTTTAATTTTTATAACCATCCTACAGTGACTATGTCTTAAGTGAAAGGAAAAAAGGAATGCAACTAAATATATATATTTATACTAACCTGTGTATACACTCATTGCAAATGGAGCATTCTATGGCGTTCGCATCGACGGTACTGTTGCTACATTCAGTGCAGCGGTACTTTGTCCGAGGCATATTTGCTTGTGTTGCTGCTATCAACTCAAAAGACCCTGGAAGGAAGGCTCAGATGACTACCGCTCTTTTTGACAATCGAGAGTAATCTCCCCTCTTCGTGCTCACGTCTGAGGACAAATGCCACAGTTAGCAACTAACCTGTGGTCATAATCTGAGTGAGGTAGTGAATAGTTTGGTCTTTATGCTATTTGAAGAGTGTCACCCAGTTCTTTCAAAATAACTCTTTATATGTACTTTTACTTGTGGCGGTGCCATAGCCGATGAGGTTTAACCGAGGCGTGGTCATCGCTACAGCTATCTGTATTAATATAAAAAAATCGGGACTTTACTGGTTTCGTACTGCCTCCGGGCATTGCCTCCAGTATTGTTCCCACCATATTTGTATTTACAAATGTCCCATATGTGTCTGATTCAGACCAAGAGGACGTAAAACTCCATTTTCTCTCTCTTTCAAAATCAAATTCTGATCGCTTCTCGGCCTTTTGGCTAAGACAGTGATTCAGGAACATAAATTTTTGTTTATATCCTGGTTGGTTTGTTCAGCCCGTCGTACATGGCGAAAGCCGATACGCGACGTTAAACTGAACTTCCTCCTTCTTTCAAAATAAGATGGATTGTATTCTTCTTCTGGTTCTGGTACTATACGTCGAAGGAACATATAAAGGCTTGACGGAACTGGAAGAGCGCACTGAGAATTGAAAAATATAAAATACTTTTTTCCCCTTGCTGTCTGGTGGTGTTGACAGCTTTTTAAGAGTTGACCATAGGCCTTTTCGCAGTATCCGGGCTGGACTAATTCGGCTAGCGTAGCGCTCACTGGGGACGAACCGGCACAGCTCCTGCCCTTCATTTACCACTACTTTGACCTATTGCCCCTAATTCCCTAACATGTACCGCCTGGCGCGGATGTTCTTTCTTTTCACAACCTCCATCATTAGGCCTATATTGATGATTTTGTTGTTGAAAACACGGGGGCTCAAATATAGAGGTGGGGGGGAAAACCGGTTCGAACCGAAAAACCGGTGCTAAACTTTTGCGGTTCGAAAAGCCGGTTCAAGTTGCTGTGAACCGGTTTTTTTAACTGCAAACTGAAAGTAAGTTTTTCGTAGAATAACGCTTTCTTTTCGAAGAACAACACTGATTCTCAGCGCAGATTGGGTGTTTGTAAAGCAAGAGTAGCTGTTTCTAGTTTGTGGTGGTGTTTGACTTTGACTTTGACTGAGTGTGTGTGTGTCATAAGTCATAAGTTTCTTTATTGTGTGTGCGTGTGCATGTGCGTGTGCGTATGTGTGCGCGTGCGTGCGTGTGTGTGAATATTCTGACATATAAATATGTTTGCATAGGTGAAACTAGTGATGCTCGGAGTACTGATTAAACAAACCGGTTCGATACAACCGGTTCGAAGAGGGAAAATCGGTTTCTAACTGGTTCGTAATTTTGAACCAGTTCTCAACTCTGACTCAAATAAGCAGGGGCTGTGGTCATCAGAACATGGACACTATACATTAAAATATATAGCATCCATGCTAAGAGTAAGACATCCGATCCGGGGTAAATTCAAATCTCGATTCAAATCTTACAATGCATAAACAGGTTATTAATCTCATACGTTCCATCAATTATGAGCTCAGACGAATCAGTGCTGTTCGACACTTTCTGTCTGTTGCAGCCACGAAAACTCTTATTTCTGCCTTTATTCTTTCCCGCATTGACTATTGCAACTCTCTTCTCTGTGGCTGTCCTAAGTATCTCCTGCAACGTGTTCAAAAACTGCAAAACAGTGCAGCACGCCTCACTCTCAAGATTCCACGTTCTGATCATATAACACCTCATCTTCGTAACTTGCACTGGCTTCCAGTAGAGGCTAGAATCAAGTATAAAATAGCTTGCCTTTGTTTCGGTGCTGTTCACTCCTCTGGTCCCGTCTATCTCTCCGAACTAGTAACTGTCTATTTACCTGCTCGCTCCCTACGTTCTTCCTCTGACTGCTGCACACTCAAGGTTCCTCGGGTCCACACGAAATCGTTTGGTGAACGATCTTTCTACTATTTAGCACCTCACTTATGGAATTCCCTCCCACAACATGTCCGCTCATCTGACTCTATTTCCGCCTTTCGCTCTGCCCTTAAAACTCACTTGTTTCGGACATATTATGATTGATTAGTGTTTGTGTGTGTGTGTGTGTGTGTGTGTGTGGGGGGGGTCCGTTTTATTGCAGAAATCTTGTAAAAAATGTATTTACAATTATTTTATTATTCGTATTTTGTATGTAGAATGTCTACGTCTTGTAAACTTTAAATGCTTGTAAATGAGGTAGAAGGGTATTTTTGTTTTTGCAAAATTTGTCTATTATAATTAGTCATGTAATTGGTATGTCGATGGCAGTATGATTTTATTTCAAGTTGCAGTATTGTATTCAAACTTGATTGGGAATGTGAATGTGGTCTCTATGTTTCTTCTTAGAATGTTCATGTTGTAACTATTTTACTCTTGTATAATTAATTGTGTGCGAGTGTGCGTGTGCGCATGCATGTGTGTGTATGTGTGCGTGTGTGTGTGTGTGTGACCCGGTAACTATTTTACTCTTGTATAATTAATTGTGTGCGAGTGTGCGTGTGCGCATGCATGTGTGTGTATGTGTGCGCGCGCGCGTGTGTGTGTGTGTGTGTGTGTGTGTGTGTGTGAGTAAGGAAGTAAGAGAACGTTGTGTGTAAGCATCGTGCTTATTTTACTTTCTAATGATTAATTATTTGTTTGCCTTTAATGTTCTTATTATCAATGTAAAGCGCACTGAGCTCATGTGAGAAAGAGCGCTATATAAATTCCCATTATTATTATTATTAAATGCAAATTAGTCTAAGCTACCAATCCGATAGGCAGTTTAGACTCATTTTCCTTTTCCATCCTGACTCAGTCTTAGCTGCACTAATGATTACAGGCCCATCCTCCGAAGTCGGAGTGTGGCTGCCGGAACACGTGGCAGGGTAAACAAAAACGGTCACACACTTAATGTTCTCATCCCTAGCTGATGCATTTGTACCATAATACGTGTTCAAGTGCTTCCGCCTTCGGCTGTTGGGATGATCCCTGGAGTCTTTTAGCCAGGGCCCGACAACAACTACAGGCCCAGAACTGCAGGCCGAACAGCCCAGATGATAGCCATTGATGTAACTGGAGAGAGAGAGAGAGTGGGGTATTGCATGGAAATGGGGTCAAGCGTTTGCCAAGAAGGGATCTTCTTCTTCTTAGCCATGCGTGGCCACAATCAACACTTTGATTATTTTGCCACGGAACCGGGGAGGTTCTATACCACTTTTGCCGGAAGAAAGGCTCAAGGCCTGAGAAGAAATAGTATGACAGAAGAGGGGATAGATAAAAGAGAACCATAAGCCTAGCCAACTGTTGATCTGCTGGGCTGTTGGAAGAAGGGGTAGTGGGGATGGGGGCGGGGGGGGAGGGAAGAAAAACGGAGGGGGAGGGGAAGAGAACCATAAGCCTAGCCAACTGTTGATCTGCTGGGTTGTTGGAAGAAGGGGTTGTGGGGATGGGGCGGAGGGGAGGAGGAGAAGAAAAACAGAGGGGGGAGGTGTTGTAGCTTGTTAGTCCGATGACCCCAGACTCTGCAGCAGGAGGTTGTCCACTGAGGTGTTGCCAGACTCTGGTCACAAACTTAAATTGAAGTAGGGGTGGGTGGGAAGCGTGAAACATGATTGGAGGGGGTGGGGGGGGGGGGGGGGGGGATTAGGGAGAGGGGAAATGTAGGCCTATAGTGACTAATTGCTCTTTTCTTATGATTTCCAATCATGACAAATGAGCAATTAATGTTCTGGGGCAAATGTGTTACTGGTCAAGTAAACATATGCCCAATAAAACGTCAACGGGGTAGTTTACAAAAATATGGAGGATGTTCACATCAAAATTCTTGTAAGGATCACTGGCAAATGAATGTGCAAACATGTTAGGGGTCTTCAGACATATTCGTAGCCAGTCAGAAATCACGTGACTGTTCAATATGGTGGCTTAGCCCCGCTTTAGTGATGCAAGACGTAACTGCTTCTGCCTTAGGAACTGCCCCACTAATTTACATGAAACTTTTTAAAATTTTATTTTATTTTTAGCGATTTAGCATAGTGACAATTATGTCTTTCGTTACATTTTTAATCTCCGTGACGTCATCGTTGGCCTCTGAGGGGCCAAATGGCTAATCGCGCGTTTTTGTCTAATTCTTTGGATTTCTTTTACGCGCAAATGACAAGGGTGAGAAGAAAAATTAAGTAGCAGTTTTAATCAGTAGTGATGTGTGAACACTGCTATGCTTTAAACTTTATCTGCACGGTGTGCAAATTCATCCCATTGGCTCATTTAAGGTACCGTCTTAAACGGTCTCCAATCAGTGCATTTGTAATGTTGTGTAGGATATTTTTTATATTGCATGAGAGTTCGGACCTTGGGCTATATTATTACAGCATCAGAACGTGTAAAAATGTCATTTTAAGCACTCAAAACGGTGTCTCAAATTTTCGCAACAAGTGGTACTTAATTTTGGTTGAGTACTTAATATCTTTTTGTGGTCCTCCGTCCTTTTCTTTTTCTTCCTCTTTTGCTGAGTCCTCACACACACACACACACACAGATAGAAAGAGAGAGAGAGAGAGAGAGAGAGAGAGAGAGAGAGAGAGAGAGAGAGAGAGAGAGAGAGAGAGAGAGAGAGAGAGAGAGAGAGAGAGAGAGAGAGAGAGAGAGAGAGAGAGAGAGAGAGAGAGAGAGAGAGAGAGAGAGAGAGAGAGAGAGAGAGAGAGAGAGAGAGAGAGAGAGAGAGAGAAAGAGAGAGAGAGAGAGATGAAGAGAGCAGAGAGAGAGAGTCTCTCCACAGAGAGAGAGTGGAGAGAGAGAGAGAGAGAGAAAGCGCTCCCCAAGAGAGAGAGAGAGAGAGAGAGAGAGAGAGAGAGAGAGAGAGAGAGAGAGAGAGAAGAGAGAGAGAGAAACTGCAGCTTTACTGACAGGAAGTAAAGGCCATGATGAGAATGTTGAATGATTTTGTTTTATGTCCTCCCGCTCTTAAAACGAACATATGGGACAAAAAGTGCGCCCAATGTGGGGCACGAACCGAGAATGTTGTTGTTAAAGTCTGATATTTATTGCAGTGTTCCATCAACATTTGGTTGGTCTCTCCACATCAACGTGTATCTCGTGGGTGTGAGTACTAATTTTTTGGACTATAAAGCGCCCCCCCCCCCCCCCCCCCCCCCCAATTTTACACAAAATTCAGAGTTTGTTTGGGATTCGGAACGAGCGGCGTGGGAGCAACGCCACTGTACGGCCCAGAAGATGGGACAGCAAAAAAAAAAAAAAAATCCAAAAAAAAAACAAAGAAAAAAAATCAGAGTTTGTTACTATTATTTGCTTACTATAATTATGAATATTAATGTTCTACATTCCGTCGGCCAAAGGCCATATGGGACATTGCTGTAACTTTTAGATATTGGCTTACTATATTAGTAGTCATTTATTACAAGGCGCAGGGGTCAGTCTAGGAAAAAAGTATCACCTTATAGTCAGAATAATATGGTATATCACTGTTGCTAAATGAATAAGAAAACACACAACACACACCACACAAACACACACACAGAGCTAGAACATTTTATTTATCTCCACAGGCGCATGGATAAGCATAACATTCGAAAAAATGGTTGGGAAAAAAAAAGTAAAACCCAAAACTGATTTTCAACAAAGAATAAAATATAAACTGCCCAAAAGAAAATGCAAGTTAACACCAAAATTCACAGTTGAGTTCAAAAGCTACTCAACATATAACAAATAGAAACTCAATATAAAGAAAAACCTCACACACTTTTAATTAAAAACATAATTAACCATTAGAGAATCATACAACAAACTACACAAGCGTAAAGTGACGTTATTTTATTCACAAGAGACAAAACAAAACACTTGTGTAGTTGTTTGTTTGTTGTATGTTCCAGTGACGTTGCAGTGTGTTTCTGGGTGGGTTTTTTCCCATTAGAGAACCCAGTCCATGGATTGCCAAGGGAAGTTTAAATCCTCAGAGATATTTTTTGCTCCCTTTCGCCGCCAGCCATTTTTGAACCACAATTTTCCATTAAATTTACAAGGGTACAGAAAAGAATTCATCTGCAATATTGGGGATTTATCAGTGACATGCTTAGAATAGGGCTTATCCTTACTGCCCAAAATTAAGAACACAAGATCATAGGATAACAGACACTGATTTAAAGGCTTTTAATGACATGGGTGTTAAATCATTGTGGTGCAAAAATGCGACATCGGCGGTGAAAGGGTTAAATGAATATATGGTGTTTTGCTTGTCTAAATGTCAACGCTTTAACCTTTACCGGACTTCTGGGGTCGCCCACGACCCCTTGACACACAAAACATGTTATATCTCTAAAACTATTTAAACAATCTTCATGAAATTTCATGACTTTGTCATCCAGACAGGGATAAACACATGGAGACTCATTGACAAGTAGGGGTCGTGGGAGGCCCCCGCCATCCGGACAGGGATAAACACCTAGGAATTCGCTCTTTGCTGAGTAGGGGGTCGTGGAAGACCCCCGCCATCGTGTCTGTGTAGTCAAAAGCATGATCCGGTAGAAACCATTCACATGGTAACTAAACTGGATGGTTACGGCTTGACGGCTTGACTTAAGTTTGTTTTCACATGCTGCTTAACGAGTTACAGAGAGTAAACACTGAATACATTCCCAGAAATTGAGACATCGAACAGCGTGCCCAGGAAACATCCCCACTCTTTCAGCCAAAAGCATTTTAATTAGGACAGCTGGTGATGGGAAGCATCCCAAAGGTCAACTAATTATTTGCAGCAGCACTAAGAACCACCAGAGCAAAAGCCTTCAAGTTTGAGAGTCCTGCTCATTCACATAAGACTAACAGGCTGTCCTGTGTGTGTGAAACACAAAACGGGCCTTATAACTCCGCCGTTTTTCGACCGAATCGCTTCAAATTTGCTATGAGCCCTAACGGGGCGATGGCAACGGCAACCGAGGCGGCCGCGTCATTTGCGCGGTTTGGCAAATGCGCGAAACGCGTATCCGCCGGCCTCTCGGCGCCCGTATCTCCGGTATTTCTGGGCGGATTACCTTCGAATTTGGAAGGTAGGTGACCGGGGACGGTGACTATCCGTGTGACAAACTAGAAGCGAATCGATTCATAAACGAGCGCGATAAGTGCCACTTCACCTTTTCACAAACCGCAGCATAACCAGACCGGACATTGACTCATAATTTGGAACGTGCATGACCAGGGACAGTGACTATCTTGGTGGAAAATTTCTACACCATCCATTCTTAAACGCGTGCGATACCAATTTCAATTTGCGCGGAAATATGGGGGTCCGGAAACCAGGAAACCCCCCTCCCTAGATCCGCCCTGATATTCAAAGAGAATTGCTAAACAACAGCCTGCCAAAATGTGTCCATATTTGTAACATGAAATCCTAAACAGCCTGCCAAAATGAGTTCATATTTATAAAATGAAATCCTAAACAAGTCTGCCAGAAACATATTCATATTTGTAACATGAAATCCTAAACAACAGCCTGTCAAAATGTGTTCATATTTATAAAATGAAATCCTAAACAACAGTCTGCGAAATTGTATTCATATTTGTAACATGAAATCCTAAACAACAGCCTGCCAAAATGTGTTCATATTTATAAAATTAAACTATTAACAAGTCTGCTAAAATGTGTTCATCATCATCATCATCATCATATAATAAAAAGGCAAGTGTCCGTGTGTGTGTGTGTGTGTCTGTGTGTGTGTCTGAAACACAAAACGGGCCTTATATCTCCGCCGTTTTTCGACCGAATCAATTTAAAATTGCTATGAGCCCTAACGGCAACCGAGGCGGCCGTGTCATTTGCGCGGTTTGGCAAATGCGCGAAACGCGTATCCGCCGGCCTCTCGGCGCCCATATCTCCGGTATTTCTGGACGGATTGCCTTCAAATTTGGTAGGTAGATGACCGGGGACGGTGACTATCGATGTGCCAAACCGGAAGCGAATCGATTCAGAAACGCGCGGGATATACGCCGCTTCACCGTTTCACAATAACTCTGCCGTTTCTTACCCGAATCGCTTTAAATTTGCTGTCAGGCTTGCTGTGGCCGGGGCAAAGTCTGGCAGGAAATTTCAAGAGAATCAGGAGAGAGCGTCACTCTCAGAGCAGCGCCAACGGGAAACGGGGCCGTATAACTCTGCCGTTTCTTAACCGAATCGCTTCAAATTTGCTGTACTCGGCGTTACCAGTACTTGGCGTTACCGTTACTAGTCAACATAAAATCCTAAACAACAATTTGTCAGAATGTGTTCATATTTGTAAAAAAGAAACCATACACAATAGTCTGCCAAAATGTGTTCATATTTGTAACATGGAATCCTAAACAACAGCCTGCCAAAACGTGTTATCAGAGAGAGAGAAAATGGAGTTTTACGTCCTCTTGGTCTGAATCAGACACATATGGGACATTTGTAAATACAAATATGGTTGGAACAATACTGGAGGCAATGCCCGGAGGCAGTACGAAACCAGTAAAGTCCCGATTAAAAAAAAAAAATACAGATAGCTGTAGCGGTGACCACGCCTCGGCTAAACCTCATCGGCTAGGCACCGCCACAAGTGCTGAATTATTAAAACGTGTTATCACCCTTCTTCATTCCTCTTTGTAACGTGAAACCCAAACAACAGCCCACAAAAATGTGTCGACAGTCATAACATGAAACCCTAAACAATAATCCACCAAAATAAGTTCATATTTGACTGGTATTGGTATGAAACCACCCAAAACAACAGTCTGCCATAATGTGTCCACAAAAGTTGTGTAGCAGCTCATGGAGCAGGCATGGGAATTGTCAGAGACAAAAAAAATCTGAAAAGCCCCCCAATTGAAGTATTTATTAACAAAAACGAAGTATTTACTATTTACTATTTAGTAACAATTTCAATTTTTTTCCCGCGGAAATCCGCGAATTCGCGGACAATTCCCATGCCTGATGGAGGAACTATCCAAAAAATTAAAATAAAACCATAAGATGCTTGAGGAAATTAAAATGCATCCACTTTGTTCAGTACTGCTGGCAAACAATGTGACAGATTCTGTCATAACTGTCGTTTTAACACATCAGGTTCCAAGAAAGAAGTAAAGTGTGGGTGGGGGCTTTAGCAAACCAATTTTTCTGTGACTGAAAAATGTTGCAAACCAATTTTTCCGTGACTGAAAAATTTTGCAAACCAATTTTTTTTTCCACTGAAATTTTTTACAAACAAATTAGTCACACATACATTAAAAAAAGGAAGGGGAAAAGGAAATCATTTGCTGCTAAACATGGCGAGATGTCATGAACAAGAC
Organism: Phymorhynchus buccinoides; assembly: GCA_017654935.2. NCBI lineage: Eukaryota > Metazoa > Mollusca > Gastropoda > Neogastropoda > Raphitomidae > Phymorhynchus > Phymorhynchus buccinoides. Next base: position 65,212,456 of record CM065682.1, on the reverse strand, counting down.
TTTCCATTTATGATTAAGGCCGTGTACACATATATATGCGGAGATTCTGCGCAGAAACTCGCGCGCAATCCGCAAATAAGTAAAAGAAAGAAGGGAAAAGATTTGCGCACGTGTCCGAATTTCTCCTAATCCGTACATTTTTACCCTTCTTTCTTCCACTTATTTATGGATTGCGCATGGGATTTCTGCATGAAGTGTGTACAAGGCCATACTGTAAAACAATAACTGCAGGCTCTTGCATAGGGTGCTACAACAGACATATAAATTGTGAAATCCTAAATTTGATGATTCATTATTTTTTTCAAATTTTTTTGTCCTTTCTGACCACAGTTAAAAAAATATAAATCTACCTTGTTGGTGACATGGGCAAGTGCCTACATTTAATTTGAAAACCTAATCATTATGGGAGCCATTTTGGTACATTTTGCTACCATTGATATACATTTGTTACTTATCTTTGATGGGAAATTTTTTGGACATCCAGTGCATAGATGATTTTAAGGGCTAAAACTTTCAGTTTAAAGAAAATTAAACAAAACGATGCCACATTGCCCAATTCTCATGCATTAACGCTTCATTACACAACTGTAATTTGTTTCTTTGATAAAACTCCGTTTGAAAAAGGATAAAAAAGAAAGGAGAAAAATGATGTGGATAAATGTGCAATTTAATAACATTGCCTAAAAACTAAAAGATAAATTATATACATTGGAACCTCTCTTATAAGACCTTCAAAAATCATCCAAAATGAGGTCTTATACGGGAGGTAATTTTAATACTAGCAAAGAAGGGCAATTCGATGGCTTGGAGTCAAAACGGATTAGATTTTGTAATAGGTTCAATAATACGTCAATGGACTATCTAAAGATAGTCCGTTTTGACTCCAAGCCATCGAATTATGTCTCAGAGAAGTAGGTCTTATATGGGAGGGAGTCTTATAATGGGAGGTCTTATAAGGGAGGTTCCACTGTAGCGAGTAATTAGTGATGAGCATGGATCATGTGATATCTGAGACAGCTGTCGCCCCTGTAGGTCTTACCACACTTCTTGCAGCTTAGAGGGCGCTCTTCAGTGTGCGTCACTTTGTGTCTCTTCAACATCCCTAATGTGTGGAACTTCATCCCACATTGCTCACACATGTAGCGCTTGTCCCCCGTGCGCCTGAGCTTGTGGGAATGCAGTGCCTGTTTGGAGCTGAAGCCTTTGGAACAGACGGCGCAAAGAAAGGGGCGTTCGTTAGTATGGCTGAATTGGTGGCACTCTAAATCATACCTGTTGAAACATGACTTTCCGCAAATATCACACATGAAAGGTCTCTGGTTGTTGTGAATTTGGATACATGTGCAACTTCAATGACTTCCTAAGTGGATACCACCGAGGACAGAGCTGACAGTAGTAAACAGTCTTTAACCCTCTCTTGGACACAGACGCCAAATTCGACCGAATTTTGTCAACTCATGCAGCCCGTAAGCGCCGATTGCGCTCGCTGAACGCCAGGTCTAGTACGTTCACTTTCACTTTCTCCCTACCCACAATGCAATATACTAAGTTAGTTCTTCCTGTTCCTGAGTCTCGCTGGTCCGTTTTTGGTTCTTACAGCAAGGGAAAGCACCCACTAGTCTTTTTGAACGGATTTTTCGAAGTGACCCCAAACTTTTTTCTTCTTTCCACGTGACGTGACGCAGTATTGACTCGGCGCGATGCTCGGAGTGCCATTACGGATTTTTTAAATTCCAATTCATGGTTTGTTGTGTGACAGTGTGTTAGCTTTGGAATAATAATATCATCATTGCTATTCAATATGCATCTTTCAGAAATGAAATGTGAGTTAGACTTTATTCTGGGTGATTTTTTTAATGAAAATATTTGGTGTGACGTTCGGAGTTAATTCCCATCTCTCGAAAACTGGGATCGATTCCCGGTTTGAATGGTTGGGCGTCATTGGGTTAACTGGCCTCTTAAGTGCCTTCGTGCACTCTTTCCAGATAGATGGTTCCCCTTCGGTTTCTCTCTACTGGATTTCTTTGAAGGACCCAGCTCCATATCGTCATGGGCATTGTCTGTCTTTCTTTCCTGTAATTTCTTTTGTTAATTACCATGGCATGTATGAAAATGATTTTTTAGATGGTGAACCGATTTGAATTTAAATCTGCACACAGCACACTCAAAAGCTCGCAATTCCTTAATAGTAATAATACCGTGAGTTTCCAAAGTGTGTATGTTACAAGCATAGCGACAGTTGAACAATTCATCACACACATAGCATTCAAAAGCAATCCCATTTTTGTTCAGTGTGTCCATAGAATCCCCATCAGTGGCAGAGCTGTGAAGTGGACAAGGGCACTGGATGTCATCAGAAGGGCAGAGCTCCACCTCATGTTTTCCTTTCCTGTGAACACTTCTGAAATGTTGACCAACCATCAAGGCCATGTAAAACCCTGACCACACAGCAAACAAATGAAACGTCTGAATGTCAAGTTTTCTCTCTTGCTAGTTTTCAGCTGCTCATCTTTCTCAGCTTCATCAACACTCGCAATGGTTTGAGAGTCATCTGTCTGGCCATTTATCTGGGCATGGTCAACAGTGTTCCAAGAAATGTCTGTCTGAACAGACTTTTGCTGTCCATCTTTCAGGGCTTGGCCAATGGCATTATGAACGTCGTCCGGCCTGCTTTGCGCTGTCCATGTTTTTTTGCCTGGTCAGCAGAGTTCTGACACACCTCAGTTTGGTCTGTTTTGTGCTGCCTATCTTTTTGGGCCTGGTCAGTAGAGTTCTTACTTTTCTCTCCATTCACACAGTCCTCTGTTGTTTTCAACAAGCCCTGTATGTTCAGTCTGGCATTCTTCTTCTGCAAAAACCTTCTTGTACCATTGCCATGGCGTGCATCAAAATGATCTCTTAGATGGTGCACCCATTTGAATCTTAATCCACACACAGCACATTCATATGGTCTTGGTTTTTCAAATGTATGTCTTTTTATAATGTGGTGGTTACCATGATAGCGACACGTAAACTGCTTAGCGCACACATAGCACTGAAACGACTTCATTCTTCCTGGACCTTTGTTCAGTGTGTCCTTAGAATCCCTGTCAGTGCCAGTGCTGTGAAGTGGACAGAAGCAATGGGTGTCAGCAAAAGGGAAGAGCTCAACCACACGTCTTCCTTTTTTGTGAACACTTCTAAAGTGCTGACCTACAAACATCGCCTCTGAAAAACTCTGACCACAAAGAGAACAAAGGAAAGGTCTGAATGCCAAGTTTTCTGTCTGTCCAGTTTTGAGCTGTTCATGTTTCTTGGCCTGGTCAGCAGTGTTCTTACTTTTCTCTCCATTCACAGAGTCCTCTGTCTTCTTAAACATACCATATGTCTTCAATTGTTTGGTATTCATTTGTTTCTGCTGAAACCTTTGGGTACCATTTCCATGGCGTGCATTGTAATGATGCTTTAGATGGTTCACCAACTTGAATCTTAATCGACACACACCACACTCAAAAAGTCTCAGGCTTTCAGTGCTATGAGTTTTTGAAGTGTGTAGATTATATTCATAGCGACACATGAACAATGCATTGCATACACGGCACTCAAATGCTTGACCATTGCTGCATGTTTCCTTAGAACCAGCTTCAGCAGCAGTGCTGTGAAGTGGACAGGGACACTGTGTGTCATCAGAAAGGCAGAGCTCTGCCATAGGTTTTTCATTTGTGTGAACACTTCTGAAATGTTGACTGAGCAACACAGCCTTTGTAAAACGATCACCACATAGGGAACAAAGAAAAGGTCTGATTGCAGAGTCCTCTGTTTGGCCAGTCGAATGCTGCCTACCTTTTACGGCCTGCTCAGCAGTGTCCTGACTTCTCTCTAAATTCACACATTCCACTGTCTTCTTTAACACACCATGAGACTTCAAATGTCCCTCACTGATTTCCTTCAGCTGAGGCCTTTGTCTTTGAGTATCACCGTTATGGCATGTTTTATAATGATTTCTTAGATGGTGAACCAATTTGAATCTAAATCTGCATACACCACACTCGAAAGCTCTCAATTCTTGAATACCATGAGTTTCAAAAATGTGAAGGTTACAATCATAGCGACACTTGAACACTGCATCACACATAGAGCACTTAAATGCAAACTTGTCTTTGCTCAGTGCTTCCATCAAAAGCCCATCAGTGGCAGTGCCGTGAAGTGGACAAGGGCACTGGGTGTCAGCAGAAAGGCCGAGCTCAACCTGTTTTCCTTTCCTGTGAACACTTCTGAAATGTTGACCAACCATCAAGGCCTCCGGAAAACTCTGACCACACAGCGAACAAAGGAAAGGTCTGCATGCTGTGTTTTCTGTCTGGCCACTTTTGGGCTGCCCGTCTTTGCCAACTTTGTCAACACATGCAGTCTGTTGAGAGTCCTGTGTTTGGCCAGATTTATTTTGTCCATCTTTCTCAGCTTGGTAAACAGTGCTTTGAGACTCTTCTCTTTGGGCAGATTCGTTCTGTTTATATTTCTCGACTTGGTAAACAGTGTTCTGAGAGTCTATGTTCTTTCCAGTTTCATGCTGTCCATATATCTTGTCTGCAGTGTTCTTACTTTTCTCTCCATTCACATAGTCCTCTGTCTTCTTAAACATACCCTGTGTTTTCAATTGTCTGGCATACATTTCTTTCTGCCTAGATCTTTGGGTACCATTGCTACGGCATGTATTGTAACGACGTTTTAGATGGTTCACCCACAGCTGGTTTTGGCTAGTTTTGTGTTGTCCACCTTTTTTGCCTTGATCAGCAGAGTCCTTACTTTCCTCTCCATGTACACATTCCTCTGTTGTTTTCAACACGACCTGTGTCTTCAAATGTCTGGCATTCTTCTTAGAAATACAATACTTTCTTGAACCATTGCCATGGCGTGCATCAAAATGATCTTTCAGAACTTGCACCCATTTGAATCTAAATCCACACACAGCACATTCATATGGTCTTAGTTTTTCAAAGGTATGTTTTTTTAAAATGTGGTGGTTACCATGACAGCGACACATAAATTGCTTAGTGCACACATAGCACTGAAATGACTTAACTCTTCCTGGACCTTTGTTCAGTGTGTCCTTAGAATCCCCGTCAGTGCCAGTGCTGTGAAGTGGACAGGAGCACTGAATGTCAGCAGAAGGGCAGAGCTCAACCTGATGATTGTCTTTCCTGTGAACACTTCTAAAGTGCTGACCTACCAACTTCGCCTCTGAAAAACTCTGACCACAAAGAGAACAAAGGAAAGGATGGAACATCAAGTCAGTGTCAACACTGGTGTTATGTAGGTTAGGACTTTTCCCTGTGGTTTGCAGTCTACGACTTTTCTTTGTGGTGTTATGTAGGTTAGGACTTTTCCCTGTGGTCTGCAGTCTATGACTTTTCTCTGTGGTGTTATGTAGGTTAGGACTTTTCCCTGTGGTCTGCAGTCTACGACTTTTCTTTGTGGTGTTATGTAGGTTAGGACTTTTCCCTGTGGTCTGCAGTCTACGATTTCTCTCTGTGGTGTTATGTAGGTTAGGACTTTTCCCTGTGGTCTGCAGTCTACGATTTCTCTCTGTGGTGTTATGTAGGTTAGGACTTTTCCCTGTGGTCTGCAGTCTATGACTTTTCTCTGTGGTGTTTTGTAGGTTAGGACTTTTCTCTGTGGTCTGCAGTCTATGACTTTTCTCTGTGGTGTTTTGTAGGTTAGGACTTTTCTCTGTGGTCTGCAGTCTATGACTTTTCTCTGTGGTGTTTTGTAGGTTAGGACTTTTCCCTGTGGTCTGCAGTTTATGACTTTTCTCTGTGGTGTTTTGTAGGTTAGGACTTTTCCCTGTGGTCTGCAGTCTATGACTTTTCTCTGTGGTGTTATGTAGGTTAGGACTTTTCTCTGTGGTCTGCAGTCTACGACTTTTCTTTGTGGTGTTATGTAGGTTAGGACTTTTCCCTGTGGTCTGCAGTCTATGACTTTTCTCTGTGGTGATTTGTAGGCTATGACTTTTCTCTGTGATAGTTTGCAGGCTAGGGGTGTTCTCTGTGGTCTTCTGCAGGCTAGAACTTTTCCATCTGGTGTTCTGCTGTCTGGGAATTCCCTCTGCAATGCTTTGCAAGATTGGACTTTTCTTAGTGGTGTTTTGCAGACTAAGCCTGTTCTCTATGGAGTTCTGCTGACTTGTGCTGCACTCTGTGGAGTTCTGCATGCTAGCACTGTTCTCTACAGTTTCCTTCAAGCCAGGACTGTTCTTTACATTCACACAGTCCTCTGTACAGGAGGACTCTGATGGTGTTGCCTGATCTATTCCAGCCTTGTGAGATATGTCCTGTGTAGGTAAAGTTTCATGACCAAACATCAAACCATTGTTGGGCAATGGATTTACACTGACATCTTCTACCGTCGTATCTAAAGGACACACTTCAGAACTGTCACAGGGCGATATTGTCCGGTCCTGTCCATCTATGCTCAGTTTCTGTAGTTTAGATGCAGATGAACAACTGGGTGTCTCTAGTTTCCGTTTTTTCACGTTATTCCTATCTGGTAAAGTTTCTTTGCACATATTTCTTTCAGCCATCAGACTTTGAAGATCAGATGAAACGGCATGTTCTCCCTCTAATTCACGGTTCTCCAGTTGACTGCATTCGGTGATATGTGTTTCTTTTCCTCTGTCCAATCCATCATTCTCTGGCTGCCAATTTCCTGAAGCTTTGTCTCCTTCACATGCCACACCTCTCAGTTCTCCCCTCTCTGACCCTCCTAGGATGCTAAATTCATGGTTTGTCTCCACACGGCAATCTCTTTGCATGCTGTGCACATCGTCCACTCTGTTGTACAGGACGATGACCTTGTCCTTCTTCATGCAGACCATCAGTTTGTGCGCCCTGACATGGACGGTCAGCGGATCGTTGGTGTGGTAGCTGACCTTGCAGTAGCCGCACTGGTAGGGCTTGGTCAGCTGGTGGCTGTCCACGTGGATGACCAGGTCAGCATTGAGGGTGAAAGCCTCACTGCACAGACCACACTGGAAGGGCTTCTGGCCTGGAGGTAGCACAAACATGGCCATGGTCACCACTGTCACTGGAACTTGACCTCGGCCAAAAGGATTAGAGTGGTGGGATTCTGAAGAAAAAAATCAAAGCAAAAATCCTTTGTTAGCTCATAATACTAAAACATAATATGTCATTTTAAAGTGTAACTCTAGTACAGTCGACCCCCTCTTTTAAGACCTTCAAAAAATCGCGGAAATCGGTCGTAAAAGAGGGGGGTCTTAAATCAGGGGTGACCAAAACAATGCACTCAGTGACTCACTACACCGTATATGACGCACAGCACATGCATACACTAAAACTAAAACATGCTTTCTCCGTCATTCTTGAATGAAACATTGCGGTCTAGCTAATATACGAAAACGAGCGAAAACGGCTAAAACAGAAAGTGTGCTCGCGGCCCGTGTTGCACTCACACACAAACTACACATAACAACAGTACAGACCTAATTTTCGCCATTTTACGCTCTGGCAGTTCATTTTCAATCACAGTTTGCACACACGGAACTTTTACCGCGCATACAACTCGGCTGACAAAATGGCGCCACACATACCGCAAATACGAAATCACGGCAAACGCTAATGCGCCAGCTGCTTTCATTTATCGGATTTTGTGTGTTGTTTGCATTCAGTGAGTGTTTCAGTGCACGCACTAACGCCGATTTATCAGTTTGATAACGGAAAGGAGCTGCTTTTCAACTTATTTTTTTGTAAAGTGAGACCATTCACTGAGTTCCAACTTATGGAGTGTGACCGATCACCCAGTTTCAACTTGGGAGTTGACTTCGCATTTAGGCCTACGTGTGCACAGAGTACGTAAAGATCGACACGATCGCGACTGTTTCAGTTCAAACTTTGATCATAAACTGCTCAGTGATGACACATGTGCATAAAAGTGGTGACATTTAGTGGTCAGATCGTGATATCGCTGATTAAATTCTTCAATTTTGGCATGAGAACGGTTCGTTTTTACAGAGATTGACCTAACAACAGTGGTACCCCAGCTGTGCGCCGGCTCGAACTGAGGGCGAGAAGGATAGATATCATCGTTTTTGCGACTGATAATTGTCAGAATGTGTTGCATCGGTTGTAAAATCAACAAGATTTACGGTCGCAAAATGCGTTAGAGGGGGAGTCGTAAATGAGGAGGCAAGTTTAGAAGAAAAACGATCCGTCATTCATATTTCAGTCGTAAAAGAGGGGAGGTCGTAAATCAGAGGGCCGTTCGTGAGGGGGTCGACTGTAGTTCCTACTTCTGTAAACAATAGCTCAGTTACCAAACACCTAACACACAACCCCCCCTAGAACATATTGAAATACTGATACCAACCCTCATAATATTTAACAGACTTTAGTTCCTCACCAAAAATCTATGTCTCGTATGGCTTTTGCCGAGAGGACGTAAAACTTTAACTTCGTCACTAAGAAAAAAAAAGTTATAAAATTCTTCTTCCAGAATCATGAAATTATTCCTTACTCAGTTACTGTGTCCCAGGAAGTCAACCTATGCTTTTCTTCTTCCTTCTGATCAGCATTCCGTCAGACGCATCTGATGACACAGCCGGACATATTCCCTGACACTGGCACAGCTGGCTTTCCTCACACTGCACTATTTGCATTTCTTGACAAGTACTGCAATTGTTGTATTTTTTCTGACATGACAATGAATATAAGCAGAGCTCTGCATTTAGCCGACACTTAAGATATTGTCACGATATCAGGGATAGACGAGATTGGTCAATTTTTATACTCCAGTTCATGAAGAAAGGAGTACACACACACACATATTTTACAGACTATAAGGCACATCCTCCAACAATAAAAACAAATCTGATTTTTGTAATTATTTTGCAACTTGGTGCAGGAAAAAAAAGCATTTCTTAATAGTTTGTAAATATGAATTATTCTGTTCATTTTCCGTCTCAGACTGACAATCCAGTATGAGTATCTTGTGAATCATTAACCCTTTCACCGTCAAAGTCGCATTTCAGCACCACAGTGATTTCACACCTATGTGAGTAAAAGGCATCAAATTGGGGTATATTATCCAAAGACCACATTGTCTTAAGTAGTTTTGGGAAGTAAGGATAGACCCTATTTTATATATTTCACAGAAGAACCCCCAATATTGCAGATGGATTTTGTTCTAGACACAGGTAAATTTAATGGAAATTTTGGGCTGAAATATGGATGGTGGTGAAAGGGTTAAAATCACAACAGAAAATGTAATGTAAGTTTTACATGGTGATAGATTACCTGAAGCTGAAATGTGCCAAATAATAAGTATTAAGTAGAGGGCTTGTTGTCATACTCATCGACTCCCTTGCTTATTCAGGCATGGTAGTGGGGGCAAAGTGTGTTACGCGGAAGAATATCCAACCGATGCATTTCATTTGAAAGACGTCAACTCAAACTAAAAATAAAATGATGAAGTTGGGCGTCAAAATGAAGAAGAAGAAGAAAAAGAAGCACTAGGATCACAAATCTGGAAATGTGTGGCGTGAGCTAGGCCGCGTATGACTGCTAACTTCGGCAGGAAGCTTGTTCAGTCATTCACATCCGGTTCCGCGAAGCGATTGCATAGGTTTTAACGCACATAATTTTTAGGCACCCGAGCGAATTTTTACCCCGGCTTTTGGGGGGGGGGTTGTCAAATTTTCACTTTCGCGGGTTTTCTGCGATTCGCGGAGGTCTACCATGCCTGTTATTACAGCTACAATACAGCTCCCCCCCCCCCCACCTCAATCTCCATTCCCCCTTTGACCCCCGCCCCACTCATCCCCCTATCACCCCTCCAGTATTCCCCGACCCTACTTCTCCAGTATTCCTCAACCCTACTTCCAACCTGTCCCACCCTTCCCCCAGCCATTCAAAGCCGATCATTCGGGCGACCAAGGAAATCATCTCTGTACGAAGTCTAATTACTACTTGACCGAAGTCCCCAGTTATTATACACAACAGAACCATCAAAAGGATGATGGTGGTTGTCACCTGCAAGAAGAAGAAGTAGTACAATAATAATAATAATAATAATAGTGAATCATTTATATAGCGCATTCCTCCACCAATGTGGAGCTCTATGCGCTTAACAACAAAAATTAAGAAGCAACAAATTCAACAACACGAAATAATCGCTCACGCACATGCAAATAGGCATACACATACACACCCCACCCACACATACACGCACGTACCGGCACATACACACACACACACACACACACACACACACACACCGTTACCATCACCACCACTCACCCCACCCAAAAAACACAATACAAAATACAATCAGTTGAACAAAGCATCAACACACACACACACTCTCTCTCTCTCTCTCTCTCTCTCTCTCTCTCTCTCTCTCGCAACAAAGCTGACGTACACATTGCAGTCAACACACAGTGAAACTAATATGGGGGGAGGGGAGTGTGTGTGTGAGAATAGAGTCCAGAAGTAATGTGGCCTAAAGGTTGTGATGTAGCTTGAACAGGTGGGTCTTGAGAGCTGATTTGAAACATTGCAAGGACTGGATATGGCGGATTTCGCGTGGTAAGGAGTTCCAAACTGATGGGGCCGAAAAGGAAAAGGAGCGCTCACCAAACATTTTTGTTCGTGTACTAGGAACACAGAGAATTTTGGAATCTGAAGATGACCGCAATTGCCTTGATGGAGTATAGACAGAAAGCATGTCACAATATAAATTGATAACAAGAAATGATACTGTCTATTGCTGTACAGTGGAACCTCCCATTTTAAGAACTACTTTTGTGATACTTTGCCCTTCTTTGTAAATATTAAAATCACCTCCCTCATACAACACCCTCCCATTTTAAGACCTACTTCTGTGATACTTTGCCCTTCTTTGTAAGTATTAAAATCACCTAACTTATACAACTCCCTCCCACATAAGACCTACTTCTCGGAGACATTGTCCTTCTTTGTAAGTATTAAAAATACCTCCCTTATAAGACCCCTCCCTTATAAGACCTCCAAAAATCATCCAAAATGAGGTCTTATAAGGGAGGTTCCACTGTATGTAGTACTTCAGGTTAATTTTACTCACTGGGTTACTCCGCTGCTGCAGTGCCAGGTTCCATCACATTGGGTAACGTTGACTGGCCACAATGTTGGAGTCTAAACATGGTTGAGAAGAGTTCACCTGCAAACAAACACAGTGTACATTGGAACCTCCCTTATAAGACCTTAAAAAATCACCCCAAATGAGGTCTTATAAGGGAGGTAATTTTAATACTTACAAAGAAGGGCAATGTCTCAGAGAAGTAGGTCTTATATATGCGAGGGGGTCTATTAATGGGAGGTCTTATAAGGGAGGTACAACTGTATTATGAAGAATGTGTTCTGCACTGGTCTTTTAACTGAAAATCATCATCATCATGTTGAACTTGAAGTTGGCTGTGTAGTGGAATTGTTCGAAGAAGTCTCCCCCCCCCCTCCCCCCCACCCGAGGATCATCAGGATGACATGATACAGACCTGTTTACCCACTACACAAGTCTTGAGTTGTCTGGATAGCTGAAATTAGTAGTTTTGGTGTGAAATGAGTAGTCCTCTTCAGTAAACCATCAAATAATGTTCACTGAAAATGAATAATTAGAGCATTATTTTCAATTTTGAAGAGTAGTAGAGGTTCAAATTGAGTAGAAAACTACTTGAAAATAGTAGAGTAAACAGGTCTGCATAATAAATGCCATAATGATCAGCTGAGTGAGTGATCGTGGAACCCACAGATCAGATGAACTTCAAGGAGGAGCCTCAGACTGAGTCAGAGGAGATGAAATAACCAAACAAACTAGAAAAGAAAATAAGCAAATAACATTCTTTTGGATATATTTTTGTAATATTCCACTGCTAACTTAATAATAATACACAAATCTATCACACTCTCTCACTGAGACTCTTGAGTCACAATCTCACACACACTGACACTGTTCACACACTGACACTGACTGACACACACAGAGACAAGTTTTAGTCAGAGTGAGAGTGATACTGATAGGCCTATATCATAATCAGTATATCAGTATATATATATATATGCCTTTTCTCTTCTGCTTCTTTTCTTTGGTTACCCCCTAAAGTATGTGCATTTATATCTATAGAAAGATGCTGGCCACTGTCGCATGAAAAAAGGTAGCTCGTAAAAATAAGTAGCTCGCTACCTATGACAGTGTGTATTTGCGACATTGAGCATGAACCACAAATTTCACTTTTTTCTAGGGTTAGGGATAGGGTTAGGGTTAGGTAAATGGTTAATAAAGTACAGAAAAAGTGAAATTTGTGGTTGTCGCAAATACAGACTCTCATAGTACTAGTAGCGAGCTACTTATTTTTACGAACTACCTTTTTTTCATGCGACAGCCACCACCACAGAAGTCTGAAAAGAAGAAGAAGAAAGAAGAAGAACTTGAAGGTGCTGGGCTATTACAGAAGACTTCGTGGTGACCTACTCAATGTATATAACATTTTGAATGGTCCTGACAATACTAACAAAAGTTTGTTCCAGATTTCAAATTTTTCAAAGACTAGAAATCATGAATTAAAAATACTAATACAATATATACAGTAGAACTAATATTAGGAGACACTTTTTCAGTAACAGAGTGACTGACTATTGGAATGCACTGTCGGGTTAAAATTTCTAGCTCGCTACTGACTATTTGCGGCATTTTGCGACATTCAGCATGAACGACAAATTTCACTTTTTTCTAGGGTTAGGGATAGGGATAGGGTTAGGTAAATGGTTCAAGTAACGAAAAAGTGAAATTTGTGGTTGTCGCAAATAGTCACTCTCATAGTAGCGAGCTAGGAATTTTAACGAGCTAGGAATGCACTTCCTGCTCAGACAAAACTTGCACCTGATACTATTACTAGAGACTGATACTAACAAATTCAAAAACCTCCTGGACAAAGACCCAAACCTGAGTAAATTAAATTACCAGTATGACTAATAGTAATAGTCTACCAAAACGCCAACTCAAAAAAAAAAGAAGAAAAAAAAAAGAAAAGACGATTGAGAGTCGACCTGAGCCTGTGCCAGAGTGACTCGATTCAATATCATATCATCATATCATATCATGGCACTATAGGCTTTTCAGCCTTTTGCCCTCTAGATTGGTTCTATTTGTTATTTATGTTGTATCGGCATTGCCGATCGACTACTTAGGCAGTCGTGTTTTATTTATTTAATTTATTTAAATTTACTGAATACACAATATTTTGAAAATATCGATCTAATGAGTTCTTGAATGCATTTAGTGACGATGCATTTACTGCTTCATTTGGAAGATTATTCCATGCGTTAGTAATACGGTTAGTGAAAAATGTTTGTGCAAATTTAGTATTAGTAGTTTTTTGTATTAGTTTAAAAGTATGTCCGCGGGTTCTTTCATCCTCACACAGAGTTAGTAATTGTTTTGTGGTAGTGTAGTCATAAAAACCACGGAGAATTTTGTATACTTCTATTAGATCACCTCTAAGTCTTCTGTATTCTAGGCTTGGTAGTTTTAAGTACGTCAGTCTTTCCTGATAACTCATATTGCTTGTGCCCTGAATTTTCTTTGAGAACCTTCGCTGCACCCCTTCAACTAGATCAATATTCTTTCTTAGGTGTGGGCACCACACTGGGTTTCCATACTCTAGAACAGGTCTTACTAGAGTTTTGAATAGAGGAACCATAATATCTTTAGACTTATTAGTAATTGTTTTGACTAGTAATCCTGAAATCCGGTTTGCTTTTAGTACAGTATTATTTATGTGAGGCTCAAAAGACAGACCTTGGTCTACAAATACCCCAAGATCCTTTTCAACTGATGTAACTTCCAGCGTTCTTCTTTCTTTACCTTCCTTTATGGAGTATTTATGCATGGGATTTTGTTTACCTAAGTGCATAACTTTACATTTCTCACTATTAAATTTCATTAGCCATGTATCCGCCCATGCCACCAAGTTGTCAATGCATCTTTGTACTTCTAGTTTTGATTCTTCACTGCTATCTACGTTTGCATATGCCTTTGTATCATCTGCAAAAATTTTAACCTTGCATTCCACTTGCTCCGGTAAATCATTTATAAAATACAAAAACAGGACGGGCCCCAGGACACTACCCTGAGGGACTCCGCTGGTTACCTTTATTGAATCCGAATTAAAACCATTAATATTGACTTTTTGACTTCTCTCTCTTAAGAAATCATCCAACCATGTCAAGAGGCTACCTCCCACCCCATAAGATTTCAGCTTATGTAGGAGATGGCGATGCGACACCGTGTCGAACGCCTTCTGCAGGTCCAGATAGACGGCATCAAGAGATTTACCATCTTCCAGCGAGCCCACCCAGTCGTTTATTGTCATCAGAAGTTGCGTGATGCAAGATCGGCCCTTAGTGAAACCAAATTTATCTTTAGAAAGTATATTATTTTCAATTAGATGAACACATAATGCATCTCTAATAAATTTTTCAAAAAGTTTGCAAACAACTGATGTAAGGCTCACCGGACGATAATTTCCGGGACTAAATTTATCCCCTTTCTTAAAAATTGGTTTAATTTCTGCTAGTTTCCATGCTGTGGGGATTTTGCCATCTTTGACTGTTTTATTAAATATATAAGTTAGGGGCCCTGACAACTGAGTTGCCAACTCCCTAAGGACTCTGGGGTGTATCTCATCTGGCCCTGGGGATTTGTCCACCTTCAAAGACTCAAGTTCCTTCTGCATTTGTTCTTGAGTAACTGTTATTGAATCTATGTTAGTGCTTACCTTTCGATTAATCTCAGGTAAACTGTCTGACTCTTCATTCGTGAACACACTGCCAAAAAACTTATTTAAAGCATTAGCTTTGTCCTGATCATTTACAGTAAAAGTCCCATCATCTTTTTTTAGTTTTGAAATAGATTCCCTTGGCTTAGTCTTGTCATTAACATATTTAAAAAAGGCCTTAGGATTACTTTTTGCCTCTTTAGCTAGGCGATGCTCTCTTTCCTTCACATGCCTCCTAGATGCTCGCCTTACCTGATTTCGAGCTCTTGCATACAGGTTATAATTTTCTTGGGTTGGAAATTTTTTGTATGTTTTGAATGCTTTTCTTTTTTTCCTTATAATATCCAACAGTGAGCTAGGAATTGGATCCCTCCTGCGTGTACCCTCCCGGGACACTTTAGCTTTAGGGACAAACTTATCACGTGCTCCAAGGACTACCCTACTCACCCCGCTCCAACAGTCATCGATGGAAAGCTCATCGTTCAAAATGTCGTGCCAGTCTATTGAGTCTACATACCCCCTCATGCCTTCATAGTCCCCCCTACTAACAATAAATTTGGTAGTCGCGGGTATAAAAACTTTCTTCTTTTTAAAACTCAGATTAAAACTTAAAACTGAGTGATGGCTCTTCCCAAGGGGCGGTAAATACTCTATCTCTGAGACAAAGTCATCTTCATTTGTCAAAATCAAGTCAAGCACGTTGGGTTTCTGGAGGACCCTGTGGTGTGTAGGTTCTGTTACCTTCTGCCGGAGATAGCACTGAAGAACAGTTTCCAAAAACTTACTAGATGGGTGGTCTTTATTTTTATGGGTACTCTCTTGACTCCAGTCAATCTCAGGGAAATTGAAAAAAAAAAAAATGAGACATAGCCATTTCAGGTAGCTCACAACATTAATTTATTCACCTTCACGTTCACTGTTGTAGAACTAGACTACATCTTTCTTGATTAGATCACAGGATTATTCGGCAACAACCATTAATTTGACCAAACCAATATGCAAAACTTCTGCCAAAAGCCTCCCATGTTGAACAGTTTGGAAACGGAAGTTGACGGTCCGAAGTTGACAGACAAAAAAATCCTAAAAGAGGGGAAGTAAGAAATATTCCCCCAAAGGTTTACTTGGTGTTGCGTACCTTGGACTGATAAGCCGATTACATCTTTGAGGTTAAAGTATTCTACGCTCTGTGTAAATTGTTTTACATCTTAATTTAAGCACACATACACACACAAACACACACACACACACACACACACACACACACACACACACACACACACACACACACACACACACACACACACACACACACACACACCGTGACACACACACACACACACACACACACACACACACACACACACACACACACACACACACACACACACACACACACACACACACACACACACACACACACACACACACAACAACAACAACAACAACAACATACGGTATTAATACGGCGCTGAATCTTGATATAAATCAAATCAAAGCGCACACACACGTTAGCATTCATAACGCATTCAAACAAAAATGCAATACAAAGCGAGCACACACGTTTGACATAAATGGTATACAGCAGAAACAGACCTAAAGGCAAGAGAGAGAGAAGAGAAAGAGAGTGGAGCCTCAATCACGGGGGAACAGGTGGGTTTTGAGGTTAGATTTGAAGGCTGAGAGGGTCGGTCGCTGACGGAGGGAAAGAGGAAGTTTGTTCCAAGATGTCTGTCCTGAGACAGCAAAAGATCGCCGACCAACAGTTGAAAGCTTATACCTAGGGATCTGGAGAGAACACACACACACCCCCCCCCCCCCCACCCCCACACCTCCACACCACCCCCACTCCCAACCCCACAGTTATCTCTGCCCCCCCCCCCCCCACCACAACCCCGCCACCACTTTCTGCATTATTTTGAAGAAGCGAAGATGACTGCTGGGTTCAGTAAATATTCACAAGAAATTAAAAGTCAAAATTTAAACCCAACAAACCCAAGAGAAAATATTTAATTGGTTTTGTTATTAGACTAAATCTTTTCTTTTGGGTTTAAATTTTGACTCTTGTCTTAATTTGTTGTGCATTATTGTACTTTTTCTCTTAAGTTTTGTTTTGTGTTGCTCATGCATGAAATTAAAGAAGAAAAAGGCGTGGCATGCCACTGCATCTGGATACCTTGGCAGTTACCAATCCTGGCGTGCCTTTTGTGTACTTCAATCTTTCGATGACCAAGCCACACCCGGCCTGTAAATAGCTATTTTTGAGCCAGAAAATACCATTAACTAGGTAGAGACAAAAAAAGTAGCCACTATATTTGGAATTCCTGTGTGTCATGTACAACATTAGGTCCATCCTTACCTCCCAAAATTAAGAACATAATTATGGTCTTCAAGTAACACGAGGCCCTGATTTGATGCCTTTTAGTGACATGGGTGTTAAACCATTGTGGCGCATAAATGCGACATTGGCGGCGAAAGGGGCTCAAATCGTTCTGATGCTGGCAACATGTTGGCTTTGCCAGCATGCCACCTTCTGAGTGGGATGCTGGCATGGCATCGTCTCAGCTCAGGCTATGCGGCTATTCCATATGCACGTCCCTTTTAAAACCCTTTCAACGCTAGCCATCCCTCAGCCAAAATTTACTATTAAACTTACCTGGGTAGAGTAACAGATTTCGTCTGGAATACTGGGGATTCCTATGTGACATGCCTAAAGTAGTGCCTATCCTTACCTCACAAAATTAAGAACATAAGGTCACTGGATACCAGACCCTCATTTGATGCTTTTTAGTGACATGAGTGTTAAATCATTGTGGTGCCAAGAGGCGACAGTGGCGAGGAAAGGGTTTTAATGGCGGGCCAGCATTGGCAAATGGTGGCCCATGATGGGGAGCCAGTTATGGGACAATATTCTGGCACCTTACCTTTTGGGCCAGCGTCGGTAGTGTTCACATCGTTGCTATGCTGGGCAGTATACATCGTTTTCATTCTGGCCCCATTCTGGATGAGTGATGGCAGACGTGTCGTTTTGATTGTGGCAGTGCAGTGTACATGCGTGTTGCTGTGGTAGTGATGGCATGATTCTGGCCCAGATCTGACAATGCCATAACGGCAAATCTCGTTCTGGTTGCCAGATTTGTACCAGAATCAGTTTGGTATTAATGAGGGGTCTGGGTATTACTGGGACAGATGGGTCTGGGTACGGGTATTATTGAGACATAAAGGGTGCTGGGTGCGGGTATCATTGAGGCATAGACAGTTCTGGGCTACGGGTATTGCTGGGACATAAAGGGTTCTGGGTATGGGTATCATACTGATACATAGAGGATTCTAAATACGGGTGTAACTGCGACATAGAGGATTCTGCAGAATACGGGTATTACTGGGAATAGAGGGTTCTGAATACAGGTATTACTGTGGCAAGGAGGGTTCTGGGTATTAATGGAGCATGAAGGGTTCTGAATACGGGTATTAATGGAGCATGAAGGGTTCTGAATACGGGTATTAATGGAGCATGAAGGGTTCTGAATACGGGTATTAATGGAGCATGAAGGGTTCTGAATACGGGTATTAATGGAGCATGAAGGGTTCTGAATACGGGTATTAATGGAGCATGAAGGGTTCTGAATACGGGTATTAATGGAGCATGAAGGGTTCTGAATACGGGTATTAATGGAGCATGAAGGGTTCTGAATATGGGCATTACTGTGGCATGGAGGTTTCTGAATACGGGCATTACAGGGACACAGAGGGTTATGAATACGGAGATGCGGATTACTGGGGTATGGCCGTTCTGGATACGGGCAGTTTTATTTTCTGCGTTTGATTTGATGTTAGTTGAATATATTCCGGAAACAGAGTAAAGAGCTAGGATATAATAATTTACCAACAAAACACAACAACAAAAGTTTACAATTTTAGCAAAGAAAGAAACAAAGAAAGGAGTTTTAATAGATTAGTAATGTTGTTCAAGTTGTTTTAAACATGTTGCGTGTGTGGTGTAGAAGGCTTACTGCAATATCGATTTCCACTAAAGTGACATGTAAAAATGTTGTTTTTGATAGAGAAAAGTGTGTGTGTGTGTGCGTGTGTACGTGTGTGTGTGTGTGTGCGTGTGCGTGTGTGTGTGTGCGTGCGCGTGTGCGTGTGCGTGCGCGCGCGCGCGTGTGTGTTGTTTAATATGTTGGGGTCTCTGTGCCTGTGAGCATTTCTCACTCTTTCACATGGTGGCACGGTGATGGGTAAGTTACATTGTGACTGGCCTGTCGCTCTGTTGCCGTGGTGGGGGTGGGGGTGGGGGTGTTCATGTGTATAGACACCCATATTAAGGTGTTCGCATTTATTGCATTTTATTGTGTTTTTGCTTTTTTGTATTGATCGATTGCAAGACAAATTTCCTTGTTTTAATGAGATTGGGACAATAAATGATTGATTGATTGATTGAACAATGTTCTGATTTTTATTCCTTTTTCCCATGTATAAATGTTAGTGTTTGTCTATGTGTCTGTCTGTCTGATATTAGGCAGCGTAACTAAAATCATATCGACTCAAATGATTAAATCGCATATGTGTGTTTGTGTGCGTGCGTACGAGCGTGTATGCGAGCGTGCATGTTTCAATGTGAACACAAAATAACACTCAGGTACACAAGAACACAGAAACAACACAACACACACATGTACACACACAAGCACTATACTTATGCGTTAGCATGCACTCCATCACACACACACACGTATTCAAGCACGCGCGCACGCACGCACACACACACACACACACACACACACACACACACACACACACACACACACACACACACAGTGACACACACACGCACATACTGACATACACACACAGTGACACACACGCACGCACGCACACACACATACATACACACACACACACACACACACACACACACACACACACACACACACACACACACACACACACACACATCATAATTGATAAGAAAAAGTTGATTAATTTAACAGTCATTTAATACAAAAATCGGAGTGACTGATACACGATGGTGTTTGGTGAATACTCTCAGAACACAATATTTTCTAAATCAATAAACATTATACTCATGAAAACAAAATGATAATCAGAGTGCAGGCTGAGAGAGGGGGAGAGAAAGAGAATGAGAGGGAGAGAGAGAAAAGGAGAAAGAGAGAGAGAGAGAGAGAGAGAGAGAGAGAGAGAGAGAGAGAGAGAGAGAGAGAGAGACGCAGACTTTTTATTCTTAAAGGCCATAGCCCCCTAGAAGGGGGTACATATATAACAAACAATATATCCTATTACAAAATTAGGTCAAGTTGCAATCATATCCTTACGGACTTTAAATGCTTTATATACATACAAAGACAGTTTCTTAACAGTATTTTCATTAGTTGTTGTTAATAGTAAAACTAATCTGAACAAACAAGGATACTTAGAGTATTTCGAAGGGATTAACTGATCTCTAATATTTTGTAAAACTGGACAAGACAAAACAAAATGAATCTCATTTTCCTCACCTTTATAACAAACAGGGCAAATAAAGTTACGATCATCAACAGGCCTGTAGCGATTAGAATGTACACAGATATCAGAAATACCAAATCTTAATTTTGTCATATAACATTTCATTTGCCTGTTTATATTCATCATTAAATAAGTTGGAATGCAATGCAACGGGTTTAGCAATTTGTAGAAGTCAAATCGATTACTAGCCTGCATATGGGAACTCCATCTCTGCCAATTAGAATCTATCAATATTTGCCTAAAGGCACGTATAAACCCATTTACATTCTCTACTCCCTGGTTTTCATACAATGTTGACCTTACATTA
>CM065682.1:65155018-65188826 GCA_017654935.2 Phymorhynchus buccinoides | reverse complement strand
CCCATGTCAACAATATGGATGCAACCTTGCCTTGGATATGAGCCCCAGAACACAGACACAAAATTGATTCAAAGTTCAAGGCGAAAAAAGTGTTGAATTCTCACTTTACAAGCCTGGAATAAGCTTCAAATGAGCAACTTAAGGCGCGGATTTGATCGCCAGGGGGCAGTCAAACCGGTAGGGGCTTATCGCATGATTTTCTTATTTTGGCGTAGTGAGAGAGAGGGAGATGAGTCCCCCCTCTCTCTCTCTCTCTCTCTCTCTCTCTCTCTGTGTCTATGCCCAACTAAGAAAATCATGCGATAAGCCCCTACCGGTTTGACTGCCCCCTGGCGGTCAAATCCGCGCCATAAGTTGACCATTGAGTATGATTTTTGTTCTTTCTTCAGCTTCTGTACCCTGCCAGGGTCCCGGGCGGCCCACAGACCCCTGCCTTGCCTGTTTTTGGATTTTCTCCAGTTGCATCCATGCAACAGTGTGATCAAACAGAGCCAACAAAACCCTTGGCGCTGAAGTTCTACAAGATCAGGCACAGGCATAAGTATGAATAATGCAGTAAGACAGACTGTCTTACCTTTACCGAAGTTTACGGACTATATAGTATAAGGCGCACCCCCCAAATTTTACACAAAATTCGGGTTTTGTTATTATAGTTTGTCACATTATAAGCCGCAGGGGTCTCAGTTTTGGAAAAAAAGTATAATATGGTACTTACCTCTTCTAATGTAGTTCTAATTTTCTTCTCTATTGGCCACTGCAACTAGGATTATTGACGGCAAGAGTTAAGCCCTTGTTGATCAGTATCCAAAAGGGCATTCACTCTTGCAAAAGGGTGCCATTAAGTGGCATCAAATAGGGTTATTGGCAATAGTTATGCCCTTGTTTGGTCAGTACTCGACCATCTTCCCCTACTCACTCTTGCAAAAGGTGTTCTTTGCAGTGGCCAATACATTATTCAGGCATGAAAAATCCGCGTACATTTTTGAAAACTTCCGTGGAAAAAAAAAAATTCCGCGTAAATGACCGATCTTGCCTTATTCGTATATGTACAAGTCTGTATTTGGCGATTCTCAAACTGGTTAACCGGAAGTCGCTTTAGCTCGCTCGCTTCAAAGTTGTGCGAATGAAGGCTAGATGATTATCTCTCGCCCACGAAAAGCAGCGATGTTAGTCGAAAATGTGTATGGAAGGCTAGTTGAGCCGACGAAATGTTCGGACGCCCTCCTCGCTGAATAAAAAATTTGAGACGTGAGGTAGGTGGGGAATTTTGGAACGTGGCAACCCCCCCCCCCCCCCCCCCCCCCGTCAACAAAACGTCTGACGATATGTGAAAATCCGGGTGGAAGGATTTGTGCTCGGCTGAAAAGAATTTAATTGTTTGAAGCTTGAAAGTTGTATGCGTTGTTTGTACCCTCCCCTCCCCCCCGCTCAACAAAACTACCGACGTGATGTGAAAATCCGGGTGGAAGGATTTCTCTGACGAAATTTTTTCCTCTTTTCTCCATCCACTTTCATGCCTGATTATTACTCATCTATGCTTTCTTCTGCTCAAATTGTTATCTCCGTACCACCCCCTTAGTGCAGTAGAATCTTCAGCCTGTTGGAAGTTGGCTGCCTAGCGGAAGGAGAAAAAGAAAGTATGCACGTTCAGATAATTCTATACAATGTTTATTCATTCTGCCTCAACACTTCAAAACCATGTCCCTTTAAAGTACAGTGAACTCTCTATTAGAAGACCCCCCATTAAAAGACCTCCTCATTTAAGAACTCTTCCTATAAAAGACAGATTTGTCCTAACTTTTTGGAAGTCTTAAAATAGAGGTTTGACTACACTCTCTCTCTCTCTCTCTCTCTCTCTCTCTTTCTCTCACACACACACACACGATTCACATACTCGGTTCCAACTCACACCGACTTTAATTCTTCTAGCGCCATGTATTTTTTGTACGTTCTTGGTTGTCAGTTGCATCACAACCGACAAGAGGGAAGTTACTATTTTTTCTAGTGCGCCTGCATTTCTTTAGCGGCAGAAACAGTGACAAAAGCTCTGAAAACAAACACTTGGCAGTAAATGTTTTTGCATTTGGTGGGGGTGACGGTGTAGAATGATGTACTGGGCGAATACATTTGCCGGTGGTGGTAGACGAGTCAAATTAACATCAACCTTGATAATGAATGGAGGGAAATCGTCCACTACAAGAAGTGCAATGGTGTCGGTGGACGGTCGTGGTGGCGCCCTCTTAAGCCGGCGACAGACAATGTGACTGCCTCATATGACGCAATCACGTCGTGACGTAGATCAAATTTTGTTTCCCGCACAGAAGACGTCACAAGCCATCTGACTCGATCAGTGAAATTTTGAACCCGTCCTATTCGGCCCTGTCACCTGACTGGGCCCGACTAAGTCGGACTGATTGAGTTAGATGGTATGCAAATGAGGTGAAACGTCATGACCTGATCGAGTCACATGAGGCAGTCACATAGTCTGTCGCCGGCTTTAGGAGGACCTCATGCTGGCTCCGTGATTAAGAGAATAATGTCGTCAGTAGGGGGCTTAGTAGGTGGTGTCCCGAACAAGCTCCACTAAACTCCACCGAAGGGACTCAGCAGCAGTGCAGTGTCTCCCTCCTGACGGCCTAACATAGATTCGCTCCCCTTGGACTGCTGGTCTCAGATTCTGCGATCTGAACAAGCTGGGGTGTGGCTGCGAATTGGGATTCGGAATGAGCGGCGTGGGAGCAACGCCACTGAACGGCGCAGAAGATGCGACAAAAAAAGCAGTGCAATGGTGATGATAAATCTTCAAGCATAACTAGACTAATTGCAGTGAGGTCCTGCATCTTTGGCATTGTGCTTGTGTATAAAGATTATCTGCAATGATTTCAGTAATGTCTCGTCCCTCTTTCTCAGTAAAGAGATGTATGTCTTTATTATCACATGCCATAAAACTTGGGCAAAGAGCCACAAGCCCGCAAGCCATCTCGGTGATTAAGAATGTTTGCTTTCAGATGATCCTGCCACAACATCATATAGTAAAAAGGCAAGTGTCCGTGTGTGTGTCTGAAACACAAAACGGGCCTTATAACTCCGCCATTTTTCGACCGAATCGCTTCAAATTTGCTGTGAGCCCTAACGGGGCGATGGCAACGCCAACCGAGGCGGCCGTGTCATTTGCGCGGTTTGGCAAATGCGCGAAACGCGTATCCACCGGCCTCTCGGCACCCGTATCTCCGGTATTTCTGGACGGATTACCTTCGAATTTGGAAGGTAGATGACCGGGGACGGTGACCATCTGTGTGCCAAACCGGAAGCAAATCGATTTATAGACGCGCGCGATATACGCCGCTTCACCTTTTTACAAATAACTCCGCCGTTTCTTAACCAAATCGCTTCAAACCTGCCGTCAGGCTTGCTATGGCCGGGGCACAGCCCGGCAGCAAACCTGAAGAGAATCGGGAGAGAGTGTTACTCTCAGAGCAGCGCCAACGGGAAACGGGGCCTTATAACTCCGCCGTTTCTTAACCGAATCGCTTCAAATTTGCTGTACTCAGCGCTACCAGTACTTGGCGTTACCATTACTAGGCGTTACCAGTACTCGGCGTTGCGCTAGTCAATCATAAAAATACCTAGCCCATTTCTCAAAGTATAGATTGCTTAAATAAAACAATATAAGTACAATGTTTTGTTTGTTTGCTTGTTTGTTTAAAATATCCTGTCTCGGTTCTTAAAGAGTTTGTCCTACCTAAGTACCTTGTTGAACCGCATTTGTATGCCACTGTAGTTTTTGTGTACTAAAAACGCCAGGTAGCAGAGGGGGCTACTGCTATTCTGGATGGCCGGGCTAGAATTTGATTATATAATAATAAAAATACCTTGCCATGGGTACATCCCTACTCTTTCGGCCAAAAGGATTTGAGGACAGCTGGTGTTGGGACGGTCCCCAAGGTTGGCTGCAGCACTGAAACCTATTGCAAAGATGCCGTCCTTTTGCATTTATTGTGGGTCCTGTTGCTGTAGAACTGATAACAGCCACAAGTGTTCGATTCCAGCGGCTCATGTTAAAACATTCAAGGTTGATTTTGCAGACACTACATTAAGCAGAAAACGTCCACTGATTATTCAGTGAGTTAAACCTAGAGCAAAAATGCTGCCTTGTTGCATTTATTGTGGGTCTTGTTGCTGTAGAACTGATAACAGCCACAAGTGTTTGATTCCAGCAGCTCATGTTAAAACATTCAAGGTTGATCTTGCAGACACTATATTACGCAGAAAACGTCCACTGATTATTCAGTGAGTTAAACCTAGAGCAAAAATGCTGCCTTGTTGCATTTATTGTGGGTCTTGTTGCTGTAGAACTGATAACAGCCACAAGTGTTTGATTCCAGCAGCTCATGTTAAAACATTCAAGGTTGATCTTGCAGACACTATATTACGCAGAAAACGTCCACTGATTATTCAGTAAGTGAAACCTAGTGCAAAGATGCCGTCCTTTTGCATTTATTGTGGGTCTTGTTGCTGTAGAACTGATAACAGCCACAAGTGTTTGATTCCAGCGGCTCATGTTAAAACATTCAAGGTTGATCTTGCAGACACTACATTAAGCAGAAAACGTCCACTGATTATTCAGTAAGCGGTTGCAGGCAAAGGGAGCGTTGACTACAATGTAAAGCTACACCAGAAAGCGGCTTCACCAACCAGTTACAGCATTGCGGACTGCACCACAGGTGAGGAACACGCTCTAACACAAACATTGGTTTACAGCAGTAAGATGTGGGATACATCAGATTCCGGTAATCAATGTACCACCCTACTAACTTTCATTATGCTGCTGCTACATGGGTTTTACACTCACCAGTACTGGTTTACTGCAGTAAGATGTGGAATACATCGTAATAATTTCATTTATATAGCGCAATAAAAATCAAGCTCTCAGCGCTTTACAAACATTGCTGAAACCATATAAACAAATTGACACCATGTTTCATAACAATGATAGAATAAAAGTAACATTTAATGACATGTGGTGGGGGGGGGGGGGCACAGACAAAAAGACGGGCAGGGCAAACTTTGACATGAATAAGATGGGGGGGGGGGGGGGGGGGGGGGGGGGAGACGGGAGACGGGCAGACTAGAAACAAAGAACATAATCAACAAGTATATATCAGTTTCAGGTAATTAGTATACCACCCTACAAAATTTAAAGTGATGACATGTAGCATACAGAGAATCGGTCATCAATACTTTGCACCACATATGACCTTGAGTTAACCTACCAAATTTGTGGGTTGTAACTGATCAAGAATATGGGATGTCTAATAGTTTTATTTTAACTATATTACCACAGCTCAAACGTCAAGGATGTCAATATTTTGCACTAGCAGCTATGCCCCGTGCTTGCTACGCCCTGCACTCGTGAAACGGAGCCCCTCAGCTCTCACTCACTGTGCTGTTGGCCCCTTCAAAATGTCTTCCAGAAGGAAATTTCGGTTTTGTGAGTCTTCCTTGATGGAGGTTTGCACTGGCGGTTCAAAATTCAGGATCTAAATAATAATAATAATAATACTGGTTATTTATAGAGCGCTTAACTCCCTTTGCAGGGAGCTCAAAGCGCTGAACAAAGGCCTAAACACTAACATACACATTAAAGACAAGCCAAGAATAATCAACATGAAGACAAGTATCAATGAATATAAACATTAAAAATAAGTGAGACTTAATACAAAATACATGTCCTTCCCTCCCTCCCCCCCACACACACGCACACACGTACACGCACACGCACGCACGCACGCACACGCACACACACACACACTGCAGGTTAATATCATCAAGGACTACGTGGATTAGAGGTGAGAGTATGAGGTTTCAAAAAGATAAGTTTTCAGAGAAGCTTTGAAAGACTGGACAGAGGAAGAGTGGCGAACACTGTGTGGTAAGCTATTCCAGACCGAGGGAGCAGAGGACGAGAAAGAAGATTCACTGAAGGATTTAGTTTTAATACGGGGAGTGGAGAGCAGGCATGAGTGGAGGAAGATCTGAGATGTCGGGTGGGAGTGTAGGTTTGTACAATGTCAGTGAGATACTGAGGGGCAGTTCCATTAATAGAGTTGAAGGTGAGGCATGCGACCTTGTACTGAATTCGAGCAGAAATGGGAAGCCAGTGAAGAGTGTGAAGTAGCGGGGTGATATGCTGTGTCTTTTTTGCTTTGAAAATCAATCTTGCAGCTGCGTTCTGAACTTTCTGAAGTTTCTGGATTGAGGACTGCGGGCAACCAAATAACAGAGAGTTACAATAGTCTAGCCTAGACAAGACGAGAGAACAGACGAGAGTTTGTGTTGCCTGAGTGGTAAGGAGGTGGCGAATGGAACTTATCTTACGAATATGTAGATAGGCTATTTTGCAGACATTGTTCACATGTGTTTTCATTGTAAGGTTGGAATCGATAGTGACGCCCAGGTTTTTGACAGAAGGAACAAAATCAATATCTGAGTCACCTATCCTTATGGAAGATGGAAGGGACCTGTCAACAGAGAGTCTTTTAGAAGTCATTATGATGGCTTCAGTTTTGCTGTCATTTAATTGGAGTTTGTTTTCATTCATCCATGTTTTGACATTACTGACACATCCTTGAAGACCTTGAACATAGGTTGTGATATGCTGATCAAGAATATGGTTATAGGGGTCTTATGGCCAACGGTTTGGGCACAATCGCCAGGACCGACAGACACACACACAAACAAGGCGATTATAGTTGTGATAGATAGATAGATTAGGCCCCTGCATGACTGAGCCAGTCTACCAACCTACTAAATTTGGGGGCTGTAACTGAACATTTTGACAGATAAAGAGAAGACAGTGTTAAAGTCAAACGTCATTGGTACTCCATGTTATCAATTACCATAAGCCAGTATATTCACATCCTGGTTTTGGAGACTGGCTCCAAAGATGAGAAATATACGGCTACCACAAGAAATTTACGTTTCCAAGGTCAAGATTATGGAAATTGAAAGGGTACAGGGTACGTGTTGACCTCTACCAAACTTGACTTTAATATTAAAAAAATCCACCAGTTACTTTTTGAGAAAATCGATGCACAGACACATACACACACTAGTGGATATACACAGAAAGACCAATACATGTACACTTTTATGAATTTAGTATTAAAAAAACCTAATAAATGGCCACAAATAGCTTTTGAATTTTGTTTATTTTGATTTGTTTTTAAATACAAGACGTCGCCAACAAAAGATTGTTGGTACAAATGATATGACCTATGAGGAAAGGCTTATTTATGTACAGGTACCTAGCCTAGAGAATAGAAGGCTCAGGGGTGATATGATTGAAATTTATAAGATGTGTCACCATTTATACGTTGATTCTACTACTAACAGCCTACTAACTCTTTGTGAGGGTGATACAACCATCTTGATCTTGATGAGGTTCGTCGGCAGGATCCAATTTTGGATATAAATACCAACGTGGTAAAAAACTGGGGAGAGCACCTAAACCTATATTGATCCATAACTAAACAATATTAAAAACAAAGTGTGTGTGTGTGTGTGTGTGTGGGGGGGGTTATGATCGGCAGGCTACAACATTCCACTTTTCAGCCAGCTGAAAAAACAGCTGGACCAGCCGACCCCCAGCACCATCTAGCATGGTAGCTGGGGCCCCCTCCTACAGTTCAGTATGGTGGTTGTTGGCTGTGTCTGAAACCAGACATAGCCATCCTGAACTGGCTGGCCGACGACAGTGTAACGATATCGTCTGGCAGGCTGTTCCACTCATATCAGGTGTCCGTGGATCGAATGTGTTCCGAAAGACTGTGGTATTAGATCTTTCGACCACGAAGGTGTTGTTTCTTGCCATAGTTGATACCACGTTGGTTGTAATGTGGTCCTTTACTTGACGGGGCACAATTCTCCGTTTTGACCGGGCCACTGGTGTAAGGAACTGTTCTGATGGAAGGGCCGGTATCTCACCCCTGACTACTAATATAAGAACATTGTGAGGTGATGTTCGTTCCTCCCTGCTTGCAGTGGGGGCAAATGCTGCTGTTCAAGCATGGTTGTGACGCATCCAGGGCCTGTGGCCATAATTTCAAACTATACAAAAAAGATACTAACACCAGACTAGCACAAAATCTTTTTACTAACAGAGTAATAAATGCATGGAATAACCCGCAAAGTAATTAAATTCGTTCCAAAAAATATGGACAAGTTTTTCCAAAACAAAATGTATTCAGTTAATTAATATACAGTCGAACCCGTTTATAAGGGACCCGCTTATAAGAAAGCAATTTTTTTACCCCCCCCCGGCCAAACTCCTTCTTTCTTATGCATTATCAAAACTCGGATATAAGAAAACACGGTTGTAAGGAAGCAAATTCGTTCTCCCATCCGCGATGTAAAGTCGGATATAAGAAAATGATTTCATACAAGGGAGTTGGTTTGCAGTTCTTTTTCTTATAAGCGGTTTGATTTTCTTATAAGCCATTTTTTTTAAAATTAGGGCATGAACTGAAAGGATGTTCCAAAAAGTGCAGTGTTCCAACAAGACTAACAAAAGAGGAAAATATACGTCAGAGCAGCTACGTCACAGACACTAACCTTAATATAGAAATATACAGCCGAATCCGCTTATAGGAAACTCGCGCATAAGAAAATTTATAATGAAGCAAAAAAAATTCCCTGCCAAACTTCTTTCTTATCTAAGAAACTCGCTTATAAGAAAACTCGATTATTCAGCAAGCAAATTCCTCTCCCATCTGCAATGGAAACTTGGACATAAGAAAAGTTGGTTTGCAGTTCAGTTTTTTTTATAAGCGAGCTCTA
This sequence comes from Phymorhynchus buccinoides, assembly GCA_017654935.2. Taxonomy (NCBI): domain Eukaryota; kingdom Metazoa; phylum Mollusca; class Gastropoda; order Neogastropoda; family Raphitomidae; genus Phymorhynchus; species Phymorhynchus buccinoides. The sequence goes on along the minus strand of CM065682.1, from coordinate 65,179,988 downwards.
TTTTCTTATAAGCGAATTACCATTAAAAACATTTTCTTAAAGACCCACCAGATCACATGTCAAAATCACGGGTTCCACATGTTTTCCCTCTTATAGCTGGTATGAAATCTTGTTTTGACCAGGTTTGACTCCCATACAGATGCCCCCAAATTGAAAACGAAACATTTAAAGAGCAGCCTCAATTTGAAGTTGGAGGAATTTGTATGTGGGTCACAGCCAAAAAGGTTCTAAAAATAGAGCTTCCACTGACCTCGTTTTATGCTACCAAAGGGGCGCCATATTGTTAGTATTATGCCACTCCCACCGCAGCAGCAGCAGCAACACATGTACAGTAGGCGGTCAGTGTGTTATGACTAACACATGAAGGCATTTCTCCTCGCATTGCAGCCACGTGCTTCAGAAAACACGTTTGTGAGTATAATTTTCTTTCTTTGATTTTTTTTATCTTTTAAGTTTGTTAGCCGTTCCATTTAATGATTGTTCTTTACTTTATGATGCTACAGTTTTTTTCTTCTTTGTTTTTTTCTGTCTAATTTTCGCTTTATCACACTTACCCCATCCTCTCACTTTTATTTTCTTAATACGGCGCTGGTGTGTGTGTGTGTGTGCGTGTGTGTGTGTGCGTGTGTGTGTGTGTGCGCGCGTGTGTGTGTGTGTGCGTGTGCACCTACATCCATGTGCGTCTGCTTCTGTTTGTGTGTCTCTGTGTCAAGTATTTATCTGAATGCATGCACACATCGCAGGAGAGGGGGGGGGGGGGGGGGGGGGGAGGCAAATGTGGAAGACAGAAAAAGAAAAAAAAAGAGAGAGAGGAGGGGTGAGGAAGAAAGAGAGAGAGAGAGAGAGAGATAAAGGGAAAAAAAAGAGGGTGGGTGGGTGGGTTTGATGGTGAATGCTGGAGAGAGAGAGAGAGATTGGCGAGGAAGAGACAGTTCAGTCTTAAAAAATGTTAATGTAATTGTTGTTGTTGTTGGGGTTTTTTTCTTCAGAATTGGACATAGGTTACAGAGCAGGGCAAATGCTGCAAACATGCCTGGAGCCTACTGTGTGGCATTTGGCTGCTCGAACAGTAAAACCAAGGGGAAATCATTCCATAAGTAAATTTTGATTTTGTTGTTGTTGTTGTTTGCTGATTAAACATTTTCAGCAAGTTAGTAAGAAAAGCGTGCAGATCAGTGAATGAATGTATGTACGTGTGTGCGCGCGTGCACGCGTGTGAGTCAGTGTGTGTGTCAGTGTATGTGTGTGTGTGTGTGTGTGTGTGTGTGTGTCAGTGTATGTGTGTGTGTGTGTGAGAGAGAGAGAGAGTGTGAGAGAGAGAGAGTGTGTGTGTGTGCGTATGTGTGTGTGTGTGTGTGTGTTAGCTGGGGATGTTTTGGTTTTACTTCTTTTTTTTTCATTCATGTGGTTATATTCTTTATCTCACACTATCTCTGTCTCTCTTTCTCTCTCTCACTCACTTTCTCACTTTGATTCTCTTGTTCCCTATTCATTTCTTTCACTCTCTCTCTCTCTCTCTCTCTCTCTCTCTCTCTCTCTCTCTCTCTCTCTCTCATATTATTTGGCTTATTCTGGTACATTATTATTGAAAAATTGTTACTTCGGTTTCCCTATTGTCAGCCCACCCCCTTGTCATAAGGCCAAATTGGCAATGACAATAAATTTCAAGTGCTCTCTCTCTCTCTGTCTCTCTCTCTCTCTCTCTCTCTCACACACACAAACACATACACGCACGCACACGCACGCACGACTTGAAAAACCCCCACACATGCACAGGAGCGCGTACGCGCAAACTGTTAATTTGATTGTCTCTATCTGTCTATCTATCTATCACACACACACTCACACATACACACACACGCACACGCACATGCACACACACACACACACACACACATAGAGGCACGCGCGTATGGATTTCAGCCAAAACAATTTGTTTCTCTCTGCAGTTTATCTCTTTCTTTCTCTCTATCTCTGTCTCACCCTTTCTCTATCTCTCACACACACACACACACACACACACACAGAGACACACACATGAGCGCGCACACGCACATTTTAACTGAAGTACTAGTTTGATTGTCTCTCTCTCTCTCATGTCTGTCTGTCTCATCTCTCTCTCTCTCACACACACACACACACACACACACGCACACACACAAACCGATATAAATTGTTAAAACGCGTGCATAACAAACGCACACACTATCTTTCTTCTACTATCAACAGAGTATAAACAACACCCAGTTAGCGGCGACTGCATCCTACACATGGCCGACTCCAACTGACTGCTATAGCATCAGTTTTAGTGTGTAGTTTACTACTGGCTCGCTCAGTCTCTTCTTCATGTCGGTGGTCACAGCTACCCAGAAAAAACAAGACTTAATCGTGTTGGGTCAGTGTGTCTTTAAAAGAGAGTTGGACCTGAACTGAAAGGATGTTCGAGAAAATTGAAGTCATTCCAAAAAGGGAAAGTTTACCTCATACCAGTTGCGTCACAGACAGTCTAAACAGTACAGGCACCTGATTGCAAGACTAATCGAGTTGTTTTTGTTCCTTTATTCCATACTTTCCTTCAGTATTCTGTGCAAAATAAATGTTGAGCAGAAGAAAAAAATAAAATATGAGTGCCTGTACTTTTCTGTTGGTGGTAGAGAGACTGTCCAGCCTTTTATTTTCAGCAGCAATGGCAGAGAGGAAAAGGCAATCCATTTATTTAAGAAGATAAATACAAATAACTGAATATGTGGATGTAGATCCACATAAACAAAAGCAAACGACTGATAAAAAGCTGCATGGGTGGACAGTAAATGGTAATAGTTCAGTACAAGATAGGTGAATGAGTACGTTTTTGATAACAGTAAAAATAAACAAAAGCTTGTTAGTTTGAGTGGTTGTAGGCACCTTTAAATCTTCTTCTTAGTAGATGATTTTGATTTAAGATGTAAGAAATGCATCAAATTAGGAAAAAGGATTTTCTCTTTGTTTTGTTTTTCTGTCCTTCTTTTCTTTTCTTTTTCTTTTTCTCTTTTCCTTTTTCCCCATTCAATTTGGTTCTCAGGAAAAAAAACTTCAAAATTTTTCTTATGTCCGAGTTTCGGATAAGAAAACTTGGATATGGTAATAAACACAAAAAAAAAATCTCCCTTCGGTATTCTTATAACCGAGTTTTGCTGTATTTTGATTTTATGATGTAAAACATGAGTCATAGGTCGCAAATTTCTTTATTGTCCATTGGCATTGTACAAACCCAAATACAAAATTGTCTTCCACTGTGTAAAATGAGTTATACATCCAAATTAGAATATTGATTAAAAACAAGAAACAGAAATTTACATTTAACCCTTTCGCCGCCAGCCATTTTTTCAGCAAAAAAATACCATTAAACTTAATTGGGTGGAGAAATAAATCTACAATATTTGGTAATTCCTCAGCGACATGTATATCATTAGGCCTATCCTTGCCTCCCAAAATGAAGAAAATTAGGGTCTCCAGATAACAGGCCTTGATTTCATGCCTTTTAGTGTCTGGGGTGTTAAACCATTGTGGTGCATAAATGCAACATTGGCGGTGAAAGGGTTAAACAAATATGTTACTCCTGCTACACCACACCCACTCATTCATCTGCTCTCCGCTATCTTGCTCGCTCATCATGGAACTCACACCACGTCTGCCTTCATTTTTGTTTTTAATTTTCTGCTATGTTCTTTCTTTTTTTCCTGCTTTGCTTTGCATTTTTTCCTTTTTGCATGCACCAAATTAGGTAAAAGCATTTTCTCTTTGTTTTACGTTTCTGTTTGTCTTTTATTTTATTTTTTCTCTTTTATTTTTTCCCCTTTTCCCATTCAAATCGGTTATAAGAAAATAAATTCAAAAGGTTTTCTTATATTCGATTATTGAATATAAGAAAACCCGGATATAAGAAAACAAAACATTATCTCCCTTCGATTTCCTTATAACCAGGTTCCACTGTATAGATACAAATGAATAAAACAGGTGCCTTAGTATTCATCAGTGATAGTTATGTTCAATATTATTAATTATGATCGCTTCTCGGCCTTTTGACTAAGACAGTGATTCAGGAACATAAATTTTTGTTTATACACTGGTTGGTTTGTTCAGCCCGTCGTAGGCCTACATGGCGAAAGCCGATACGCGACGTTAAGCTGAACTTCCATCCTTCATCAGTGAATGAAGCCAAACCTAACAAGAATCAAAAACATATTTAGAGGGCAAAAGGCTAAAACAAAATAGCATATAGTGTTATTTATTATATGCTATGCTATGCGCATATTAGTGGGTTTTTTTAAAAACCTGATGGTCGCGATTTTTTACATTTAATATCGCCATTGTATGAAGAACATGCTTCAGAATCTTCAGTATGATGAAGGTGGAAGATCAAACGAAGAAGATGCTTTAATTTTAAATCAGTCAAATCCAGTAGTGAGTGCTTGAGGTAATAATTCTGACGGTCAAAAGTTATGAATATGCATTGTTATGCATAATTATGTCATCCAAAACACACACACACACATTTCCTGACAGCCAGTGTTATAAGCACGCATTACGTCATTACACACGCGCGCGCGCACACGCACTAACACAAACTATTCAATGTTCACACACCCCAGAAAGACGAAAGAATCGGGAATTGTCTCTTGACCACACACACACACACACACGCGCGCGCGCGCGCGCGTCTCTAGCTGCGATCCAGGTGGGAGTAACCCGAATTTCACAGAGATGCCTCTGTGACTATAATAAAGTACAGTTAACAGTTAAGTGATTTTTCGAAATGTTAGTTAACTAGTATAAACGATATCCGCTTCCGGTAAAACAAAGTCAGTTAACTAGTTAACTGAATTAGAAAAGCCAGTTAAGTAGCTAACTGGTATTTTATTCTGAACCCCATAACACACACACACACGTGCGCGCGCGCACAGTGCTTCGGATACTAATTTTGACAGCCAATCAGAATGCGCGAGACAAGAAGAGTCAAGGGTCAACAAGGGAGCATACCAATACACAATCAGTTTTCTTTTCAACAATGTTTGCAAGCCAAAAATACGGAGGTCAGGCATGATAGGCTATCTGTTTCTTCTTTATTTTTGGGTCTGCAAAGCAGGTGAGCTATTTCAACTCGACAAGGATATTTTGTCTATGTAGTAAGATGATGGATACAATGTGAATGGTCAATGTCTGGGAAAGCAGACTAGCCTGATCAAGTTATGATAATGTGCAGTCAACTCGGCCTTTTACCAGGTCGGCCTTGTCGCATGAAAAAAGGTAGCTCGTAAAAATGAAAAGCTCGCTACTATGAGAGTCTGTATTTGCGACAACCACAAATTTCACTTTTTCTGTACTTTAACCATTTAACTAACTCTAACCCTAACCCTAACCCTATCCCTAACCCTAGAAAAAAGTGAAATTTGTGGTTCATGCTCAATGTCGCAAATATACACTGTCATAGGCCTCGGGTGCAAGTCAACTCGGCCTCAAGCCCTGGTCATTTCGGCCTCGGGTTCACTTGTCTGCTAGTAAAAACGTGCACATCCTTCTTCTTCTTCTCTTGAGGGCCCACGGTCAATGAGCTGACCTTTCTGGCTCCTTTTAAAAATAAGAAAAAGAGGGGTTCCTGTGGCATGCAAAAAAAGTAGCATCGTGTAAAGCAAGGACGGAGGGAGGGGGGGGGGGGGGGGGGGGGGGGGGGGGCTTCGCACGCTACTATGAGTTAGCATTTGCGACATTAACTGATGACGGACGAACAAATTTCACTTTTTTCGTATTTGAAACACTTTTCCGTACTCAAATCGTTCATATTTCATGACATTACGGAAAAAAGTGAAATTTTAAAAAATTCGCTCAATGTCGCAAATGCTAAGTCTCATAGTAGCGAGTGAAGTATTTACACGATGCTACTTTTTTGCATACGACAGTCCTGACGTGCCACGCACGTCAGCAGTGAAGGCTGCGATGGAGTCCTGCCGCAGTTCGTTCGACTCCCTGATGGTCCTTGGGAGGAACGAGTTAGACCTGTAATTAGTGCGGCACTGGATTCGCTGAAACTGCAGGTGGTGCCCACGCCTTTGCCGAGATGGAAGCGGTACCAGCTTGGCTTGCAGATTTGGGCAGTGTACAGCGTCTGTGCTGATCTTGTGCAGCATGGAGAGCCTGGTCCTCTGCCGTCTGCTCTCCAGTGATTCCCAGCCCAGGTTCTCGAGCATGGTGCTCACACTTGATGTAGGCCTGTACTGGTTGATCACAAATCGTGCTGCCCTACGCTGGACCGCCTCCAACTTGCCAATGTTCTCCTCAGTGTATGGGTCCCAGACGGAGCAGGCATACTCATGGCTCTATCTGTGTCAATGATAATTATTGGCGATAATAATGGTTAATGTGATGTTGATATTTTATACTGTTGTGTGAATGGCGTCATTTGCATCCTCAAACAATACTATGCATACACACAGATACAGACATGCACCTACAGACAGACAAACAGAGAGAGAGAGAGAGAAACAAAACACCCAGACATACACACACTTGCTAAGAGAGGCTGTGAGAGACAGGAAAACAGAGATAAAGAGAAACTGAGACAGAGAGACTGAGACCATGGACACACACACACACACACACACACACACACACACACACACACATAGCCAATCATGTGTGTGAGAGCATAGACTCACTTCGTTAACACGAGTGAGCCCAAAACCACTGATGTCTATTGACAGAGACTGAGACAGAGAGAGAGAGAGAGAGAGAGAGAGAGATACACAATTTAAAAAAAAAAAAAGCATAATTATGCCGAGGACGAGTGGTCGGAAACGAGGATGAGTTGGACGGAAATGAGGCCGATTTGACTCATAGGGCGAGGCCGAAACGACCCAAAAAAGCGGGGCCGAAATGACACGAGGCCGATCTGACCGGTCATCATGTGCAGTCAGTGATTTCCCCGCTTTTAAAGCCTTTATATGGTATCATGTATGGACCATCACATCGTGATCGTGGACGAATTGTCACGTTCACACCCAGACAGTTGACAAACCAACTCTTTTTCCCATCACCGTATTGGCACCTGCGATGACATGTAATGATGTATTGATCCTGATATACTTTGCCACCAGCATTGACGCCTTCTTGCTTGGGAAGTGGTCCCTGCTTAGCCATTTACTAATAATAGGCTGATTTAGCTAGTGATCTTTTGTCACACACACACACACACACACACATACACACACACATGTAAGCATGAACTGATTATTCATGAAGCATGCATGCACACACACACACACACACATGAAGGTGTGCACACACACACAAATGACATACACATTATGATGTAGGCAAGAAGCATGCATGCACACTTTTTCTTGCATATATATCATCCTCCATCAACAATTTGATAGTACTCAGGGGGGGGGGGGGGGGGTCCATAAATAACAGACTTTCTGTAGAATAGTTGCTGCCCAGACAGGGAAGAGGGGGAGGGGGACACGCAATTTGAGGGAGAGGACTGGACATGGGGTGTTCAGAGGTAAAGGAAGGGTGATGACAGGGGGAGGGGTCCATAAATAACAGACTTTCTGTAGAATAGTTGCTGCCCAGACAGGGAAGAGGGGGAGGGGGACACGCAATTTGAGGGAGAGGACTGGACATGGGGTGTTCAGAGGTAAAGGAAGGGTGATGACAGGGGGGGAGGGGTCCATAAATAACAGACTTTCTGTAGAATAGTTGCTGCCCAGATAGGGAAGAGGGGGAGGGGGACACGCAATTTGAGGGAGAGGACTGGACATGGGGTGTTCAGAGGTAAAGGAAGGGTGATGACAGGGGGGGAGGGGAGGGGGGAGGGGAGGGAGGAGGCTTGGAGGGGGAGGGAAGGGGGGGGGGGTTCAGATCTGGGATTTGAATTCCTACGCTGAGGCTGATTATTGATGTTATTGCCTGAGGGCACACACACATGTACGCGCACGTTCTGTGTGGAAACCCATGCGCAATCTGCAAAAAAAACCCTGGAAGTAAGAAATAATGAAGGAGTGTGCACAGTACATGCAGAAACTCATCCGTAATCCCATCCGCTTATTTCTTATACTTGTAAGTGAATGGGGTTTCTGTACGGAACTTGCCGATTGCGCATCTAATGTGCACAGGCCCTCAGGTGGAAGAGAATTCCACTCACACACAGCCCTGGGGAAAATTGAAAGCTTCCTCATTTGTTTTACAGGCAGGAAGTATGTAGGGTGCAGTGTGTCTGTCGTAATGGGGGACTGGCAGTTGTGGAGTGTTGATGGCCACCTCTTCTTGGTGGAACTTGAAGAAGGTGGCCGGCCATGCAGAGCATTGCCTGTCCTTGAGTGGAGGCCACTGCAGCTGGTTCAACATATTGTCCATGCTAGATGTTTGTCGGTGGCGATTTACAATCCAGTGAGCTGCACGGCGCTGGACCATCTCAATCTTGCTGATGTTTTTGGCTGTAAGAGGGTCCCAGACAGCATATTCTACAAAGGGACGAACCAAGGCTTTGTAGGCAATTTCTTTGACAGTGATGGAGCCTATCTTTTTCGTCGAAGGAAGCCTAAGATCTTGTTGGCCTTGTTCACGGTATTGTTGATGTGAGTGTCCCATGACGGATCTTGGGATTAAACACACACACACACACACACACACATAGGGGATTAAGAAAATACTCTGGTACACTTTCACTTTAGGAAGAAATTGTTGCCTGTTTTGATTGAAATCTTTCGTTCTCCTTTCTGGAACAGAGCTATGGCTGTTTCATGGATGAAAGTAGTCCAGGCATGCTCCCGAAATCAGGATTGAAAAAGCTGACAAAAAGAGTCTTCAGGACTGGCCATCTTCTCATCCGGAATCTCTGTCTTATAAAATGAAACATTTCTGCCAAAATTGATGGCAGATTAAAACAAGATGCAATTCTGACACTATCCCCACCCATCCTGTATATATATATACACAGACACACTCACACATTGGACATTATCTTTGATGTGGTCACCACTTCCGGTTTGGGAAGTTTCCAAGAACATTGAAACACGTGTATCATTTCAGGATGGAGAGAATGCTTTACTTTCACTAATGCTGGGTTTTTTTAAAAGTTCACATGTTGTGTTCACGCTTCAGGGGCCTCAACTGAAGGCTGCCCAGACATTGTGCTGCGCAGTCCACACTATGCCAAGGTGCACAGAGGCACATGCTACCTGTTTGTCGACGAGGAAAAGTACTGGAACGATGCCCGCAGCCAGTGCTGGAAAATGGGCGGGGAGATGCTGTCCATCAAGGACGAGGACACCATGCAGTTCATCCGCTCTGAGCTGAACTCGCGGCAGTTGCGCTGGTTCAAGGAAGGGGTCTGGCTGGGCGCCAGATACGTCCGGGGACGCTGGAGATGGACAACAGGTTGGTTTAAACATTTTTATTGTCCAATAACAAAAGATCACACACTACAAACTAACTGAAGCAGCAACAAGCAGAGCTTATGGTGCTCAGTTCCAGGAAATATTACATCGGACAAAGTTGGCAGACGTAATATGCAATAGAGCATTTGCCACGTGAGGGCGACCTTGAATTTCACCTAGTTGAATTTAGAGAATCTCTGTTCAGTTCTTTGTTTCCTTAGAGTAACTTAGAGTGAAAGAATGATTTCAGAGATTTCCATGGGCAACTATTAATATCTGAAAAGGGTGTTTGTATTTTGTGTTACCAAATAATGTACATTTTGCACCATTTAATTTTTTTTAAAGCAGGAAGTAGTTTGGAAAATTTGAAAAATCACACAAGCTGCTAATATACTATGTTGTCTTTACACTGAATCTGTTTCACTTTCCCCTTTCTGCTAGTCCTAAAACTGTTTGCCATTGTCGGAAAAGTGTTGCCCTTAGATCCCTAGATAACAATAATTCCTAATCAGCATCACTCTAGGATTGTAGTGAGGTACATCTTGAACTTCAGCGTAAACCACCAAGAAAGTAACTCGCTGGTCCGGAAACCTTGTTTTCAGGAGAAAGAGTGCCGAAGGATTTTAGCTAAAAGTAATCATCGCACATAGTGCAGGGGTGCACGTGGGTGTGCCTGAAGCCTGAATTCAGGCAGTTTGATGCAGGTTCAGGCAGCAGACTGCCTGAAGAAAGGGCTTTTCAATATGTTTGTATGTCAGGTTTCAGTGAGAAAGTTCAGGCTAACGTTTGAGTCACTGCATGCACCCATGAAGACGGATTTTGATTTGTGTACTGAAGATGATTGTGCATGTTCAGGGGCCACACTGCAGTACAACAACTGGGCGTCGGGAGAACCCAGCAAACTGCTGGGCCTGTTTTGATTTGTGTACTGAACATGATTGTGCATGTTCAGGGGCCACACTGCAGTACAACAACTGGGCGTCGGGAGAACCCAGCAAACTGCTGGGCCTGTTCTCCGTGGAGGACTGCGCCCTGATGCGACGCGGCGACAGCTGGAAGTGGCACGACTACCTCTGTGGCTCCCTCAAGTTCCACTACAATTACATCTGTGAATTCTGTGAGTGAGGGATGTGGCGACACGCTGTCACACACTTTATTATTGCCTCCCTTTGCGTTTCCCTATGGCCTAATATGTAAAAGCTCTAAGGAGACGTAAAGAACAATAACTCTGGAGATCGCTTGTAACCCTGTTTATCTGCTAGGGATAGATGCACGCATTCAGATGAACACATGAATGCACGCTTATTTGGTGCAAATATTGTCCAAATGATAGATGAAGGTTTTTGTTGTTGCAAATAATTGATTATTGTTGTGACAATATGCTGTAGTGTGTTCATATTACTTTTTTTTGTAGACCCAAACAAAATGTGCATTGTGCAGGTACCCTTAGTCTGTCAGTGATTTGCCTTAACTAATGGTAAAATGACAATAAGAAGCAAAGCACAACTTCATAAGGCATCTGTGTTGCCCTTGCACTTAGCGTACGTTAAACCCAGTGGCAACGAAAAAGTTGTCATTTGGTCAAAATGTAACGCACACACACACACACACCCACCTTTCCTTCCTCATCAGTCACACAAAAATCGCGTGCAAAATTTAAAAAAGAATTTGGGTGGCGCACCACCTCTGGCTGCGACGCGCTCTCCAGGTGGGAGCAACCTGAATTTCACAGAGACGCCTCTGTGACTATTAAAGGAGAAATAAACCCTGTTTGGGCTGAAAAATCGTTTTAAATTGCTTATCTGTATTAAACAGCTTTATATTAAGTATTTATTTGAAAGAAATTGCCTTTCTGAACCGCCTTGGCTATAGTATTTTTATATCCAAGTCCCCTGAGTCGAAAACGACTTGATTTTTTACTTTCAAGCGGGAGGTTTGCGGCAGTATATCGCGTACGAGATGAAAGCGTGAAAAAAACGAGACAAAATTGAGTCATGACACCCCTGGGCACCGAAAGTGAAAGCAAAACAATGGCGAATTCATGGACTAGGAAGCTTCTTCACAGATCTTAGGCTTACCGTGTTATCAGTTTTGTTTCTAACATGACTTCAGAACACCAAAATGAACACACCTGATGCCCACTGTTCTAATCTTTGAAGAAAATGACGTCAATTATTAATATGACACATAAGTCAATAAAACGTCAACAGGCCGTATGGCGTAGAGAACAATAGTGGAAAGTAGGAAAGTTAGGGGGCCTGTTCTTACCATAAAAATATCAATAAAATATAAAATAATTATCAAAATGCTGCCTATTTAGGTTTTTTTCATTTTTATAAAACTATCTTTATTCAAAACAACACGTCACAGCAGTGAATGTCAGTATAATTATAGTGGAAGACCGAATGGCAGAATTGTGCATTTTCATGCAACAAGCATAACATTTGGCATGATGGTATCTTATGGTGTGTTTATCAATTCCTGACATAGAGACATTTGCAAATCAGCCTTTAACCCTTTCAGTGCCAAAGGTATTTTGGGGGCACAAAAATACATTTTTAAAAAATCTAGTGGTATGCATTTTCATGAAATTTTGCATGCTAGGTTCTTATGGCATGTTTGTCTATTTCTGACAGAGGGACATTTTATATTTAGCCTTTAACCCTTCAGTGCCAAGAACCTTTTGATCACGGGCATTCCAATTTTAACAAAATTCTAGTGTTGTGTATTTTCATGTAATAAGCATGGAATTGGATATGATTGTTTCTTATGGTATGTTTATCAATTTCTGATGTAGGGACATTTGCAATTCAGGCTTTAACCCCTTCAGTGCCAAAGGCATTTTATTTGATTTTTTTTTTTATAGTGGTGGGCATTTACATGTAACAAGCATAAAACTGGGCATGGAGGTTCCTTACCTTGTGTTTATCCATTTCTGACAGAGGGATATCTTCAATTCAGCCTTTAACCATTTTGGTGCCAAAGGCATTTTGATATCGGAATTTTAACAAAAAATTCTAGAATTGATCATTTTCATATAAAAAGCATGAAATTTGCCATGATAATTTTTTTATGGTGTCTTCGTTAAATTCTGACGTAGGAACATTTGCAATTCAGCCTTTAACCTTTTCAATGCTAAGGACATTTGATCACAAACAGTAATAAATAAATAACATTCTGAATTTGGACTCGGAATGAGCGGTGTGTATGGCCCAGAAGATGGAACAGCAAAAAATAAATAAATAAAAAATCAATACATAAAAGTTCTAGTGGTATGCATTTTCAAGAAAGTATAAAAATTGGCATGATATTTTCTTATGGTGTGTTTATCAATTTCTGATGTAGGGACATTTAACCCCTTCAGTACCAAGGGCATTTTGATCGATGACAGCTATATATTTTTTTAATCTAATGTGTATTTTCATGCAATAAGCATAAAATTTGGCATGATAATTTCTTATGGTGTGTTTATCAATTTCTGACATAGGGACATTTGCAATTCAGCCTTTAACCCCTTCAGTGCCAGGGGCATTTTGATCGCGAACAGATATTTAATTAAACAAAATTGTAGTGTTGGGTATTTTCATGTAACAAGAGTGAAATTTAACATGATGGTTTCTTAAGGTGTGTTTATCCATTTTTGATGTAGGGATATGTTCAATTCAGCCTTTAACCCCTTGAGTGTCAACAGCATTTTGATTGCGGAACTTCATTAGGGGAAGACAGGGTAAAAAGCCCATGGGCAGGTAAGAAGCCCATGTAAATTATCTCATGAAATAAAGAAAATGTAAGTCAAATTTGCCCATGAGACGAATGCTAAACATTGACACTCGTCTCATGGGCAAAATGTGACTGAAATTTGCTTCATGAGATAATTGGCATGGGCTTTTTACCCCATCTTCCCTATATATGTCCTAAGCACTGATTAAGAAGCTTGGATTTTGTAACCAAGAGGTAGCTCCTGATGGCTCACATCTGTTTTCAATCACTAAACTAAAACAATCTTCCACAATCTTCTGTTAGTCACTTCAATTCAAGATATCAACATTTCCTAGTACATCCATCCCCTACCTCACACACACACACACACACACACACACACACACACACACACACACACACACACACACAAACCACACATGAGCACGCACACATGCACAAACACAAAAACACACACACACATAAACACACTTGTGAACATGTGCACACACACATACACGACCATACACAAACCACATACATCACACAATCTCTCTCTCTCTTCTCTCTCTCTCTCTCTCTCTCTCTCTCTCTCTCTCTCTCTCTCTCTCTCTCTCTCTCTCTCTCTCTCTCTCTCTCACACACACACACACACACACACACACACACACACACACACACACACACACACAGACTCACCCACAGACACATACATAGATCTTCACAGACACAAACACACACACACACACACAAAAAAACACATAGATCTACACACGCACCCCCCCCCCACCCCACACACACACAAACACACACGTGCGCGCGCGCATGCGCACGCACACGCACACACACACACACACACACATTTGCTTTTTACACAATAATTACTCTGTTTTTATTCCTTTTCAATATGTGGTAAGATTTAACGTGGTTATAGCCCTGACATGGCCTTTGTTGTCAACAACGCTATAATTTTAATCTTAATCTTACTCTGACTGAGTACATTCTACAAAAGTCTGATAGGGCCAGAATAGATCTAGATGTTCAATAAGTCAAGAAAAGGGGCCAGAATGGTCAGCTTGGTGACCGTGGGCGTTTTAGCAGAAGAAGATGAAGAAGAGGGTACTGTATCTAGATTTAAACTGTTTCTTTCAATTCAATCCCTTGAAGTCAAGGCCTAATCTTTCAGTGCACCCATTCCACATTATACACAAGCACAATCATAATACACTTACTTACTCACCTAAGTAATCGATTGGAATAAAAACTGTGTAACATAATACAATTAATGACTTGATTAGGAACAATGATATAAAATAACAGTGCCGTATTTTACAAAAAAAAAATGTAAAAGAAACATAATGTGTGTGCTAAGTTTAATTTTCTGAAACAAAATTTGTATGTTGAAGAAGCATTATCTCCGACTTCGTTTTTCAATTGGGGCCCTCTATTTTCGTCTGCTTAGTTACCAGTTCTACTAAAGCTTAAGTGGGAAACTAAACGTTACTTTCTAAATTAAGTAAACCGATATAGTTAATTTAGAAAGTAACAACGTTTAGTTTCCCACTTAAGCTTTAGCATAACTTCATAAACTTAAGCACAGGTCAGGTCAGGTAGTTAGGACATTAGGCCTCGCAGCCTTTTCACCGTACCAATTTTGAAATGTCAAATAAATAACAATAAACTCATATATTTTGATGTCCCTACGTCAGGAAATGTTAAAAAGGCTCTCCTGTGTCTGTTCATACTATAACCTAATTTTGAACTTGTATGAGTTTGACCAAGTCGGCTGTTTTCATACCTTTCCGTCTACTACTACTACTGCGTGCGCACGTAGTAGTAATTTTGGAATTTTACGTCCTCTCGACCTGGGAAGGCACATGTGGGACATTTGTGAGTTGTAGAAATAATATATAAGACAATACAAAACGAAAGTAGACAAATACAAGGACAGAGACATAATATAAAACACAAAGGGGAGGGAATTCTAAAAGCGCAAGTTCAGATTAAATAATGGGGGGGATCCTGGTAAAATTTATAAAATATAGTTGTTAGTGTATTTAAACACTTGATATAATAACTATGAGTGTATAAAATTGATAAATTAAAATTTTCGTAGTCTGGCCTAGACACAACCCTCCTTGTATTAAAATTCTGGGGCTACTTGGTTAAAAATTATAAACTTTATTTTTATTAATAAAAACCTATAAAGGCCTTATTTAATTTTAAAAGAATATATGTACAGATTAGAATTTATATTTACAGTGTTTACATATTTATATATATTTACAAGAATTAAGAATCTGTATACTTTTTTATTTTTATTTTATAAAAATTTATTAGTACACCGGGGGAGGAAACTCCCATTCCGGTGATAGTTTACTGCGTGCGCACGGGTGGTAACTGGTGTTTTACGTCCTCTCGACCCCTAGGGGCACATATGGGACATTAACTGCGTGCGCACGACGAAAATGGTGTTTCACGTCCTCTCGGTCTGAATCAGACACATATGGGACATTTGTAAATACAAATATGGTGGGAACAATACTGGAGGCAATACGAAACCAGTAAAGTCCCGATTTTTTATTAATACAGATAGGTGTAGCGGTAACCACGCCTCGGTTAAACCTCATCGGCTATGGCACCACTACAAGTATTTTAGCTGCGTGCGCACGCTCGCCTAAGTGTAAAGACTATGAATAAGATTTTACTCTATGATAACGTTATGAATATTACCTGAACAAAAAATAGTTATTATAAAACAATGCAAATGAGATATTTCCAGTTAACTTAATTTATGCGTTATCTAGATACACAAACTTTATTTGTTGATAACAATGCCATCCCAAATTGCCATGTGATACAAAAAAGCAAATAAAACTAACTAAATAAATGCATTATTGGAATGACAATTACCTCCCCTGAAACAAGGTGTACATATTGTTTTTAACGTCCTAACTGTGCCTTTTAATATTGCATTAACTTAAAATTAACTTCCTGATTTTCTTCTTTCACTTACACGTTCAATGACTCGCCTCTAGATGAGTCTGCCCATTAATTGATTAATTTTTAAATCTTCAAATCTTAGTGGAGAACATCTAGACTAGATCTAACTAATGGCTTCAGCTAGTATTCTGTCTTTTGTAATTTGTGTTAAAAAAAATATTGGCTACCGGGCCATTTTTACAGGCGAACAGTATATTGGTGGGGAAACTAGTGAAATGTGTAATCCGTTTCAACTCTTTGTTGTTTAGAACATCCAACTGAACTGAAGCACAATATCGAGGCTTTTTCTTTGATGGACCCCTAACGCGTTCTTTCGTTTTCGTCATTTCCTGCAAGACTATTTTTACATTGGAGCCTTCGGTGCCCAGGGGTGTCATAGCTGCCGGAAAGTTTAAGTTTTGCGACATTGACTTTATAAAGGCAATTCTAGAAAATCTTCATTTTTGCTTCATTTATAGCAATTTTTGGTGTTCATCAATACAACACAATCAAAGTCCAGTGTATCTCAGCATGTTTGCGACATGCTTATCACAGGGTTTTCATCTCCTTTAAGTACCTAATACCTAAATAAAAATAATAAAAAAAGATAAATTATCTGACTGACTTTATCATACATTTGCGGTACTGCTAAAGGTATTGATGATATCTCTAAATATTTGTTACGCAGTAATATTTCCACACTTAGTACTATGCCTGCTTCACTTGTCTTCTTTGCTAAGCATGCAGATTAGTATATATTGAGATTTGTCGTTATTATTACTGTTTATAGAATCAGAGAATTATTAACTGAAAACATACCGATACTTGTAAATAATGAGAATACATTGTTTTCTTCTTCAGCTTTTAACTTGGCCGGTCGTCATGAAGCTCATCCAGGATCTCAGACTAGAGACAATGGAAACTGTAAGTTTTCCCTCGTGTGGATACCGGGGGGCTCTTTCGTAAAAATAGTTCCCCCACCTTCTGGAAGTTCTGTGTTTGTAGCTTCCTCTAATCTGTCACTCTCTTTGACTCTGCCTTTTCCCTTTGTTTTCTATCGTCTACTATCTTTCTGAATTATTTTCCCATTCTCCTGCCTTTAAAAAAACAAAATCTTCCAAATAATTTTTCTTTTACGTTTACATTTTTCTTTATGATAACATTCAAAGTCTTTGATATGAAATAAGTTAATAAAGTATGTGGGTTATGTTTTAGACCTATTAGCATCGTTACTCAGAATCCTTCTTTCTCATTTGTTGACTTGTTTTATGATTCCATGCCTACACTGGAACTTGGTTTCTTGTTTCACCAGAGGGCAACTGTCAGTAATGTTTATCGGGATCAAATGAACCTTTAGGAACTATGAATAATATGAAAATGTGTTTTTGGAGTTACATATATTTAAATTTTAATAAGGGGATACAAAAAAAAAATTCAAAAAGATTTCCTCCAGTCAAAGTCGGACTTGCTGGGTCTATTTCTTAGTTAGGCGCATAACGGCAGCATGACACATCTGCACTCATAATTGACAGGAAGCTGAGGGATCAAAGAAGAAGGAGAAGATAATCCACAGAAAGGATTATTTCTTTCCAAAGCTCTTAATTTCCTTCTATTTGTCTTTTGTCAGCATGATATTTGATTTAAGTCAACATTGAAAAAGCTATGAACTTGCAGTTAGAATATATAACCCTTTCACCGCCAGCCATTTTTCGCAGAAAAGAAATCCATTAAAATTACCAGGGTAGAGGAAACAAAATCTGCAATATTGGGGATTCCTCTATGACGTGGATAATCAGGCATCAGAGGATCAGAGGATTTCAGAGGATTAAGAATTTCAGACAGAGGGTTGGCTTCTCTTGTCAAAGGTTTTGCCTTTTTATTCAGTGTTATCCTTTGTGTTAAATAGCATTTTAAAGTGATTTATCACTATATTGAGCCTTTTTGGTGGTGTTGGGAACTGATTTCAGTGTTGTCCCTCTATGGTTTGGGGCCTTGATGGCCCTTTTACCGCGGTTTTCAGAGGATTGGACTTCAGACTATTCTTATGCCTGATAATGTAAGGCCTGTCCTTACCTCCCAAAAGTACGAAAAAAAGGCTCTTTGGATAACAGGCCCTGCTTTGATGCCTTTTAGTAACATGGGTGTTAAATCATTGTGGTGCAAAAATGCGACATTGGCGGTGAAAGGGATAAATTAGATGCAGATATGACCCGTGTTTGCCTGTGTGTGTTGACAGTGACCGTGCTGACCATCATCTTGACCAGTGGTGGAGTTGTACTGTTGATCATGCTCATAGTTTTCCTCCTTGTGCGTCGAAGGTCAGTCATACGGGTCTATTTTTTCCTCAAAATTAATGCGTATCACACAAGATGCTTTGGTAAATTGGATTTTAAAGCATTTTATTTTGAAGTACCGGTAAATGCGGACTATAAGCCGCAACTTTTCCCCTCAACGTTGGCCCATGCGGCTTATAGACTGATGCGGCTTATCTGTGGAATTTTTCAATTGTACATTAATACTACAATTAAATTTGTTTCTAACCACATTTTTCAGCCTATTTTGAGCTTTTTTAGAGCTCTCAAAATTGGTTTTAGCAATTAATAAATTCAAATCCCATGTTTTAAGTGTTTAACAGTATCCAATTCTCATGTTGTAATAGGAGAATTTACCTTTGGGTTGCTCTGTGCACATGTAATTTTCTGTGGTAAGGTAGGCAAAATCTACTGCTTTTTGCTTTAACTTTGACAACTTTTTTTGTGAGCATAAATTTCTCTGCGGCTTATATGTGAACGGATACCTAATATTCTGTCAATTTTAGGCATGCAGCTAATATACAGGTGCGTCTTATAGTCCAGTTTTTATGGTAGGTCTAAGTGAAAAGGAAGTGGACTGGCTTTATGCTTTTCTAACTGAGCTGATTCTTTATTCTTTTTGTTTGGACTAATGGAGGCGAGTGGTCTTTTGAGCTTAAAAATTAGTCTTTTTTATGCTTACCCAACCCTACCCATGTAGAATTGTTTCTGTAATTTGTTGAAAAACACTTTTATTGTGAGATCCCTTTTAGATTTGTATACTGTAAGCACAGTAAACACAGATTTAAATGATAACCAGAGCTATGCAAATGTTAACAGTTAACTAGTTAAAATCAGTTAAAGAAGTGTCTTACTGATTATGATTCCCCCGAAGTCGGAGTGTGGCTGCCCACGTAGCTGGGTAATAAAAAACGGTCACACACGTAATGTTCTCATCCCTAGCTGGTGCACTTGTACCATAGTGTTCAAGTGCTTCGGCTGTTGGGATGGTCCCTGGAGTCTTTTAGCCAGGGTATGCAAACAACACCACTGATTATGATTTGAAAGCAAGCAACCCCTTGTTGGCTAGTACATTATTGATTTGATAATATTTTAAAAGGTGAAACTTTTTAAGTTGGTTAAAGTATCAAGCAGTTTATAAAGTTAAATATACTTTAAAATGCAATCTGTGTTTGCCACAATCACAGGTACAACTACAAGAAGCTGATAAGTCAGCCAGACGTGCACTTTGATAATCAGAGCTGTGACGTGTCTGTGCGGCAACCTGCAGCATCTCGGCCTCAAAGTTCCCGCCGCAATCCTCCTCCACCTACGCATCTGAGCAGCTCCCGCCCTTCCAGCAACGTGTACACAGAGTCTGCGGAGATGAGCGTCGCTGTGCTGAAACCTAACGGCACTTCTGTTGGCCATCTGAAGAAGTCGGTTCTTCCGGCAGAATCAGTGTCCACCAGCCTTTCCTGCAGCGACGAGGATCTGGGAGCTTGCGGGGGAGAACCCCCTGGAGAAGGCAAGCCTCACGCAGCGTCCTGTGTGCTTCCACCATCAGGAGAAACGAGGTGGAGCCCTTCGCAGGAAAACCTTTACGGTGTGCCCGACAGTTTAAATTGGAAAGCGGTTCACAAATCTACCGACTGCTGGGAATCTCAACAGGGATTGGCTGTAAAGCCTGTTGGTAGAATCTCAAACGAGGAAAAGAGTGGGGATGGTGGTGATGTGAATGTTGGGTCAGCATCTAAGGATGACAGTGGATCTTCAGCTGTTGCAACTGCCAGCTGCAATCATTCCCCCGTCTCGGCAAGAAGCTGTGACAACTTGTATGAAGATTTTTTGTAGATATACCTGTGCAGCAGTGAATGTGTTGTTTTTGTGTACGTTTTCCCATAAACCCTTTGTTGTATAAAGCAGTTACCTTCCTCTACTTACAGTTGGGATTCCTCCCCACATTCCTAGCTTTTTTTGGTAGTACTTAGCAAGAATATCACAGTCACAGGCTTGTGAGAGTTATGCTTTAGCGAAATATTGATCAAATCTAGAACACATTTTAAAAAAGTAATGAATTTGAATTTATCATTCGTATAGATGAATTGAAGGGAATATGACACTCTTATTACATTCCTTTGGATCAATTTTGTTAGCTTCTCTGCAATCATCATATTTTTGTCAAATCTAAATGAGTTATGCGTGTGTGTGTGTGTGTGTTCAGCACTTGTTTAGATAATTTATTGGAATATTAAATGGCATAGCACCTTGGCTTAAGGCTGTGTCAGACCAATTGACATAGGCTAGAACACCAAGGCTACATCAAAATGTTGTTATGCTCTGCATAATTATGCGGGGATTGTCTTTAGCCATGACAAGCTCCTAGCATAACATCATCAGTATCCAAAATCCTCCGAAGTCCGAGTGTGGCTGCCCATGTAGTGGGGTAATCAAAAACGGCCACACACATTCATGCTGTTCTCATTCCTAGCTGATGCATTTGTACCATAGTGTTCAAGTGCTTCGGCTGTTGGGATGATCCCTGGAGTCTTTAAGCCAGGGTACGACAACAACAACGACAAATGGCATAAATACAGTTTATGATGAGGCTTTTACAGTAGTCCATCAAAGAACGTTAGCATACATTTGATGAGATTGAACTACATAATGGATTGGACAATGGTCTGAGGGGAGTTTTTCGGTGTAAAAATGATGTCTGTAGGAAAATCGTGTCCCACTCCCAGTACTGCTAGCATTATACCAGCTACATTAAAAGTTGGAAGATGTATTCTCAGTCTTACAGAAAGAAACACGATGACATTAACTCATTCAAGTCGTTCCGGCCATATATGGCCGGAATTAATAGATAGCTGTTATTTTGATGCATTTGCTTCAAGGGAAGTAAAGCTGTGTGCACACCATACCTTGGTCACTTCTAAGCTCGCTTCGCTCCCTTAGACCGCAATTTTACCTCTGACTTTGCTTTTGTAGTGAAGTACCTGTACTCCTCTTTCATTTCTCCTTTTGTTTATGTATGTTGCGTTTGTGTGTGTGGTTTGTGAGTTTTTTTAATAAATCAAAATCGTTGCGATGCGAATGAGTTAAGGAAGGGGTATAGACATTTACAATGGAACGGTGCTTCAAGGTTAAATACCCAGAATGCTTTTGCTACATTTTGACTTTTGCAAGCTTTTAGAATTTGTGTTCAATTATGGGTTGATGACTGTTTAACCCTCTGGGCACGATGAGCCCCGATCGGGGCTCCCCGGGACGAGCACGATGGGCCACGATCGGGGCTCAGTTAATATTTCGCGCTTAACTTTGGCCAATCGAATAAGCAAATACAGCTAACCAATCAGAAAGCTCGTAGCACTCGTACGACTTCCTGCTGTCTGAGTCTAACCATTTTTCGACTGGTTTGCATTTGTTTGTGTGAAAATGAGTGATGAAAGTAGTGATTGTGAGGATGAGGATGAGTATACTGCCGATAGCTACTCTGATGCAGACTAGGAAGGAAATTAGGCTTGTATTCATGTTGCAAAGTGAAGGAAAAGGGTTCGACTGCATGGTTTTGTGACGTCTGACACGAGCAGATCATCGTCGGATGGGGTGGGGGTGGGGTTAGCTGCAGCCACAGTGAAAGTGCTTTACTGGATTACTGCTGTCACCATATTCAAGGCAAGTTGTTTTCTTTACTTTCATTGCAAAATTCAAGCTTTCTTCTTTCTAAACGTGTATAGGTTTCCCAGTCAAATGTTTGTATGAGAGATGAAAAGTGAAAATAAGAACTAAAGAAGTACCGGTTGATGTTTCTGCAGTCTTCAATTTTACGCCTGTCTTTTAGCTTATATTTTTAACTTTTACGTCGTGCCCAGAGGGTTAAAGTTGTTTTCCATTATTTCTCATTCCGTTTACAAGCATTCAGTGTCTATGCTTACCACTAGAATTTTCAGTGTTTTTAGCGATATTTCGCAGACTTATTTTATGCCTTTTACTTCTTATTGTTTGTAGCTAATTTCTTTTATGCCTTTTACTTCTCATTGTTTGTAGCTAATTTGAAATCTTGAATGAACCCGCATGCGTAACTAGTGTTTTTATCCTTATCTTTTGCACACAGAGATCTCCTTGTCTGTCTCTGTCTCTGTTTTTCAATTGTTCTCTGTGAAAATAATCGTCGTAAGTACAAAAGAGAAGTAGATGCTGCTGCATTCTTATTCATATGCAGATGTGTGAGCATTATCAATCAAAAATATTTTAGCAGTAATTGTTTCTCAAAGTAAAAACACGAACACCATTTTTTCAAGCTTTCCGACTTTTTTTTCTTCAGGAATGAGTGAAAGGAAACGACATTACACAAAACTTTTACAGGTACAGGTGAACATTGATCGAAAAAAAAGCAGTAATTCTCAGCAAGTTACAGGACCATGGTATGCATGACTGGAAGTTTTGCTACCATGGGTTCAAATCTGTGTTTGATTTAGGACAGTTAATTTTGTGCCATTTTTTAATTTTCTAATTTGTTTGAGCGTGAACTTTTGGGGATGCGTTGTAAGAAAATGTGGTTATTGTACGATCACACCTTTTATTTGCCAAAGAGCATAATTGTTTTTCTCAGGAGTTGTTTCAGTGTGATAATAATCTACCCACCCCCACCCCTGGAACTTGTTACTTTTTCTCATTATTGTAACCAGACAATGAATCAATTACTTTTAACATCCCTCTCTCCCCTCAAAAAAGAAGAAGGGGGGTTTGTGTTTTAGAGAAAAATAAATAAAGTGTGAACATTTACCAATGGAGGAAATGGAATATTATTCATTGATATATCATTTTGTGTTTTTTAGAATATGAATACGGAAAAACTTTTTGTGTGTGGATTGTAATGTATCGTAAATCAGGAAAAGGGTTGAAAAGATTCAGTATTTTATTTCTAAATTCTATGTTATTTGATGAATGCCTTTTGCTTTCAGTTGGATTTGAGACCCCTTGTGTTAATTTCCCAGTTCCTTTCATAAGATAAGTGAATGAATGGCAGCAAATGTTATATTCATATTGTTCCCCCGTCAATGTATCCATTTACTCTTTCTATCTGATTGGTGCTATTTTATGGCTTACATCCTTTGTACAATGGTTCAACCATGGCATAGCATAGTTTGCATCCTGCTCACAAATCCTTAATTCTCAAGGCTTGTGCATGTCTACACATTGAGAACAAACCAAGACTTGTGCATGTCTACACATTGAGAACAAACCAAGACTTGTGCATGTCTACACATTGAGAACAAACCAATACTTGTGCATGTCTACACATTGAGAACAAACCAATACTTGTGCATGTCTACACATTGAGAACAAACCAAGACCTGTGCATGTCTACACATTGAGAACAAACCAAGACTTGTGCATGTCTACACATTGAGAACAAACCAATACTTTGTGCATGTCTACACATTGAGAACAAACCAAGACCTTGTGCATGTCTACACATTGAGAACAAACCAATACTTTGTGCATGTCTACACATTGAGAACAAACCAATACTTGTGCATGTCTACACATTGAGAACAAACCAAGACCTGTGCATGTCTACACATTGAGAACAAATCAAGACTTGTGCATGTCTACACATTGAGAACAAACCAAGACTTGTGCATGTCTACACATTGAGAACAAACCAAGACTTGTGCATGTCTACACATTGAGAACGAACTGGAACAGGATGAACGCCTCCTTTGACTTTTTATTCCTTCTGTTTGATGATTAGTCATTCATTTATATCAAATCATGATGCCAAAAGCATTACTGCACAATCACTGCTACAAATTTAAGGTTTCTTAATATAGAGTTATTATTAATAGATGGGCAGGAATCTGTCCATTTTGATGGGGTGCTCGTGATCTCAGAATATATTTGATGGGGTTAACCAGAAAAATAAAAAATGGGAAAAATCTACTCCCTTTGGATGACTTATAAAAACAATACATTAGGGGTACAATTATATACATCAGGTGATAATGAATATTGAAACTTTTACTTTGAAACTTTGCCAGTTGTTAGTTCATTATATTATATAAGATCTCTTAAAACTCCAAAACTGTACTTTTTTCATTTTCTAAAGATATTTTTTTCTTGTGACCTATACAAACTGGCCAGTCGCAAAGGAGTTAACATAGCTGACTCCTTTGCATATGACAGAGTAAATCTGAAAATGTGTACAACGTACAGTCAACAGCTAGCAATATATACTCAGAGCTTAATCTAGAGCGCGGGATTGGTCAAATCCCCCGAAATTTTGTTCCTTCCCGCGATAATCGGCGCGGGGAGCGGGCCGAGTCCCGCACATTTGCAGAACGGCCCGCAGTTTTTACCGATCGATGCGGGAAGACCTTCGTCGTCTGCTAAACCCGTCGTCTGGACAAACTGAAAGTATCGAGCAGGAGTGAAGGATTTCTCGACATTTCATTGGTTCTTGACAAAATGTTAGTGTTAATCAACCAATCGCGTTCTTCTCGTTCTACCGACAGGAAGTTGCGAGAGTTTCGGCCGCCATCTTGAATGTTCTTCAAAATGAAACGGGCAGGGAGG
>CM065682.1:65135018-65150018 GCA_017654935.2 Phymorhynchus buccinoides | reverse complement strand
GTATTATGTTGTGCCAGTGACATTAATAAACACACACACAAAATTCTTGTGGTGTGCGCGTGTGTGTGTGTGCGCGCGTGTGTGTGTGAAGAAAGGGGGAGTGCCCCCAAAAATAACGCTAACAACAAACAGACCATCTGGTCCCAGATGCTTTGCGTAATATAAAGATTTATTCTGATACTTTGCATTTCATAAAAGTGGACACAGTATTTGTAACACAAGTTTGTTAATGATTGTCCCCAAAAAATATTTTAAAAAATACCTGTAAATGTATTGAAAACTTAAGAGATCCGCAAACACGGGAAATTAGCTATTAAACACAATGAAAATAAAATTCTAAACCCACTCAGATCTTCTTGGTAAGTTACATGTAAACATGAGGTGTTTTGTTTCTTTCTCTTAGAAACTTCAGGGGGAAAAAACAACTCTGATCACAAGTTGTGCAGATTCAAATGAGATTGGATCTAATGAAATGTTCCAATTATAGTCCAAAGTTTGAATAGGATCACCAAGCAGTGATCTCGTTTACTGGTAAATACACTGTTCATATTGCGAGATGCACGGGGCTGTCTAGTTCTTTCCCACAATTTTCTGCAGGAGTTTCTTGAAGTTGAAGCTGGTGTCCTCCTCCAGCCATTTCCACAGAGTCTTCTTGGTCAGCTCCAGGAAGCACGCCTTGATCTGCACCATGTCAATCTGCACACAAAATGGTGGAGACTGAACAGAAGACCCTCTCTTGTCCGCCTCTCCGTAGAGTTTCTTTTCACCAACACGGTTAAAGCTGAGTGTGTGCATGTTTGTCATAAATTGAATTTGTTTGAAAGATGGGGGTTTTGGAAGTAGTGTTGTACTGATGTATTAGTGTGATGTGCAATCATTTGCAATCACTCTCCATGTGGATACCTGGGGGAAGGGGGGGAGGTGTCTTTTGTACAAAGTTTCCCCACCTTCCGGAAGTTCTGTGATATTAACTTCCTCTGATTTGTCACTCTCTTTGACTCTGCCTTTTCGCTTTGCTTGCAATTAGTCATCTATCTTTCTGCTTACTGGTCCATTCTCCTGCCTTTGTTCTGGAAACTCTTACAATGATTTTCTCCAGCCGAAGTTGGACGTACTGGGCCTATTTCTTAGATAGGTGCACAACGACATTTGGGCTCATATGACAGGAACCTAAGCGATTGATTCAAAAAGAATTTCCAATCAGAAAAGCAAAATCTGATACTTTACCTCCGATCTGGAGACGATGATACGGATCAGTGTACGTTCGTCGGTGCCCAAACCCTTCATGCTCTTCTTCAGCTTCTCTGCGAAGTACATGGGCCGGCAGCGGATGTTCATCGCTAGACAGAAACAAAACCACAATATCATGGGCGCAACTTTTCCTGGTGTTCAAGGATTTCCTGTTTTCGAATCTTACCAGAAAAGGAAGTTCCTCTTTTTAAAAATTTGTCAAACAAGATCTTTGTGTGTCTTTCAAACACTTTAAAATAAGCAATTGTATAAATTGTGGGAAAAGCAAACTATAATACCTTCATAATTTCAATTTTTGCTTCAGCTGCAGGGGGACATTACCGTATGACCCAGACCTTTCGGGGGTTTTCATTTTGTGTAGTTGCACCCATGCAATATCATGAACAAACTAACTAACAAATACCTTAATGGCATCTTCTTTACCTTCTGCGGTCATTATATATATATCATCCATCACGATTCTAGGAGAGATTGCTATCATTTAGGCAGTAGAGTGCTTTTGAAATGAAAAGAAAGACAATTGTTAAAACAGTACAGCATTGATTAGCATGTTCCTGGTAATTTATTTTAATAATGAAAATAAAAATGTCGTCATCGTCTAAATTCCTACACGCACCCTCACCTTTTTTTTCCTTTTTTTTTTTTAATGAACATTCACACAAGTGTTTGCATGTTCATGCATCTCTACACACAATAGGATCCAAAGCACCCAAGGGCCAGCCACACGTCCACTAAAATCGCACGACTATACGATATGATTCGATCACGTGATCTCCAAGAACAAATTGGATTGGCGCATCGAGATCACTTGATCGAATCGTATTGTACAGTCGTGCGATTTTAGTGAACATGTGGCTGGGCCTTTGGACAAGCATATTACTTAACAGAAAAACAAAAAAAGAATGAACACACACATACACACAAACGCACATGCTGGCACAAGCACTGACACACACACACACACATACATGCGTGCGCAAACACACATACACACAAACACATATGAACACACACATTTGTATGCACACACGCCCAAGTTATCAGACATTCGAGTCCGTTATTGATATGAAGGGACAATAATGAAGTTATGGTCATACCAATAGCTCGTAGACCAGACTTGAAATCACCGGACGTTTCTCTGTCTACGCTGTTGAGAATGTCCCGCTGGGTCAGCTATATTAACAAACACAACACACATTAATTAATTAAGCATATTAGGACTTCTCTTAAAAAACTTGCCTTGATAATATCGCTTCTTTTTTTTAGCACCACCACATACTTGCATTAAAAAACAAACAAACAGAAAACTACACACACACACATTTAATGAAGCTTATTGTGACTTCTCTTCAAAAATTCTCTTGATAATATGTATTGTATAAGGTACATCTTGGGGTAGAGAGAGGGGGGGGGGGGGTCCAGAAACCACCACCACCACCACGCGTTCTACCCAGCCCACATACCCTCCAAAGCTAGCCCCGCCCTCCCCCCACCTTGACGTATTCGTTCCAGGTGGCCCTCATCTGGTAGTAGTTCCTGGTGGCGAAGATCCTGATGAAGGTCTCCTCGTCGGTGCCCCAGCGCTCCTCGCCGGCCTCCACCAGCTGCTTGGCCTCGCGCTGGGCCTTGCCCTGGTCCGCCAGCTTCTCGTAGTTCACCTGGAACATCCCGGTGCCCTCCTTGGTCTCCGGGTTGACGATCTCCTCCACGGACTCCTCCAGCCTGTCCCGGGGAATCTCGTAGCGGTTGCCCTTGATTTTAAAGGGTGGAAAGAAAGAAAAAAAAATATGAAAGAAATAAATAAAGAAAAATGCAAAAAGAAAGGGAAAAGATAGCAGAAAGAAAAAAGAAACGAGTAGGAAAGTAAGAATGACAGAAATGAGAAAGAAAGAAAAAGAAATATGAAAGAAATAAAGAAAGAAAAATGCAAAAAGAAAGGGAAAAGATAGAAAAAAAGAAGAGTAAGAAAAAAAAAAGGGAGGAAAGCAAGAAAGAAAGAATAGATGTGGCATATTAGTATGATCCAATGATCTATTGTTTGAAAAGCGGTTATCATCTTTTCTTTCAAATCAAGCTGAAGTCATGCCTACTACTTGTACTACATATTGTGCGTTCAGTTGATAGATTGGGTTAGGTGCAAAAAAAAAAAAATTATCAACGATGTGAAAGTCTATTATTTTCAGATAAATCGTGAAGGAAGTTTTGTTTTACAAAGAATTTTACTTTTTACAACCAAAAAGTCTTCATTGCTTAGACATCAGTGAATGTCTGGTGACCGAATGTTTCAATAAATACAAATAATTATGAAGAAATGCAAAAAACAACGAGAACACACCACGCGGGAAAGAAAAAAACACGTTCCTGGTGATCTGATCATTTCATTGTCTTTGAATTTGGCAATACCAAGATCCCAATTTGGTGGAAAACAGAGCAACACAAATACACAATACTTCTTCTTCTTCATCTGCGTTCCCAGGCCATAATGAGTAAGGTCCGGTTTTCAGTTTTCACTGGTCTCCCCGCTGCGTACAGCCGACACGAGTTTCGGAGGAGCTCAAAGGAGAAAAATTATTTGGAAGATTTATTTTGAAAAAGGCAGGAGAATGGGCCAATTAAGTCAGAAAGATAGTAGATGATAGAAAGCAAAGGGAAAAGGCAGAGTCAAAGAGAGTGGCAGATTAGAGGAAGTTACAAGCACAGAAGGTGGGGGAACTATTTTTACAAAAGAACCCCCCCCTCCCCGGTATCCCCACGGGGAGAGACACAATACGATCCAGCTTTTGCCTTCAGGGATCCAGGCTTACTTACATTCAGGTAAACAAAATAGCAAGTTATGCTGGGCTTACCTGTGACGCGGAGATCAGCAGGCGTTTGAAGTCACCACTGCAGTCATCCTCTATGTCCTTCTCTATCTTCGGCGTCTTCCCGTGATAGTGCTTGTTGAGAACTGATGCAAGCATGCACGCACATGCACGCTCGCACACACACACACAAGAACACACGCGCGCAAGCACACACACGCGCGCAAGCACACACACGCGCGCACGCACATGAATACACACACGCACGCGCCGACGCAAGCGCACACATGTACATACGTACACATTATTTCATTACCATGTTTTGTTGCCCTTCCGCAGAATACAGGCCTGCGTGCATGTATATGTACCTACATTTAACGATGGCTTGGAGTCAAAACGGACTATCTTTAGATAGTCCATTGACGTATTATTGGATTTATTACAAAAACTAATAACTTGTATCAAACAATGACTGCAGAAATATATAAAGGGGGTTTAGCTTTTTATATTTCAACATTCTTTTTGTTATACAAGTTATTAGTTTTCGTAATAAGTTCAATAATATGTCAATGGACTATCTAAAGATAGTCTGTTTTGACTCCAAGCCATCAATAATATATTTTTTTATTTAGGCCTATACTTATCACGCATTGATATATTTACAGATGCACGTATGTGAACGTTGATACACACACACATGCACACGCACGCGCACGCGCACGCACGCACACACACACACACACACACACACACACACACACACACACACATCGAAGAGAGAGAGAGAAAGACAGACAGAATGAGAGAGTCAGACAGACAGGGAGATGCAGCAGTCACCTGAGGGGTACACCTGTCTCATCTCCTGGATCTGGGCGTTGGTTCGGGTCAGGAAGATCTCAATCAGAGCTTCCTCGTCTGTGCCAGGACCCTGAAATGCCGGTCACAATTAACTCATGAATATTATCAATATGTTTGCCTGGACCTTTCTTCTATGTTGCTCTGTACGTAGGCCTACTCATTGAGTTGAAATTTATATTAATTTAAATGTCTCTTCCAGTTTTTCCCACCCATATAAGAAGATAGGCAGCTCGTTCTGTTCGCAACGTTTAAGAGAACCCTTAATGTTAAATACAGAAAACCATAGAGGTTGAAGTAGTCAATCTGCAGTAAGAAAGGCAAGACTGAAAAAACCGGAAAGAACCGAGTAATCAAAGGGGGGGGGGGGGGGGGGGGGGGGTAAGCTGTGCGAATTTTTTTCACTCATCATCAATACTTTAATATTGGTTTATAGATGATTTAAGCTGCAATATTATTACATCGTTTCTTCAACGTCAGCCTATATGCGGGCCTATTGGTAGTCTTTAATTACCAGCCGCAAAGCGAGATGGTAATGTTTTCAGAGAATTCTGTTTGTTCCTGACTATCTATCTGACTGTCCATCTGCCGTCTATCTATCTGAACACGATAACGTTTGAACGGAGGTTGGTTGATTGGTTGGCTTACCCTGGCTAAAAGACTCCAGGGATCATCCCAACAGTGAGAAGCACTATACACTAAGGTACAAATGCATCAGCTAGGGATGAGAACATTACGTGTGCGATCGTTTTTGATTACCCCGCCACGTGGGCAGCCACACTCCGTCTTCGGGGGACATAGGAGGCTCAAAGTTTGCATACGGATAGGTATTTAGAATATCTAGGCCAAGTTCGAAAATGAAGGTCGTTGGTCACAGGTCAAGGTCACTGGAGCCGAATGTGCCGCACGCTGCTTGTTATTACGGTTGAAAAGACACACAGTGGCCCAAGGGAAACAAATCTTGCTTCTGAACCCGCCACCAATTATAACATTTTACTTTCCTTTGTTCCTGACTGTGTATGCCAGTCGTTTCCGACCATGACTGCCAGATAGCAGAGGGGGCAGACGCTATTCTGGTGGGCTGGGATATAATTTGCTTATAGTGGAGATGCCATGCCCAGGATACATGAAACCATGAGACATCGTTGGTCAAAGGTCAAAGTCACTGGACACCCCAAAAAAACAAAAAATTGAGTGAGTGAGAGTGATGACTTTCCTATATCTCCCACCTAACCAACACCCAAATCATTTTATAGCACTGAACTTAACACTATCATTACTTAACCACCAGGTACGGTAGTCATGAGCCTATGCCCGACAGTTAACACAGGTAGGTATAGTACATGTAATGTTATGTAAATTAGCATAAACAGTCAATCGTATTGGCGGCTTCGGGGATACCGGGGGAGGGGGTCTTTCGTAAAAATAGTTCCCCCACCTTCTTGAAGTTCTGTGCTTGTAACTTCCTCTAATCTGCCACTCTCTTTGACTCTGCCTTTTCCATTTGCTTTCTATTATATCATCTACTATCTTTCTGACTTTTTGGCCCATTCTCCTGCCTTTTTAAAAAACAACACAATCTTCCAAATAATGTTTCTCCTTTTGAGCTCCTCCGAAATCGGAATGTGTTGGCTGTACGCAGCGGGGAGACCAGTGAAAACTGAATACCGGACACATACGTACCTTATCCAGTATGGCCATATGGCCTGGGAACGCAGAAGAAGAAGTATTGGCAGTTTGTTTTTCTTATTTACATGTTACTACCCATGTTAGCTGTTTAACTCTTTCACCGCCATCCACATTTCAGCCAAAAATGTCCATTAAAGTTACCTGGGTAGAGAACAAACTCCATCTGCAGTATTGGGGATTCTTCTGTGACATATATAAAATAAGGTCTATTCTTACTTCCCCAAACTAAGACAATACGGTCTTTGGATAATAGACCCTAATTTGATGCCTTTTAGTGACATAGGTGTTAAATTACTGTGGTGCTAAAATGCGACGTTGGCGGTGAAAGGGTTAAGACGCACTCGTGATTACCGTACCAGATCATTGCCCCCCCAAAAAAAAAACCCCCACAAAATCATTAAAAAAAACATCCCTTCAAAAAAAAGAAAAGAGATCGATGTTTAATACTACAAACCTCCCTTTCAAGACCTGGAAAACCCCCATCCAAAATAAGGTCTTAAATGGGAGGGAGTTGTATAAGGGAGGTAATTTTAATACTTACAAAGAAGGGCAATGTCTCAGAGAGAACAAGCAGGTCTT
The DNA here is from genome assembly GCA_017654935.2 of Phymorhynchus buccinoides. Classification (NCBI taxonomy): domain Eukaryota; kingdom Metazoa; phylum Mollusca; class Gastropoda; order Neogastropoda; family Raphitomidae; genus Phymorhynchus; species Phymorhynchus buccinoides. The sequence continues at coordinate 65,142,843 of CM065682.1, read as the reverse complement.
ATGTGGGAGGGAGTCTTATAAATGGGGGGGGGGGGGGGGGGGTCTTATAAGGGAGGTTCCGCTGTAATAATACCTATGTTGAAAACTCTGTAAGTTAATTGCGCCACTCACATAGATGGCTTCCTTGACGCACCAGGCATCGTACTCGGCAGGGGGCACGAAGCAGGCCATCACCAGCTCCTTGTAGTCCCCGCTTAGCTCCCCTTTGATGTCCTCTATCAGGTCCTGCACGTGCGCGCACGCACACGCACACGCACACGCACGCACACACACACACACACACACACACACACACACACACACACACACACACACACACAGAGATCAGGGCTAATGTATATACACATGCTATGCACAGATGAGGTCATGCACGTGCGCATGCTCACACACAGACACACGCGTTTCTAAAGGTCTGTGTACACGTTAACACTATTCACGAGATATTTCTAGTTTCCCATGGTAACACAGTGACAGCCCACTCTTAAAGGTCTGTGTACACGTTAACACTATTGACGAGATATTTCTATTTCCTAATGGCAACACAGTGATAGCCCACTCTTAAAGGTCTATGAACACGTTAACATTATTCACGAGATATTTCTATTTCCCCATAGCAACACAGTGATTAGCCCACTCTTAATATGACTTACAGCTCACTTGTAAACATGGGGAAATAGAAATATCTTGTGAATAGTGTTAACGTGTACACAGACCTTAACTAAACATTGAGGTATGTAAAGAAGGGGGATTGAATAAAATAATATTGCTATAGATGAACTGAAAAAAAGCAATTGAAGAGGTGGAGGGTGAGTAAGCATAATGTCAGCGTGCGACTAAAACAATAATTAATAGACCCAAATAGATGAGTTCATCCCTTACCCGTCCATACAAAGTCTTGAACATGGTCTTCATTTTTTGCCGCTGGGCGTTGCTTCGTGTGGAGACCACGTGAACAATGGCGTCGTCATTGGTACCTGGAAGGAACCACAGCCGAGAAATCTGGTGACAACATTCAGCCTTGACAACAGTACACAGACTAACATGCAGTCTGCATCACTGCCAATGTCTGAGGATCAAAACACCTCCCGACGTTGCGGAAAGGTAACCCGCAGAGAAAGGAAGATGGCGCTAATTGGAATGTAAAAGAAGAATTGGAGGCCTCTCCTGGGAGAGTAAGACACGAATTCAACATCTTTATTCTTCTTAGCTAAAACTCAGCAATGGTATTATAATCAAAGTGCTAGGTGTCAGTGTGGTAGTCATGGATTTTTGTATTATTTTTTATTAGTTTGGGGGAGGGGGTTCTGAAACCCTTGTACCCCCCACCCCCTCCTTCCCCCGATCTGCCTGTGAGTTAAAGCACAACCATGTGCATAATTGACAAAAATATCAGGATTGTAACTCCTCTGTCAGGGCTTTTATTTCGACTCTATGCAATAGATCCTTTAGGTTTCGCAAGTAAAAGGGAGGAGGGGAGATTTTGGGTCTTCCAATGAAAAAACAACCTTCTGCCGTTGGGTACCTACCCAGTCCTTTCATGGCGTCGCGGAGGTACTCGCAGTCGGCCTCGCAGTCCCACTTTTTCCCGGTGAGGTCGTCCCCCCGGTTCTCGTTGTACCACTTGGCCACGGGGTCCTCCGCATCGTAGGTGTGGAAGGGGCGCACGGTGCCCTCCGTCACCTCGAAGGTCCCGGACACCTTCTCCCTGCGGTGGAGCTCGTCGATGAACACCTGCTTCATGCGCTCCCGCACCTTCTCCTTCATCTCCTCCTCAGAGATGTCCTGGGGCAGCAACGGTATGTGGGACAATTAGGCCGGGTTCACATTAGACGCGTAAGTTCCGTACTACTACGGAAAACCCTAAATAAGTGGAAGAAAGAAGGATAAAAGTTTATGCATATATAGGAGGACATTCGGACACGTGCGCAAATCATTTCCCTTCTTTGTTTCACTTATTTATGGATTGCGCACGGGTTTCCGCATGGAATATCCGCTTAGGTGTGTACACGGCCTTAGGGTCAACGACCACACAATGCAGCAAAAACAAGATCATGGCGTAGTAATAGAACAATGTCCGGTGTGACCAAAATCACAGCAGGCCTGTCTTGTCCACGAGAGCGCTGGATGCAACACATTGCTACTTTTGAAAACTTGTCTTCTTCTTCTTCTGCGTTCCAGGCCATAAGGCCACAATGGGTACGTATGTGTCCGTTTTCCAGTTTTCACTGGTCTCCTCGCTGCATTCAGCCGACACATTCCGATTTCGGAGGAGCTCAAAGGAGAAAACTAGGGGAAGACGGGGTAAAAAGCGCATGGGCGGGTAAGAAGCCCACCCCAATTATCTCATGAAATGAAGCAAATTTCAGTCTCATTTTGCCCATGAGACGAGCGTTAATGTCTAGCATTCGTCTCATGGGCAAATTTGACTGACATTTTCTTTATTTCATGAGATAATTGGGGTGGGCTTCTTACCCGCCCATGCGCTTTTTACCCCGTGTTCCCCTATATGGAAGAATTTTTTGAAAAAAGGGTAGGAGAACGGGCCAACAAGACCGAAAGATAGTAGATGACACAAAGCAAGGGAAAAAGCAGAGTCAGAGAGAGAGACAGATTAGAGGAAGTTACAAGCACTGAATTTTCAGAAGATGGGGGAACTATTTGGTGGAGATGATCAACGACTTTTCTTTTTGCTAAGAGGAATTCGGAACAAGTGTGGCAATTTTTCACACGGATTATTAAACGCCTTACATTAGATAAAAAAAAGAAATTCCAGAGTGGTAACACGTACAGTCCTAGGTCTATATAATTCGTCATCTTGTGATGCAACATAGAATGTTTGGAAGTATGTGAATAAGTATTGATTATCGCACATATTCAAATAGGTAGACTATGCGCAAGAAAATGGGACTTGCTTGTGTGTCAGTATAAGAATATTCTTAGGCTTACATACATGTGTGCTCTAATAAACTGAGTGGGAAAAAATCAGCAGAAAGTTGCATAGCAGGGTAGCAAGACAGGCTATTACAGATAGATGGGCAGGGGTGTGAGGGATAGCAGCGATGCACATTTTTTTTAACCCCTTATAGGACAATGTGTCCGGGCTTAGGACAGCCAATAGGACAATTGTCCAGAACCTGGACATTCAATAGGACACCTAATGCAGTACCACAAGCTATGGGATACATAAAAGCAACTGAAAATATTTGGAATAAACCTGAGGCAAGTTTTTACCAGCCGAATTTCATTACAGTGGAACCTCCCTTATACGACCTTCAAAAATCCTCAAAAATGAAGTCTTATAAGGGAGGGGTCTTATAAGGGAGGTAATTTTAATACTTACAAAGAAAGGCAGTGTCTCAGAAAAGTAGGTCTTATATAAGGGAGGTTTCACTGTATTATGATAGTATTCTAAAGATGCATGTGATGGGCCGTAAAGGGCCGAAGGGGGAGGGGGGCACTGCACTCACGGGCTGTGGGGTCTTGGAACGTGGCTCCTCTTCCTCATCGTCATCCCTGCGCCTCACTACAGGCTAAACAGCGCCAACAGAGAAAAGAGAGAAAAAACCCCGCTCAGTATTAAGTGACAATCAACGACGAAGGTAGCACCACATTATCAAACGAAAAGAGCATCGTCAGGCAGACAAAATGTGATAACTGTGAAAAGGTATAATGGATAGGCTAGATTGAATTCTTTCTTTCCAAATGTAGGAAGCTACAGCTGCCTGCGCTGTCAGTCTTGCTAGCACACAAAGGTAAATGAAGTATGCATACAAAGAAACAAATTCAGCTCTATTATTACCCCCCCCCCCCCCCCTTCCCCTTGTCCTCTCTATGTGTTCTGCCCTGCTTTCATGTGGTGTTTATCACCTTACAGCGAGTGCTTACTTAACGTAAATTCCTAGCGATGTCAGATCTTCAAACGGAAAGCTTTGACTTACCTGTCCCGTCCGTATCTCATTTTTAAGCATCTGAAATGACACAATATAACACATCGTTGTTTAACATAGCATGAAATGACACACACACACACACGCACACACACACGCACGCACGCATGCACGCACGCACGCACGCACGCACACGCACGCACGCACACGCACACGCACACGCACACGCACACACACACACACACACACGCACACACACGCACGCACACGCACACACACACACACGCACACACACACACACACACACACACACACACACACACACACACACACACACACACACACACTGCATTGCACACTGACATATTATGACATCGAGCTTCTTATATTACGAACGTTGGTAAGTTTTGTTACCTCCTTGCTGCTGGCCAATTCAGACGGAGTGTGGCTGCCCACGTGGAGGGGTAATCAAAAACAGTAACGCACGTAATGTTCTCATCCCTAGCTGATGCATTTGTACCATAGTGTTCAAGTGCTTCGGCTGTTGGGATGATCTCTGGAGTCTTTTAGCCAGGGTACGTCAACACCAATGACAATTGACTTCTGAAGAAATTCAATAAATCAGAACTAATATACTGATCTTTTCCAAGTTTATACAACTTTAGACTGTTATTACTGATGATTTCTTTCTCAGTTCGATAATAATTTTGTACAAATAAATTCCCGTAAACCATGGAATGAAAACCATGATTTTTTTCATCAAAAACTAACACGCTTTATTGAAACAAAAGCTGGGGCTGACCTCAATCATCTGCTGTTGAAGCTGCAGCTGGTAGTTGTAAAGGTGTCCGTCCATCATCTGTACCCGAGAGGTGACGGGTGGGACCATTTGTCCCTGGGGACCCTGTGAGCACACCCACCAACAATAGACAATCACTTTGTAAATATAGCCACTCAGATGGAAGCTACAACATTCATATATTTGACGTTGAACGGTTCAAAGGGGGGGGGGGACAACAACGTTTAGTTGAAATGGTAGGAGCAGCGTTCTGTAGGGTGCAATCGCCACGAATTTCTGATCTTATCACTTGAAGTTGGGTCTTAATAGCATGTGTGTGTGTGTGTGTGTGTGTGTGTGTGTGTGTGTGTGTGTGTGTGTGTGTGTGTGTGTGTGTGTGTGTGTGTGTGTGTGTGTGTGTGTGTGTGTGTGTGTGTGTGTGTGTGTGTGTGTGTGTGTGTGTGTGTGTGTGTGTGTGTGTGTGTGTGTGTGTGTGTGTGTGTGTGTGTGTGTGTGTGTGTGTGTGTGTGTGTGTTTGTGTGTATGTACGCGCGCGCGTGTGTGTATGCACACTTGTGCATGCGTATGCGTGTGTGTGCGTGAAGGGGGGTGGGGGTGCTGTTTGGTTTGTTGTGGTGTTTGTTACATGTGTGAATGGCGGTTGAGTCAAGTTTAATTTGTAAAGCGCCCTGAGAAGGTTGCACCTAGAAGGGCGCTATATAAATATCCCTATTATGTAATGTTCACTTATTTTTTACTAGGTATCTTCTACACAGAAACGTTGCATGATGTGCATGCCGTCAGCCTTATCCAGGGAGGAATTCGAGGAAGTCTGCAGCTCTGCTAACTGGCTTATCTTGAAAGGGAAAACATTTGGGGCGTAACTGGCGGGCCTCTCATGTGCACCCGTGCTCCAGATAAGGTTTTCACGCATAAATAGATAAAGACTTCACGCATAAAGCACAAGGCAGCCTGAAGTCTGTAGCTGATGGAAAGAAAATTAATTTTGTTCTGAAGCACCAGACGCAACGGGACAGGGGAAATTGAGAGTGAAGAGTGGGGATGTGTCAGGGGCAAGAGCAGGTTACCTGCAGTCCTGCGGGACCCATCATGTTGTGGCACTGCTGAACGGCAGGTACAGTGAATCCGGGCACACCACCCCCGGGGCTGTAGCCTGCAAGAATGAGAGAGAGAGAGAGAGAGAGAGAGGAGAGAGAGAGAGAGAGAGAGAGAGAGAGAGAGAGAGAGAGAGAGAGAGAGAGAGAGAGAGAGAGAGAGAGAGAGAGAGAGAGAGAGAGAGAGAGAGAGAGAGAGAGAGAGAGAGAGAGAGAGAGAGGAGAGAGAGAGAGAGAGAGAGAGAGTTGTAAAAACTATAAAGGTTGAACATTCCATGGTATCGAATCTAATGCCCCACATGGCCGAAAGGCCAAAGAGGGCGTAAAACATTATTTCTTCTTCTCGTATCGAATCTATGGTGGAAGTGAATTCATAAAATTATTTCTATGGCACGTACGACAATCCCATGCTTACCCCCCCCCCCCCCCCCCCCCCCCCCCCCCCCCCCCCCCCCCCCCCCCCCCCCCCACTCTGTGTCGTGTTAATTCATCTAGAATTTAAAACGTTATGACCAATTTTGCAAGATGTAGCCTATCTACAAAGCACAAAGAAGACTACAAATCAAAAAGTTGTACTTTTCGTAATGTTTCGTTGTTGTTTAAATAGTGAGGCTATGAGAGAGAAATAATGGCATAATGGCACAGGTGGAGTACTCTCCATTTTAGTTCATTCAAGTCGTTCCATATGGCCGGAATTAATATAAAGCTGTCAATTTGATGAATTTGTTTCAAGTGAAGTCAAGTTCTGTGCACACCACACTTTGGTCACTTCTAAACTCGCTTCACTCCTTTAGACCATGAATGAAATTCTGCTTAACGTCCTCCGGTCTGGAACAGACACATAATTATGGGACATTAGTAGATATAAAGATGGTGGGAACGATCCTGGAGGCAGTGTCCGGAGGCAGTGCAACACCAGGAAAGTCCCGAATTTTTAACAATACAGATGTATTATGATTTCGAGCTTGACTCCCTTAGACCACACTTTTGCCTCTTACTTTGCGTCTGTAGTGGGGAAACTAATTGCTGTAGGGAGTTTTTCTATATAAGGTCTGTATAAAAAAAAGTCTCATCTACCACTTCCCTATGTCTAAACCTGAAGGAAAAACCTGTAATCTTTCATTTCTCCTTTTGTTTATGTCTGTTTTGGTTGCGTGTACTATGTGAGTGATTTGTGAGTTTTTTTTAATGAAAATAATTCAAATTCATATTATATAAAAGGCACACAACTCCCCACTCCCCACCCACCCAAGTCACCTATGGCACCACCGCCTATCTCTGCGAGGATAAGAAACGCAGAGGGACACACCCTTAAAAAAAGAACTTCCAGATCGAGTTGCTCATACACCCCTCACCCAAGGTATTACACGTGGGCTTTTTAGGCCTAAACCGAACACACTTTTTGTTTTAATATAATAATAATAATAATAATAATAATAATAATAATAATAATAATAATAATAATAATAACTAACATTCATAGAGCGCCCTTTCTCTCTTGAGCTCACGGCGCTTCACAATTATTTAAATAAATACATAGATCATAAGCTACTACAATATTAACCATCGCAAACACGCACACAGCCACAACACGCACGCACACACACACACGCACACGTCCGCACACACACACACACACGCGCGCGCGCGCGCGCGCGCGCGCGCGCGCGCGCGCACACACACCCCCACACACAATGTGGGGAAAATAGTTTCAAGGCAGGAAACAGGACAAGGAAGAAATCAGAGGTATTGCCGGAAGAGGTGAGTTTTAAGAGCGGTTTTGAAATATTGGAAAGATTTAGCAGAACGAAGTTCATATGGTAGGGTGTTCCAGACAGAAGGGGCGCTGAAAGAAAATGAACGTTCACCTTAAACAAAGAAAAAGGTTAAGCACCCCTTAAAGCAAATTAGCTACTACAAGTCTGACAGGAGGGATGAGACGCAGGGTTGAAGCAGTCATCCAGGCACAGGGAGGAAACACACGCTACTGAACTTCGATTTGCCAAATGAGTTTTGGACACTCCTCATGACGTTTTCCCACAATA
>CM065682.1:65065018-65127518 GCA_017654935.2 Phymorhynchus buccinoides | reverse complement strand
GCAGATGCGTCATGCTGCTGTCACGCGCCTAATATAACCAAGAAGTGCTTTTATCACGGTTGACATTAGTCTGTATACATATATAGTAGGGGCCAAAAGCGAATGAGAGCTATACAATAAATAATTTCCCCACAGTAGGCCGACTGGAATATTATGGTACGTCTCAGTCTTTCGTGGAAGACTAAGACTATCAAACAAGGGGGCATTTGCACTGGCTTTAGTGCTGCAGCCAAACGAGATTGGTTGGTCTTTGGGGCCCCCCACCTTCCCCGATGCCAACTGGCCTCAAATCCCTTTGGCTGAGAGAGTGGGGATGTACCCTGGGCAAGGCTTCTCCAGTATAAACAAAATTTAGCCCAGCTCGCCAGAATAGCAGCTGCCCCACTCTGCTATCTGGCAGTCATTGTCGGATAGGCACACATACATACATTTTAAGCCCAGCATGTCCATCTTGGACTGGAGAAAATCTTTGTAGGAATTTCTAGAACTAAGCCAGGAGAATGGATCAATAAGGCAGAAAGAAAAAAAAGCAGATGTCAGTGAGCAAAAGGCACAGTCAAAGAGAGTCATTAGAGGAAGTATCACCTTGGCATAAGGCTGTGTCAGACCAATTGACATAAGCCAGAACACCAAGGCTACATCAAAATGTCGTTATGTTCTGCATAGTTATGCGGTTGATTGTCTGTAGCCATTCCTAGCATAACATCAGCAGTCAAAAATCCTCTGAAGTCGGAGAGTGGCTGCCCACGTGGCGGGGTAATCGAAAACGATCACACGCGTAATGTTCTCATCCCCAGCTGGTGCATTTGTACCATAATGTGCTTCAGCTTTTGGGATGATCCCTGGATTCTTTAAGCCAGGGTACGACAACAACAATATCAGAGGAAGTTACAAGCACAGAACTTCCAGAAGGTAGGGGAAATATTTGTACGAAATACACCTCATCCCCGGTATCCCCATGGGTGTGTGACAATAATACAATATGGTCACATGGAATTAAAGTGCATATCAGAGACCAATGAGACATTTTTTCCACAGGACACAGCACTATTATAGTATACATAGTTCATGCTACTTGGCCAATCACCGAACCGTAACGGATTAGAGAGAGAAAGCCAACACATGACTTACCTTTGCAGGAATGGAAGATCGATGGCGTGTAATTAGCAAGGGGTCGATGTGTAGCCTATGGGCCAAGAAGCCAATAAACTGTCTAAGGAACTGGCCAGCTGGCCGAAAGAGTGCATTGGAATCATTCTTGGACATAATTTTTGCGGCGTATTTTATGCTGTTTGTGTGTGTTGCCTAATGGTATTTTGATCACAGGTTTACACGTTTCTCTATATGATTTAAGGCTAGTAGTGAATCCGACCCAAAGACTGCATTGAGATAGAACACACACACACACAGTCTGCACCAACTTGCGAATGAACACATACATGTACACAAACACACACACTCTCTCTCTCTCTAATACCTCCTCTGTTTTTTGGATTTTCATTATCTCCCAGTGGGGATACTAGGGGTCTTTCGTAAAATTAGTTCCCCCACCTTCTGGAAGTCCTGTGCTTGTAACTTCCTCTAACCTGCCACTCTTTGACTGTCCTTTTCCTTTGCTTTCTATCATCTACTATCTGTCTGACTTTTGGGCCCATTCTACTGCCTTTAAAAAAAAAAAAAATCTTCTAAATAATTTTTCTCATTGAGCTCCTCCGAAATCGGATTGTGTCGGCTGTACGCAGCAGGGAGACCAATGAAAACTGAAAACCGGACACACATGTACCTTACCCATTATGGCCATATGGTCTGGGAACGCAGAAGAAGAAGTGATTTTCATGTATTGTTCAATGCTGAGATAATTATTGACTCATCTGGCACGACACCTTGGATGGGCATTCAATGTATGCAAACAACCACAGAGAGAGAGAGGGAGAGAGGGGGGAGAGAGAGAGAAGGGTGTGTGTGCACATCTGCCCCCCCCCCCCCCCCCCCCCCCCCACCCACCCCACACACGTCAGTCCCAATGCCGCTTGAACAATCAATGTAACAATTACATAGAAATGATAGGCTTGCTAATCAGTGCGTGTGTGTGTGTGTGTTCAATCAAGTTGACAAACGGTTGTTGACTATGGTTAATACAACAGATCTAGTGTCTCTGGTGTCTTGCATCTCATGGACACATGTTCGGAATCCAAGTTGTTACCTAAGCACATTAACACTCGTCTCATGGGCAAAATGTGACTGAAATTTGCTTTATTTGATGAAATAATTGGCATGGGCTTCTTACCCGCCCATGGGCTTTTTACCCCGTCTTCACCTAATGCTACTAACAGACAGAGTGATGCAATAACTTGAATGAAAGTTGTTGGAGGGTTAGGGTATTACACAAGTACATAATTATTTTAATTGACTTTTGGGGGTGAAAAATTTCTATTAATTTTTAACTCACAAACAGGATTATTGTTTGAACGATATTTGATAGAGATTATAAAAAATACCCCCCAAAACGTAGGTCTTGTTCACGAGTACTGTAGCACCCCCAAACACGTGCATCTGTGTCTACTACAGGCAAAGAACAGGGAAATGAAAGAAAGAAAGAAAGAAAGAAAGAAAGAAGAACACAACCAGCTGGATGTAACCTAAAGCACAATAGGAATTGTTAGGAAATAATGAAGGGGAGTAATTTCATGGTGTGTGGGAGTGATCATGCCTAATTCAATCGGTCAAACAGGGGAAATTAATCTACCATCAGGTAGATCCCCAGCTCTCACCTCGTGTGCTTGAGTAGACTTACATCACTTAGAACACCGTGCGTCATTCTAAAATTGATGTCATTTATATTTTTACGTCACATTTTGCAAGTTCTCAGTTTGTGGATACTGGCCGCCCCTTACATTTCTACAAAAAAATGTTTGCAAGTTGCTGACTTGCATCCTGCGGTTTCAAGCTTCGACACCATGCCACCATGGTTGCTATGGTTTTGACCGAGTAAGTTGAAGTAATCAACTCTAATTTTCACGAAGTGCTCTCCCCTATTTGGCCCCCCCCCCCCCCGAAAATAGTCTATTAGCAGAAATATATGGGTGAGATTTCAGGACACTGGGTCTGTTGCTGATTGGCCAAGAACTGGGAGACCACAGGCAGCAGCTCTTGCACAGGATCGCTACATTATGTGCAAGACACCTCCGTAATCGCTTCTTGCCAGCATCGTTCACGTACTGATCAGATTGACTGGAACAGACTCCACACTGCTGGCCGAAGCGCTGGAAGACCTCTGAGAAGAGTTGTCCCCACCCATCATCATTGCCTGAACCGTCTACAGTGAGTTAGTTAGTTTAGCCTTGCACCCCCTCCGGGATATAGGCCGCCAACGAGAGACCTCCACGGCCCCCTGTCTTGTGCCCTCGCCTCCAACTGGTTCCAAGGCCCATCCTTTTGGTGTCTGCCAGGAAGACACCTCCACAGCCCCATCTTGTGCCCTTGCCTCCAACTGGTTCCAAGGCCCATCCTGTTGGTGTCTGCCAGGAAGAGACCTCCACAGCCCCCTGTCTTGTGCCCTTGCCTCCAGCTGGTTCCAAGTAAGGCCCATCCTTCTGGTGTCTGCCAGGAAGAGACCTCCACAGCCCCTGTCTTGTGCCCTTGCCTCCAACTAGTTCCAGGTAAGGCCCATCCTTTGGGTGTCTGCCAGGAAGAGACCTCTACAGCCCCTGTCCTGTGCTCTTGCCTCCAGCTGGTTCCAAGGCCCATCCTTTGGGTGTCTGCCAGGAAGAGACCTCCACAGCCCCCTGTCTTGTGCCCTTGCCTCCAACTGGTTCCAAGTAAGGCCCATCCTTTGGGTGTCTGCCAGGAAGAGACCTCCACAGCCCCTGTCTTGTGCCCTTGCCTCCAACTGGTTCCAGGTAAGGCCCATCCTTTGAGTGTCTGCCAGGAAGAGACCTCCACAGCCCCCTGTCCTGTGCCTTTGCCTCTACGCTGGTTCCAGGTAAGGCCCATCCTTTAGATATCTGCCAGGAAGAGACCTCCACAGCCCCTGTCTTGTGCCCTTGCCTCCAGCTGGTTCCAAGTAAGGCCCATCCTTTTGGTGTCTGCCAGGAGATGTCTTCGCCATGTGTTTCTTGGCCCGCCTCTCTTTCTTTTGCCTTGGGGGGGATTCCATGCCAAAGCTTGTCTGGTGGTGTTTGACGCTGGCTTTCTTAGCGTGTGCCTCAATCCATCCCCACCTTCTTTTACCAATTTGGCTCTCCCCTGGCAACTGATTTGTCCTTTGCCACAGATCGTGAGCTACCCAACATTGTCACTGGATCACCAGGAACCAATGGAGGCATGTTTGGTTCATGGTTCCTCCCTTAGGCCTACTGCCCAAAAAAATTGTTCAAAGGAAATAATTATATGGATTTCTTTTTGGGGGGATAGTATGCTAACAATGATGCATCTTGTAAACCGAGTCACATGCCCCTAGTTTTTTCATGAGTGGAAAATGATAGTCTATACTTTTCTCCTTGGATTAATCGCATTGTGATTTGAAAGCAGAGGGGTTCATTGCCACCTCTTTTCCTGCCACATTTTTTTGCTTTCATTGGTTTTGTTTGTTTGTTTTGTCTGACCAAACTCTGGGTCAAAATGAACCTTAAAAACTACAGAGCTTGAACTTTGTCTCAACCTTTTTTTTTTTTAGAAGTCTAAAGAAAACGTTTTGAAAGCTCAGCTTCAGTCCAGTTGTGCCAACCATAGCAACGAAATGATTTTGATTAGTATTTTAGTAACACATATAATCTTCTTGATTTTCAGTGACAACACCCAGGTATACATTCTTAAACTCATGATCCTTTTGAATGTCTGCTTGTGTTGAAAGATTCTACCTTAATCCTTATGTTGTATGTATCTACGTGACCTGTGTAATAAAAAAAATATGTATTTTATGCTCATGCATGCCAAATGTCAATATCCTTATGCATTTTGTTGATCTTTGTAATACTCATTCATCTTTGCAATTCTTATGTGACTTGTCGTCCAAAATGGTGCTTATATTTATGCATGCTGAATGTTAATGTTTCTGTTGTACGGCACCTGGACCAAATTTCTTCCTGAGAGATAATAAAGTGATTTTGAATATGGTATAATTTCCAAAAATCTTAATGTTTCTATATTTAGACTGTCAACATGGGAAGATGGTTTTTTTTTACAGATAAAACCCCAATACTGCACACAATAACAACAAATCACATAAGATAACAAAAAATTTCCATGGACTGTTTATTGCACTGATTATGTCTTTAATCACATTGTTAATATTCGTTTCATCACATCCTTGAGTTACGCATTTTAACCACATCCTTCAACATCTCATTAGCATATTCTTCAAAAACATTTTCACAACTATAGTAATTTCGTTATTATATTAATCACATCATTCAACACTGCATTAATTAAATCCTTTAACCTTATAATTATATATTTCATCCTATCGACATTGTATTAATTATTCCTTCACCACAGAATTAAACATTTCATCAACATTGTATGAATCATTCCATTCAAAATAATAATCACATCCTGAAACACTGCAGTAATCAATGTATTCCACATATATTAATCACATCCTTCAACATTGTATACATAAATCATTCCCCAAGCATCATATGAATTCTTCATCCTTCAACACAATATGATTCCTAAAACAAACTGTTATCTGCACTAAACATGTTACAGCATCAATTTTGATTTCAAAAGGAATAAGAAATTCATAATTAACATGACATAACAATTATAAAATGTAACAAAACAATCTCTTTACTTTCTCTTTTTGGAAATGAACAAAACAATAGAAACATTTTATCATTAGATCACAAGACAATAATTTAACTTAATTCAAAACATTCACTCAAAATCAAGTGTTTTAATGGTCGACTTATGGCGATTATTTGCCCACCAGGGGGCAGTCAATCCACTAGGGGCTTATCACGCGATTTTCTTAGTTGGGCGTAGTGAGAGAGAGAGAGAGGGTGGGACTCCTCCCTCTCTCTCTCTTTCTTTATCCCCAACTAAGAATATAGAGAGGATTAGCCCCACTCGAGTGTTATGCCCCCTGGTGGTAAACCCCCCCCCCCCCGCTAAGTCGCTCATTGATATTGACACATACACATACAGTCTAATGATTAGTTTTTCCATTCATTCACACACACACACACACACACACACACACACACACACACACACACACACACACTCTCTCTCTCTCTCCCCAATGTTTAGACTTATTTGTCAATAAAACACACACACACACATCCATTGTTTGCAGTTTACTGTATTTTACAGACTACAAGGCGATACCTTTTCCCCCAAACTGAGAGCCCTGCCTCTGATAATGTGACTAACAAAATAGTAAGAAACTGTTAAAACTCAATCAGATATTTGTGTAAAATTTGAGAGTACGCCTTATAACCATGTGCGACTCCCCCCGTGGGGATACCGGGGGTCTTTTGTATAAATAGTTCCCCCACCTTCTGGAAGTTCTCTGCTTGTAACTTCCTCTCATCTGTCACTCTCTTTGACTCTGCCTTTTCCCTTTGTCTACTGTCATCTACTATCTTTCTGCCTTTCCGGTCCACTCTCCTGCTTTTTTTCAAGAAACATTTTCAAAAAGATTTCTTCCTCCAGCTGAAGTCGGACTTGCTAGGCCTAACTCTTTCTTAGTAAGGCGCATAACGGCAGCATGATGCATCTGCACTCATAATTGATAGGAAACTGTCTGAGTGATCAAAGAAGAAGAAGAAGAAGAAGAAGAAGAAGAACCATGTGCGCCTTATAGTCCGTAAAACATGGTACACATAACACAAAAACACACACACACTCTCCATGCTAACGCTATTTATTTGGCACAGACACACACAATCCCACCATCACAGTTTCCTTGCCACTGACACACACACAAATCAGATGCTTACAGTCTTCTTGGTGCATAATGACACACACACACTCTGAGTTCATAGTTTACCAGGCAGAGTCTTCAGAACGGCCCGGAGCTCCTTACAGCTGCTGACATGCCTGCGTGTGGCTGTGCAGCCCTCCAGATCCAGCACACAGCGGAGCAGGGCCTCCTCCAGCCTGGTCCACTTGGTGCTGCCCGACAGCAGGATGGTGGGGTCCAGGTAGTTGGTGCAGTAGGCCCACCCTGTGCGGTGCTTGGCGTCTGCCGCCGCAAACTGACCGCCGAACCCCCCGTGGCCAAAGTTGTAGTGAAGCTGGTTGACACACAGCGATGGATTTGCTCAACAAACAAAGATAGGGAACTTTTTGCATCCCTAAAAGAGCGTATAATTACAGGTCGGGGCTGTTTGCGTCCCCGATTAGCCTAGCCTAGCTCAGTGCAAGGAAAAGCCAGTTGTTTGTTACTGTGTCACGACGACGAAATTTTGCTTTACGTCCTCCCGGCCGAAGCCATATGGGACATTACTTTTTAGTTGTAGTTTTTATACTGTGTCATACATTCTGAGTACATAAATAGGAGTGAGTTGTGGTCAGAGTGAATAGTTACAAAATAATGGAATGATTGTGAGCCCTTTTTTTCTGCCTATAAATTGCTGGTATTTGATGTGCAAGTGCAGTCGATTGATCACGAAGCCTGAGGAAGAGTTGTAATAAATACGAAAGCTTGCAATGAACAGTGTTGTGTTTTGGTTGTTCATCTTAAATTCATTCTCAGTGTGTCATCACTGTCTAGACCATCACAGTTACGCCAGTCTCAAATAAATGCCAGGTTTGTGTCCAGACCATTCGTTGGTTATTGTTGATATGAAAATGTGCAAGAGAGGTAGTACAAGAACATTTTTGTAGCTTATTTTTCTTTGTAGAAAATAATAGGTTTTGTTTCTATAGTCGAGTGGCTGTAAACGGGAAAGGTGAACATGCTAAACCTTGCTGGGTAGAAGCGGGCAACAAGTGTATATGCATTGTAGGGATGCTGAGGAACATAACTGACCCTGTTGCCACCCTGTAATATGGTTAGTTTGGCCGCCATGTTGGAAAACAAAATGGCGGATAAAAAAAGTCTAATTTCCCTTCAATCTGACTTTCAGTTGGGGTAGATACATGAATCTGGTGTCAATACCTATGTTTTTGGGGGCAAGAAATACGAATCTGGCCTCAAATATACAACAATATGAGTGTAAGTGCGTAAAGCTTAGCTTTTTACTTGTTTCCGCGTCACATTTTACCAGACTTTTCATCTTTTTTGTAGAACATTCACCTGTGAAAAAGTCCTTAAAATCAAACATTGACGCAGTGAACTGGTCAAAGTGCATGTTTTGTCAAGAAAACATCCATAGTTGCAAGCTAAGTCAGGTAATGACACAAGACACTTCAAATAAAATCATTAAACTTGCGCACAGAGACAGAACGATGCGATGTAGGATTTCTGGAATTACTGATCTGATAGCAGCTGAAGGAAAATATCATCTCAAGTGCTATGTTCGTTTCAGCAAAAAGCATGAAAAAGATATTGAAGAAGAAGAAGATGAAGCAGACTCTACTTGCTTCAGAATTGTGATGGAAGACTTGGAACGGGGTATTTCTGAAGGTCACATGTACTCTCTCAAAACAATCTGGGAGCAATACAGTGCTGTTTTAGCACGTGATTTCAGCATGAACACAGGACCGTACAGAAGCAACAGGTTCAAGCAGCGAATATCCAAGTTTCTTGGGAACAAAGTGACATTTGTCCAGCCACTCAATGTGAGAAAACCTCTTATGGTTGTGCCATCTTCACTGACTGATCCCGCACTGAAGAAAATGATAGACTCAGAAGAAGACTGCTCATCTGAAGAAGACGCAAGTTACCTGGTAACTGAAACAGATCCCACCTTATCTCACCTGGATGATGAACTAACTAGTTGGATGTTTAGAGTTGCCATCAAAGTCCACCATGGTATCAAGCAGACTCCTGGACATGAAGCAATTGGAAACATTGACTCAAATCATTCAGCAGAGGTTGTACCATAGAGCCTTATTTACTCGTACGCCTGCTTTGTACTGGAGACATTACAGACGATGCACCTAATAGTACAGATGAGGGCAGTGAGACCAGAAACAAAATTTTGAGCATATGTGAAGACTTGTGTTTCTTGTGTCAAAGGGCCGAAAACTGACTCCCAAACACCTCGGACTTGGAATGGCAGTTCATCAAGCTACCCGCTCAAAGGAGTTAGTGACGCTCTTACATGCAGCAGGACATTCTGTTTCATATGACACAGTCCTTTGTGTGGACACTGCAATTGCAAATGACAACTTGGCACGTTTCTTTGCCAATGGAAATCTCATGATTCCTAGAAGATTTCCCCATGGAACGGATTTGGGTTATATCTGTTTCGCAGGTGACAACATTGACATCAATGAAGAAACACTGAGTGGAATGGGAACGTTCCATGCAACACAGTATGCTGCTGTCAGAAGAAAGGCTCCTCATGAGCCAAAGCCAGACATCTGCGTGAGACTTGGATACTCAAAGACAGTCACTGTACCACCTGATTTCAATGATCTTGAGGATTCTCACATGGGAAATGCAAAACCAGAGCCAGTGTTCCCAAACCCCATTGAAGCTGACTGGTACAAGCCTGATCAAAACAAGGTATCAGAGTCCAGTTCAACAGATATGGCCTGGATCCTGTCTCGTCAGCAAGTTCCAAATGGACTCCACTCCAGGATGGAGTGGCTTCAATCAACAGGTGTCAAAACAGAACCCACCAGTTACAGAAGTTAGTCCCATGCCGATCATCAACGCACCTGCCCATGACTTTGACACCATATGGACAGTGATGAGAAAATGTCAAGCCATGACAAAGCATTTTGGAGAAAAGCACACAGTCCTGACGTTTGATGAGCAACTGTATTCCAAGGCAAAGCTACTACAGTGGAGCAAAGGAAACGAGTGTCAGGACTTCGTTTTGATGATGGGAGGGTTCCACATTCAGATGAACTTTTCCAAAGTGATTGGCCAGTTCATGGATTCCTCTGGGCTAGCAGACATCTGGATCGAAAGTGGAGTGTTTGGAGAAAACACGGCCATCAACATCATCAAAGGAAAGGTGTGGAACCGAGTGGTGCGTGCTCACAAGCTCACTTTGGAAGCCCTTTGGAAACTGCTTTGGGTCTCCTTCACAAAATGGGCTCAAGACCAAGGCATGTCCATCAACCAAAGTCTGACAACAGCAGCAGAGAATGTTGCCCTGAGCTTCAAGGACAAAGAAAACCCACAGCTGGAAGCCTCCCTGGATGACTTGCTCTCAGAAGTGTGGCAAGCATCAGAGCTCATGAACGAGTTTGATGTGCACTTCATCCATTCTCTCACATTCCAGTTCTGGAGAAGCTACATGAATTTGGTGTCTATTCTGCTGCGCTTCACAAGATCTCTCCGGGACGGAGATTGGCTCCTGTTCTTATCTTCATTTGTAGAGATGTTGCCATGGTTTGCTTCTTTTGACCATGTCAATTATACCAGATGGGGGGTTGTGTTTCTGGCAGATATGAAGATGCTCCCTTTCACAGCCCCAGAAGTATACCAGGGATTTATGGCAGGTGACTTTGTAACAAAGGAAACAACACACAAGTTCAGTCAAGTCCCTGATGACCAAGCACTTGAGCACGTGAACAGAGCTGGCAAGGTTGCAGGTGGCCTGATTGGAATCACGCGGACTGACTCAGCAAGGGATAGGAGGTGTTTGACTTATAATGAAAGAGCCCAGCTTTCTGAGGACACCAAAGCAATGTTCAATCTGTCATCCAAACAAGATGATGATGACGATGAGAAACAAAGCCACAAGGAGTCTGGATTGACCAGAATGCGACAAGACCAAGATGATGTTCAGAAAATCGCATCCCAGTTGGAAAACGTCAATCCATTTGAGCAAGAGTCATCTCATTTGATTGTTCTTTCAACAGGAGACATAGCCAGTCAAGAAGTCACAAATGATCTGCTGCTGGCAGAGGAAGTGGGACAAACTGCAATCAAGGACTTCGTCCAAGAACGCCTTATTGCAAAGAGGGATAGTTTCCACAGTAGCATCAAAGCCAAGAAGCTGAAGACTTTTGGCTCGATGTATACTGCCAAGGTCAGCATTGACAAACAAAAAACGATGGCGGTCAAAGCTGACAGAAACCTCTTCCGACGCATGATAACTGCAATGGAGGCAGGCAGAGATGTTGATGTCAGCAGGATTCTTGAGCAAGAGGTCTGTCCTGTCCCGCTTTCCTTGGCAACACCAGACCAAAAACTTCGGCTTCCTCAGAACAAAGCTGACTTGGCCAAGATTCTCCAGAAAGGAGTGCAAGGAGAATATTCCAGACAATGTTCACTCCACTTGTACCATTATAGACGGCATGGCCACTGTGCATGCGCTTGCAAATCACGCTGGAGCAAAGACTTTTGGTGAATGGTGTGACAACTTTGGTCGTCACATTGCCTCTCATTTCTCTGATAGTTGCACTCGTGTTGATTTGGTGTTTGACAGATATGAAGATCAGTCAATCAAGGCAGGAACCCGCAACAAAAGAATTGACAGGAAGAACATGGGCATCAAACGACAAATTGAACACAGAGGTCAGAACATTGGAAACTGGGAACGGTTCATAAGCCTACAGGAAAATCGTGCAAGCCTGACAAACGTTCTGTGTTCACAACTGAAGGAGACATTTTCACATGAAGATGGGAAATAGCTTGTCCTCAGTGGAGGCTTCAAGGAACCCACCAAAGTATGGTCTTCAGCTGAAAGGGATGTATCTGCATTGAGAGCAAACCATGAGGAGGCAGACACGCGGATTGTTCTACATGCTAGTGAAGCCAAGCAACAAGGTTTTGTCCAAGCAACAAGTCATCCATGCAGGCTTCCTTCCTAAGCACCCTAACAAGTATCTCCAATTCAATTATGTACAATCCACAGCAATGCAAACCAATGCTTTGTTTAAACTCAAAAACGCTTAAATGTTTACATGTTTAAATATATATTTCATTTTTATGAAAAAGTTTACAGAATTGTGTTGATTTAACTATCATAATTGGATTCCTCGTGTACAAAAACATATAAATAGACGCAAGTTTCACAAATTTATCCCAATTACAACCTAACAGGAGATATGACAAAATCTGTGCAGCGGCCATTTTGAAAACTGTCATGGCGGCCAAACTAACCATATGCCAGGGTGGCAACAAGGTCAGCTGTGTTCCCCAACATCCCTACAACAAATCTAAGCTTTCTCCCTGCTTCTACCCAGCAAGGTTTAGCAAATTCTGTTTTTTGGAAGCTACAGGTATATCAGTACATACATTTTGCATAGGAAGGCTTAGAGTCAAATTTATAAAAACAAATGTCACATCTTCTTGGATGGTAATACTCCTTGGATGGAAATTATAGAACATGTTTATAAGGAAAATGTGTAAGAACAATCTCCCCTTTTCACATTCACATTAACCCCTTGACTGCCACCGGCGTATCACGTACTGACATCACTGATGACATTATCAGATGAAGAGGAATAACTCTGATATGCTGGCTTTTGCTCTAACACAGTCAAGAGAGCAATACCCCCAGACCATTTTGCCAGATTGGCTCTATCAATTGTCTTTTTGATGGCATGATTTTCCCAATGATTTTTTCTGTAATTTTCTCTGGCAGTCAAGGGGTTAAGCACAGCTATGGACGTTCAGGACCCACGAAGGACACCTCAAAACGCCGCTTTACCTTATCATCTTCCAGCACAGCTATGGACATTCAGGACCCACGAAGGACGCCTCAAAATGCCACTTTACCGTATCATCTTCTAGCACAGCTATGGACATTCAGGACCCACGAAGGACACCTCAAAACGCCGCTTTACCTTATCATCTTCCAGCACAGCTATGGACATTCAGGACCCACGAAGGACACCTCAAAATGCCACTTTACCGTATCATCTTCCAGCACAGCTATGGACATTCAGGACCCACGAAGGACACCTCAAAATGCCGCTTTACCTTATCATCTTCCAGCACGGCTATGGACATTCAGGACCCACGAAGGACACCTCAAAATGCCGCTTTACCTTATCATCTTCCAGCACAGCTATGGACATTCAGGACCCACGAAGGACACCTCAAAATGCCACTTTACCTTATCATCTTCCAGCACAGCTATGGACATTCAGGACCCACGAAGGACACCTCAAAATGCCACTTTACCTTATCATCTTCCAGCACAGCTATGGACATTCAGGACCCACGAAGGACGCCTCAAAATGCCACTTTACCATATCATCTTCCAGCACAGCTATGGACATTCAGGACCCACGAAGGACACCTCAAAACGCCGCTTTACCTTATCATCTTCCAGCACAGCTATGGACATTCAGGACCCACGAAGGACACCTCAAAATGCCACTTTACCGTATCATCTTCCAGCACAGCTATGGACATTCAGGACCCACGAAGGACACCTCAAAATGCCGCTTTACCTTATCATCTTCCAGCACAGCTATGGACATTCAGGACTCACGAAGGACACCTCAAAATGCCACTTTACCTTATCATCTTCCAGCACAGCTATGGACATTCAGGACTCACGAAGGACGCCTCAAAACGCCGCTTTACCTTATCATCTTCCAGCACAGCTATGGACATTCAGGATCCACGGAGGACACCTCAAAATGCCACTTTACCTTATCATCTTCCAGCACAGGCAACAGCTCCGTCCCGTAGCTGTAGACAAAGTCCATGCCAAACAGCTTCTCCACTCCGACGAAGAGGGGAGTCTGCAGCGTCTGTACAGCGCCATCTGACAGGAGACGTCGACCGTCCGCCGTCAGCCCCCCATTGGCCACAATGCCGTGCAGCCGAGCCATTCCCACTGCCGATCCCACCCCGTGGGAAGAGGGGCAGGGTAGCTCCGCAAAATCGGGGTTGTTGATGTGGGCATTCTGAAAGAAAATTCAAACACTTGTATGAGCAAAAAATTCATGTGCGTCATAAAAGCGGTTTGGCAGATATTAGAGAGCACTACCATTTCTTCTTCTTTTTCTGCGTTCCCAGGCCATATGGCCATAATGGGTAAGGTACGTATATGTCTGGTTTTCAGTTTTCACTGGTCTCCCCACTGCGTACAGGTGACATATTCCGATTTCGGAGGAGCTCAAAGGAGAAACATTATTGGGTGTGTATGTGTGTGTGTGTGAGAGAGAGAGAGAGAGAACGAACGAACGAACGAACGAAATGTTATTTATTCAGGGTAATGAGATAAGCTAATTAATTACAGCTTTTTTTCACTCAGCCCTGAGGCAAACAACAAGAAAGCAACAAAAAAATAAATTTAAGAACAAGAAGGGGGGGGGGGGGGGGGGGGAGCATAGGGGCCTACCAAGAAAAGCAACAATCATAAAAATTATTATATAAAAAAAAAAAAAAAAAAATAAAAATATCAAAACAAATCACAAGACATTATTTACATATTATATACATAACCAGCAAGGGGAGATGGGGAATGGGGATTTTGAAAAAAGGATACTGTAAAAATGTGGCTACTCGAGAAAACAGGTGATTATAGCGAAGAATGATTATGACAACATAATTCATACATTGAAATTGGTAAACATAATAACAAAACATAACATTCCTTTCCTGGAGACAACAAACCTTTAGAAATTGATTCATTGCCAACAAAACTTCTTTAAAGCTGGGATTTAGGTGTTTGTCGTCACTCTGTCAAGCAAGAGCTTTTTGTATGCTATTTTAAATGAATGAAGGCTGTACTTTTCTTTAATATGTAGTGGAATAGAGAGAGAGAGAGAGAGAGAGAGAGAGAGAGAGAGAGAGAGAGAGAGAGAGAGAGAGAGAGAGAGAGAGAGTGTGTGTCTTTTATTTAACACCTATGCACAATTTGTTATATTAGACGGGACAACAAAAAATATATATAAAAAACATGTAAGTGTGTGTGTTTGTGTCGGCATATGAATAAGTATTATGTGTATGTGCATGCATGCATGAGTGTGTGCATGCACAAAGACACACATCATGTGAGTGAAAGAACATGTTCATTTTACATGAGCCCCCTCTTCCCAGCACTTAATTTCTATCTCAAACAATATACCAAGACTTTTGTAACCACCCCATCAGCTTTCTGGGGTTGTTTTTGTCCCCCCCACCCCTCTCTCTCTCTCTCTCTCATGCTGCACAAAAACATGTGCATGAAGGTCTACACACACATACATATTCACATACACACATGCACATACACACATTCAAATACACACACATACACATACATATTCACATACACACACGCACATTCACATACACACAAAGACACACATTCAAATACACACACACACGTACAAACATACACACGCACACACACATACACATGAGGGCAGGATGAAAAAAAGCCTTGTTAGCTTATTCTTTAACCCTCAATGAAGATCATTTTGACTTGACTTGACACACACACACGTGTGCCAAACTAAAATGGTACTGACCCTCAGGAAGTCAGAGGGCTGGGAGGCCATGGCAATCAACATGGGCTGATGGACGTTGGGGCTGCTGGCCACTTTCTGCATGTACTGCCTGTACTCTTCTCTGCGCACAGTTACCCGCTGCCGCGCCTTGCGCCAAAACTCCACCTTGGGCGTTCCAATGTGAAAGTCTATGCCTGCAAGTTGATGATAAAAGTTTATCTTTCTCTGTCTGTACTCTTCTCCATCAGAGCTGATTCTAGGATTTTGAAAAAGGGGGGGCATTCCCCCCCTATGATTGAAAAAAGGGGGGCAGGTTCCCCCCTAAGAATGAAAAAAGGGGGGATTGGTGGCAGGTTCACTGGATACAGCCATGGCCACTTCTTCAGCCAGTCGTCTTGGAACCGGTGTTCCCTTGCACTGGCGCTGTTATCGGGCTGCTTCTCCGAGTTTTTGGATGTAGTCGCCATTTCTTCAAGCTCTTCTCCACACTCTAAGTCTAACTCATCATGTGGCACAGACTGCTTTTTTTTCACTTTGTCTCCGCGAAAGTCAAAATCAAGGAGCGTGGCTACGCGCTTCATTTTGGAAGAAATCCAATATGGCGGCTTAAACTCTCGCAAGTTCTCGTCGGTATTCAAGATGAATGAGATGAACGCGATTGATTGGTTGACCAGTTTGTGTAGCCTAGACAACAGGTTTTGCAGACGACGAACGCCATGCCCGCAGCGATCAGTGAAAATAGCGGGCAGTTCTGCAAATGTGCGGGAGTCGGCCCGCATTAAGACTCGATTATCGCGGGAAGGAACAGATTTTCGGGGGATTGTACCAATCCCGCGCTCTAGAATCAGCTCTGCTCCATGCACAGTCACCCGCTGCCGCGCCTTGCGCCAAGACTCCACCTTGGGCGTTCCAATGAGAAAGTCTATGCCTGCAAGTTGATGGTGTACAGAGATGGTAAAAGTTTCTCTTTCTCTATGGTTTCGGGCTAGGAGGATAACAAAAGTCACCTTGGGCGTTCTAATGTGAAAGTCTATGCCTGCAAGTTGATGGCTACAGAGATGGTAAAACTTTCTCTTTCTCTATGGTTTCGGGCTAGGAGGATAACAAAAGTCACCTTGGGCGTTCCAATGTGAAAGTCTATGCTGCAA
This sequence comes from Phymorhynchus buccinoides, assembly GCA_017654935.2. Classification (NCBI taxonomy): domain Eukaryota; kingdom Metazoa; phylum Mollusca; class Gastropoda; order Neogastropoda; family Raphitomidae; genus Phymorhynchus; species Phymorhynchus buccinoides. The sequence goes on along the minus strand of CM065682.1, from coordinate 65,110,902 downwards.
GTTGATGGCTACTATCCCAGATCTGAGTTTTCTTTTTGTAATTTATTTTCTGCTAAAAAAAGAGATTTTACTAAAATTAAGCAAATTCGTTAAAGAATGCCATGTTGTATAAGTCTGAATCTTATGTTTGTTTAAGGTTGAAGTTTAATGAAATCATCCATGCCCCAATAAGGGTGAAAGGTTAATCTTGAAAAAAAAGAAAAAAAGTTGATGGTTACAGAGATGATAAAAGTTTATCTTTCTGTATGGTTTTGGGCTAGGAGGATAACAAAAGTCACCTTGGGCATTCCAATGTGAAAGTCTATGCCTGCAAGTTGATGGCTACAGAGATGGTAAAGGTTTATCGTTCTCTATGGTTTTGGGCTAGGAGGATAACAAAAGTCACCTTGGGCGTTCTAATGAGAAAGTCTATGCCTGCAAGTTGATGGCTACAGAGATGGTAAAAGTTTAAGTTGGTTTTGGGCTAGGAGGATAACAAAAGTCACCTTGGGCATTCTAATGAGAAAGTCTATGCCTGCAAGTTGATGGCTACAGAGATGGTAAAAGTTTAAGTTGGTTTTGGGCTAGGAGGATAACAAAAGTCACCTTGGGCGTTCCAATGAGAAAGTCTATGCCTGCAAGTTGATGGCCACAGAGATGGTAAAAGTTTATCTTGGTTTTGGGCTAGGAGGATAACAAAATCCACCTTCCTCTCTGCTTTGGGTTTGATTGATGATAACATTTTAACTGTCTTGACGCTACAGTGGAACCTCCCTATTAAGACCACCCATTATAAGACTCCCTCCCACATAAGACCTATTTCTCTGAGACATTGCCCTTCTTTATAAGTATTAAAATTACCTCCCTTATAAGACCTCATTTTGGATGATTTTTGAAGGTCCTATAAGTGAGGTTCCACTGCAGTAATAAATTCAGTTTGAAATTGCAATAGGCAGCATAATATTTTGGTGGTGAGAGAGAGAGAGAGAGAGAGAGAGAGAGAGAGAGAGAGAGAGAGAGAGAGAGAGATGAGAGAAATGTAGAGCAGAGTAGGCTGCTCTAGTATTGTTGTGTGGTGCAATGCAGTGTTGTGCAGTGCACATATATATGTGTGTGTGTGTGTGTGTGTGTAATGCATGTAGAGCATTGTGTGAGTAGGAATACTGTTAGGCTGCCATCTAGTTGATGAAGGTACAGTCGACCCCCTCACGAACGGCCCTCTGATACCTCCCCTCTTTAACGACTTATGAATGACGGATCGTTTTTCTTCTAAACTTGCCTCCTCATTTACGCTCCCCCTCTAACGCGTTTTACGACCGTAAATCTTGTTGATTTTACGACCGATGCAACACATTCTGACCTTCTCGCACTCAGTTCGAGCCGACGCACAGCTGGGGTACTGTTGTTAGGTCAATCTCGGTGTTCTCATGCCGAAATTGAAGAATTTAATCAGCGATATCACGATCTGACCACTAAATGTCACCACTTTTATGCACATGTGTCATCACTGAGCAGTGATCAAAGTTTGAACTGAAACCGCGATCGTGTCGATCTTTACGAACTCTGTGCACACGTGGCCTAAATGCGAAGTCAACTCCCAAGTTGAAACTAGGTGATCGAGTTGGAACTCAGTGAATGGTCTCACTTTGAAAAAATAAGTTGAAAAGCAGCTCCTTTCCGGATAAATCGGCGTTAGTGCGTGCACTGAAACACTCAGGAATGCAAACAACTCACAAAATCCGATAATAAAGCAGCTGGCCATTATTTATGATTTCGAATTTGCATGCGGCGATTTTGTCAGCCGAGTTGTACTGTAAAAGTTCCGTTGTGCAGACTGTGATTTGAACTGCCAGAGCGTAAAATGGCGAAAATTATTTGCACTTGTTATGTGTATTTGTGTGTGAGTGCAACACGGGCCGTCGAGCACACTTTCTGTTTTCGCTCGTTTTCGGAGACTGTTTCATTCAAGAATGACGGAGTCATGTTTTTGTTTTAGTGTATGCATGTGCTGTGCGTCATATACGGTGTAGTGAGTCACTGAGTGCATTGTTTTGGTCACCCCCGATTTAAGACCCCCCTCTTTCACGACCGATTTTTTGCATTTTTTGAAGCCTTAAAAGAGGGGGTCGACTGCCTGAAAAATTCAGAATTTATTTATTTTTACATTGCCTATAGTCCTAACAGACGGTTTTCTCAGGACGTCACCACAGTTGGGAGGATCCTATTCGCATAAGCCAGCTTAAGCCGTTGCCTGCCTCCTACGACGAGGACGTGCGGTTGGACTTTAGGAGCCTTCCCCACAAGCCATGATAGGTGGAAGCCCGCGGGGGGTAAAAAATTCAAAATAAACGGGGAAAAAAACTATAGATACAGATTAAAAATTAACAAACACAACTGCATGGCCAAACTAGGTAAAATGTGAAGGGGAGTAAAAAATAAAATAAAAGTTTACCAAAAGGCGTGGCTATCTCGTCCCGGAAATATTGGGCCAGACTCCTGTTCTGTGGGTCTACCTTCTTCACTATGCAGTCCAGGTAGAGACCAACCACCACCGGACTGTAGGCCGCTGCATCACCTGGGGTCACAAACAACACAGGACTCCATTACAGGCACATCTCTGGAATCGCTTGAAGTCCACAAAACTTCTTCTTCTTCTTCTGCGTTCCTGGGCCATAAGGCCACAATGGGTACGTCTGTGTCCGTTTTCCAGTTTTCACTGGTGTCCTTGCTGCATTCAGCTGACACATTCCGATTTCGGAGGAGCTCAAAGGAGAAAACTATATGAAAGATTTTTTTTTTTAAAGGCAAGAGAATGGGCCAAAAGGCAAGAGAATGGGCCAAAAGGCAAGAGAATGGGCCAAAAAGGCAAGAGAATGGGCCAAAAAGGCAAGAGAATGGGCCAAAAAGGCAAGAGAATGGGCCAAAAAGGCAAGAGAATGGGCCAAAAAGGCAAGAGAATGGGCCAAAAAGGCAAGAGAATGGGCCAAAAAGGCAAGAGAATGGGCCAAAAAGCAAGAGAATGGGCCAAAAAAAAGGCAAGAGAATGGGCCAAAAGGCAGAGAATGGGCCAAAAAGGCAAGAGAATGGGCCAAAAAGGCAAGAGAATGGGCCAAAAAGGCAAGAGAATGGGCCAAAAAGGCAAGAGAATGGGCCAAAAAGGCAAGGCAAGAGAAATGGCCAAAAAGGCAAGAGAATGGGCCAAAAAGGCAAGAGAACAAGAGAATGGGCCAAAAAGTCAGAAAGATAGTAGATGACACAAAGCAAGGAAAAAGGCAGAGTCAAAGAGAGAGACAGATTAGAGGAAGTTACGAGCACAGAACTTCCAGAAGGTGGGGGAACGATTTATATGGAAGACCCCCCAATATCCCCATGGTGGTGGGGGGTGGGGGTGTCCAAGAAACAAACAATGTTATTATAGATATTTTTCCTCCTTTTTTTGTGAGTTTGTGGACAGTTTTTACCAACTGTTGAAAACAACAACAACAAGCAACGAACAAATTAAAAATTACATATTGTTAAAATTCAATACTGTAACTTACCTTATTTTGCGTTAATGCTTTTTCCCCCAAGAACCCTGCGCCTTATAATGTGGCTGATAATATAGTAAGGAAATAGAGTAACAAAATCTGAATTTTGAGTTAAATTTGGGGGGGGGGGGGGGGGGGGCGCCTTATAGTCCGTAAAATACGGTAAGCAAACTCTCAAAAAATCAACTTGTTTCACCCCTTTATAGCCACAGTTTGATCACAAATTATTGATTCCACAAAGGAGGTGACTTTTTGAGCCTTTGTTGGTTGTTTGGTTGTTTTATATCTTTGTTGTTGGATAACTTAATCCGACCACACGTACTTTGATGACAATTTGTACGAATATTTAGAGATTTCACAACAATGAAAACAAACCAGCAAAACATAAAAACAAAAATACAGTGGAACCTCCCTTATAAGACCTCCTGTTATAAGATTCCCTCCCACATAAGACCTACTTCTCTGAGACATTGCCCTTCTTTGTAAGTATTAAAATTACCTCCCTTATAAGACCTTCAAAAAGCATCCAAGATGAGGTCTTATAAGGGAGGTTTTATAAGGGAGGTAATTTTAATACTTACAAAGAAGGGCAATGTCTCAGAGAAGTAGGTCTTATGTGGGAAGGAGTCTTATAATGGGATGTCTTATAAGGGAGGTTCCACTGTAACAACAACCCAAACACAAACTCTCGTTACCAATGTTCCATGGAGCCTGCTTGGCCAGCAATCTTTCCAGTTCCTCTGGGTCACTCTGCATCAAGCTCAGTTTGAAAGGCTCAGACAGCAATGCCAGACCTGCCTGCAAGTGCAACAAACACAAAATGCTGCAAAGAAAACTTAACTGATTGGTAAAATGAGTTATTGGTAACATTGCTTCAACCTGACTGTAATGCTTTGAACAGCTAGCTCATCAGTCATAGGAATATTCTTCGTTGAAGAATCTTTATGTTCAAATGTAAAATATCCTGCCACTCTATTAATCTTGAATAAAGGCGCGTACATGTGGTTCCAAGCCATAAATGTTTAGACAGCAGACAATAAGTTAACTAAACCCACACATACAACTTAGGGTTGGGATAAAAAGGTATAAACAAACATATATTTTCTAAACCATATTTAAGCTTAACAGAAATTACCCAAACACAGAGTTTCCTACTTTAAGTATATTGGGCTAAAACATGAGCGTCTCCTAACGTTATAAAAGAAATAATCAGAAAATCATGCGTACCATATTTTTCTGACTATTATTAAGGCGATACTTTTTCCCCCAGACTGAGACCCCTGCACCTAATAATATGGCGAGAAAATATAACAACAAAATCTGAATTTTGGTCCGAAAAAATATGGTAAGTGACAGTTAATTAGTTAATTAGCGCTTTCATAAATCTATAAAATAAAGAGCACTTTTCTGCATCGTTTACCCCAAAAAGGAAAGATCACTTTCCAACAAACACACTATGGCTGGGTTCACATTAGACGCATAAGTTGATTGATTGATGTTGTTTATAACCCCGTCGACTGCTACGGCCATGTCAGGGCTGTCACCACATCAAAATTTGAGCACATGAGATCACAGTTTAAAATCCGACCACGTGATATACGCGTAAGTTCCGTACGGATAAACCTAAATAAGTGGAAGAAAGAAGGATAAAAGTTTACCTATATAGGGGAAATTCGGACACGTGCGCAAATCTTTTCCCTTCTTTGTTTCACTTATTTATGGATTGCGCACGGGTTTCCGCATGGAATATCCGCTTGTGTGTGTACACGGCCTTAACCTCACCTGCATGCTCAGAACCTGTTTGAGAGTGATGTTCTGTTTTCCATTCTGGGCAAACTGGGGCCAGTACTTGGACACTGGATGGTCGTAGCTCACAAGGCCCCTGTGGACAGACACACAGGAGAATGCAAAGAAACAGAGAACGAGGGGAAAACATCCCCCGAAGACGAAGTGAGGCTGCCCACGAGGTGGGGTAATCAGAAATGGTCACACACGTACTGTTCTCATCCGTAGCTGATCGTACTTGTACCATAGTGTTCAAGTGCTTCCGCTGTTAGGATGATCCCTGGAGTCTTTTAGCCAGGGTAAGCCAATAACAACAAGCGGGAAATTAATTTTTGTTACTATTTGTTAGCTTATGGAGAATTATTACATACTTTGTTTACTTAGTTAGGTGTGTGTGTGTGTGTGTGTGTGTGTGTGTGTGTGTGTGTGTGTGTGTGTGTGTGTGTGTGTGTGTGTGTGTGTGTGTGTGTGTGTGTGTGTGTGTGTGTTGTGTGTGTTTGTGGGTGGGTAGGTGGGATGATGTGTATGTGTGCTTGAAAAACTTAATTGTTCTATGTGAATTACATGATTGTGCTTTTATGTATGTATTTTATGTCTTAATATACTATATATCTCGTCCGTTCTAGATTAAGTGCACACTGAAAAAAGATTTTCTTCATTTGAAGACAATAAAGATTTGTGAATTGAAACTTGAATTGAATCGAAGTACCTGCACAGCATACAGTATTGTTATGTGTGGACTACAGTACAAACACATAATACACATGACAACATGGAATCAACCTGTCAAATTAAAGCTGAACAAGAGGTGAGACAGTTAAAACATTTGTTTATTTAGCCAGAAACATTGGTATCATTAAATCATGCACAACAATAGGTACTTTACGGTAGTGGGATAGAATGGGCACAGGTTTGGGAGGTAGACATGGCTGGTTTGAAATTTTGATGACAGTTACCAATTAAAGCGACCTTGGCTCCTCAGTCCGCCATGAGCGTAAGCCAAAGTTACCAGGATCTAGCATAACGCCTCCCTATGTGACACCCAGCATAACACATGTGGAGGTATATTGTGAATTGAAACTTGAATTGAATCGAAGTACCTGCACAGCATACAGTATTGATAAGATTCATCAGCCTGCCAATCTTCAATGTTCATTAATTGGGTTGAAGTGAACACATGCTAGTACGAAAGAGGTGTGCACTTGACTCATATTTGGCGATTGAAATCACAATAAATGAGTTTCTGAAAAGCTTGCAGATTTAAAAAAAGAAGCAAACAAGTTCCACGACTGTTCTAATCTCATTGCATCAAAATTTATTCGGCTGACTCATCAACTCTGGGTATTCTATGTGGCAGTCTAGATAGGAAGCACATGCGGCTAAAAAATATCCACGAGTAAAATTATGTGTACCATATTTTATGGACTACAAGGCGCACCTGATTATAAGGCGCACCCTCCAAATTTTACACAAAATTCAGATTTTGTTATGATAGATTATTTACTATATTATCAGTCACATTATAAGATGCAAAAGTATTGCCTTATAGTCTGTAAAATACAGTAAGTTTATTATGTATAAGTGTCCAGCTCTCTAGTTTAATTCTTGAGCATCTTCATCATTCAAGTTCTTTTGAATATGAAGCTTAATATCTTGTGCATTTACATGAAAAAACGTTTTTTAAAATATGTAACTCTTCTTTTGGAAGTCAACACTGACCCAAACCATTGACAGAAAAGACATGAAGGTTACTTAAAACAACAACAACAAAAACAACCCCCAAAAACCTAAAACATTAAAATTTAAAGACAAAAATGTTGTGCTTTTTCAGCAATGTAGCATGCTTGCCAAGCACAATTTTTCAACAAGAGTAACGTAGGTACCTTAAACATCAGATACAACATGTGGGCAATTTGTTTGCTTGCTCAAGATAGTATTTGTAGACAAAAAGGGCAATCTGTGACATTTTTCAACTAACAAACTAGGCTGAACCAGACTCTAAATGCCATTTTACCTCTCCACCATGTGCGCCATGACAATGGCGGCGACAGACTTGGTGGAGGAGAAGAAGTTGGATGTGGTGTTGTGAGTCCATGGTCTGCCAGCTTCCTCGTCGGCAAACCCACCCCATAGATTGACCACCTCCTCACCCTTGTAGTACGCCGCAAAACTCCCTCCTCGCTCCACTCCGCTGTCTATGCTGTTTCTGTGGACAATTCGATACATAATACACTGTACCCTGTAGAACAGTGTATGCTGTTTCTGTGGACAATTCAATGCAAAATACACTGTACCCTGTAGAACAGTCCATGCTGTTTCTGTGGACAATTCAATGCGGAATACACTGTACCCTGTAGAACAGTCTATGCTGTTTCTGTGGACAATTCAATGCAAAATACACTGTACCCTGTAGAACAGTCTATGCTGTTTCTGTGGACAATTCAATGCGGAATACACTGTACCCTGTAGAACAGTCCATGCTGTTTCTGTGGACAATTCAATGTGGAATACACTGTACCCTGTAGTACAGTCTATGCTGTTTCTGTGGACAATTCAATGTGGAATACACTGTACCCTGTAGAACAGTCTGCTGTTTCTGTGAACAATTCAATGTGGAATACACTGTACCCTGTAGAACAGTCCATGCTGTTTCTGTGAACAATTCAATGTGGAATACACTGTACCCCTGTAGTAGTCTATGCTGTTTCTGTGGACAATTCAATGTGGAATACACTGTACCCCTGTAGTAGTGTTTCTGTGGACAATTCAATGTGGAATACACTGTACCCTGTAGAACAGTCTATGCTGTTTCTGTGGACAATTCAATGTGGAATACACTGTACCCTGTAGAACAGTCCATGCTGTTTCTGTGGACAATTCAATGTGGAATACACTGTACCCTGTAGTACAGTCTATGCTGTTTCTGTGGACAATTCAATGCTGGAATACACTGTACCCTGTAGAACAGTCCATGCTGTTTCTGTGGACAATTCAATGTGGAATACACTGTACCCTGTAGAACAGTCCATGCTGTTTCTGTGGACAATTTGATACAAAATACACTGTACCCTGTAGAACAGTCTAAGCTGTTTCTGTGGACAATTCAATGTGGAATACACTGTACCCTGTAGTACAGTCTATGCTGTTTCTGTGGACAATTCAATGTGGAATACACTGTACCCTGTAGAACAGTCTATGCTGTTTCTGTGGACAATTCAATGTGGAATACACTGTACCCTGTAGAACAGTCCATGCTGTTTCTGTGGACAATTCAATGCAAAATACCCTGTACCCTGTAGAACAGTCTAAGCTGTTTCTGTGGACAATTCAATGTGGAATACACTGTACCCCTGTAGTAGTCTGTGCTGTTTCTGTGAACAATTCAATGTGTACAAAGCGAAATGATAACATATTGTTTCTGTGGACAATGTGGAATACACTGACCCTGTAAAAGAAATGATCCACAAGATCCATGCTGAAATAATTGAAGTACCCTTTACAGATGCTGTTTCTGTGGACAATTCAGCCCTTACTATGTAGAAAGATATTCATGAGATTCAAAACCGAAGGGAGTTACATATTTTTGAAGATAATTTCATTTGGAACAAAAAAGAAGAAGAAAAAGGTGGGGTGGAAGGGGTTGGGGTGGTGGTGATAGAGGGAAAGACGAGTTAAAAGTCATGCCGACCATTAAATACCCCCAGTCTAGCCAGGGACACCCGGGCCCCACATGATACATGTAGAGTGTGTCATGCACGACCGTTAAGTCCCCAAGATCCATCATTGATCATGGATTATGAGACTTGTTTGGTGGGTGGGGGTTACCCCTTGACAACAACACCTCTTCACTGACTTTGGAAATTACTAACAGTTCTTGCTATAAGAAAAAGAACAAAAACATGGAAACACAATATATATAATAAGTCACACGGACTGATGATAGCTTGGTAACTTTAGAATTGTAGTTTCTTATCTTTGAAAAGTACAGTGCTGCAATGTAAAACCAATAAGCAATATGATCAGAAACAAAATCACCTGAAAACGTCTTGAACATGCTCAAATCCTTTTTTGACAAACCCCCCGCATTTTGGTACTCTGGCCTTGGCCATGCTGCAGATGGTCAGGTCAGGTCAGGTCAGGTATTTGGACGACCAGGCCTTGCAGCCTCTCAATGCGTCCTTCCTTTTAGGAAGATGTATTTTTTAGGAAGATGTATTTTTTTTAATGAGACCACAAGTCTGCTTCCCCACTGGAAGCTGTTGATCCGACACAGTGACAGTGGATCAACCTGACGCCAAAATTGGCTAGATGGGTAGCATCTAATGCTTTAGTTTAGAATAATCTGGCACTTTGGGACAAATTATCAGGCTACCTGTACAGTTTATTCGACTTGGTGAACTTTCTTTGCATCTGTCAGTCTAGATCTACTTTCTGTTTCTGTATCTCATCTGTGTCATACTTTGGCATCGACTACCGTCCAGCAAAAAGACACCAGTGATAACGATAAACCTAGATCAGTTCAGTCATCTATCAGACACTGTTTCAATATTTATTTTAAAGGAATTTTTACTTTCTTTTTCCACTTCGAGTCGACTTCGCTCTTTGCGTTTTCAAAGGGAGATCATACAGGGAAGAGAGGGGGAGAGAATGCGTCAAAGAGAGATCACTCTTATGGCACAGGCTGGGGACTACATTGTAAAGTGCAGTACGCTACAGAGGAGCTGAGGACCACACACTGCAGAAAGAAGTAATTAATTAGGTTGTTGCTAATAACTGAAGTTTCATTCAAACCGCACGTTTTTAGTGCATTCATATTTTCCATCTATCTACTAGGATTTAACCCACATGAAAATAATTATCGTAAGCCATCTTTGTAATTTTTTTTGTAAAGGGAGATAATTTGGCTAGCCTAATATAGATCTGTATTACGTTGAAGGAGCCTATAGCTAGCCTATAATATGCTTCGCATCCCCCCCCCCCCCCCTCTCTCTCTCTCTCTCTCTCTCTCTCTCTCTCTCTCTCTCTCTCTCTCTCACACCTTTCAATGAGAACATCTGGGAGCCAGTCTATCACAAGGCCATGCAGCTTGCCTGGGAAGTAGGTTTGCTGCGAGCATGCTAGCAGCTACTGCTAGCATCATCAGGTTGAAAGCTTATTACTAGGTGTAACCATGGATACTACAATGTAGTGACTACATAGCATCCATGGTTTAACTTATGGTCTGCCCACATCAGCGAGATTACCAAGAGAGTGAATACCAGCCTGGGCATGCTCCGCAGGAATCTTCGCTTCTGCCCTGAAATCTGACGGAAGACAGCGTTAGCATCGCTTTGTAGATGTAGATCCCTCCTTGACTACAGCTCCATAGTGTGGGATCCGTACATCCAAAGCGAGATAGACAAGTTGGCGTCCAGCGAAGAGCAGCAAGATTTATAAAGAGAAGCCAATGTCTCCCTAACTCTACTGATGCTAGCAAGTTTCTCTCTCCTTCCCCCTAACTCCCCCCCTCCCCCTTCTCTCTTTCTTACTCCCTCTCTCTCTGCCCGTGAAGTGTAGCGAGCAGGTTTGCTAGTAATAAGTACTAGTATGTAAAATGATGTTTTGGTAATTGTTTGTTTGTGTGTTTCAGAAATCTGACCCACTCTCTGTCATTTCATGGAAACATAGACGGCAAAGAAAAAATACAGCATGGTGAAAACCAGAAGAAAAGCAGCAGCAATGCAGCAGGCAGTGCCCACGCCAGGCTCAGGAGATGGCACTACTGCTGATTCTGAGCAAGCTGAAAATAGCGATACTGTTGCCATTAGCATGTCTGAAATTCCTCAAGGAGTAGAAAATAGTGACCAGGAAATAATCAAGGATCAAGAAGCGGATGAAAATGTAGATAACAAAGGGTTTGAAAAACGAGCAGAAATGAAGGAGGGAGCAGATGAAACAATGGCAGGTCAAGAAGCCAATGAAGGGTTTGAAGAAGGAGCTGAAAAAGGGGAAAGAGAAACAATTGAAGGTCAAGAAGCTGATGAAGTTGTAGCCAATGAAGGGTTTGAAGAAGGAGAAAGAGAAACAATTGAAGGTCACGAAAATCTTGAAGATGAAGCCAATGAAGGGTTTAAAGAAGGAGAAGATGAAGGGATAAGGGAAACAACTGAAGGTCAAGTAGCCATTGAAGATGAAGCCAATGAAGGGCTTGAAGAAGAAGCAGAAGGAGAAACAGAAACAATCGAAGGCCAAGAAAATGCTGAAGGGTTTGAAGGAGAAGGAGAAAGAGAAACAACTGAAGGTCAAGAAGCCATTGAAGATGAAGCCAATGAAGGGTTTGAAGAAGGAGCAGAAGGAGAAAGAGAAACAACTGAAGGTCAAGAAGCCATTGAAGATGAAGCCAATGAAGGGTTTGAAGAAGGAGCAGAAGGAGAAACAGAAACGATTGAAGGTCAAGAAGCTGTTGAAGACGAAGCCAATGAAGGGTTTGAAGAAGGAGAAACAGAAACAACTGAAGGTCAAGAAGCCGTTGAAGATGAAGCCAATGAAGGGTTTGAAGAAGAAGCAGAAGGAGAAACAGAAACAATCGAAGGCCAAGAAAATGCTGAAGGGTTTGAAGAAGGAGCAGAAGCAGTGGATGGGGTGATGAAGGAAGTTGAAGGAGATGATGATGAACAAACATTGAATATGGAAGAAACCTACGACTTTGATGAAAGCAATCAGCTTGCTGAAGATGATGATGCATTAATGGAAGAAAGCAACAAATCTGCTGGAGAGGAACTGATTGGTGACAATGATGATGATGATTGTATGATAGTTGACATGGAAGAGGAAAATGATGATGATGAGGTCAATATCACCTGGATCGAAGATTACTGGAACAAAATGAAATCTGAACAGGCTGCAGCTGAAGATGGTGCCGACAAAGTAGAGGAGGAGCCTACAAGTACAACCGAAGACAGCAGTTGTGAAATGATACATGAATCTGAAGAAAGGATGGCTTCTCCCCAAAATGAACAGCCAGAAGACCAAGAAAACTTGACAACAGGCAGTGACAATGTAACAGCAGATCCAGAACAGACAGATGAAGGGGCCTCTGTACGCCAGAAGGAGAATCGTTTCTCTCCGTTGTCGCAGGCAAAACAAAATTGCTGCATCCCACGAGCTTACTTTGGTCCAGCTTTTGATGAAAGTAAGTAACCATTCCTGATTTGTGTTTTTACAGAAATAAAACATGAAATTAGTTATGTTGAGATTTCCATCTAGTTCAAGATGACCTGGGCCTGTATTCATGTTACTTGTTAGCATGATGCTAACTTAGAAGCTCTTCCAATGTCCTATAGGATTTAATAGGACTTTTGGAAGAGCTTCTAAGTTAGCATGATGCTAAGTCTCATGCTATCTCAACGTGAATACAGGCCCAGGTTACTACTCTTGTTTTGGTTGAATTACATTGGCAACCCATCTAATGATCTTTCAGATAGTTCATTGCAAAATTTCTCTGAACTTTTTCCGTTTAATTTTGAATAGTGTTCTTCTTATATTTATTTCAATGGACTCCTTGAATAATACCTTCTCTAATCTCCCCACTGCCCCCTCTGGAGATACTGATGGGGGAGGTGGGGGGTGTCTTTTGTACAAATAATTCCTCACTTTCTGGAAGTTCTGTGCTAGTTGTAACTTCCTTTAATCTGTCACTCTCTTTGGCTCTGCCTTTTCCCTTTGCTTACTGTCATCTAGTCATCTACTACCTTTCTGCCTTACTCGTCCATTCTTCTGCCTTTTTCCTAGAAAAGATTTTCTCTAGCCGAATACGGACATGCTGGGCCTAACTATTTCTTAGGCGCATTATGGCAGCATGTATGCATCTGCACTCATATGACAGGAAACTGAGTGATCGATGAAGAAGAAGAATACTCTCACCACTGTTCAGCTGACAAAATAATTTGTTATATTCCACTTTGCAGGAAAAAGAATATTAGTGTGAATGCTTTTTCCTACATCGTTCTAGTCATCTGGAACAGCTAGTCATTTGGGTGTTCTAATTATTCTTGATTATTGATTATAGATTCAAATATATTGTCTATGTATATTTTTACGAGCATAGAGGGTGGGGTGGCGGAGAGGTAGAGGGGAGGGAGGGAGGTGGGGGAGAGTATGTGTGTGTCCAATGAACTTTTGTTTCCCTGTGGTACAAGTATTTTTGATTTCTGATGTATTGATTGTTGATTGCATGCCATGTATATATATCGCAATGTTTATGTATGACATTATCGATTGTAATGTGTTATTGTAAGGCGCTTTGAGCTGTATTTATCAGGATATTGCGCCATATAAATATTATTCATTATTATTATTATTATTATTATTTATATCTCTAGACCATTTTCGCAAATTGAGAACAGGTCTCTTGAAAATTTTATAATAAGAAAATCGATAATTTCTCAGTTTTCCTCTTGCAGTGAAGGGGGTTAACCGTGTTATTATTTTTTCTTGTTGATGACAGATTGCTTCCAGTTTTACATGCGGATTCATCCTGTGTATAATGTGAATGTGTGGCAATGGCAACGCATTTTGCAGAATGCCGACTCTGTGCGAATGGTGCTTGGTACACAATTCAGGTGAGATTCTGTTCAAATTTTGGTTTTGCAGGTGAAATAAAATTGACAAAGGCGGTAGAATAGTTGTATCTGCTTTTTTTTAGTTTCACTTTCTAAAATGGTTGAAAGGATTTAAAATTTGCTCGTTTCTGTTTTCTTGCATTTGAGTTTTAACATACTGCTTTTACAATTCATTGATAATTTCAATAAACAGGTTTCTATATCATACCATTATGTGGCCCAGCACCACGAAAGGGACATTAAGTCGCTGGGTTAGTTTCTCACAACAGGCTTGCAAAGTCAGAAATCTATTTTTTTGTTAATTTTGAGTTATGGGTATCTTTCATATTCATAATCTTTAGGTCAATGCATTTTCTTCAGCTAGGCCAGACTTAAGACAGTGTTTTCTCAAAATGGCTGACACTCGCCCCACTAACTTTAAATGCTCATAACTCTGGAATGGAAAAAGATTCAAGAATAGTTCTTGTATCATTATAAAGAGAATTGTCTGAAGTTTTCAAATGTTTAATTTTTTTCAGAATGGTCAGTTTAACACTTAATGTCCTTTCGTTGTGCTGGATCACATATGGTTTAACTTTTTAAAGACCTTTTTTTTCTTTTAAGTGCACAAATTAGATGAATACGGGTATCAGATTGTCAGAGGATTTGCAAATTTCAGAGGATTAAGAAATTATAACAAAAGATTTGTTCCTGGTGCCAGAGGTTTTTGCCTTTTTTTTTTTTCATGAGTGTGTTCTTTAGTGTCAAATAGTTTTTGGAAATTATGTCTTACTGAATTATACATTTTTGGTCGTGTTGTGAATCAATGTCAGTTTTGCTTCTCTGCTGCTTGGGGCCTTTATGGCCCTTTTACTGTGGTTAATCAAAGAACGAAATGATGAGGCCAATTTCGTTATCTCCTCTCTTGGCCTCACTATTTCATTCTTTGATTAACCAAACTTCCTTTCGAGGCTTACCAGTTTGTTCTGTGTTGTGTGTTATTTATGTGTAACATATTCAAGGCTAGAAGGCTATGACACTCTTGGATAGATGTTGATTTGTTTGTATGTCGTCCTCTCCACCATTGTTGATGTGTACTGTGGAAATCTTTTTGAAAGTGTTTCGTGAAAAAAGGCAGGAGAATGGACCGGTAAGGCAGAAAGATAGTAGATGACAGTAAGCAAGGGAAAAGGCAGAGTCAAAAAGAGTGACAGATAAGAGGAAGTTACAAGCAAGAACTTCCAGAAGGTGGGGGAACTATTTGGCACATTCTTTTTTGAGAATGATGCTTTGTCTCACTTTGGCTCTGATTGCTCGATGATTGGTGTCGTAATCAACTTTGGTGGAGGGGAGTTAATTAGAAAGAGAGTTTTCACCCTTTGTTCAATAGGTCCCTTTTACTGTGGTTATCAGAAGATTGGACTTCAGACAATTCTGATGCCTGGATATTTAAAACAAAGATGGATTGACCACAACGTATTATATCTTTTGGATTTAATTCATTTATTATTAAAGCAAAATTCTCAAATGTATTTCATTCACCAGTTTCTCGCCCTTTAAATGTTATGTAGTGTCACTTTGATGCATGACTGGTCCGATGTAAGAACATAACATGCTTGGTTTGTTGAACAGAGGTTTGGAGCTGTTGTGCGGAAATTGCAAACCCTTACTGCACGAGCTGATGCTGAGTCACCCTGACACCAATCGTTACAGACAGCGTTTGACCATTGAAATAGTGCACCGAAGAGGCACTGAATGGACAAAAGTGACACAACCTGGGAAAATCATTTCAGTGCCAACAGCTCTCTCTAAGGAAAAAGGCATGACAGGTAAAGTATCGGAGTAGGGGGTAGAGGGAGGGGGGGGGGGGGGGGGTGTATTCTGATGTTTTTGTTGTTGTTGTTGATGCTTTAACCCTTTCACTGCCAACATCACATTTTAGCACCACAGTGGTTTCACCCACATTCACTGCCAAACATCACATTTTTAGCACCACAGTGGTTTAACCCTTTCACTGCCAACATCACATTTTAGCACCACAGTGGTTTAACCCTTTCACTGCCAACGTCACATTTTAGCACCACAGTGGTTTAACCCTTTCACTGCCAACATCACATTTTAGCACCACAGTGGTTTAACCCTTTCACCGCCAACATCACATTTTAGCCCTTTCACTTTAACATCACATCACCACAATGGTTTTTCACTGCCACGCACCACAGTGGTTTAACGCCCATGTCACTAAAAGGCATCAAATCAAGGCCTGTTATCCAAAGACCCTATTCTCTTAATTTTAGGAGGTATAGATAGGCCTAATGTTATATATGTCATAGAGGAATTAGCTTCTTCTTCTTCTTCTTCGATCGCTCAGACAGTTTCCTGTCAATTATGAGCGCAGATGCGTCATGCTGCCATTATGCGCCTAACTAAGAAATAATTAGGCCCAGAAAGTCCGACTTCGGCTGGAGGAAATCTTTTTGAAAGCGTTTCGTGAAAAAAGGCAGGAGAATGGACCGGTAAGGCAGAAAGATAGTAGATGACAGTAAGCAAAGGGAAAAGGCAGAGTCAAAAAGAGTGACAGATAAGAGGAAGTTACAAGCACAGAACTTCCAGAAGGTGGGGGAACTATTTATACAAAAGACCCCCGGTATCCCCACGGGAGGAGAAGAATGAGCAATATTGCAGATATTCTTTTTTCTCTACCCAGTTAGTTTAATGGTATTTTTTAAAATTGAAAAATGGCTGGCGGCAAAAGGCTTGATTTTCTGGTCTGTGTACATCTTGTTCAGCTACAGTTGAACCTCTCTTATAAGACCTTCAAAAATCATCCAAAATGAGATCTTACAAGGGAGGGGTCTTATAAGGGAGGTAATTTTAATACTTACAAAGAAGGGCAATGTCTCAGAGAAGTAGGTCTTATGTGGCAGGTCGAGGGAGTCTTATAATGGTGGGTCTTATATGGGAGGTTCCTCTGTATTATATTGCTAATCAGCACGGAAATGAAGATGCAATAATTAAAGGGAGAAGGTGAGGTGATGATGTTGAAATGGGGTTTTTTCTTCGCAAATTTGTAAGTGTTACAAACATATTACATCTCTCTTTCTTGATTGAAACTAATTAAAACATTTACTACTTCGCATCTTTAAGTCACTTTGAATGGACATTTCCAGCAACTGTGACTTTCTTTGTCTGTATGTCACTTGTGTTCTTGGGTGGTGGTTTTATGTGGTATAGTGTTACCCTGACAGGGATTTTTTTTTTCAGACTGGATATTATGAGAGGAAATATTGACGTGCATTGTTGTGTTCTATACTGATGGAAAAAAGTTAGGGACCAGTCACACACACATGCACAACTTTCCAACCACGAATGGCAATGCAATTTTTTTTGGCAAGCATTTAATTCATTATCTCGTCAATCAGAGTACCACATTTCATTCCGATGTGATTATCCGTTTGCTTTCCGCGAGCCCTCAAACAACATAGGGGTTCAAAATGAAAATTGCAAGTCACCCACCTATCAAGTTCATCCCATGCATGCTCTATGGGGTTGAGATCTGGGCTGCAGGCCGGCCAAACAAGCCTGACACCACCAGCCTGTTGGATGAAGTTGGTCACCACCCTGGCTCGGTGTGGGGTGGCGTTGTCATCTTGGAAGATGGCCTGGGGTCCCATCTGTTGGAGCATCGGCAGGACGAGTGGGGCCACAATTTCGTCTCTGTAGCGCAGGCCTGTAAGATTGCCAGCCACGTGGTACAGGGGTGTCCTATGGCGAAGACTGAAAGCTCCCCATACCATGATGGAGCCCCCACCAAAGGCCACCCTCTCCTGGATGGTGTTATCCTGGTAGCGTTCCCCCTGCCGTCTCCAGACTCGCTCCCGCCCATCAGAGTGGTGCAGATTGAACCTGGATTCGTCGCTGAAGAGCACCTGGGCTCAGTCTTGGCGATTCCACCTCGTGTGGCAGCGACAGAAAGCTAGGCGAGCCTGCCGATGTGCCGCTGTCAGCCGTGGACGAACAGCTGGACGACGAGAACGGAGGCCAAACGCACGAAGGCGGTTTCCAACAATCTTCTGGCTGACGTTGGTGTTAGTTGCCGTCCGCACACTACTGAACATGTCGAAGGACTTGCAATTTTCGTTTTGAACCCCTATGTTGTTTGAAGGCTCCCGGAAAGCAAACGGATAATCAAATCAGAATGAAATTTGGTACTCTGATTGATGAGATAATGAATTAAATGCTTGCCCAAAAAAATTGCATTGCCATTCGTGGTTGGAAAGTTATGCATGTGTGTGTGACTGGTCCCTAACTTTTTTTCATCAGTGTATGTTGTATGCTTTGATATAAAAGCATGTTTGCCAAAATATCACACACTGTTTTCATTTGTCTTTGCTAATGAAATAACATCATCACTAAAGCACGGGTGCTACTCTTTCAGTTTTACACTGATTTCAGTATTTTTTATTTTACCGCAAACTGAACTTCAGTTTTTTTTAATTAATCCACCAAATTTTTTTTTACCACAATCGATTTGGGGCGTTTTGAATTAGGTTGTTCTATCTTGGAAGTTTACAAAGGCAGTGTAATAATTTTACAAGGCTTATCAGACTCAAACTGTCTCTGTCTATCATTTTAACTGTCTGTCTGTCTCGTTATATCTCTCTCTTAAGTTGCCCCCCCTGAATCGTCTGACAGGGCTCTGCCCCTGTACCCTGCCGGGGCCATGGGTCCCTGGACCCCTGCCTTTCATTTTTTTTAATTTTGGAGAGTTGCACCCATGCCCATGTCATCACATGTTGTGTGTGTGTGTTTGCATTGTGGTTTAGTTTTAGTCTGTTGCATTGCAGTCTGTTTCTGATTATAAAAGAAAAAGCAAACCCAGTTGAGGGTTTCAATGACAGATCTCAAGTGTTGTTTAAATCTTATCAGAACCCTTTGCTATTGGCACTCTACTCCGTTATAGCATTGCAAAGCTGCTGATATCATTTTTGCATGAACAGGGAACACAAATGTCTAGTCATTAGCCATATTGACTCTGTTAAACTTGTTCACTTGGCTAACTAAAGCTTTATTAGTTTATGTTGATTAATTTTACCTTGGCTTAAGGCTGTGTCAGGCCAATTGACATAGGTGTTCAAGGCTAGAACACCAAGGCAACATCTTTGCTTTGCATAGTTATGCAGGTATTGTCTTTAGCCATGACAAGCTCCTAGCATAACATAATCAATCGCCCAAATCCTCCGAATTTGGACTGTGGGTGCTCATGTGGCGGGGTAATCAAAAACGGTCACACACATAATGTTCTCATGCCTAGCTGATGCATTTGTACCATAGTGTTCAAGTGCTTCAGCTGTTGGGATGATCCTTGGAGTCTTTTAGCCAGGGTATGACAACAACAACAACAACAACATATTGATTAATCGTCTTCCATTTGAAGATTGCTGCACCATTTTGAAAATAATGAACAAGAATAAGATTTTCATGCAACCAAATGTTATAACAATATTTAAAAACAATTTGAATGACCTTTAAAACTTTATCCAGACTAACTAATATTTAACGAATAACAGACGATTTCTAGCCCATTGATATGTTATTTTAAATTGTTGGTTTTTAACTCTGTTTTAGTGTTTATATCTGTCACATATTACAATGCTATTTCCAGTTGATATTATAGAGATTTTGCTTTTGAAATGAAAAGTGAACATGTCAGATTTGGTTTGCTTCTGGGTGTTTTTTTAACTTTATCTTTATGTTGTTTGTCTCCTTTGCTGTAACCTATTCCTTGTGTGACTGATGTAATCATGTGCCTTCTTGCAGTAAAGTTCAGGCTGAGGATCAGTCATTTCCAGAGACAAGTGGCAAATCTCAGAGAGGAACGGGGTAAGTGAAAATGATTACCCACCTTATTTCAAGGTGCACCCCCCAAATTTTATACTAAATTCAGATTTTGTTTCTATGTTCTCTTAATCTTATAGTCCCCCAAATCCAGTATTTGGTATCCATATGTGGATATTGTGCTTACGGTTTAATTTTTCTCAACTTTTTCTTTGAAAAGTATGTGGTGAAGGCCCTGTTCAGTTCAAGATGATTTTTAGAATGTTATTCTTGCATCATTTGTTTAGGCAGCATAAGAAAAGTTAATTTGTAGGTTTCAAGGAACTGGAACTAAGCGTAACCTGGCTATTCTATTGCAAAGGTTTTCCAGAATGTGTTGTGCCATGCAAAGTGACCGACCATTCCCCGTGGGGATACCGGTGGGGTCTTTTGTAAAAATAGTTCCCCCACTTTCTGGAAGTTCTTGTAACTTCCTCTAATCTGCCACTCTCTTTGACTCTGCCTTTTCCCTTTGCTTTCTATCATCTACTATCTTTCTGACGTATTGGCCCATTCTCCTGTCTTTAAAAAACAAAAATCTTCCAAACATATTTTTCTCCTTTGAGCTCCCACGAAATCAGAATGTGTCGGCTGTACGCAGCGGGGAGACCAGTGAAAACTGAAAACCGGACACATATGTACCTTATCCACTATGGCCATATGGCCTGGGAATGCAGAAGAAGAAGAAGAAGATCGACCTCAAGCAGTTTGGATCCATGATCATCACCAGCATGTTTTGGTGCTTGAAGCTATCTGATGGTCGTTTGATTCTCCATCCACTTGCGCTCTACCATTGCTAATGGATCTTTTGACAGATAGATCTCTATCAATAATGACCAGTCATGTCCTGAGGCCCAGGGCAATTCTTTTTGTGTTTTCCCCTGTCAGGACAAATGTCTTATTGAAATTTAACACTTGCAATCTTTGCCCTATTGATCCCCCCCCATGGGGATACCGGGGAGTCTTTTGTATAAATAGTTCCCCCACCTTCTGGAAGTTCTGTGCTTGTAACTTCATCTCATCTGTCACTCTCTTTGACTCTGCCTTTTCCCTTTGCTTGCTGTCATCTACTATCTTTCTGCCTAACCGGTCCATTCTCCTGCCTTTTTTCACGAAACACTTTCAAAAGGATTTCCTCCAGTCAAAGTCGGACTTGCTGGGCCTGACTATTTCTTAGTTAGACGCATAACGGCAGCATGACGCATCTGCGCTCATAATTGACAGGAAACTGAGTGATCGAAGAAGAAGAAGTCCTATTGATTTCTGCAAGAACTAGGACTTTTTATCCTGTTGATTTTCTTGTTTCAAGACCATTTGACCTATTACTTTTTTGTTTATCTTTGGTGATCACTGACGTAACTTCTTTTTGTACAGGTTAAACACTAAGGTTCTGATTAATATCCTAAAAATAAGCCTGTTAAAGTAATTGATGTTCGAGTTTTGAACTCATCTAGACTAAGCATGGCAGAATTGCAGTTGCTTGTGATTTGCATATAGACCAATACACCTTTTGTTATACTTTGCGATATCAAAGGGCAGATAAAGTCTTGTACTGATTCCAGCATGTATGCCCTATAAGACAAGGCAACTGAGTTTATGGAAGAAAAAAATCATTGCTTATTTTCAGAAAGAAAATAAATCTCTAGGTAGAGAGTGGCATCAAACAGCAGGTCTGCAAAATGTCTGCGTTTGTTCTTGTAGGTTCTAGATGGTATAGACAAATTGTCAACACATTCTGGCAGCCTGGAAGTAAGTGCTGCAGGGTTTCCACTCGCAAAGGAGACCCTAAAGGCACTCGGAGAAATGAGGCAGACACTCCAGTATATTCCACCACAGTTTGGAGGCGTCACATTTCAGGCGACTAACAGAGTGGAAAAAACTTAAACAGACTGCAACGTCACTGACCAAAGTACCACACAAGCACATACACAAGTGCAGAGTGACTTTAGTTTATTGATGAGACAAAACAGAACATGTAATATTTCAGCAAAACTTTCTTTTTCAAACAACATAGAAAATACAACAATACTTCCCCTCTTCACAGCCGAGCAGTCTCCAAATGGAAGCTACCAACATTTTTTCAACAGTGAGACATGGCAATACAGTCAAAGACTAATGTAGAAACAAATAAAACAATCATCGTTGAAGAGAATCCTTTTGTTCTGCTCTACAAAGCCCAGTGAGTTATCATCTTCCGACTCAGCTTTCGTCATCTCCTGTCTTACTTGTGCCTCTGGAGAAAGCCCCCCCCCCCCCCCCACCACCATAATGAATGTTTATCCAGCACAAGTTTTCAAATGCCAGATACTTTGGTTCCTATACTGCCCTCCCTATGATTTGTTGATGGAGAAAGGCTAGTGATGTGTAGTGGAGCTTGGTGATAAGCTCTGAGGGCCTGTCGTTGCACAAGGAAGGACTTTGAACTTCTCCCTTCACTTTGCATGACAATCTGACAGCATGCACTCAGTTAAAGAAGAAAAAGAGGAGGAAAAGCAGCAGGAAAATGATCCCTTACCTGTTTGCGGCAGATGAGAATTTTCACTGCTTAGCTACAATTCTGATGTAGCATTGGAATTGTGTCCTGATGAGTCATGGCTGTGTTAAAGTATTGTGCTCTTCGTGCATGCCTGTTTATACTTTGACATAACCATTAGATGCATGCTGGGTAGAAAGCAGCAAGAGCAGTTTTAACTGATGATGTCAGAGTTGCTTGAAGGCTTCGGAGTTGAAACGACAAAAGAAAAACTAACTGATGAAGCTAATACACTTTTGATGTTGCTGCATGGCAGCGTTTTGTTGTTTTTTCTTCTGATGAAGAATACCACAAGATTTCCTGGAAATGCCAAATGGGAATGTCACAGATTCCCCTGTCTGATCAGATGTACATTGTTGTTGCATACATGTGGAACTGAATGACTATGACTTGATCATTTATGCTACTCAACACTCGCTTAGGATCACATGTTGAACACACTGTTAATGTTTTTACATAATTTCAGCAAAAATGGTGAAAGCAAAATGGTCAATTAGTGTACTTTGATTTTGAAAAGTCTTCAAACCAATGAAAAAAAAGTTGGTTATTCCTATAATCAACTCCAAATGTGGCATTGGGAGGGATCTTTTCCTTCAATAATTTGCATTGCTAGGGAAGTGATGAAAAAAAAACACCCTGAAGCATGCGTGAGCCCTTTGAACCTTGATATGTCATCTCCACAAATTTGCTTCATGCTTAAAATGCTGTGGATGGACTATGTTTTAATGAAGTACAACCATCTCAGGAAGATAAGATTGAAGCAGTCAACATTTCATCATCCCAGGAAGAACCAAGATGCCTTGACTTGTGGTTTTCTGTGTTCGTACAGCTCACCCAGTCATGTCCCATGTTCGTTGGGCTTTTGCGTTGTGAACTTGTACAAGTCACTCCAGATATTTCATTCCTTTACTCCCCTGATACTGGTAGCTAAATGTACTTGGCGAGTGCAACAGATGTCATCTATCATAAAAAAAATCTCGACCAGCAAAGACAAAAGAGTCTGACAATTGGTATAAGACCTTGTCGTACTACATGTACCTGTTTGCACTTTAGACAGCCCAGCTTCCATTGCATGAAAGTCTCACCCCACACCAGGACTGAGCCTCCACGTCTGTGGCTGTTTTGAGCCTTAGAGGCTCTGTTTTATTATTTGTTTGGCTATTACTGCAATCTGCCATCAATTTGTCAATCGTGCCATTGTGTTTTCTGGCCGCTATCATCCTAGCTTGTTTATGATTCATGGTCATGGATTACATGAAACCAGAGCTCTTGAGTCATAACCGTTTTCGTAGAACGTTCTTCTTACTGTTTTAGTGGAAACATAATTGCCAAATGCTCTTTGGAGATCATTTTAAACTTATGGGGTTATGACAAGCTTGCACATGAAGAAATGCATTTCACTGTGTGCAATGACTCCTACACTACAGTTCAGCACTTGTACCTGTGGTCTGAGTTAGGATTATTTATCTGGCACTAAGAGAACTGGGCTTCCAGAACTCTTAATTCTCGGATATGTCTACATCAGGGAAGTTGTGTCCTCTGCACTTTTCAGTGCTTTTGCAAAGCTTATATCAAGAGTAATGGAGTGACATTGAAACTTGGTGCATCCTATGCATTGCAGTGTGGACATAAAGTTGGCTCAACTTCTGTTAACTCACTCGCAATGCAGAATGCCATCCAAAGCCCAGTGGACTCAGTGCTGAAATTCAGCAGACTGCTGTGTGACAATTTCTAACCATCCATTCAGTCACTTCCATCTACAGTGTTCATGTGTTCCAAATCTGATCCGCAGCGAGTGTTTGGTGGTCTAATTACGCATAAGATCCTGACAAATCTCAGGCACATTCTGTTCATGTCTTCATTTCAGACGAGAAAGAAGAGATGAAGAAACTCTACTTAAGTAACCTCCCCAATAAGGAAGTGACTAAGAGAATGCTGACAATCATGTTCCCACTTGCCCAAAAGATTGAGGAGACGAGTGTTAATCAAGATCAGAGGTAAGTGCCACTCACCAGGTCTGTTACACACTGGAGGGCAATGTCTGTAGCAGAGTCTCAGATTATGTTGTGCGTCTCAATGATTTACTGGCAAAGCAACAAATAGTTGGACTTTTTAACCCCTTCACTGCCGAGAAAATTAAAGAAAAAAATCATTGTACAAATCATGCCTTGAAAAAGACAACTGATAGAGACACAATCTGGCAAAATGGTCTGGGGATATAACTCTCTTGACCGTGTTAGAGCAAAAACCGGCATGTCAGAGTTGTTCCTCTTCATGTGATGACATAATCAGTGATGTCATCAAGTCAGTACGTGATACACGTTGGTGGCAGTCAAGGGGTTTTAAATGCTATGCCCATTTCATTGAGTATTTGAGGCTAAATGAGTTTGAACAAAAACGTTTGTTGGCATATCACTTTCTAAGATTTTACTCAGAAAATTTCAGCCAGTGTTTTCCAGTGAAACTGGTAATAAAAAATAAAAATGATTCCAGCAACTCAACAGTTTATTGACTTTGTTTTTATTGCCCATGCAATGTACTTTTGGCTTGAGCAATTCTGCACATTTTATGTGTTACTAGCCTCTGGCTGATGCTGGAAAAGCTTTCCATGCCAGTTGAAGAAAGAAAATGAAAAAGTCTGAAGAAAGGTACAATGCAAAGTCATGTCCTTGGCATGTCTGGAACAGACACAGTGGGAGGAGGCAGAAATGCTGGACTTGGGAGGGATGGCCAGGACAGATTGATGTTTTGAAAACTTTATCTTATCTCCACCCAGAAACAGACTGATGATTTGAAATGTTTATCTTATCTCCACCCAGAAACAGACTGATGATTTGAAAACTTTATCTTATCTCCACCCAGAAACAGACTGATGATTTGAAATCTGTATCTTATCCACCCAGAAACAGATTGATGTTTTGAAAACTTTATCTTATCTCCACCCAGAAACAGACTGATGATTTGAAATCTGTATCTTATCCACCCAGAAACAGACTGATGATTTGAAAACTTTATCTTATCTCCACCCAGAAACAGACTGATGATTTGAAATCTGTATTTTATCCACCCAGAAACAGACTGATGATTTGAAATCTTTATCTTACCTCCACCCAGAAACAGACTGATGATTTGAAATCTTTATCTTATCTCCACCCAGAAACAGACTGATGATTTGAAATCTTTATCTTATCTCCACCCAGAAACAGATTATGATTTGAAATATTTATTTTATCTCCACCCAGAAACAGACTGATGATTTATCTTTATCTTATCTCCACCCAGAAACAGACTGATGATTTCAAATATTGATCTTATCTCCACCCAGAAACAGACTGATGATTTGAAATCTGTATCTTATTTCCACACAGAAACAGACTAATGATTTGAAATATTTATCTTATCTCAACCCAGAAACAGACTAATGATTTGAAATATTTATCTTATCTCCACCCACAAATTTCAGACTGGTCATGAGGTAAGCCTAGTGAGCCTCTGTCTCCTGATAGTGTGGATGTCTATTATTTGGGACATTCTTAAAACAATCTGTCTTGAATCAATGCTCAATAATCTTTCTCCCATGAAAGACCAGTCTACTCATGATTTTACTGCACTTACCACTGAAAAATATTTCAAATTAGAAAACGTGGTTTTGAGAGTGGACATATTTTACACGTTGATTTAGAGAACTGTGAATATCTGTTGTTGTTCACTAACCTTGGCTAAAAGACTCCAGGGATCATCCCAACAGCAGAAGCACTTGAACACTATGGTACAAGTGCATCAGCTACAGATGAGAACATTACCTGTGTGACCGGTTTTGTATTACCCCGCCACGTGGGCAGCCACACTCCGTCTTCGGGGGATGTGAATATTTGAAAAAGAAAATAAAGATTTGAGACTTGAAGAAATAAAGACAACAACACCTTTGTAAAACTAAAAGATAAGCAATATTTCCGTTTATTTTAAAACCTTTTACGAGCTAAAACGTTGGCCAACTCTACTGATGATTTATTTCGTTCCCCCGAAGTCGGAGTGTGGCTGCCCACATGGCAGGGTTATCTTAAGCGGTCACAGACATAATGTTTTCATCCCTAGCTGATGTATTTGTACCATCGTGTTCAATTGCTTCGGCACAAACTAGCAACAAACAACATTTATTTTGTTCAAGAATAGCTAATGGACTCCGCCCCTCCATGAGTCTCTTGTCAGGGGGAAAAGGGGGGGGGGGGGGGTCTCATAAAAATAGTTCCCCCACTTTCTGGAAGTTTTGTGCTTGTACTTCCTAATCTGTCACTCTCTTTGACTCTGCCTTTTCCTTTTGTTCTCTGTCATCTACTATCTTTCCCACTTATTTGCCTATTCTGCTTTAAAAAAAAAATCTTCCCAATAAATATTTACTTTCAATTTCTCCAAAATTAGAATGTGTTAGCTGAATGCAGCAGGGAGACCAATGAAAACTGAAAACCAGACACATATGTACCCCTCCTATTATGGCCTTATGGCTTGGGAATAATAATAATAATAATGGGAATTTATATAGCGCTCTTTCTCACATGAGCTCAGTGCGCTTTACATTGATAACAAGAACATCAAAGGCAATGCAGAAGAAGTAAGTGGCCAACCTCTAGCTAGATTTGAACAAAATAAAGACTATACTTTTGCAATATCACCACCATTAGTGTCACGATGTGTTTGTGTGAACAGCTCAGCTGTGGTGAGAATGAGGTCTTACCAAATGGTGGTTGGCCATTTGATGGCCATGACCGATCTGACCATGGATGGACACGAGGTGGAGATGAAGGCTGAGGACATGAGCCAGGAGGGTGAGTCAGGGAAACGGGTGTATTCTTGCAGAATTAGGTTTTGATAGCACCATCATTTCTGTTCAGTGTGTGTGTATGTGTACAAGTGTATAAGAAATAAATTTACAATCATTTTTCATTTACCAATTAAACTAATAATCTGAAATATAAGGTACATTATTCCATAGGGTTACAGAAAAATATGTACCACTGATTGAGTATGAATGACTGCAAGCTGATGACAAAAGTAACAGCAGATTTTAAGATGATTAAGTATTTTGACATTGTTAGCGATGTAGCTAATGTACATCTAAAATGAAAACGTGCTGCATTGTTACCAACAGTCTGGTTAGTTGTGCTCATAACGGTTTTTATTATTTGAACTAACATCGCAAGGTAGTGCTCCCACAAACAAATTCATTAGAACACCAACCATTGTTTCAGAGGCAACAGAGTTTCGGAGGCAACAGAGTGCTGTCTTGAACACTATTTTATAACTTGTTCGTGATCTGTTTCCTCATAGTTATGAATTGATTTCAGATGCAGAGATGATGTATGTCGAGAAAGCACACCTGGCCAGTAACGGTGCATTCACCACCAACAAAGCAGGACCAGTCCAGAGTTCCTGGAAGCCAAACGCTGCGGAGAGGAAGATGGCCAGAGGTGGACAAAGGGGGGTAGGGAGACAAAGAAATTTGGCTCAGAGAGGAAGAGGAATCCAGAGAGGAAGAGGAATCCAGAGAGGAAGAGGAATCCAGAGAGGAAGAGGAATCCAGAGAGGAAGAGGAATCCAGAGAGGAATAAATCGAAACATGCAAAGGGGCATGCACTGGCAAAAAAGGGGCTTGGACAGGAACATGGGGGCCTGGCAACAAAGAGACACGGGCTCGAGAGGCCCTGGGATGGACATGGACTTTGAAAAAGAGATGCAGAGGCAGAGAGACATGCGCAGAGAACTGGAAAGGGAGATGGAGAGGGAGAAACAGCAAAGGATAGAAAGGGAGGAACGAGAGCGTTGGGAGCGGGAACAGGAAATGGAGAGAGAGAGGATGTTGAGGGAAGAAAGGGAACGGAAGGAGAGAGAGCATTGGGAGAGGCAGAGGAATAGACGGGAGGAGGAGGAGGAGCAAGAACGGCGCTTCCAGGGCGAACAGCAGCACCACCATCATGAGGAGCGTGACCGCCGCGGACGTGAAATGGAGACGGAGAGACAGCGCATGCAGCAACAGAGGGGAAGGGGCAGCTATCAACAGCGGGAGGAGGGATGGGGACAGGGTAGAAGGCACCGGAAACCACAGGAATGGGAGCAGGAGGAACACTATGGTGAACAGAATGAATGGGAGCAGGAGGGACAATACGGTAAACAGGATAATTGGGAACAGGACAGAATGTTCAGAAAGCGAGGCAGGTTTGATGGTGGTGGGCCAGCTCCCAAGAGGGGGCGAGGAGAGGAAGGACCACGGGAGAATGTCTACACTTCTGGCAGTGACAGGCTGGCGGAGAGAGGGTCACACCGTGGGCGTTTTAACCCTACTGCTAGACAGTCAGTAAGTTGAATTATCGAATACTTTTAGTTTAATCCCCATCCCCCCCCCCCCGTGGGAAAACTTTAATCAACTAGATCTATCTGTTTGTTTCTGGGTGTTGGGTTTTGTGTGTGTATATGTGAGTGTGTGTGTGTGTGTTTGTATGTGTGTGTGCTACTTTAACTTTTTTTTGTCCTTGTGAATTCTGTATAGCACTGTTTCATAATTCAGTCTTTTGGGGTTATCTTTCCCAACTGTCTCGTCTTGAAGTCGGTTTGGGGTAGTTCTGGTTCAAAATTAGAAAGAAAAAATGGAAGTTACCTACCTGAAACAACAACTATATTTTGTTCTTGTCTTCAAGTCTTAGGGTATTAATGTGGTCGTATCAAGTAAACAAATAAGAACATAACTGTTTATAGTCAACGAATGTAAACACTTTAAGAAAGAAACATGAAACAGGACTTAATATTATTAAATCTACAAACTGATAACTGAGCAATTAAACACCCCGTTTTCATTTCGAAATAGTGCTATAGTTGAAGGTTTTTTGTGGAATCCTGATAACTCAAAAACAGGTAACTCATAAACACTGGATAACTCACAATAATTTTAGGGTCCCAGTTTCTTCTTCTTCTTCGCTCAGACCATTTCCTGTCATATGAGCGTAGATGCGTCATGCTGCCGTTATGCGCTGAACTAAGAAATAGTTAGTCCCAGCATGTCTGACCTCGGCTGAAGAAATCTTTGTAAGAATTTATAGAAAAAAAGGCAGGAGAATGGACCAGTTAGACAGAAAGATAGCAGATGACAGTAAGCAAAGGCAGAGGGGTGTCCCAGTTTGATAATCTTTATGTTGAAAAGTCTTTCTAACTCAAAATATTGGCTATCTCAAAGTAAAATTTTAGTCCCTTCAATTTTGGCTTAAGCTGTTTTTATTGTATTTTAAAGTGTTCAATGCATTATATGCTATTGTTTCTTTCTTATGACATGATAGTGTAGACTTCTGTTGGTTGTTAATTCACAAGTTATCGACATATCAAGATCTTTATTAGTTTGGAGGCAAAAGCATCACCATTTCATTGGGAAACTAATAAAATCTTACATAAACACATGAGTCTGTGGAAGCTTTATGACCATTGTGTACCCCTTCTGCTTACTGAAGTCAGAGGAGGGGTAGGGTTGATAATGCAACCAGATAAACAATACATTGTAGAAAGAAAAAACCACCCGAACGCCCATGATTTTAGCCTGATATATTTCGGATGACCTTTGTCGAACACCAACCAGTCAACATTTTAGCTACCAATTGTAGCTAAAATGTTGACGTGAGTCCATCATGGTTGGTGGTCAACAAAGGTCATCCAAAATATTACCAGGCTATAATTATGGGCGTTTTGGTGTTTTTTTCTTTCTACATTATATACAGTACTTTTGGTGGAAGGACATCAGTTGGCACCTGGGACATCTTGACTTATAGTTACTCCTGACTTTCTTTCAGCCTGAAGTTTCTTTGAAACGCAAACTGGAACAGGAGGTGGCCCGGCAGGCAGAGGAGCTGAAGAAAAGCCTGGCGCTGCTGGATAAGATTCAGAAAGATCCATCGAAGGCTGCGGCCGTGTTCGGTGAGCTCGAAGGTACTAAGGACAAGGATCGTGGACATCAGCCACCTGCCTTCCACAGAGCCCAGCAGGTTGGTAATGGTAATGTAATGCTGGATAAGATTCAGAAAGATCCATTGAAGGCTGCGGCCATGTTCGGTGAGCTCCAAGGTGATAAGGACAAGGATCGTGGACATCAGCCTCCTGCCTCCCTCAGAGCCCAGCAGGTTGGTAATGGTAATGTAATGAAGACGTTTAGATCCACTAAAGGCTGCGGCCATGTTCGGTGAGCTCCAAGATGCTAAGGACAAGGATCGCGGACATCAGCCTCCTGCCTTCCCCAGAGCCCAGCAGGTTGGTACTGGTAATGTAATGAAGACGTTTAGATCCACTAAAGGCTGCAGCCATGTTCGGTGAGCTCCAAGATGCTAAGGACAAGGATCGCGGACATCAGCCTCCTGCCTTCCACAGAGCCCAGCAGGTTGGTATGGGGAGGAGGTTTCAGCTGGAAGACCGTTGATAATTCATCAGAAAGTTTGTTACATTTTTTAATTATGATTGTTATCTTTTATTGTACCCCCAGTTCTAAAAGAATGGGAATACATTGGGATGGGAACAAGCACTGTGCATTTCTGTGTGTTGCTGTTCTTCAGTTTAACGTCCACTAAAAAGTGATTCAGACAATTCTGTTTGTGTGTGTCAGTGGGTGTGTGTGAGAGCAAATTTCTTCCACTTCATTTTGCCTAATCTACTGAACCAATCTGAATGAAATTTGGTACAATGGTTCCTTAGGCCTTGTAGTTGCAGCCCTTGAATGTTAGGTTTAACGTCCGCTTGCCTACAAAGAGCGCATGTGGGACAAAACCATGTGTGAAAGTAGTTCAGGCATGCTCCTGAAATCAGGATTGAAAAAGCTAATAGAGTCTTCAGGATTGGCCATCGTCATCCAGAACCACGGTCTTATAAAGTCAAACATTTCTGCCAAAAATGAAGGCAGATTAAAACAATATGATAGACATGCAATTCTAACACCAGCGCCACCCATCCTGTATACAGAGACACACACACATTGACATTATTTTTTAATGCGGTCACTACTTCAGGATTGGGAAGATTACTAGAACATTCAAATGGGTGTTTTTTTCGGGATTGAGAGAATGTTTTACTTTCACCCATGCAAAACCCATCAACCAACCATCATAGTTTCACAGAATTGCAAGCCATATCAATTTAGTCCCAGTGAATCTAATTTGAATATTGCATAGATACTGATTATTTCAAAGATAATGGATGGACTTAACCCCTTCACTGCTCGAGGGAAAAAGATAAATTATCGGTTTTCTTTTTATATAATTTAAAAGACCTGTTAGACTCAATCTGAGAAAATGGTTTAGAGATATATCTTTCCTGTCCTGTTTAAACCTAAGACCATCATTCCAGGGCTATGACATAAAAAAATTATGACATCATAAGTAACATCATCTATGAGCTGTTGGTCAACAGAGCAGTGAAGAGGTTAAGCTAAAATTGGTACAGTGGAACCTCCCTTATAAGACCTTCAAAAATCATCCAAAATGAGGTCATTTAAGGGAGGGGTCTTATAAGGGATGTAATTTTAATACTTACAAAGAAGGGCAATATCTCAGAGAAGTAGGTCTTATATGGGAGGGAGTCTTATAATGGGAGGTCGTGTAAGGGAGCTTCCACTGTATAGTGAAAAGGTGTCATCCATGATATAATAACTTTTTTCGTAAAATATTTACTTTCAGGACTTTAGAGCCCAGAGGCAGGAGTCGCACAGGGGGGGTTTCCAGAGGCAGGAGCCGCACAGGGGGGGTTTCCAGAGGTCACAGCAGAACTACGATTATGACCAAGATTACAATGCCCAGTATCAGGACCGTGACAGAGACCTGTCACACACTCAACGTGGAGGTAATTTCTCATTATTTGTGACCTAGGGACATTAAGTGTCCAAATGACCATTCTGAGATAATGGTTCAGCTAGACACTTAACACAATTCTCTTTCAAATGATATAAGAACCATTCTTGTAACGTTTTCCGTTTTAGAGTTATAAGCATTTAAAGTTGGTAGGGTGACTGTCGGCCATTTTGAGAAATTACAGTATAAAGTTTAGCCTAGCTGAAGAAAATGCATCAACCTACTCCCTTAAAAGCACTATCTATTCTATCATGTTACCGTTTCACTACGAATGAGTTATCTCTTCCAATTTGGAGCTAATGCCAATTACCAAAGACCAAAAAAGTCTTAGTCTTCACAAGACTAACTTACTTCCCTTGGTCTGGTTTAGCAATACCACTGAGCTGCTGTGGATCCCCTTCCTGACGTCACTTCCGGGGAGCCAACTTTGAATCATAATAAATTTTTTCCAATTGGAGCTGCCATGTTCTTTTTTGCTCTGCAAATTTAATTCATTTTCAAGCTATTTTCCTTGCCATTCTACCTTCTTTGTGTTCCCTTTTGCCCCTTGGGTAACAGGTATTGTCAGTGTATAATTTTAATTTGATTTTTGGGATCGAATTTTGGTTAAAGGAAAATTATTTGATTGTTGTTTGACACCGGTTTTGTGCCCTCGTTGTTAACATGTCGGACATCGGTGTCACTTCTGTGCCTTCTGCTTCTACTTCGTCGTCTAAGCAGTCTAGGGATGAGAAAGGGAAGTTCCTTTCTACCCCTACCCCTAGTTCTAGTTCTAGTTCGAAGAAAGAGTCTAGTTCTAAGTCTAGGTCGTCTTCTTCTTCTTCGTCTTCGAAGAAGAAAGTGCCCCCCCCCCCCCCCCTCCTTCCCACTCATTCTTCTTCTAGTACTTCTGCTGTGTCGGTGCCGTCTGTGGAGCAGACGGAACATGTCATTTCTTTAGTAGATTCCTCTACTTTAGTCTCCGATATGCTGGCAGAATTACAGAACAAGGGTTTAGTTTTGGTCCCGTCCTCTTCTTTGGTTTCGATGTCAGGTGGTTCAATGAGGCCCACCACGACTAGGACAAGTACAAAACTTGACTGTGACTCAGTACCATTGGATGAACCGCCAAGTTTGGCGGATGAGAACCTCAGAGACAGAGTGCCTTACCATTCTCGAAGTTTCGACGGATTTGAAACGGCTGTTTCAACCTCTTACTCGACGGACCAACTGGCCAGTTTGGAGAGGAAGACCGGCATACCGATCTTCCCAATGGATGAAAATCTCGACGGACACTTCTCTGACCGTCGGGAACGGACACGGACGGACACGGTACCGGTCTACGACTCCCGTTCACGTGAGTGTGTGATTCCACGGATGGATTCTCCCAGAAACTGGCAAATTCGTAACTCTAGACCTGTAAGTCCGCCCGGTTTGTCCGGGAGCGGCAGCATGGCGCGGGGCTGGAAGAAGTCCGGTCATGTGCGGTCCCAAACCGGTACCCGTCATGGGGACTCCGGCCGCCCGTGGGGCGAGGCAGATAACGGCTCCGTCATCCGTGAACCAATGAAACACGGTCACGTGACACTAGAAACTGCTACCCGTACCGGTAGCACCGTGCCCGTGGGCACTGTCGGCACGGACCGCATACGGACAACGTCCGTTGACCCGTCAGAACGAACTATGCTGTCACGGCGCAGAACAGTCTCTGCTACGGAGAGATTTTCAACGGATGAAACTCCGCATGGGCTTCCCTCTAGGAACTCTGGCCTGGGTCTACATGTTTCTCCTGTCGAAGATGATTTTCTTCCGCCTTACTCCGAGGATGACAGCGAATTTGACTCAGCAGTGAGAGACGAAGTTCGTCGGGTCATGCGCGAGAGATTTTCCGATCATCAACACCCTGGTGACGAAACAGATCAGGACGTTGATCGTTTCTCACGGGTGGAACAGGGCAGCTTCTGTTCTGAGCCCCCTGTACAAGTGGAACCAGTTCCTTCTACCGGGAACTACCAAGGATACTTGGATATTCTCCGTCCATACTGTCAGGACATCAAACCGATGCCTCTTTCTGAGTCGAATTCCAGCAAGGAACAGCCACAGTTTTTCGGAGAATTACAGGCTCCGAAAGAAGCAAGACTTGCTCTTCACACTTCGCCGTTTATTCGCCAAGAGCTTCGACGTGCCGACTCTATTCTCTGGACTCAGCCTCAGATTCTGACCGAGGAGGACGACGGTCCCCCTCCACGTCAACCGGACCCAATTCCTTCTCGTGCGGGGACATTCCTGAAGAAAGACTTCTTCCCCCCGTTTCAGCTATCCAGTACCTTTGTGCCTGTGCCTTCGCACTCGAGTGTGTCTCCTCAAGAGAAACAATCTCTGGATTTTAGGCCACAGAGAGGACAATCGACGACGGTCTCTTTCTCACAGTCCTCGTTTAACAACTTGGAAAGGTCGTCTTACGCTGTTCTCCGAGCCGCTTCTCTCGCTACCTCCATGCTGCAGACTCTGTCCCAGATAGTGGGCTCCACCACAACGGCTAAACCAGAAGATTTCAGCCTGCTTGAGTCCATAGATGAACGGGCATTGGGTGTTTGTTTGGCTTCGCTCAACAAAGCAGTGAACTCGATTTCGTCAGTGGCTTCTAGCACCAGGGTTCAACTGGCTGCGACTTACAGAGACTCTGTGGTCCGGGCTTGTAAACTCCGACTGGACCTCGAAGAACGCTCCACGCTACGTTCCTGCCCGTCCCATCCTTCCGCCACCTTCCACCCGAACACGGTCAAGGACGTTCTGGAAGGCTCCAAGAAACGGAGGAACGATCTCTCTCAGGAACAGCTCATGATGTGGGCTCGTAAGGCTGCGAGTCAGAGTTTTGCCGCTCCTCAACCTAAGCGCGCACGCACAGAGTTCAAGCCAGCCAGTCACACTCCCTCCAGGATGATGTCTTCTAGGGGTCGTGTTTCTCGCTTCCCCTACAACCAGTCTTCAGGTCAGCGCCACCGTCCCGCTTTCCAGCCCACTCCCCCCTCTTCAGCCCGTGGTTCCTCGTTCTCAGGACGTGGATCGGCTGCTTCGGGTCCGCCCCGATTCAGCCGTACCGCGTTCTCGGGGCGGAAACAGCCTTTTCATTAAAGCCCGCTCGATCTGTGGAGGGTCCAGGTTTTTCGGCCGATACAAGCGTTGGTTCTCTGTGGGAATGCCTTCCTTCATGGGAACGTTTGGTCGAAAATACTTGTATCCTTCAGGTCGTGCGGGCAGGCTACAGGTTCCAGTTTACTCAGGAACCTCCCCTGTCCTCTCACCCAATCTCCTTCCCAGCACCCCAAGACCGGGCAAAATTCGAAGCTCTCGACAAAGAAGTCGCCTCTCTACAGCAGAAGGGAGCCATCATTCCAGTGGCCCCGGTGGACTCGGGGTTCTACTCTCGCCTGTTTGTAGTCCCCAAAAAGAACGGAGAGTTTCGCCCTGTCTTGGACCTTTCCCCTCTGAACAAGTACATCCGTACGGACAAGTTCAAGATGGAGACAGCCGCTTCCATCCGTCTGTCCATTCTTCAGAACGATTGGGCTACATCCATCGACCTGCGCGACGCATATTTCCATGTGGGCATTCACCCGTCGCGGCAGAAGTTCCTTCGCTTTGTCTGGAGGCAACAGACGTTCCAGTTTGTGGCCCTGCCCTTCGGCCTGTCGCCAGCCCCTTGGATTTTTACGAGAGTCACCAAGGAACTTGTGCGGATTGCCAGGGCACAATCCATCCGCCTTCGCGTCTACCTGGACGACTGGCTTCTACTGGCGTCCTCTCGCGCACTCTGCTTGAGTCAAACGGAAACCCTGGTTCAACTGTCCGCTTCTCTGGGGTTTCGTATCCACGACATCAAATCGGATCTGACTCCATCAACCTCTTTCAACTACCTGGGCATGTCTTTCGACACCGTCCAATTCACCGTTCGGCCGTCAGACAGCAGGATTCTAGCCCTCGTGGAGTCGGTCACTGCCCTCAGACAGAAAACCTCAGCTTCTGCCCGCCAGTTACTCCGTCTACTCGGACTGATGGAATCAGTAGCGGACCTTCTTCCTCTGGCTCGGGTCCACAAACGGCCACTGCAACGCTTGCTGGCTCAGAGAAAGATCTCTCGCCTTCAGCTGGAACACCAAGTGATGCTAGGGGACTGGTTTCTAGAGGCAACCGAACAGTGGACAGACCGTGCCTGGGTCAACCAAACGGTTCCTATCAGACCTCTTCAGCAACAACTGTTCCTTCACACGGACGCTTCCAAAACTGGTTGGGGTGCACACCTCGACGACAGGGAGGCTTCAGGCAAGTGGACTCTCGCAGAGACACTCTTTCACATCAATCTGCTGGAATTGGAAGCGGTGGCGAGGGCCCTCAAGTCGTTTGCAGTTTGTCTCACCGGCAAGTGGGTCACCGTTTGCGGCGACAATACGACAGCCCTGTCTTACCTGCGCCGTCAAGGTGGAACACGATCGCCTGCTCTCTCGAGAAAAGCGGAGGAGATCCTTCTGTGGGCTCAAGCCAAACAAATCTCCCTGTCGGTGGAGTATGTCCCGGGAAAACTGAACGTTTTAGCGGACCAGCTCAGCAGAAAGGGCCAGATCCTACCCACGGAATGGACTATTGCACATCAGTCTCTCCTCCCACTGTGGTCCCTCTGGGGGAAACCGCACGTGGACCTGTTCGCCACGAGGTTCAACTGCAGGCTGCCGGTCTACGTATCACCTATGAGGGACCCTCAGGCACTAGCGCGCAACGCCTTCTCGATGCCCTGGACAGGAATGTCGGCGTATGCATACCCTCCAACGTCTCTCCTACCCAAGGTACTCGAGAAATACAGCCGCGATCTACCCCGGCTGATCATCATCGCCCCATTCTGGGAGACCAGCCCTTGGTTCCCGGAGCTCACCAGCCTCTCACACGTTCCAAGCGTCCCTCTTCGTCTCACAAAAGACACTCTGCTTCAGCCACGCACGGGAGTCGGCCACGCCAACCCCCAACTGTTTCAGCTGACCGCATGGCTACTATGCGGTCAGGCCTGCGAGCACGCGGACTCTCAGAACAAACTGTGGACTTAGTACTCAAGGCGAGACGACAGAGTACTAACAAACTATATGACATACGGTGGGCCTCATGGTATGGTTTCTGTTTGTCCCATGGCATTTCTCCGTTAGATCCTTCCGGTCCGGAGTTTACTCAGTTTTTGGCTCACCTCCACCAGAACCGCGGCTTATCCGCTCAGACGTTAAATGGATACAAGGCTTCTGTTGTGCATACTATAACGGTAGCTACGGGCAAGAGAAATCCTTCTTTTTCCTTAGCTATTGAACTTTCACATCTGATTGATGCAGTCCGCAACAAGTCTGTGTCCTCGGGCGTTCGCCTTCCTCAGTGGGATTTGTTCGTTGTTCTGTCCTTTCTTCGGGATCAATGTGAACCTTTAGCATCGTTGTCTTTCAAGTTGTTGACATACAAGACAGTTTTTCTATTGTCTTTAGCTACGGCTAGGCGGGTTAGTGGCGTCCATGCTCTTAGCGGTCTAGGTTCGGATATTGAGTTCAATTCTTCGGATCAATCCATGACACTGTCTTTTCTTCCGGAGTTTCGTGCTAAGAACCAGTCCGCTCAGGCGTCCTCTCCTTCAGTGACAGTTCAGAGTCTTTGCACCATTCTGGCTCCTGATGACACCGACAGATTCCTATGTCCAGTTAGAGCCCTTCGGTTATACTTGAAGAGAACTTCTCAGTTCCGAGGGCACAAACGACGCCTGTTCGTTTCACTGAATGACAAATACATGAAAGACATTTCGAAATCCACCATTTCTAGGTGGCTGATAGATGCTATAAAATTAGCATACTCAAACGCTGACAAATCCTTGCCCCAAAACCCCCTGAGAGCCCATGAAATTCGGGCTATCAGCTCCTCCTTGGCCATGATCAAGGGTGTGGCCTTATCCAGCGTCTTGGAGGCCGCCTACTGGAAGTCAGAGACCACGTTCTTGAACTTCTATCTACGACATTTCTCCGCCAGGAGACAAAATGATACCTACGGCATCAGGAAGCTGGTGCTGGCACAGACCCCTGTCTCCTTGGTCTAACGGTAATTTATGTTGTTATTGTTTATTGGGATGCATATATATGTATATGCCTGTTGGGGGAATGAAATTATATGTTCATACGGATGCTTCCGGTGCTATCACGGGGATACCCTGGGTAATCCCGCTTTTTGGATATAATGGGTATGAAATGTTTGCTCTTTGTTGGAAAGTTAAAAATTCAACAATGTTTTTTCTTACCCACCTCCTCGTTGGGAAACAACTCATTCGTAGTGAAACGGTAACATGATAGAATAGATTGGATGATTTTAGTTAATATAACTATCTATTCTATCTATATACTTACCGTTTCACTACGATCAAAGGTTCCCACCCACCTCCCTCCGACGAAAACATCGTTGCGAGTCGATTAGTCAAAAAATTTATCATGATTCAAAGTTGGCTCCCCGGAAGTGACGTCAGGAAGGGGATCCACAGCAGCTCAGTGGTATTGCTAAACCAGACCAAGGGAAGTAAGTTAGTCTTGTGAAGACTAAGACTTTTTTGGTCTTTGGTAATTGGCATTAGCTCCAAATTGGAAGAGATAACTCATTCGTAGTGAAACGGTAAGTATATAGATAGAATAGATAGTTATATTAACTAAAATCATCCATTTTGGAGTATTTAGAGACCATAACAAGGATT
This sequence comes from Phymorhynchus buccinoides, assembly GCA_017654935.2. Taxonomy (NCBI): domain Eukaryota; kingdom Metazoa; phylum Mollusca; class Gastropoda; order Neogastropoda; family Raphitomidae; genus Phymorhynchus; species Phymorhynchus buccinoides. The sequence goes on along the minus strand of CM065682.1, from coordinate 65,072,020 downwards.
GTCCTTTATAAATATGAAAGATGAGATGCTAGTGAGCACGAAAATACCTATAACTCAAAATTGATTTAAAAAAATAAGAGTTTTGACTGTGCAAGCCTGTTGTGAGAAACTGGCCCAGTGACTTAATGTCCCTTTCGTGGTGCTGGGTCACGTTTATATGATTATGGAATGGGAGGGCAGGGGGGTTGGAGGTGGGGATGATGTAACAGAGAGGGAAAGGGTCATCTACACAATGAAAAGGATAATAGTAATCGCTTTCTAAAGTTCAAAACCACAGAGGGGTGGGGGGGACTTTTAGTTAATCTAAAAAAAAAGTGGTGTTTAGGGCTTCAACTGAGAATTCTGAAACTTTACTTTGAATGCTCGCAAACATGCTAGTTCTTCAAATTAACCTTTAGCACGCTGCAGGCGCACTGTGTCGCTGAGCTGGTACTCTCCCCTGCCACTGCAGGCGCCCTGTGTCGCCCAGAGAGGGGTACTCAAAACCAACGCTTTGCGGACGTTGTTCCCGTTACTAAAAATAGAAACAACCATACTTTCGCCTCAGAACGAGGCTCAGTCAACATCTGTTTTTTACAGTTAGCCGCCATGTTGCTTTTATAACCGTTTACTTAATTTTGCAAAGTTTTGTTTGGTCAGAAAGTCAAGTTTCCTATCAAACATGGCGGATTTTCGTGATGGCGAAGTTTTCCTACTGGAAATTATCATCGATATTTGCTTAGATAATGCATTTTTAGGCTTTGTTAGGTCGGATATTGACAGTGATAGAGTAATAGAAGATCATAGTGCAGTAAAAGGGGGGGGGGGGGGGGGGGGGGGGGGTAGACTGTCAGTGTGTCTCGATGAAACAATCCTGATATCAATTCGAGCCGCGATTGTGAATCAGTGCTGATTTCGACTACTAGGTTGAATTTGGAGGAAATTTTGCCTTTCATAATATTCTTAATGATATTGCCGTGAGTTATTTCAATAAAAGTGATCCTCAACATGACTTTATTAGTCAATGGGCGAACTCAGAAGCATTCTGCACTCATTCCACAGTGCCGAAACAGTAAGTCAACACTTTCGCTTTGTTGTTTTTTCTTGTTTTTTCAACAACAAAACATGAACGGACAACAGCATGCATAGTATCAAAATTTTCCTCAATCATTTCTTTATTAGTGTTCCAATAATCAAGTCTTTACACAGCAAATAGAGAAAATGACAGCGTTTTCAATCAAATGGGTGTAGGCATTTTGCACTGCCTCAAAAAGAATGCAGTATGGAACGTCAGAAAATATGCAGTGTGCTAAAGGTTAATGTTCAATAATGTTTAACTGTTCTATCACCATGGGCAAGTACATTTGCCTAGTAGTAGTACATCACACTGCACTCTTCCCAAATGCAAAGGCATTCACTGCTCAGCTTTCAGAGCTTGTATAAGTGATTATTCCGTTTAAGCAACGCATGCACACTTAAAAAATATAGTTATTCCCCTCTTGACGGTTGAGATGCAACGGACAACCCAGAACATAAAAAATACATGGCGCTAGAAGAGTTAAGTATTAAATTTAACCCCTTCAGTGCTGCCTATTAGTTGCGCATGACCCGCCAGTTTGCTGCGCGATTATTGAACGCTAGTTAGTGGCAAGTACTGAAGCGCTATTGAGGATGTATATACCGTATTTTCCGGGCTATAAGCCGCTACTTTTGTCCTCAACTTTGACCCCAGCGGCTAAGACAGCGAATGCAGCTCATACGCAGATTTTCCCAAATCTATTTTAGGCTGGTCATCAACTCCAGCCTGTGCGTGTAGACATCGTCTACGAACTGTTCTCATGCCGAAATTGAATTTAATCAGCGATATCACGATCTGACCACTAAATTTCACCACTTTTATGCACATGTGTCATCACTGAGCAGTTTATGATCAAAGTTTGAACTGAAACAGTCGCGATCATGTCAATCTTTACGAACTCTGCACACGTAAATGTGAAGTCAACTTCCAAGTTGAAACTAGGTGATCGGTCGCACTCCATAAGTTGGAACTCAGTGAATGATCTTACTTCACACAAAAATAAGTTGAAAATCAGCTCCTTTCCGTTATCAAACTGATAAATAGGCGTTAGTGTGTGTACTGAAACACTTGCTTAATGCAAACAACTCACAAAATCTGATAAATGAAAGCAGCTGGCGCATTAGCGTTTGCTGTGATTTCGTATCTGCGGTGTGCGCTGCGCCATTTTGTCAGCCAAGTTGTATGCGCGGGAAAAGATTTGTGTGTGCAAACTGTGACTGAAAATGAACTGCCAGTGCGTTACTTTGTCATGTTTTGTGTTGTGTTGTGTCGTTATGTCGAATCCAGTATTTAGTAGGTCCGTTATGGCGAAGATTAGGTCTGTACTGTTATGTGTAGTTTGTGTGCGAGGGCAACATGCACCGTCGAAGTTGCCGTGGCTTTCGGTCACGAGTTCGTCTGCTGCTTGTTTTCTCAGGTTCGTTTTTCTACATGTCAGTCACTTGCGGCTGAATGCGGCTTTATCGTTGTTTTTCCAGAATTTTAATAAAATTCAAGGGTTGAGGCTTGGACAACGGTGCGCTTTGTAGTCCGGAAAATACGGTATACGTCGTCGGCACTGAAGAGGCTAATTGAAAGCATGGAAATCATTTTTTTGTTTGCAGGTGGGCGTGGTAGAGGGAAAAGGCACAGCGGTGGCCGTGGTAGAGATGACCAAAGGGGTAATCAGAACCGCCCAGACTGGGGGTCAGGGTCGACTGGACACACTGACCAGAGGCCACCACTGGACAGCCCGGGACCCAGCAGCTACGGTCAACAGCCAGGCGGGCAGTGGACAAGCCAACAGCACCAGGGTCAGCCCCGGGCAGGGCCCCAGCGGGGGAGGGTCAGGGGCAGAACGCGAGGTGCTGGTCGTGGTGGAGGGACTCAGAGAGGGCAGGGAAGAGGCGGCTATGGACAGGCCAGTGACAAATGGTGAGTTCGTGGAATTAAGTCAAAATCGATGGTGAATAAATTGAATTAAGCCAGATTCCTATGATAGGCTTGGTTGTATTTAATGTTTTAAAGTTTCGGTTGTGTTTTGGATTACCGGTTGTTCTTTTTGAAATTGCACATTTTACAGAGTGCTGCTGAAAAGAGAGTTTCAGCTGGAACAGAGGAGCTGTCGTCATAAGAGAGAATGGAAGAAACAAACATAAAAGTTAAATTAAGAAGTAGTATGTTACCGCGGTTTTGTCATGCGGGAGGCGCAGTTCTAAAACCACCTTAATAATGCAAATGCTTTAAACAGCGCTGTCAAAGAGTTACCTATGGCCGGCCATTTTCCCTCCAAAGAGTCAGAGCTGAAATTTTGATCTTAAAAAGAATATGTAGAGAGTGATGGAAAGAATTTTGAAAAGCTTGAGAAGCTTCAGTTTTCATGTTTTTCGCTTAATGCAACCTGTTGCAAAGTTGTTGGGTGGGTTTCATGTGCTTGGTTGTGTTTGCTGAACAATAGTTTTATTTTTATGATGATTGTTTTACCTGACTTCTGATGATGGTTTTAAAGCAGGTGTGTGGCTCAGACTTGTTGTCATTTAGCTTCTGAAGATGGTCTTAATGCAGCTGTATGGCTCAGATTTGTTAGTTTCTAGTGATGGTTTAATGAGGCTGTACGGCTCAGATTTGTCATCATTGACTTTAGTTTCTGATTATGGTTTTAATTAGCTGTATGGCTTAGATTTGTTGTCAGTTAGTTTTGGCTCAGATTTGTCATCATTGACTTTAGTTTCTGATTATGGTTTTAATTAGCTGTATGGCTTAGATTTGTTGTCAGTTAGTTTTGGCTCAGATTTGTCATCATTGACTTTAGTTTCTGATTATGGTTTTAATTAGCTGTATGGCTTAGATTTGTTGTCAGTTAGGTTTGGCTCAGATTTGTTGTCAGTTAGCTTGGCTCAGATTTGTTGTCAGTTAGCTTTGGCTCATATTTGTTGTCAGTTAGCTTTGGCTCAGATTTGTTGTCAGTTAGCTTTGGCTCAGATTTGTTGTCAGTTGCTTTCTGGTGCAGTGGAACCTCACTTATAAGACCTTCAAAAATCATCCAAAATGAGGTCTTATAAGTGAGGGTTTTTATAAGGGAGGTAATTATAATACTTACAAAGAATGACAAAGTTTCAGAGAAGTAGGTCTTATGTGGGAGGGAGTCTTATAATGGGAGGTCTTATAAGGGAGGTTCCACTGTAATGGTTTTGATGTAGCTGTATGGCTCAGATTCGTTGTCAGTTACTGTAGTTTCTGATGATGGTTTAACCCTCTTGCCCAAACTACCAAAGATATTCCAAAAGGGTAAGATGGACTACTTAAGAGCTCGGCGAACCGGGCTGATAGAGTTATCGTTAGTGGGGACAGTACACTTTTCACAGTGGAGGCTATCCAAAAACAGACTGGAACTTGAACGGAGAATTCAACTGGCCTATCGACGTGTAAAATGTGTCCTGTTTAAAAGGAACATAACCAGTGTTTCTGTCCTCACTACTCATATAGGGAAAAGAGACTGGATGCTTATCTTCCACTATACAGTCTTTGAAACTACCCAGCCAGAAGATGCCTCTGTGTATTCAAGCCGCCCCAAACCGCCCATAGCTTGCCCCCACTCTGACACCCCCTCTGATGGCGTTTTCATCATGGACTAAGTTCTGGCTTGCTATGCACACACTATGAAGAAGCTTCTCACATGCATTGATTTTATAGTAACTGTATGGCACTCTGTGTGCTTCTAAAGACAGATTTTCCAGATCATGTGCAAAAGAATCTTAAAGGGCCACCCTGACAGATGGGTTTTTCTAAAAAAAAACACGTCCAGATCATCAGGAAAACACCCTTTACAGAGATCACAACACTCACTTTGCTTTGGTTTCCTAGAAATCAAACCGTCAAATTGGCGATTCCTCCTTGGCGGAGGTGCTGGAAATCAATCAAATTCTTTCACCCAAAGAGAAGCCTTTTTTTTCTTTTCTGTTCATTTTTTTTTCATACAGATTATCTAAAGGAGTTTTGCTCACAACAAAGGAAACAGCTCCAATTTTTTTTATTGCACTACAAAAAAAGAAAACGCCAACCACAATGAGTGACCTTCACCCACCCCATTCAAAATGGCTATTCTCCCCAGCATCTCCGCCAAAGAGGAATCGCCGTTTTGACGGTTTAATTTCTAGGAAACCAGAGCAAAGTGAGTGCTCCGATCCTTGAAAAGGCTGTCTTTCTGGTGATCTCGATGTGTTTCTTGCAAAAACTGATCCGTCAGGGTCCACCTGTAATGCTAGAAAAAGGGTTTTTTCTGTGACAAATTATGTGAGTGCAAGAGGATTAATGTTGCTGTATGGCTCAGCTTTGTTGTCAGTTAGTTTCTGATGATGCTCTAATGTTGCTGTATGGCTCAGCTTTGTTGTCAGTTAGTTTCTGATGATGCTCTAATGTTGCTGTATGGCTCAGATTTGTTGTCAGTTAGTTTCTGATGATGCTCTAATGTTGCTGTATGGCTCAGCTTTGCTGTCAGTTTCTGATGATGCTCTAATGTTGCTGTATGGCTCAGCTTTGTTGTCAGTTAGTTTCTGATGATGCTCTAATGTTGCTGTATGGCTCAGCTTTGTTGTCAGTTAGTTTCTGATGATGCTCTAATGTTGCTGTATGGCTCAGCTTTGTTGTCAGTTAGTTTCTGATGATGCTCTAATGTTGCTGTATGGCTCAGCTTTGTTGTCAGTTAGTTTCTGATGATGCTCTAATGTTGCTGTATGGCTCAGCTTTGTTGTCAGTTAGTTTCTGATGATGCTCTAATGTTGCTGTATGGCTCAGCTTTGTTGTCAGTTAGTTTCTGATGATGCTCTAATGTTGCTGTATGGCTCAGCTTTGCTGTCAGTTAGTTTCTGATGATGCTCTAATGTTGCTGTATGGCTCAGCTTTGCTGTCAGTTTCTGATGATGCTCTAATGTTGCTGTATGGCTCAGCTTTGTTGTCAGTTAGTTTCTGATGATGCTCTAATGTTGCTGTATGGCTCAGCTTTGTTGTCAGTTAGTTTCTGATGATGCTCTAATGTTGCTGTATGGCTCAGATTTGTTGTCAGTTAGTTTCTGATGATGCTCTAATGTTGCTGTATGGCTCAGCTTTGCTGTCAGTTAGTTTCTGATGATGCTCAAATGTTGCTGTATGGCTCAGCTTTGTTGTCAGTTAGTTTCTGATGATGCTCTAATGTTGCTGTATGGCTCAGCTTTGTTGTCAGTTAGTTTCTGATGATGCTTTAATGTTGCTGTATGGCTCAGATTTGCTGTCAGTTAGTTTCTGATGATGCTCTAATGTTGCTGTATGGCTCAGCTTTGTTGTCAGTTAGTTTCTGTTGATGCTCTAATGTTGCTGTATGGCTCAGCTTTGTTGTCAACAGGCCAAGAGGTGGTAGAGGTGGTGGTGGTGGTGGTGGATACCATGGACGTGGAGGTCGTGGCAAGGCAGGCAGCTACCCCTACTAGTCCTGGATTCCCGACAGACACAGGGCTCACAGTTTTTCACAGATATTAGCGAAGATGGAAAAAAGTTTAACCCTTTCACTGCCAATATTGCATTTATGCACCACAATGGTTTAAAGGGAAAGCTACCGATCCCAGGGATTGGGTGTAGACTGCTAGCTTAGTCACTGCGAAGTTCTGACTCGCAGTGGCTCGAGCAACAGGGAAAAAAGAACGTTTGAAAATTTGCGGTATTGTTTATAATAATAAAAGCTAGCATATGTTTTAGTTCCAAAGTAAAATTTTTATTATTAGCACATTTTTTAAAAAGCATGACAAAGAAGACGAAGAGAGGGGTAGTGACTCGTTTTCATTCATTGCGGTACTAAAAATAGACGGAAAGTGATTTCATTGGTTGAAAACTATTAAGGGACACTTCTATACCAGTTTGGGTTACCAGGCTTCGCAGGGTTGTGAATTGTGAATGGTTAAACGCTGTGTATGCTATAGCGTACGACAGTATTGAAC
>CM065682.1:65050018-65062518 GCA_017654935.2 Phymorhynchus buccinoides | reverse complement strand
TGAGCACTGTTTGATGGTTTTAATGAATAGGACTACACATTTTGCACCAAAACTACTCATTTCAGCTATCCAGACTACTCAAGACTTGTGTAGGTCTGAATACCATGTAAAAAAACAATACAGTACAATATATACGACCCCCTCTCAACCCCGCCTCCACCCCCACTACTTCACTAAACCCCGCAGAAACCGATTGCCGCTAAACTGGAGTCCCCCCATACCGGTTTCTACAACGGAACCATCAAAAAGATGATGGCGGTTGTTCAGAGAAATAAGGAAATACAGATGGCTTAAGGTATCTGTACACATGAACACACACACACGCACCCCCCTCATGGCACACACACACAAACGCGCACCCCTCCCCCCCCATTTTCTCTTGCATTTATCTCTCCCAACACTGTCCACATCACAACTAGTCAAAGAAACAAAAAAATTTACATTTTGTGAAGAAGCAAGAAATCAACTATGATGTGGCAGGCAAAATTCTAAAACATGAAACTACAAACAAAATGTTCTGGCAATTAATGTCTAAAACATGAAAAAAAATGACACTAAAGAATTTAAATAATCTTTGGTTGTTTTAACATCATTGAGGAGGAAAAGAAATGACGATACAAACGAAAGGGAATAAACTTATACTACTATCATGATTGCTATATTTTTGTTTTGTCTGTGTCCGTCTGTCCAGACAATTAGACCCCTATAACCATTATATATTCTTGATCAGCATCATGCAACCTATTCAAATCCTGAATTTTGAACCTCCAGTGCAAATCTCCGCCAAGGAAGACTCAAAAACAGACTCAACCTGCTTTCTATTCACTCTGTCCGGACGATTGTGCCCAAACCGCTGTCCGTAGACCACTATTACCTATATATTCTTGATCATCATTACGCAACCTATTCAGTTCCTGAATTTTGAACCTCCAGTGCAAACCTCTGCCAAGGAAGACTTAAAAACAGACTCAACCTGCTTTGAATTCTAATGGAAGGGAAGCAACTACTAAAGGATAAAATCTGGGCATTATTGTAGTTACTTCCCTTGAATATTGGAGAGAGTTTGTGTGAGAGAGAGAGAACTCGAATGTTTGAACTTGAATATTTATTGAGGGTAACTGAATAAGCACAAACAGAGCTTTTTTTCATCGGGTCCTCAGACAAAAAAAGAAAACAAGTAAACAAATAAATAACAAATAAACTATGAGCATGCAACACTAATGAGAGATAAGCCGGCGACAGACTATGCGACTGCCTCGTATGACTCGATCAGGTCGTGACGTAGATCAAATTTTGTTTCCCGCACAGACGAGGTCACAAGCCATCTGACTCGATCAGTGAAATTTAGAACCCGCCCTATTCGGCCCTGTCACCTGACTGGGCCCGACTGTGTCAGACTGATCGAGAAGGATGGTATGCAAATGAGGTGAAACGTCACGACCTGATCGAGTCACATGAGGCAGTCACATAGTCTGTCACCGGCTAGAGAGAGAGAGAGAGAGACTGTGTGTGCCAGTCAGTCGTATCAGATTGTGACTTCCAGATATTTGGTGACTGATATTCTGAACAGCTGAGCTGAAATCTGTTGTGAATGATGAACAAAAAAACACCAAACACCCACGTTGTTGCTGGTGATATATTTCGGAACTTTACTTCCCTTTGTCAAGCACAATCATTGACTTAATTGAGGGTTCTAAGGGTTCTTCTGAAATCTGTTAATAGTAGAGAGAGACACACAGAAAGACAGTGAGAGAGAGAGAGAGGGTGTGTGTGTGTGTGTGTGTGTGTGCCAATCTGTCATGTCCGACTATGACTGCCAGATGGCAGAGGAGGCGACTGCTATTCTTTTTCTTCTTCAAGTCAATCGTCCAACTTCAACGTGTTGAAGACGACTGCCGATATAATGAGAAAAAGAAAAGAAAACGAAGGTCACCACGCATCGCCGAGACACAGAAATAGATAATAGATGAATGAAATAATGAATAAATCAATTATTTATTAATTAATTTAAAAAACCCAAAAACATTTAAGGAGAGAGAGAGAGAGAGACGGGGGTGGGGGTGGGGGGGGGGGGGAAGGACTGTTTCAGTGTTCTTCTTATATGCCAAGCATTAGTGGAGCTGCCGGACAGGCGCAATGCTTTTCAGCCCCCAGCAAGTAACCTAGTCCAGCCCCAACCCAGCCTGATGCTGGGCTAGGCCCAGTCTCCAGACCAGAACATCAGTAAGGATGGATAGGGGAAGGGGGGGGGGGGGGTCCAAGTTTGTTGTATTACATGTGGGAGCCAAGTCTGGACCTGAAGGGGTCCAGTGACTCAGCTTCGACTGTTGCCTGGGGCAGGGTGTTCCAGTTGGGCATTGTCCGTGGGAAAAACGACATCTGTCTGTACTGCGTATGGCAAGATGAAATGTCATGCGCCTTGGAGGGTTGGGCTGGAATTTGTTTATAGTGGTGGTGGGTTCTATGAAACCAGTAGTTATACATTCTAATAACCATATAATTTTTTATTTATATTCGTGCTCAGCATTAATTTAACAGGGGAATGCAGTGGACTGAAGACATTTTCAAGGGCCAATAGAACAGTTAGAGAGAGCCAAGAGGGCTCCGTAAACATGGACTACATTTGGAAGTGCTATCTTTCCTTCCTTCATATAAGTATCCAAATCCCCCCCCAGGGCGTAGCAACCGCGGGGCGTTGCTGCTATTATCATATAATAAAAAGGCAAGTGTGTGTGTGTGTGTGTGTGTGTGTGTGTGTGTGTGTGAAACATAAAACGGGCCTTATAACTCCGCCGTTTTTCGACCGAATCGCTTCAAATTTGCTATGAGCCCTAACGGGGCGATGACAACGGCAACCGAGGCAGCCGTGTCATTTCCGCGGTTTGGCAAATGCGCGAAATGCGTATCCACCAGCTTCTCGTATCTCTCGTATTTCTAAACCGATTGCCTTCAAATTTGGCAGGTAGATGACCGGGGACAGTGACTATCCGTGTACCAAACCGGAAGCGAATCGATTCATAAACGCGCGCGATATCTGCCGCTTCATATTTTCACAAACCGCGGCGTAACCAGACCCGACATTGACTCGATTTGGAACGGGTATGACCAGGGATAGTGACTATCTTGGTGCAAAATTTCAACAGCATCCGTACATAAACGCGCGCTATAACCCGATTGACATTTTGTGGGGACACTTATTTCACACAAAAACAATCTCCCGAGTAATGGAGCAGCAAGAATCTCTCTGTCTCTCTCTCTCTCTCTCTCTCTCTCTCTCTCTCTCTCTCTCACTCTCTCTCTCTCGTACCGGTACTGCCAAGTACCGGTAATACTGAGTACCGGTAACGCCTAGTACCGGTACTGGAGGGGGGGGGGGGGCAGTCTGTATGTCTCTCTGTCTCTGTCTTTTTCTGTCTGTTTCACTCTCTGTGTATGTTTGTTTGTGTCTCTCTCTCGCTTTCTGTCTCTGTCTCCCCCCCCTCTCTCTGTGTCTTTGTAGGGCCTATGTCTCGCTGTCTGTCTGTCTCTCTCTGTCTGTCTCTGTCTTTGTCTCTCTCTCTCTCTGTCTCCTGTCTCTGTATGTCTATGTGTCTCTCTCTCTGTCTGTCTCTCTGTCTGTCTGTCTGTCTGTCTCTCTCTCTCTCTCTCTCTCTCTCTCTCTCTCTCTCTCTCTCTCTCTCTCTCTCTCTCTCTCTCGGGGGAGGGGGTGTGGTGGGGGTAGAGCAGGATGAGAGAAGAAGATGGAAAGAAGGAGAGACACAAAAGTAATAATATAATATTTCGTGGATCCAAAAAAACTGCTGCTCAGCATTACTGGTACTTGGCATTACCGGTACTAGGTATTACCAGTACTCAGTATTTCCAGTACTAGGCGTTGCGCTAGTTATAATAAAAAGGTAAGTGTGTGTGTGTGTGTGTGTGTATGTGTGAAACACAAAACGGGCCTTATAACTCCGCCGTTTTTCGACCGAATCATATAATAAAAAGGCAAGTGTGTGTGTGTGTGTGTATGTGTGTATGTGTGTCTGAAACACAAAACAGGCCTTATAACTCCGCCGTTTTTCGATCGAATCGCTTCAAATTTGCTATGAGCCCTAACAGGGTGATGGCAACGGCGGCGGCCGTGTCATTTGCGCGGTTTGGCAAATGCACAAAATGCGTATCCGCCGGCCTCTCGGCGCCCGTATCTCCGGTATTTCTGGACTGATTGCCTTCGAATTTGGAAGGTGGATGACCGAGGTCGGTGACTATCGATGTGCGAAACCGGAAGCGAATCGATTTATAAACACGCGCGATATACGCCGCTTAACCTTTTCACAAACCGCGGCGTAACCAGACGCGACATTGACTCGAACTTTGGAACGTGCATGACCGGAGACAGTGACTATCTTGGAGCAAAATTTCAACAGCATCCATTCATAAACGCGCGCTATGACCCGATTTACATTTTGCGGGGACCAAAAACGGACGCTAATTTCAATCACCACTTGACGCGCAAACCAGTTCGCTGCTACCCGTATCGCGTTATTCTCTCTCTCTCTATTCCAAATCAGTGACGTTGGGGATACAGCTCGCGCGCGCCAGCCGTTAGCAGGTTACACAATGTGAAGTGAGTTAACGCGTGCGTGCGTGTGTGTGTATGGGGTGGGGGTGGGGGAGTAGGGGGGTGGGGCTGGGGATGGGTGAGGTGGGGTGGGGGATGGTTGGGGTGGGGTGGGGGGGCAGTGGGGATTACAACGGGGTGAGAGAAGAAGTGTGGTTACTGCTACACAGGACTTTACTGGTTTAGCACTGCCTCTGGGCATTGCCTCCAGTATTGTTCCCACCATCTTTGTATTTACAAATGCCCCACATGGCCGAAAGGCCGAAGAGGGTGCAAAACCCTATTTTCAAAAGATGGCTGGCTGGGGTGGGGGGGGGGTAGGGGGGTGGTTGGGGTTGGGGGGGGGGGGGGGGGGGGGGGTAACGGGATGAGAGAAGAACATGGAAGGAGGGACACAGACAAAAGTAATAATATATTTTGCGGACCCTGCGAAACCAGTACTCAGCATTACCGGTGCTTGGTGGTACCGGTACTAGGCGCTGCCGGTACCAGGCATTACCGGTAATCTGAAACCGGTACTCAGCATTACCGCTACTTGGTGGTACCGGTACTAGGCGCTACCGGTGTTCCAAAACCGGTACTCAGCATTACCGGTACTTGGCAGTACCTGTACTACGCGTTGCCGGTACAGGTACTCCAAAACCAGTACTCAGCATTACCGGTGTTTGGTACTAGGCCTTACCGGTGCTCTGAAACCGGTACTCAGCATTACTGGTACCGGTACTAGGTGTTGCCGGTACTAGGCGTTACCGGTACTAAGTATTGCCGGTTCTTGGTGGTACTGGTACTAGGCGTTGCCGGTACTGGGCGTTACCGGTATTCGCGTTGCGCTAGTTATTACATAAAGTAAAATAAAACAAAAAATGTTTTTTTGCCCGGTTTCGGTTTTCAGGCACACCGTGCCTCGAAGGGAGACCACTCTTATGGCAAAGTCCTACACAAATTTTGACAGCGTGTTACGATAAATAAGTACCTGTAATGAAATATCTCCCTCTCGCATACGAACTATAGCCATCTAACCCTAACCCTAACCCTATCCCTAACCACGGAAAGAACCAAGAAATAGAGCAGGAGGGTGTAAATCTACATATTTGCCGATAAATCGATGCAATTCACAATGGCGGACAAACAAACGATTCTGTTTAGCTAGGGGTATTTATTTGATAGAGGTAGGATATCATCTTCACAAGCGTACAGGACGCATGGTTCTTCTGGGGATCATACACTTCCAAAAACGTAATTAATGTCAATAATGAACCGGGGAGGTTCAACCACTCTTGTCGGAAGAAAGAGCCTCAAGTAGGCCAGGGAAGAAAATATTGAGAGAGAGAAGGAAGCTGGCTCAGTGGCTGTCGGATGGTTTATGGTTAGTCCGTTCGACCGTTGACCCCAGAAACTGAGAAAGGGGCCAACGCCAACGGAAATGGAGTTGGCAGTTTGGGCTTCCACTGTTGTTGTTGGTAGCTCATTCCATTCCTTTATTGTTCTGGGGAAAAAATGTGCTCTGGTGATATTGATTCAAAAATCTATTAGATAACTGGGAATATTATAAAAGTTTGACATATGAATATATGATGAATGATTATCTAAAACCTGAGTGCACGATAAAACCTTGTACGTTAAAAATCATATTATTAAGGATGCCATCCTGGATGGGACGCTTGAAAGCCTAACGGCTATGTTTTTTAGTCCCTAGTAACCTAACCTAACCTAACCTAACCTAGGCATTGGTGGACAAAGACCTGTTGGGGGTGGTCTTGCTAGCCTTTGCTCAAATTGCTGTGATGGTATTATATACATTCCAACTGCCAGTTGCCTGCAAAGTGACACCCACGTATTTGAACAGTGTCCAGAGTGTGCCCATGCAGCTGGTACGGTTAGTGTGAGGGCTTCCTGCAGCGTGTCATAGGCAGTCTAGCATTTCCCAGGGTGAAACTGCATGTCCTACTTCTCCCATTGCTGTGTCATCTTCTTTGGCGAGTTGGTGCTGGCTTCAGTCTGGTGTTATCGGCTTTAACAGTGCCGTTCAAGATCGTATTTTTTTTTTAATAAGCATTGTCTGGTAGTCTTTCTGCGGTGCTCAATGTGGGCTATCCTAACTTAACTGAGGAAGCATGTCAGTTACACTTACACTGCATGTGTTGTGGCGGCAGTTTAACCCTTTCGCCGCCAGCATTTTTCAGTGGGAAATTTATGTCAAATTTACCTGGGTAAAGAAAAGTCAGTGTCTTCAATACTGTGAATCCCTCTATCATGGCATGTATCAAATAAGGCCTTTCTTTATCTCCCAAAGTGAACAACATTTAAGTCACTGGATAACAGATCCTAATTTCAAGCATTTTAGTGACAGGGGTGTTAAATCACTGTGGTGCAGAAATGCGACATCGGCGGCGAAAGGGTTAAGCACGAAATGAGACGCCCCTTCTTTGTAGTTTGTACAGCTTCAATTTTGTCCACTTTTCTCCGAGTGCAGGGGTCTCGCATAGAACTGGCATCAGGTCTGACAAGGTCAAGTGCACTCTCTCCATCAGTTCTGTTGACGTCGCAGGAAATCCAGCATTCTTTTTGCCTTTGAAATTGTTATGGCCTCAACATGTATGCAAGTCCCAGTTAATGTCCTGGATGGTGATGCCGAGATACTTCACTGAAGTATTCAGGGTGTGGCCATGCAGGTTGTAGCTATGGCATTTAATGCATTAGGAATTCTCATCCACTCTTAAGTTGTTTTGTTTTTTAGACTTATCACATCCAAACCTGAGGTCATTAAAATTAAAAACAACAAGAAAAACTCAGCTAAGATGTTATCTTAATGAATGCATTTAAGGTAAAGTATTTAAGAATGTTAGTTGAGAACATCTTAAGCTTAGGTTATAATTTGGATTTTTCTTTCTTTTTTACTTTAGAGCACCAAAGAAATGCTTGTGTGCTGTTGCACTTACAGTACTCAAGTGAATACCATGCTGGAAAACAAAATAGGTTCTATTGCTCAGACACAGTAGAGTTCTAGAATATGACCAGGTTGTATACTTACTCCATTCTAATACAGAATACAGCATACTAACCAAAATTACTTCCTGACATTTTATACATTTGTGTTAACCTTTTCAAAGATATTATATATATATCTTCAGTGTGCAAGCGCTGACGAAGCCAGACGGACGTCTGGCGAAAGCTATGAGTGAGTAACTTTTACATTGAGAGAACAAGTGAAGTGGGGCCTGTTCCTTTCAGCTGAACTGCCCAGGGGGTTTAATGGTCTTAACCCAGTGCAAGCTTTAGATCTTCATCTTTCTATGTTTTCTGTAGGTGCATGTCGCGACTATTACCCGTATTGGCACCTGCGACGTACTGATCCTGATCTTGATCCTGAAAATTCTTCTTCATTATGTTATTATCTCAATGGAACACTGACAATAAAAAAGATTAATCAATGCTATTAATTTAGTATTCTGTCTGGTGTGTATGTTATATTATGTCTTGTTAATTGTCTGTATGTTTTAGGAATCCAGCCCACTCTCTGTCAGATGTTTGAAAACACAGCATGGTGAAAACCCGAAGAAAAGCAGCAGCAATGCAGCAGGCAGTGCCCGCGCCAGGCTCAGGAGATGGCACTACTGCTGATTCTGAGCAAGCTGAAAACAGTGATACTGTGGGCATCAGCATGTCTGAAATTCCTCAAGGAGCAGAAAATAGTGACCCGGAAATAATCAAGGATCAAGAGGCAGATGAAAATGTAGATAACAAAGGGTTTGATGCAGAAATTAAGGAAGGAGAAAGTGAAACAACTGAAAGCCCAACAGCTGATGCAGATGAAGGGTTTGAAGGAGCTGGAGGAGAAAAAGAAACAATTGAAGATCAAGAAGCCATTGAAGACGAAGCCAACGAAGGAGCAGAAGAAAGGGAAGGAGAAACAATTGAAGGTCAAGAAGCCATTGAAGACGAAGCCAACGAAGGAGCCATTGAAGATGTAGCCAATGAAGGGTTTGAAGAAGGAGCAGAAGAAGGGGAAGGAGAAACAATTGAAGGTCAAGAAACTGTTGAAGCGCTAGAAGAGGAAGGAGCAAAAACAGAGGGAGTAATGGAAGACGTAGAAGGACATGATGGTGAACAGACATTGACTATGGCAGAGACTTTCCATGACTGTGAGGAAAGCATTCAGATTGCCGAGGATGATGATGCATTAATGGAAGATGCTAATGAGACTGCAGGTGTGGTACTGATCGGTGATGGTAATTGTATGGTAGTTGGCACGGAAGAGGAAAGTGATGATGAGATCAATATCGCCTGGATCGAAGATTACTGGAACAAAATGAAATCTGAACAGGCTGCAGCTGAAGATGGTGCTGACAAAGTAGAGGAGGAGCCTACAAGCACAACCGAAGACAGCAGTTGTGAAATGATACATGAATCTGAAGAAAGGATGGCTTCTCCCCAAAATGAACAGCCAGAAGACCAAGAAAACTTGACAACAGGCAGTGACAATGTAACAGCAGATCCAGAACAGACAGATGAAGGGGCCTCTGTACGCCAGAAGGAGAATCGTTTCTCTCCGTTGTCGCAGGCAAAACAAAATTGCTGCATTCCACGAGCTTACTTTGGCCCAGCTTTTGATAAAAGTAAGTAGTCCATTCCTGATTTGTGTCTTTATCTCATGAAAACATAAAATTAGTAATGTTGATCATTCCATCCAGTACAAGATGACAAGGTTACTCAGGACTCTTGTTGAACTACATTGGTCTTCCACCTTCTCTTTAATGAGCAGCTTAGCTGGCTGTTTTGACCGCCAGGTGGCATAACGCTCGAGTGGGGCTAATCCTCTATATTCTTAGTTGGGGATAAAGAGAATGAATGAATGAATGAAAGAATAAGTTTTCTTTATTGAGGATAATAGATTAAGCAACATTGCTTTTTTTCGTCCAGTCCTCATGCCAAAAAAATAAATAAATAGAAAATGAAGAAAAGAAACCAAACATAAATACAAAGAACAACCAAAAGAATTAAGCTAAACAATTGTCTGCCCCATCCTTCTTTTAGGCACACACACACACACACACACACACACACACACACACACACACACACACACACACACACACACACACACACACACACCACCTCCCCCCCCACCCCTCTATACACAAGGTATCATAAGCATATAAACATGAAGATAAAAATAAACTCGGAAAAAAATTGAGAGAGAGGGGGGGAGAGGAGCAAGATAAGCCCCTATTGAGTTGGTTGCCACCTGGCTGTCAAATTGGCGAGCTAGGTTGACCATTCAATGCAAAATTGTTGCTATCATTTTTAGAATAATTGTGAAGTGTTCCTCTTTTATGAATTTCATGGGACTCCTTGAATTATATTTTTTTAAATTTAAATGTACTCTTCTTTTATTACTTTCAGGGGACTCCTTGAATTATCTACTCTCTGTAAATCTCTGCCAGAGCTTCAGATTGTTTTCAAATTTCATGGGTCATAATTATTATGCCCCCTGATTACAGAAAATGATGGGTCAGTTTCGACAATAATGTGTCTCTGCAGCATTACACTTAACTTTCATTGCAGACTTCATGGGTCAGATGACCCATTGATGCACAAAATGAGGGGTCAAATGACCATCAATATGGGTCAATGACCCGGGCCCGCTGAAAATCTTAAGCTCTGCTCTGCGCTGCCCTGTTGACAATAATACTTTGTTATGTCTCACTATGCAGAAAAATGTACCAGTGAGAAGTGTGCTTTTTCCTACATCATTTTGTGTATTTATATAATTTGTCACTATTGCTATAAAACACTAATAGTATTTGTGTCAAATATAATATTAATTTATTTGCAGCATTGTAACACATTTTTAAAGTGCATTTTTTGTGTGGTCAAGATCTGATTAGATCCAATCCTTAACATGGAATATTACTGTTTTGATTACCATTTTTGTTTTGTTGTTAGTGATCTTGTTGTTGATGACAGATTGTTTCCAGTTTTGTGTGCGGATTTATCCTGTGCATTACGGGATGCTCCTTCACTGGGAAGACATTTTGATGAATGCTGACTCTGTGCGAGTGGAGCTTGGCCGCAAACAACACTCAAAGTCAAACTCAAAGTGAGACCCTGTTGAAAGTTTGGTACTGAAGGTGACATGAAAATGACAAGGGTGGTACTGGTAGAATAGATTTATCCGCTTTGCAGTTTTAAAAGTTAAAAAAATTGTTTGAAGGATTTGAAATAGTTTCTTGTCTTTTTGTTTTTAATGAACGTTTGCACTTGAGTTTTATTACTTTACTGTATGTTTGGAACTATAAGGCGATATAGTGGAGCCTCCCTTATAAGACCTCCCATTATAAGACTCCCTCCCACATAAGACCTACTTCTCTGAGACATTGCCCTTGTTTGTAAGTATTGAAATCTTCTCCCATTGACCTAATTTTCGATGATTTTTGAAGGTCTTATAAGGGAGGTTCCACTGTACTTTTCCCCAGATTCAGACCCCTGCGCCTTTTAATATGACTAATAAAATAGTTAAAAAATATAATAATATCTGAAGTTTGGGTACAATTTTGGGGATGCACCTTATACCTTATGCGCCTTATAGTCCGAAAAATACAAAAATATGTACTTTTTAGTGTTCTGCGCAAGCAATTTACAGATGATTTCAATAAACAGATACTGTGTCTGTATCATTCTGTGTATGGTTGAACTTTTGAAGGACCATAATCTTTCAAAGTGCGCAAAACAAAGATGGATTAGCCATAACAAGTTTTATCTTTAGGATGGTTGAATTCAATTAGAGTAGAAAAGGGGGTTGCGTACTCCTTAAAACGATGCAAACAATGACGCAAGCATGACGTGTTTCTCTACAATCTCTACAATTTCAAGGGGGGGTGCGCGCGTGCCCCACCAACGCACAGACCTGTTAGTACTCTATATTTGAAAATAAAATAAAATAAAATAAAAGATCACGAACGCTATGTTTCATTCACCAGTTCTTGCCTTTTATCTTTTCTTGAGTTACTTTGATGCATGATTAACCCTTTCACCGCCAACGTCGCATTTTTGCACCACAATGATTTAATACCCATGTCACTAAAAGGCATCAAATCAGGGTCTGTTATCCAAAGACCCTATTCTCTTAATTTTGAGAGGTAAGGATAGGCCTTTAAATGTCACAGAGGAATCCCCAATATTACAGACATATTTTGTTCTCTACCCAGGTAAGTTTAATGGACGTTTTTTGCTGAAAAATGGCTGGCGGTGAAAGGGTTAATGTACTAATGTGTACTAATGTGACATCATTGGTTTGTTGAACAGAGTGTTGGAGCTGTTGTTCAGAGTTCGCAAACCCTTACTACACAAGCTGCTGCTGACATGGACAGGACCGGCGACCTCAACCTTTAAAATATCACACCAAAGAGAAACTGAATGGACACAAGTGACACAATCTGGAAAAGCCGTTAAAGTGCCAACAGCTTTGTCCAGGGAACAAGGCATGACAGGTGAAGTATCTGGTTGTTGATTTTTCTCTAATGCTTTACCATATTGTTCAGAATAAAGGCGATACTTTTTTCTCAGACTAGCAAGATATATTCATACATAATTACACCAAGCCTCGCTTATCTGCACAGATCATAAAGCGTGAGAGAGAGAGAGAGAGAGAGAGAGAGAGAGAGACGCAATGACGCAATGAATGTTTAATGTGAGGCCACCGACCTATACACATTTGGAGGTGCACTTACTATGCACACAACTAAAGCAAAAAGGTAAAGAACACATTCTTTAGAACAATAGAATATATATCATGATGTGGATACTGCATCAAAAACAACAAGTTAAGGTTTCTTAGACTAATAATATAGTAAGAAAATATAACAAAATCTTAATTTTGTGTCAAATTTGGGGATTG
>CM065682.1:64995018-65045018 GCA_017654935.2 Phymorhynchus buccinoides | reverse complement strand
GATGGTATAGAAAAACTGTCAACAAATTCTGGCAGCCTGGAAGTAAGTGCTGCAGTGTTTCCACTCGCAAAGGAGACCCTAAAGGCACTCGGAGAAATGAGGCAGACACTCCTGTGTATTCCTCCACACAGTGGAGGCGTCAGATCCAGGTGACTGACAGAGTGGAATCCACCAAATGGGAACAACACGCGCCCTGTTTCCTACACAATGAGACAGCAATCCTTCAAGGCTAGTCAGAGGGGGAAAAAGTTGTCGCTAAAAAGAATGCTATTGTTCTGCTCCACGCTCATCTTGTGACTCAGCCTTTGTTGGCTCCTATTTTACCTGTACCTCTGGAGAAAGCCCCCCCCCCCCCTGGGGTTATTGTTCATGTGATGCAGGTTTTCAGACACCAGAGACATTGGTTCCTATGCTGCCCTCCCTATGACTTGTTGAGGGAGATAGACTGGTGATGTGTGATGGAGTTTGGTGAGAAGCTCTGGGCCTGTGGTTGCACAAGGAAGGACCTCTTCCTTCACTCTGCTTTTAAGGCCTTTAGTCTTTACCGTTTGACAGCATTGCCTTAACTCTCCTGCATTCACATTTGTTACAGAAAATAAATCTTCTCATTTTCGATTTCAAGTCCAGTCTATGTCCTTGGTGCATTCGGATCAAAGCCATGGGATCAGTATTTTCAGGGGAGTTGTCGGTGGATGGTCATGGTAACGCCCTCGGAGGAGGACCTCACTCACACAGCTCCAAGACTAAGACATTATTGTTGTCAGTAGGGGGCTTAGTAGGTGGTGTCCTGCATATGTTAGCTCAGAGCAGGCTCCACTGAACTCCACCGAAGTGACTCAGCAGCAGTGCAGTGTCTCCTCGGTTGGTTGCCTCCTGAAGGCGTAACATAGATTTGCTCCCCTTGGACTGCTGATTTCTGATTCTGACAAACCAGGGTGTGGCTGCGAGTTGGGATACGGAATGAGTGGCGTGGAAATAACGCCACTGTACAGCCCAGAAAATGGGACAGCAAAAAAAAAGGAGAAAAAAAGAATGTCTTCTAGTGTTCAGATGCTTCCCCACAAATTTGAGAAAATCTGTCTTTTTAAGCACAGAGTGTCATACAGTTACTAACTAATCAGTGCAAAGCGAGAAGCTTCTTCATTGTGTGTGTTTAGCCAGCCAGACTTTTGTGCGTGATAGAAATGCCATCATAGGGAGACACAAAAACAACTTCCGGCCGGCTAGTTTGGGCCGATTTGAATGCAAGAGGGTATTCATATTACAGCGTAGCTTGGAGTAATAACATGCATGGTGATGTAAAAGCAACAGGAGACATAATAAAGTATGTTTGAGGTGCATGAAGGCTTTAGAAATTGGAGTTGTATGGCACTAAGAGAACTGGGCTGTTCTCTGACATGTCTACATCAGGAAAGTTGTGTCCTGTGCACTTTTGCAAAGCTTATGTCCATAGCAATGGAGTGACATTGAAACTTGGTGCCCCCTTTACAGTGTGGACATAAAGTTGGCTCAACTTCTGTTAACTTGTAATGCGGGGTGCCAGCCAAAGCCCAGTGGAATGAGTTTTGAAATTGAGCACTCTGCTGTGTGACTATTTCTAACCATCCATTCAGTCACTTCCTTTGGCCCTAGACCAACTCCTACCCAGAGTGAGTGGCTATGGGCTCAAATGGGAAGACTGAAACCTTGCAGTTGAGCTTCATCTGCTTAACGGATGCGATTCTGAGAGTGTTGCTCTAATTTTATGACCAACACTGCAGGTGTCTGTAGTTCTCGGGCTTGGTTAACGCCGGGATATCATTATGAAAGAAACTGTAGATGTCACGAAATCCCCCGCTCGATCTTGATCAGAGATCGGGAGAGGGAAAACGCGAACCCCGAGGAGAGTCTCGCACGCCCAAACAGACAAACTCACAGGAGAAGGCACACGCGCACACCAGAAATACAATACAAAGCAAGACTATTAATTATAATCAAGCAGACACACACTTACACAATTCAATACATTCAACGTTTAACAAATTATTTACATATTATACATGGCATTCCAAAGGTTTAGCCCACAGAGAAAATAACTAAAGCTGGCAACTAAACCAATTAACCAAAGGAATGTTTAAATGGAGAAACAAGCCGAAGAGGAGAAGACCTGCAAAACTGAAGGGTGGAAGAAACAGCAAAGCGTCCAAAGTTCGATGAGAGAAAACAAAGACAGAAGATACAGCAGAGCGTCCAAAGTTTGATGAGAAAATAAAGACAGAAGATACAGCAGAGAAGAACGGTGAAGACTGCTGATGCCCACCCGAGGGCAAACCGACAGCAGTCGAGATGAGGATCAGCAGCGGGAATCGCCCTCAGCTCTCAAGCCAGAGCTAGACGCAAGCGGGCACAGGCTCAGGAACCAGGCCGGATGCAGGCGCACAGCTTGCCGCACACTCGGCGAAGGAAGCCAAAGCAAAGGCGCCCACGGCAACAAGGGCACCAGCGGCAACCAGAGCACCAGCGGCAACCAGAGCACCAGCGGCAACCAGGGCACCAGCGGCAGCAACAGTAACAACAGCAACAACAGCAACAAGGACTGTGGGATAAAACAAAACAAAACAAAACCTTGTTTTGAACACCTAGGACATTAACAATTTTGTATTTCCTAAAACAAAACAATCTCCCCACCAGTTTCCTCAGTGGTGTAAACCCACACCCTTTTTAAACTTGGTTCTCTCCAAGAACCCCAAAATACTGACAAACAATATATTTTTCAATCCTTTGCATTGATAGCTCTGTCTAGGGGTATAATTTCATTCAAAGTGTAACTAAAAAGTTTTACAGTCTTTCGGAAAAACAAGGCTTCTATATTATTAGTAAATTCCAGTCATTTCAAATACAAGCCTTGATAGTTAGATTCTCTTGAAGGCATTACATTAAATTCCGTCCAAAAACTATTATACATTTTCATCTCTTCCAGAAGGTGGGCGAACTATAGGCATGAAATGAATTTCCCAAAAATGACATTCGCAATGTACGACAAAAATGTCAAAAACATTAAAGCACTAATACCACTTCCTCTCAAAATGAAAACAAGAATGGGAATGAACTCTTGGTAAGGCACGTAGCTGCATTTCTAAACGCGCCAATGGAATAACAAACTTATTCCCTATCATAGCTAGGATAATGGCCGATAGAATGGGAATGAACGCTTGGTAAGGCACGTAACTGCATTTCTAACAGCACCAATGGAATAACAAACTTATTCCCTATCATAGCTAGGATAATGGCCGATAGAATGGGAATGAACGCTTGGTAAGGCACGTAACTGCATTTCTAACAGCACCAATGGAATAACAAACTTATTCCCTATCATAGCTAGGATAATGGCCGATAGAATGGGAATGAACGCTTGGTAAGGCACGTAACTGCATTTCTAACAGCACCAATGGAATAACAAACTTATTCCCTATCGTAGCTAGGATAATGGCCGATAGAACACATAGGCCGTGAGGCGCACTGTTTCTGAAACCGCAAACGCACCTAAACAAATGCCTAAGTTAAGCTCCTTATCCACGATGCCAATTACCTAAAGCTATGATTCTAAATTAAACATGAACTGAACAATTTCGCACAGAAATCGCCCAACAAGCATTAGAACGCCTCCTAAATATGCAATAACCGAACCGCATCCACATACCATACAGTAAACAACTGTTAGATAAGGTGAAGCAACCAGCGAAAATATTCTGGTCCTCGGGGAGGAACACACTAAAACTGGATTATCTCCCTTAACAATTGCATGAGCGCGCGCGCATTTGGCTCTACAAATATTGCCAGTTGAAATACACGTTCCGCACCGAAAAACGAGCTGTCTGGCTTAAGCTCAAAAGCAAATAAACATATTGATTAAAAAATGAGTGCCGAACTTTGGGCAACGAATTCTACGACCGGAAAAACCTATGCAATGGACTAGCAATGACCCAGCCAGCCACGCTCTACATAATATAATTCTAAAAGCAAGAAAATCATAAAAAATGAAACCAAAAAGAAGACACACAAATATGCATGTTAGAAAACCTACAACTAGCTAGTCTACAATATTACGCGCGAGTTGTACGATTTTACACGAGATTAATACTAATTTATGTAGCTACTGACCAAATTCCTTGTGGTAAAAACTAAAGGTGTTGTGACCCTCTCCGTCGCGGTTCTGGTCTCAGGCCAAGGCAAGCGCGGACGGGAAAAGGTGGAGAAAGGGAAAAACCAGCTACAGCCTTCTCGTGGACTCCCTCAGAATGCCGGTCGGGGTGTTGGGGAGAAAGGAGGGTCGATGAAGAACAAAACAGAAAGGATGAGGGCGACGATGAAGAAATGGATGAATTCAGCCGAAGTTCAACAACTTCGCCAACTCTCACGCCTAGGTTCCGTGAAGAGTTGAAAAACGTAATCTTGGATCCAACAGGGACGAGGCCCTCAACCACACCCGCGCAGAATGGCCGTAGGTGGACATGATGAGAAGGTGAAGGGGTGATGACAAACTGAAGACAAAATGAAGAATGACCACTTGGCCGGTCAATTTCTGAACTGATTGAGGGCTGAGTTCGAGATCTCGCGAGAGGTCAGAGCTACATTCGGGTTGCATGCATTTCATGAGTAAGTTGTCTCCCTTGATAGATAGTTAAAATGAAAGACACGGAGTCCTTTGCGACCGAGTGGTAGACAGTTGTGTTTTCCTTTCTGTCTGTTCGGAAGAAAATGTCACAAACTCGTGACAGTAGAGTACAACCCTGTCATGTAGTCTCAGACCAATGCCGAACTCCATAGCATCATCATTATTGTCATCCGCCTCATTTGCATCAGTCATCAAAAAGAATGTCTCAGATTCTGTGGCCATGCATGCCCTGCTCTCATGGTGACCTTATTTTCAATTACCAACCCAGTTTATGCCCTTGGTGCGTTCGGGTCAAAGTAATGGGGATCAGTATGTTCTGGGGAGCTGTCGATGGACGGATGTGGCTCAGAGGAGGACCTCACTCACGCTGGCTCCGCGACTAAAGCATTATTGTCGTCAGTAATGGTGTCCTGAACAGGCTCCACTGAACACCACCGAAGTGACTCAACAGCGGTGCAGTGTCTCCTCAGTTGGTTGCCTTCTGATGGCCTAACATAGATTCGTTTCCCTTGGACTGCTGGTTTGGGATTCTGCGACCTGAACAAGCCAGGGTGTTGCTGCGAGTTGGGATTCGGAATGAGCGGCCTTTGAGCAATGCCACTGTGTGGCCCAGAAGATGGGACAGCCAACAACAAAAAAGCCCAGGCACATTCATTTCTGTTCATGTCTCCATTTCAGATGAGAAAAAAGAGAAGAAGTCACTTTACTTAAGTAACCTTCCCAATAAGAAAGTTACTAAGAGAATGCTGACAATGATGTTCCCACTTGCCCAAAAGATTGAGTGCACGATTGTCTCTCAAGTCCAGAGGTAAGTGCAGCTTATCAGGTGTGTTACACACTGGAGAGATGTGTCTCTCTCAGAGTCTAAGATTGTGGTGTGTGTCGGAATGATTTATTTTTTTAACCCATATCTTATTTTTTATCTTGTTAGTCAGGTAAAATGAGTTTTTGCACAAAATCAAACTATAGACCTGCCCGTTTATTAATATGTCATTTTGTAAGATTTCAGTTGATGTTTTCCAGTGAAACTGGTAATGAGAAGAACACAACTCTGGTCACAGCACAGCAACAATCTGTTGACTTTGTTGTTGCTACCTATAAAATGGAATTTTCTGTTGGCTGTGCAATTTTGCACATTTTGTGTGCTTGCTAGCCACTGACTGGTACTTGACAGGATTTCAATGCCAGTTAAAGAAGAAAAGGGGCTGAACAATGTTGGTATTGCTTCAGTTTATTTGCAATTGGAAAATGAGATGCGCAAATTAACTCGCAATCTATGTTCGGCGATGGAGCTGGAATAGTCAGCAAGTCTCTCTCTCAGGATGTTCTCCAAGTCAAAGTAATTCACACGCGCATCCTGGTGGATTCATTTACCACAATAATGTACATTCAGTGCATTGTGCTTCTTAAGCTATATATGCTTATTATCACTGCTGCCCTGTTTTTGTCCTGGAACATAAGAAAATTGGTTGTGTTCCAAAACTGTTGTTTTTTGCTGCCTGTTCAGGCAAATCTGAATAAGCTTAACCAGCGTGCAGCTTTTGATTTCACTTTCTGCCTTTGCTGCTGTAAGCTTACAGTATGGCTCAGGGGGATGTTTCACAAAGGTGAGCGCTCATACTACTCATAGCTGTTTGCGCAGTTTGGCAAAAATGTCCTAAGAAACACCTTCGTTTGTCGATAGTTTGTGAGTGTTAGCACTCTAGCTCGAGAGGTTGATCGCGGCAAACTATCACATGACTTGATAATGGCAGT
Source organism: Phymorhynchus buccinoides (assembly GCA_017654935.2). Classification (NCBI taxonomy): domain Eukaryota; kingdom Metazoa; phylum Mollusca; class Gastropoda; order Neogastropoda; family Raphitomidae; genus Phymorhynchus; species Phymorhynchus buccinoides. The sequence continues at coordinate 65,038,609 of CM065682.1, read as the reverse complement.
ATGGGGTTGATATATTTCCTGTTGTTGATTAACCCATTAAGATTTGGTTAAAAGAAATTTTTTGGGACCACTCAGACTAGAGGTTTTCAGCAAATGTTTTGTAAAGTCGTTCCTTAGCCCCTGGTCTGGTACGTGCCCATTTTGGCGCAAACGTAATGCACACGTAAAGAGACCTCGTAAAACTCGCCCCTGATTAAGAACCGAAAAGCAATTTTCATTAGATAAGACAACCTTTTTTCAGCCCGAAAGAAGGAAATAACCTTGAAATGATCCCTAACTTGCAGAAGGATCATTCATCATGTTTGGGAAGAAATCAAAAGGTCAACTATCATAAATTTTAAGCATTTCTTTTGTGGCTCTTAAAGGTCAACCTTTGTACATTTAAAACATTTTTTGTGTGGCTTTTAAAGGTCAACCTTTGTACATTTTAAGCATTTCTTTGGTGACTTGGCAGTGCAATGTTCCTAGACTTTGTATTCTTTTTGTCTGATTGGCAGACTATCAGATTATAGTTTAACAAATTTTCCTGTTTGCAATAACAATCCTAAATTGAGCATATGGCCAACTGTTGGCTTCACTTCAACAAAAGGACTACGCTTTTTACAATGACAATCCTAAGACAGTCAAATTGCAGGCCAATCATGCAAACTGACGAGACCTTCTCTAGGTCGAAACAGCTGTCTTTGCATAAGGCACTGTCCCTCCCCCATTGGGAGAAAAAGTAAATCAGCACAAAAATACATAAAGTTAACGTTAACTGGTTTTGTTTCTTAGGTTCACAAATACAGACTTTGGACACACAAAAGTTTTATAAACTTTTTAGCTGTACCTTTTTATCTCATGTCAGTTTCAAAACTTATTTTCCAGATGGAGAGATAATAAAAAATCTCGAAAGCTTGAAAGCATTGGTGTTTTGTGGCTTTTTTAAAAAACAATCTTAAGTAAAGTGAGCATATGGCCAACTGTTGGCTTCACTTCAACAAAATGACTTATACTTTTGCAACTACAATCCTACAGTCAGCTTTGCGATGCGTTTGTGTGAACAGCTCAGCTGTGGTGAGAATGAGGTCTTACCAAATGGTGGTTGGCCATTTGATGGCCATGACCAATCTGACCATGGATGGACACAAGGTGGAGATGAGGGCTGAGGACATGAGCCAGGAGGGTGAGTCAGGGAAACGGGTGTATTCTTGCAGAATTAGGTTTTGATAGCACCGTCATTTCTGTTCAGTGTGTGTATAAGAGGTAAATTTACAATCATGTCTCGTTGCTAATTAAATTTGAATAATCTGAAATTACTTGTGCACCACACTGATTTCAACACCCATGTCGCTAAAAAAGCATGAATTTAGGATCTGTTATCCATTGACCTTATGTTGCTGATTTTGGGAGGTAACAAAGGCGTTATTTACCAACTTTTCTATACCTATGTAAGTTTGACCAAAATATTTTGCTGAAAAATGTCTGGCAGCGAAAGGGTACATTATCCCATAGGGTGACAGAAAAATATGTACCACTGACAGTCCAGCTATTGAGTATGAATGGCTGCAAGCTGATTAGGTATTAGGTACTTTATAGTCACAGAGGCGTCTGTGAAATTCAGGTTGCTCCCACCTGGAGAGCGCATCGCTGCCAGAGGCGCGCCACCCAATTTTTTTTTGGGCATGCGATTTTTTGGTCACTGATGAGGGAGAGGGGGGGGGGGGGGGGGGGGGGGGGGTAAATTTTGACCAAATGACAACTTTTTCGTTGCCACTGGGTTTAACGTATGCTAAGTGCATGGGCACATGGGACCTCGGTTTATCGTCTCATCCGAAAGACTCCACGTTCAGACCGTTAAGGCCTAGTGCAGAATGAGAGGAAAAAATCCCCTGTACCCAGGTACAGGTTGATGACAAAAGTAATGACAAATCTATTGAAGCAGATTGGAGAGAGAGAGGATGTTGAGTGAAGAAAGGGAACGGAAGGAGCGAGAGCGTTGCGAGAGACGGAGGAATAGACGTGAGGAGGAAGAGCTAGAAAAGTGGAAAAACAGTCGTATTTCTTAGGTTGATTTTGGGCTTGTAACGGTTTTAGTGTTAAAGCTTACAAAGAGTCCAGTGTGATTATGACCAACCCTGCTAGGAAGTGTTCTCAAATTCGTAAGTACTTCAAACTCTGTTGCACAGGTAACAGAATACTGTCTTAATCACTATTTTATAATGTTTTCATGATCATTTGTTATGGATTTCCTCAGTCTTAGTTATGAATGGATTGCAGACGCAGAGAAGAAGTACGAAGAGATGATTGAATCTCAAAGGAAAGAACGCCTCGCCAGACGAGAGGCATCCACCAGCAAAAAAACAAGGCCTGGGAAGAAGCCAAATGCTGACAAAAAGAACACAGTTGGAGCAAATCAAGGCGGAATAAATCTGTCAAAACAAAGGAATAATCAGAAAGCAAAAGCAAAACAAAACGTGAGAAACAAAATTAAGAACCTGGCAGCCCGGCCACAAAGAGTCACAGGCACGAGAGGCCCTGGGATGGACTTTGAAAAAGAGATCCAGAGGCAGAGAGACATGCGCATAGAACTGGAAAGGGAGATGGAGAGGGAGAGACAGCTAAGGATAGAAAGGGAGGTAGAAGAGCGTTGGGAGCGGGAACAGGAAATGAAGAGAGAGAGACGGCAAAGGATAGAAAGGGAAGTACGAGAGCATTGGGAGCGGGACCAGGAAATGGAGAGAGAGAGACAGCAAAGGATAGAAAGGGAGGTACCAGAGCGTTGGGAGCGGGACCAGGAAATGGAGAGAGAGAGGATGTTGAGTGAAGAAAGGGAACGGAAGGAGCGAGAGCGTTGCGAGAGACGGAGGAATAGACGTGAGGAGGAAGAGCTAGAACGGCTGTACCATGAAGGAGAGGATCTGGAAAACTTTCACCAGAGTGCTGTCCTCCAGCTGAAGAGGGTAGAGGTACAGCAGCGCCTCGAGCTTGAGGAGCGCGACCACCGGCGCAAACATGAAATGGAGAGACCGGGCATGCAGCAACAGAGGGACAGGGACAGCTATCGCCAACAGCAGCAAGCGGGACGGGACAGAATCCACAGAGAGCCAGAGAGATTGGGACGGGACAGAATCCACAGAGAGACGGAGAGATTGAGACGGGACAGAATACACAGAGAGACGGAGAGATTGAGACGGGACAGAATACACAGAGAGCCGGAGAGATTGAGACGGGACAGAATACACAGAGAGACGGAGAGATTGGGACGGGACAGAATGCACAGAGAGCCGGAGAGATTGAGACGGGACAGAATACACAGAGAGCCGGAGAGATTGGGTCAGGAGAGAATCTATGGTGAACAGAATCAAAGGGAACAGGAGGGACAGTACGGTAAACAGGATAATTGGGAACAGGACAGAATGTTCAGAAAGCGAGGCAGGTTCGATGAACCCAGAGCCACAAGGTCAAGCTCTGGTGGGCCATCTCCCAAGAGGGGGCGAGGAGAGGACAGACCGCGGGAGAATGTCTTCGTTTCTGAATGTGACCGTGACGGGCTGGAGGAGAGAGGGTCACATCGTGAGCGTTTTGACCCTACTGCTGGACAGTCAGTAAGTTGAGTCTACTCCTTCTGTAGAACCCTCCCTTTAAAGACCCACCACGTCACGTGTCAAAATCACGTTTTTTACGTGTTTTCCCTCTTATAGCTGGCACGAAATCTTAAGAAGTCTTCCTAGCATAAGAGGGAATGTGACATGTGATGTGGGGGGTCTTTAAAGACCCACCAGGTCCGTGAGTGAAGAGCACGGGTTTCACGTGTTTCCCTCTCTCGCTGGTAAGAAATCTTATTTTGACCCCAAGTGTGGCTCCAATACAACTTTCCTCATGCACGAAAATGAGACATCATTTTAAAGAGCAGCCTCGGTCGTATATGAGGAAAGTCTGTATGTGGGCCACACTGACCCAGAAAAAAACAAGGGACTTAATCCAGCCGGGTCAGTTCAGTGGGTCTTTAAAAAAAAATAACATACTTGGTCCACCTCTGCCTCACTCTCTGCCCCCCTCTCTCTCTCTCCCTCTCTATTCGTATTCTATGTGTGCATTTTCTTTTGTTGTCTGAGTTCTTTACATTTGAATTGTGTCTTTTTATGTAAAAATATTTTCAGCATGTCATTATTATAATTATAACATTGCTTTTCTCCCTTTTAGTGGCAAGATACTTCAGATTTCCTGTGGGCATCAATACTCAAAACATTTGACATTGTAATCAGCAATAATGGATTTGTTGTTTTTGTCAGTAGGCATATTAACATTTTCCCATGGTGAGTAGACATCCAAATTTGACTGATATTGGAATGGAATGGATTAGTCTTGATCAGTTAATGGTTAGTATAAAAGACCAGTCATTGTATTGTACAAAAGTTGTATTGGAACTGTTGTTTCTTAATGGTTACTATGCAATACCAGCATCCTTGTGCAAGAATATTGGTTTGTATGGTCAAGGTCAAGTTTTGGTTCAGTTTAATCCTTATGTAGGTTGTGTTTTGAAACAGTTTCTCTGTCTGTCTGTCTGCCTGCCCCCCCCCCCCCCCCCCCCCCCCTCTCTCCCCCCCTCCCCCCAAAAAGTAAAAAATGATGAACTTACAAAATTGTCCTGTTAAAACAAGTAACTCCTGATTGGTAAAGAAAGCTCTGTATGAGTAGAACATTATTTTTTATTGAGTGCAAGGGTTTAAATCTTCTTCATTAGGTATTTCCTGACTTTCTTTCAGCCTGAAATGTCCGTGCAACGCAAACTGGAACAGGAGGTGGCCCAGCAGGCAGAGGTGCTGAAGAAAAGTCTGGCGCTGCTGGGTAAAATTCACAAAGATCCGTTGAAGGCTGCGGCCGTGTTCGGTGAGCTCCAAGGTGATAAGGACAAGGATCGTGGACATCAGCCACCTGCCTTCCACAGAGCCCAGCAGGTTGGTAATGGTAATGTAATGCTGGATAAGATTCAGAAAGATCCACTAAAGGCTGCGGCCGTGTTCGGTGAGCTCCAAGATGCTAAGGACAAGGATCGCGGACATCAGCCTCCTGCCTTCCACAGAGCCAGCAGGTTGGTAATGGTAATGGTAATGCTGGATAAGATACAGAAAGATCCAGGGTAATGGTTATGTAATGAAGACGTTTAGGCTGGAAGATCAATGATTGTTAGTCAGAAAGTTTATGTGATCTGACTTTTGTTTCTAACCCCTTCACTGCCATATAATGTATGGCATATGGGTTTGATAGCATCACTGATGACGTCATCAGATTGAAGGGGAATTTCTTTGGAATAAACTTTTTTTTTGCTTCTAAACAGAAGGGTTATATTATGTTGAATAATTATTTTTTATGCTTCTTTTAAAATGGTGTCTATAATGTGTATTTGAAAAAGGGTGGTGGGTGGGGGTGGGGATAAACGGCGTGAGCATTTTTTAAAAATTTATCCTTTTATACTTCTTCATAATGTTTTGTAATAATGTTTTTCCCACCGAAGAGCGCTATATAAGCTTTATTTATTATTATTATTATTATATCCTCACACCATTTTGCCAGTTTGACTATCTCTCTTTTACATTTCACAATTTTTTTATTGTTTTTTTGTTGAAAACATTTCTCCAGGGTTAAGTCAAGGGGTTAAGCACAATTTTTGTTGTTTTATGACATTATAATAATATTATCAGGACAGTCATTTTGGTTGGACAGCATAGATGGGTGTGAACATCCAAATGATGCTTTTTAAATATGATGATACTTGGGTTTATTTTTGTGTTCCAGAATTTTTTTAAAGCACAAATTTCCAATTTTCTGACATGAAACTATTTTGGGGGATGATCAGGACAGTCATTTGGATTAGAAAAACATAGACACCTTTGTCTTGTTTTCATTGTAGGACACATGCATCACTGTATTTTTAGATGGAAACTAGTGCCTGAGAAAATTGAAGTCAATTCACACAGTGAGTGATATGACACTTAAAGTGTGTGTGTGTGTGCGTGTATGTGTATATGTGCATGGGCACAAATGTGTGTGCGCGCGCATGTGTGTGCGCGTGCATGTGTGTGTGTGTGGTGTGTGTGTGTACGCGGGTACATTTCTCTGTGTGTGTGTGTGTGCGCGTAAACAGATGGGTGACCAACAAGGGCACCATGAGGCCTTCAGAGCCCAGAGGCAGGAGCCACACATGGGGGATTTCCAGAGGCAGGAGACACTCATGGGGGATTTCCAGAGGCAGCAGTCACACATGGGGGATTTCCAGAGGCAGCAGTCACCCATGGGGGATTTCCAGAGGCAGGAGACACTCATGGGGGATTTCCAGAGGCAGGAGACACTCATGGGGGATTTCCAGAGGCAGGAGACACTCATGGGGGATTTCCAGAGGCAGGAGACACTCATGGGGGATTTCCAGACGCAGGAGCCACACATGGGGGATTTCCAGAGGCAGGAGACGCTCATGGGGGATTTCCAGAGGCAGGAGCCACACATGGGGGGTTTCCAGAGGTCACAGCAGATCTACGATTACAGCCATGGTTCCAATGCCCAGTATCAGGACTGTGACAGAGACCTGTCACACATTGTCTATCCACGTGGAGGTAAATCCTATTTTATCTGTGTATTATTGTGGAGGATGGGAGATGGTGATGAAGCAAGGAGGAATAGGTATTTGCTGCACTGCAGTGAAAATGATAATGCTGGTAGCAGGTACTACTAGCTTTCAAAAGTTTGAGAAACCATTGGGGACTGGAAGTGAATATTAACACCAAAAATAACTTCTTTGAAAGTATCAAATGCGAGTTCAGAAACTGCTTTGAATACCGTAAAGTGCGGACTATAAGCCGCTACCTTTTGCATTAACTTTGGCCCATGCAGCTTATATACTGATGCGGCTTGTCTGTGGCTTTTCCCCCTTCTACATTTATTACCATTAAATCTGCTTCCAAACACATTTTCCGGCCTATTTTGATCTTCATTGTAGCTCTCAAAATTGGTTTTGACTCTTAATACTGATTCGAATCCCATGTTTAAAATGTTTCAGATTATTATATATACTCCTGTTGAATTGCAGTTATTTCTAATTCTATAGCTTTTTTCTTAAACTTTGTGAGTGTTATTTTGTGTGCGGCTTATAAACTGCTGCAGCTTATATATGAATGAATGCCTAATATTCTGTAAATTCAAGGGATGCAGCTAATATCTCGTAAAATTCTGCTTAACGTCCTCCAATCTGGAACAGACACGTATGGGACATTAGTAGATATAAAGATGATGGGAACGATCCTGGAGGCAATGCCCGGAGGCAGTGCAACACCAGGAAAGTCCCAATTTTGGTTAACAATACAGATGTAACAAATGCGGCTAAATACAGGTGTGCCTTACACTTACAGTCCGAATTATACAGTGCTAAAAATTATGTTAACCCTTTCACCACCAGCCATATTTCAGCCAAAATGTTCCATTAAATTTACCTGGGTCGAGAACAAAATACATCTGCAGAATTGGGGATTCTTCTGTGACATATATAAAATAAGGTCTATCCTTAGTTCCCAAAACTAAGACAATAGGGTCTTTGGATATTATTAATAGACCCCAATTTGATGCCTTTGAGTGATATAGGTGTTAAATCACTGTGGTGCTAAAATGCGACTTTGGCGGTGAAAGGGTTAATGCTTGAAGCAAAGATTTGCTAGTGATTTAAGGCGTTTTCAGCGAGTGTACGGAAACCAATTTTGGCTTGCAGATGAGCGTGGTGCAGGGGAAAGGCAAAGCAGTGGTCTGAACCTCCCAAATTGGGGATCAGGGGCAACTGGCAATGACCAGTGGTCATCACCGGACGGCCTGGGACCCAGCAGCTACGGTCAACAGCCAGGTGGGGGGCAGTGGACAAGCCAATAGCACCAGGGTCAGCCCCAGGCAGGGCCCCAGCGGGGGAGGGGTGCTGGTCGTGGTGGAGGGGTTCAGTGAGGGCAGGGAAGAGGTGGCTATGGACAGGCCAATGACAAATGGGAGTTGGTAGAGTTGGCCGCATTCATTTCGGTAGGCTTCCTTATTTTTGTGTTGTATGGTTTCAGCTGTATCTTGTATTGTAAGGCTTTTGGGCTCACTCGTGTTAACACGAAGTGAGTCTATAGTATGATAGTTGTTTGGTTATGTGTGTGTGTTGCGTCCGTGGTCTAATCTTTAAACTTTGACATTGGCATTTTCTCGGGAAATAGAAGGCATACATTGCTCAAACTTTGCACACATATAGATGTCTATGCAAGCTTTCAAACAATAATGATTTGAATAGTTAAATACTTAAAACAACACTGTAAACAGATAACAAACACATAACATTTTAGATTAGTGGGTTAGAGAGTATTCAACAGGCAACATGAGTTAAGAAACTCATCAACACTGAAAGCCTCGATAGCTCATTGGTAGAGTGTCTGTCTGTCATGCCAATGGTTCCGGGTCCGATTCTCGGCACAGGCTCTTTTTTTTATATTATTTTTTAGCTGAAAAATGGCTGGCGGTGAAAGGGTTAAAGTCAAGCCATTCTTTTCATTATACACATCATTATGTGTTTCCTTTGCATGGAGTGATTCAGTATAGCGGGCACCTCACTATTGCAGACAGTTTTGACCAGTCTGTTGGGTGGTCGGTTTAATGAGGTTCCACTGTACTATCTTTCTGACTTATTGGCCCAGTCTGCCTTTTTTCCAAAACATCTTCCAAATAAATGTTCTCCCCTTTGAGCTCCTCCGGAATCGGAATGTGTCAGCTGTACGCAGCGGGGAGACCAGTGAAAACTGAAAACCAGACACTTTACCCATTATAGCCTTTTGGCATGGGAACACAGAAGAAGAAATATTTGTATGATGAATGTTTTACTTAGCTTCGGATGATGGTTTAACCCTTTCACCGCCAGACATATTTCAGCCAAAAATTTCTGTCGATCTTATGTTAGTAAAGAAAAGTTTGCATCTGCAATACTGTGAATCCCCTTAGAACTTATAATATGAAACAATGCCTTTCGTTATCTCCCAAAATTAACAACATTGGGTCATTAGATCCTAATTTTATGTCTTTTAATGACTTTGGTGTTAAATCAGTGTGGTGCATTAATGCGACATCGGCGGCGAAGAGTTAATGCAGAAGTATGGTTCAGATTTGTTGCCAAAGGGTCAAGAGTTGGTGGTGATGGTGCATACAGTGGATGTGGAGGCAATGCAGGCAGCTACCACTTCTAGTCCTGGATTCCCTGACAGACACAAAGTTCTCAATTGTTTTAAGGACTTCACCAAAAATTGAAAAAAAGAAGTTCAGGGATGGAAGACAGATCTAGAAAACTAGTTGACCAACGAGACTTTGGGTGAACTTTGTTGAAACTGGTCTTGTGTGAGCATTATCTTGCTCTAATATCTAAAATCAGCATTGTAAAGCAACAATTTAAAAGACTAATTAGGACCCTAGAACCCTCATTAAATTTAAGGAATTTTCGGTTTCTTCATTTAAATTTATCACAATTTTCATTTTGTGTTGGGAGCGCCACAGACAGCTCCCATTAAAAAGAAACGTGCATGTTGTGGATGCAGTTAGGCATCAATGTTGCAGTGTCTATTGTTAAAAAAGTGTAATTCTTTGCATATTTCCAGTCCTTGGAAATGATGAAAGAAACCACTGCCACAGTTTGACAAAGGCTGAGTGAAGGACTGGAAAACCCCAGACCCACTTTTATGACAGCTTTGACATTTTGTAGAAATACACTTATCCCTGGGACCCCCTGCACATTCTTTTAGAGGGTTCTTTAGAATTTTAGTACTTCATAGACTCCCAAATGGGGGTCCATGGGAGCCCTGATACTCATTGAGGAGCATAGGGCTGCAAACATGGTTTCAGAGGACAATAATCAGCTAAGCTTGTCTGGTGCAATGGTCGTTCTTCTGATTTTCAGTCTTTATTATAATGTCAGTGTTTTGTTGCAATCAGGCATGGTAGTGGGGGCAAAGTGGTTTTCATGGAAAATGGCCGTGGGTCCAGGGGGGCCGAAGAAAATTCAACAAAATTCATTAAATGAGAGTGAAAATTTCACTTTTTCATGGCATTTCAATGCATTTTTTAATAATTTTGTTTCAAACTGTTTCGCGGATTTTCCGCGATTCGCGGAGGTCTACCATGCCTGTACAATATGCTTTGTGTATTTTTTAGTCGTCATTCACAGCCCTGTCAAAAGTTGACAGTTGTTGTGGTACCTTCAATCATGAATGCATCATTGAAGGGTAAGAATTTGACTCATTTTCAGTTTAGTGGACCTTGGCATAATTTAAGATGGAAATTACTGATCTTTAGGTCACTGCAAAAAAATAAAAAAATCGTAAAGTACAGTGTGAGGCAGTTGTATATCATGCATAACAACAAGATGATGAAAAATTGACTGCAGTTTAAAGTTCAATTAATGAAAGTTTGAGAAGTGGTGCTAGTTAGTTGTCTGCTCTTTGCTATAAACATTTTATAGTGTCTAAGCATCAGGGCTCCCAATCGCCCCGCAAAACAAGGGGTCCCAGGGACTCCTTCACTTACATTATAGAGGGTCCTAAAGGCGGGATAGAGGGTCCCAGTGGCATTGCGAATGCTAAAAATAATGTTTCTAGTGCATCCCTGGGACCCTCTGCACATTCTTTTAGAGGGTCATTTATAACTTTAGTGCTTCATAAACCCCCAAATGGCTGGTCCCTGGGAGCCCTGAGCATTCTTGTTGACTGATCAAACCGTTGCTAATAGGAAGGGCCACTTTGTCACTGTGCAGACTGTACACGAAAAGCTCTTTATATTGCTGTTATTTTCGTAGGTTTTGCTGGAAGCCCAATTTTAGAAAAAAAATCTGTTTTGTATGTATGGAACCTCCCTATTAAGACCTTCCCTATTAAGGCTCCCTCTGAGATCTTAGATGGGACCCAAACCATTTTCACCAATTCTTTCCCCTTCATTCCGGACTATTGAATGTCCACCTCCCTATTAACTATTCTAGCACCATGTATTTTTTGACGTTCTTGGTTGTCTGTTGAATTTCAACCGACAAGAGGAGAGTAACTATTTTTTTCTCTCGAGCGTGCATGTATTGCTTCAAGGGAAGAAACAGTGGTAGAAGCTCTAAAAGCAGACAAACACATGGCAGGGTGCCTGGTAGTGAATGTGTTTGCATTTGGTGGGAGTGCACAGTGATGTCTTGGGCGGATGTATTCGCCCATGGTGCTAGAAGAGTCATGAGACTCGAGACCTTTTGGGGGGCTGGTTTTTCAAGGTTCTACTAAGGAGGTTTTACTGTACTTGTCATATTTTTGTAATTTGTTTTCTGGGTTTTTGTTTGTGGCTCAAGCCACAAACCTATAACTCACTTTGTCGGTCGGTCGGTCTGTCTGTCGGTCCAAAATTGTCGCACATTTTGACAAAATTGTCGCACTTCAGAGAAAATAATGTTTTACGCCCTCTTTGGCCTTTCGGCCATGTGGGGCATGACACTTCAAATCGAGGCTACACTTCAAATTGAGGCCGCTCTTTAAAATGATGTATTTTAAAAGCGTACAAAATAATAAACATACGTAATACAGACACGACGAGTATGCGGTGCTTCTTTTGATGAGTATAAGTAGGATACATAGTTTTAAATGTTTTCCAAAAGATATAAAAAGTTACGAAATGGTGCAGAGATAACATTCTGGTTTACAGATTAAAATTATTGAAAAGCCAGGGGAGGTGACTCATGATTGGAGTGGTAAAAATAGACCGCGTGCCACAAACTATTGCGATTTCGCGCTAGTTTTTATAGTCTTTTTAATCTATTATAATTTGGAGTTCTGTTGCTGTTTACTTTTCAAATGTCAATATTTTGGTTTTATTTTCACGTGTCAGTGTTTTGGAAAGAAATTAAAACATTTTAATACAGATAATCTGTCATATGCGAGGGTTGCCACTGTCAATATTCACATTTCAGCGTGCATGTACGCAAGAGTTCGCTTCTATAACGTTGTGGACAAAGCAAGGTCAAGCATAGTACTGCATGAATTGTGATAAAATGTATTTGTGTAAATAAAGACAAAGTTATACAGTTTTGCTTGCTCTGCAAGGTTGATAATTTTGTTTTGTCTGTCCCTCCACACACACACACATATACACATGCACTGTATGTTTGTTTTGTTTTTTCATAGCAAAAACAAACAATCAACAGGGTAAGGGGTGCCAGGAAAGAAAGGTTAGCCTTGCACTGCACAAGTACAATGCAAGGCTAACATTGCAAGGCATAATGCATGTATAGGATCTTGCAGGCTTACATTTATGTATGGTATGTGAATGTATCCGAGATCGGAATGTGAGTGAAATACTTGATTTCACGTCTTAATATCGCCGTCCGCATGCAAAAGAAATGCAACTCAGAATTGTCTTGGATGTGTTGGACTTACCAGTTTATCTAGACAAGCTGCATCATCTAACAAAGCTGTAAAACAACAATTTGCAAAGATAAAACACTGATGGTGATGCTAAATAAACAAAAAATTACGTCTGAAATAACCAAAATATTGAATTTTCCAGTCCCCATGTGAAGTGATGTCATTCGACTTACGTCTCTTTTGCATGCAGGCGATGGTATGTACTTCCATCAAGAGGAATGTGACTGTATAAAAATTAACTTTATTGTGGAACAAATTGCATAGGTCAGTCAGTACATGAACATCCAAACAGTCCATTAAACACTTCAAACGCATTCCTGCCAGGCACACACTGCTAAAGATTATTGTTAAAGAAAAAATGATAAAGTTTTTATCAACAATAAGGAATTTGCCACGAGTGTTTGTTCTCTATACTAGACTACTAATTTGCCCGCACTCATTCTGCCTGAGTTACGCTGACCTTTGTAATTCAACTATCTAAATTCAAGGTCGCCTGCACGCGGCAAATGAGTGGAAAAACCCACAGTATTACAAATCTAAACTCTTTGGAAGAGATAGCATATCCAAATGCACACAGATGATCGATTCTTTGCATTAAGCCTCGTCCATTATTTGCAGTGGTTTACTTGAAATAAGCAGCAATCTTACAGCCGTCATCTCAGAGATGTGACTATCAAAAGAAATTAATATTTAATGACTAGGCTGATAAAAGTATGCTGCTTTTGTCACCAAGCTGCAGACATAATATGTGACCCAGCACCACGAAAGGGACATTAAGTCGCTGGGATAGTTTCTCACAACAGGCTTGCAAAGTCAAAAATTTCTTTTTTGGTCAACTTTGAGTTATGGGTATTTTTGTAGTGTTTTAAAACGAGTAGGTCAATGCATTTTCTTCAGCTAGGCTAGACTTTAGACTGTGTTTTCTCAAAATGGCTGACACTCACCATACTAACTTTAGATGCTCATAACTCTTGAACGGGAAAATATACAAGAATGGTTCTTGTGTCACTAGAAAGAATTGTCTGAAGTTATCAAATATATACTTATCTCAGAATGGTCAGTTTAACAATTAATGTCCCCTTTTGTGGTGCTGGGTCACATGTCCATGTCCGCTTTTCCCTTCCCAATGTTAACTGGATTTAGCCCCCAACGCTTATGTTCATAAAGGGCACTAATTTACTATGTTATGATTGGTATGACTTCTTCTTTGGTGGCAACCAGATTCTTTATATATATAAAAGTAACTGTACTTTCCTATGGATTTGACCATAGAAAAGGAAAGAACAAGAAGGGGAAAATGTTACTATAAAGTACAGAGAAACCCATTTAGTACGAGTACGGTTTAAACGAGAGCCCGTGTTTAACGAGTGGTTTCAAAATTCCCGACCACAAGCCTTCTTTTTCCTTGTTAAATAATTCTGCATACAACGAGCTCGCTACAACGAGCAACTTGCATATAACGTACAATTTATTGACTCCCAAAGTCAAGCTTTTATGCAAAAACTACACGGTTAGAACGAGAACGCACTTACAACCACACCGCCATCCCAAAGTCAAGCTTTCTTGCACAACTACCTGGCTGGAACGAGAACACACTGACAACAACATCGCCATCTTGACTGACCCCTCGATATGTAAGCGGCATTCTGATTGGCCGATATATTCTGTTTGCGCACTGATCTTGTGACTTCTGGGAAATTTTAACTTTCTCTTACTGTGTGTGGATTTTATGTTTTTGATGTTATCGTGCGTTAATAAACTGTTTTAAAGTGTTTGTAATCAGCATTAAAAACCCTATGGATACAGGATACTGGGCTTACAACCATGCTTTGTTGGGTAAGTGTGTCGTTTCCGTTTTTCTGTCTTTTTCACACTTTACCAGCACGCACATCACAGTAGATGTGAGGAGCGATTGATAGGTTCGTCAGGGTTGCCAAAATCGATAAAATGGTTTGAACGAGCAATGCTTACAACGAGTAAATTGGCCCTCTCCCCTGGAATTCGTACTAAACGGGTTTCACTGTATTTCTCATGACCGTTTTAATGATACAAAAGTTGAGTCTTTATGTGACACTTTTTCACTAGTTTCGGTACCACCCCCTTGTTTTAATAAAATAAAAAATTTTTTTACACCTGTTCAGGAAGACACACAAAACCAATAATAACTTTGTTCTACTTCATGTGCCAAGGACAAAAATCTTTCATTGAGGCATTTAGTCTTGCAGAGCAACATACCATTTTTACATTCACACATAATAGTAAAATATTACAATCTGTTTGATTAGTACAACCATTCTTCAGAATCTTTTTTTTTTTTAAATTTACAGATACAAGATATGAAATCACCCAGCACCTAATGTTAAAAGGCATGAAAATGTACACACGAAACTTCCAGGTAAACAAGATTAAATGAGAACGAGTGTCCAGGGAATATAAATTTAAAAGAACCATTAACTCGCACAAAGCACAACCGCACACAAATCTTTATCAGTGCTGGTACACTCATACAAATATAAATTCGCTCTAAATAGACATGCTCTTTATATACATCCTTTAATTACAGAGAAGAAACCTGCCTTCTCTATTTAAAAAAAAGTAAAACACATACAATGCAATAAATATTGATAAAGGTGAACTAAAAAAACAAAGCAAATACCGTATTTTTCGGATCATTAGGTGCTGCTGTGTATAAGGCGAATAGGGCATTTTTCAAGAAAAATCTGAAAAAAATTCAAGTAAAAGGCGCCCTCGTTTATAAAGCAATACACACCTCGCAAAAGAAAGTCGAAGTTTGAAGCCCGTACATGTCCTGTAAACGCTTACCGACCTCCATTGCTGCTGTCATAAACGAGAGTTGGCTCCCTTCTCAAATAATCGAAACTTCTGTTTTTGCGACTTCCGGTTGTTGTGTTTGGACTTTTCTTCGCGAAAACTGGTAGAATTATGGCAATTTAAGCTCTACAACGATGCTTTTTATATCTAATTACGGTATCTCGGACGATAATAGGGATTTTGAAGCATTTTAATGTATTTATCGTATCGGCGACTCGTTACCACTTTCGATGTTGTGACTCACAGTAGACTGTACTGAGTACGGCAATCATTGCCTCTCTTCTCACGATTTTGTTCACTAATAGGGCGCCCTTGTTTATTAGGCGCATAGGTCGAAATTGGAGAGAAAAATATCGCCTTAATAGTCCGAAAATTACGGTAAATGAAAATCTATCTGAAAACTAGATAAGTACAAAAGATACTTATTTCAAGAACACACAGGAACATAATATTACTATCTATAATGTACCTCATGATATGTATGTTGAATGGCAGGTGGTGTCCATAAATGATGAAAGGACATCAACTACTAACTAAAAATACTTCTGGACTTGAAGTAAAATGTAAGAGTAAACTGTTGCTGAATAGTTTCTTATTCAGCAAAGATAGGCATCATTTGCGTTTTAGTATTTTGGTAGCAATAGATAGAATACAAAACGCTGCAAGCTATTACTAAGTTACGAACATGCTTAGCAGAGAAGCGGAGTTGATAAGCATGCTTATGAATGTCTGTATTCCGTATTGAACGAAAAAAGGCACTTGAATCCATTTGTTTATCTATTTCTGTTTGCCAGTCCGACCTGTAAATAATCTAAAACAACCAACCTTCTTACCAATCACTTTGTTTTTTCAATGTTGTTCTAACACTTTTCTCTTGTCACCCTTATTATAAGTAATACCGTAAAATGCGGACTATAAGCCGCTACTTTTCCCCTCAACTTTGGCCCATGCAGCTTATAGACTGATGCGGCTTATCTGTGGATTTTTTTCCCATTGTACATTCATCAGTATGATTCAATATGTTTCTGGACACATTCTTTAGCCTTTTTGAGCTTCTTTGAGATTCAAAACTAGTTTGGGTAATCAATAGATTCAAATCTCATGTTTAAAGCGTCTGAGAGCATTAAATACTCATGTTCTGATAGGAGAATTTCTATATTTGTGCTGCTTTGTGCACATACAATTTTCTCTGAGGCTTATAAACTGGTGCGGCTTATATGTGAATAAATGCCTAATATTTTGTCAATTTAAGGGATGCGGCTTATACACAGGTGCGTCTTTTAGTCCAGTTTTTACGGTAATGCCAATACTGATATGCAGACAAGATCATGTTGGAGACCAAATTGATTCCTTCTTGAACTACAGCTGCAGCCCAGTCTTTGGTGAGACATGTTGAAAGCACAATGCGTAGACAATGACATAGCGATGAGTATTCCTCCCTGATGTCTTTCCTCATTTGACTGGCGGCGTAGAGGGTAGAAATGTTACAATTCTTTAAAATAAACCGAGAACTATGCTTTATACACTGCTGGGTCTCCATCTGCAAAACAAAAACACATCATTTGAAACTGCAAACTTTGTTTCAGCTTAAATACGCACACACACTCCCTCGCACAAACACACACACACACTCTCTCTCTCTCTCTCTCTCTCTCTCTCTCACTCACTCACACACACACACTCACTCACACACAGGAGTACCATTCTGATGATCCCCATCTAAAAAGCACTGATGTGGAGCAAACCTTGCTTTTCATTTTGCCAAAGCGCCCAACATGGTCACCAACAACAAGCAACATGTCTACTTACCTCCTCCCTTCCTGTAAAACCAGCTACAGGAAGTTCTCCTTCTTTCCACAAACAATCAGCGAGTGGAACTCCCTTCCATCTGAGGTCGTAACATCATCAGTGGAAGGCGTCAAATTCCGAATATAAAAGAATAGGCCTATATATATATATATATCCGTACAGCTTCCATACTCTGTTATTGCTGTCACTTTTTACTCCGCACTTTCAGTGACCTGTGAATACCGATGTCTTCGTTTACTCACCACTCATGTTGTATACAGGGTGTTCAAACGTCTGCTGGGTCTGTGCGGGCAGCATCATTCGCGGCCCCCCGGAGGGGAAGGCTGAAGGGCTCTTGGTGTTGTAGCCCGCAAAGTCGTCGAAGCCTCGGGTGGACATGCGGGTGGCTATGCTGGCACGTTCGTCAGATGTTTCGTGCGGGAAAGGCACTTTGTTTCGTTGTCGTTTTCTGTCCGTTAAAGTATGAAGCATCAGGGGGTGAATGTGAGAACAGTTGTGTGTGTGTTGTGTACCTGAACGTACACATAGAGTGCATATTTCGAGGAGTGAATGCCAGAACTGCCCATCTGTGCATTCCTTTTGATATAGACCGTTCTGGCAGGCACCCTTCGATTTAGTGTCTGAATGCGGATATTTGGATGTAATGTGTGTGTAATCAAGACCAAGCATTACAGAAAAAAACAACTGAAAACCGAAAGAATGTTTTAAAAAATAGAACAATTGATTTGTCTCTTGTTTTTTTTAAATGTTGAAAAATTGGCCATTTCTCAAACCTTCTGGGACTCTTGAGACAACTAATCCGGGATGGAAAATGCAAGTAGTCTAAACTACCAATCCAACTGGCAGTTGAGACTAATTTGCATTTTCTATCCCGGATTAGCTGTCTTAGCCGCACTCATGACTACAGGCCCTGGTGCTACAAAGACGTTGCTATTGTTTGGCGAGATACTGGGTAAAATTAGGCTCTACATAATATTTAATCTGAATCTTGATATGCATGTTTGTGCATATGTTAACTATGAGCATTCCCAGCATTCCCAGTAATTTCACGTCAAGTTGTTTGAACACACAGAAGGAAGTGGGGTTAGGAAGGAAAGAGATAAAGAAGGGGGGAAACGAGTGATTCAATTTAAGATCTCTGCGCGCACACACATACACACACGCACACACACACACACACATCACGCGCACACGCACACACACACACCTGGCCAGTACACAGCAGCAGACGATGAGGAGGAGCAGGAAGAGAAGGAAGGCGATGGTGGTGATGACGGCGACAATGATGATGTCCTTGTCTCCCATCCCTTCAGCGGGGTCTGCACACACAAAACACTATGGTATGTCATTGAGGTCAAACCATGCATACAACAGTAACAGGGTATTAGGTATTGGGTACTTTATAGTCACAGTCAGGTTGCTCCCACCTGGAGAGCGCGTCACAGCTTGAGCCAGAGGCGCGCCACCCAATTTTTTTTTGCATGCGATTTTTGTGTGACTGATGAGGAAGGAAGGGGTGGTGGGTAAATTTTGACCAAATGACAACTTTTCCGTTGCCACTGGGATTAACGTGTGCTAAGTGCATGGGCACACGTGACCTCAGTTTATCGTCTCATCCGAAAGAAAGGGTAGGGCAAGTTGCAAATCGTGATGTCACCTACACTGTTTACCATGGCATAGGAATGATAGCAGAAGAAAACAAACGGTAGGAATAATAGAGGGGGGGGGGGGGGGGGGGGGGACGCTTGGGGGGGGGGGGGGGAGAGACGCTTGATTTTATGGTTCCTTTTGCTTCTTCAATGTTAAACTGAGAGATCAATGAATCAATATTTTTATTGTCCATTTTACAGGAAATTCTTTTTGTACTTACTCCCCTTTTATGATAAATTGACTTGTGGTGATCAAGGCATCTAAAGTATTTTTATGCAAGTTAATCCTAGTTTGCCTTTAATTTAGGAATATTGCATTTAACTAAAGGGATATCTTTATTAGTTTTAACTTAGTGTGTGTGTGTGTGTGTGTGTGGGGGGGGTGCTCCTGTTAAGTTTAATTGTTTCCATGGTATCTACTTGTGCCCTTGTTGTGTAAAATTGTCTTCTTCAATATGTATGTTGTGTAACTGACCAGTTAATGAATTGTTTTTATTATTCATTCTGTATTTTATGCGCAAGCTGGGCAACAAATTTCTTCTTATGGAGACAATAAATTGATTTGATTGATTGAGAAAAGCCAAAAAATAAAAGATGCGACTATTTTAACCACCATGCGCACATACAATTCTTGGTCACACACACACATACACACAACAAACACATCATGCGCACACATACAACCATTTACCCATCCATCTAATTTATGCATACATACACATGTTTACACATGGATACAACTTGCATTCACAAATTATATATAATACCGGTACATGTACAAATACCTTAGTTTACATGCATACACAAACATACATAGGTAGGCCTTAAAGACCCCACACGCCATGTGTCACATTCCCTCTTATGCTAGGAATATTTCTTAAGATTCCTTACTAGCTATAAGAGGGAAAACCGTGATTTTGACACGTGACGTGCAGGGTCTTTAATGCATAGGTCTATCTATGTGTGACAAACAAAAAAACGCACATAATTGTTCTCTTTTTTAAAAAAACATCTCTGTACAAAGCCATGAATTGATACAAATTGTAAAGCATAGGCCAACAGTCTGCACTGCATGTGTCCATCACAGGAGAGAAGAGAGAGACCGATGGACATATTCTGACAGACACTCTTCCCTGTGGGGATACTGGGGATCTTTTGTACAAATAGTTCCCCCACATTCTGGATGTTCTGTGCTCGTAACTTCCTCTAATCTGCCACTCTCTTTGACTCTGCCTTTTCCCTTTGCTTTCTATCATCTACTATCTTTCTGACTTATTGGCTCATTCTCCTGCCTTTTAAAAAAAAAAAAACTTCCAAATAATTTTTCTCCTTTGAGCTCCTCCGAAATCGGAATGTGTCGGCTGTACGCAGCGGGGAGACCAGTGAAAACTGAAAACCGGACACATGCATACCTTACCCATTATGGCCATATGGCCTGGGAACGCAGAAGAAGAAAGACAGACACAGACACTTCACACATTCGTTTTGATAACAGTTACACAAAACACTCGCACACACAGACACATACGCAAACACACACGCACAAAGACGGTACCCTTTCTTTGCTGGCAGGTGATGCCCTCATAGCTGTCTTTACACACACACTTGAAGCGGTCTCTGTCGCAGCGTATTGAATTCTGGCAGTACCCTTTCTCGTCGCACATGTCTGCAAGCATGGGAGGGGAATACAGAACACATTTTTGTTATCATCACCCAAATCACCGTGGTACACCCTTCTGAATGGCCAATACATGTTGCATTAAAAACAAAGCAGCATTATCGGAATATTAATTTGTTCGTACTTTGTATAGGCTACATAACAAACAAGGCAGCATATTGTATAATCAGAATATTAGTTTGTATATTTTCAACACTACTATGTTGTTATGTAATAAAGTGATGGTGTACTATATGTACAGAGACAGTGACAAATCACAGTCCGTACATTTCCCCCCTTTAATTCTAAATCCCTGTAGCATCAAACTATTACAGAGTTAGGCCTACTAGAATTTTATCTAATTACAGTAATAAGCTTAGATTATACGTTGAAAATGTACTCTTTAATTTTTTTTAAATTTTTACATCATTTACTGAAAACATTTGCTTCTAACCATGGACTTGTGTATACAAAACACGTGTATACAAGTTTGTGCTTCTAACAAGACTGGCAAGATCATCCCATCTGAAGTAAGACTAGTCGAGGAAGGGTGACCTACGTGTGCATGCGATGCCGTCGCCCACATAGCCCTGGTTGCAGACACACACCACACCCGTTGTGGTGCTGGCGCAGCGCGCGTTCTGGTCGCAGTTGTTGCTGTTGGTCTTGCATTTGTCTGCCATGAATAATACAATATTTGTTGGCAGTGTTTTGTGGTATAATTTGTTCATAATGAATAATACAATGCACAGTTTTATATCTCCCCCCCCCCCCCCCCCCCCCCCCTTGGGGATACTGGGGGATCTTTTCGTACAAATAGTTCCCCGACCTGGAAGTTCTGTGCTTGCAACTTCCTCTAATCTGTCACTCTCTTGGACTCTGCTTTTTCCCTTTGCTTACTGTCATCTACTATCTTTCTATCTTACTGGTCCATTCTCCTGCCCTTTTTTTCTATAAATTCTTACAAAGATTTCTTCAGCCGTAGTCGGACATGCTGGGCCTAACTATTTCTTAGTTAGGCGCATAACGGCAGCATGATGCATCTACGCTCATATGACAGGAAACTGTTTGAGCAAACGAAGAAAAAGAATATCAAGATCTTAACTAGTGCATTAATGCACACACAATGTATAACACTTGGTCAATTAGCGACATTTTTCACTATCAAAAGGAATGAGTTGTATTTTCAAAACCTTATAAAGCAGATAACTGGCATAAAATAAGCACACAAGAATTGGATACCGCTAGATGTTAAAAGAACTGGCATCTGATGTCGCATGATTTAAATATGATTCGGTTTTTAAAGACCCAAGCCATGTACCTATAACACGATTATGACAGAATCAAATAGGGCCTAGTGGACTTTGGTTATAGAAGACAAGTTGCTTGAAGAATAGGGGAATGGAACAATAAAAAGATACTTGCACAGCAAGCAACTGAGCTGATTATCCCCACTATATCCACGCCTCTCCTTCCGTTCTCTTTCCTACCTCCAAGGGAAACTAAAAAAGACGAAGCATTGCAGGAGCCTACTGACCTATACAGTCTGAGGCCTGGGTGGCCCCTGGCAGGCGAGTCTCTGTGCGGTTGGGGCAGGACTTGCAGTCAAACTGTCCGGCCCTGTCCTGGTAGGAGTTCTGTGGACACTGCTGGCATCGCTGCACCTGCTGCGCGTTGTTGAAGAAATAGCCCTTCTGGCAGGTCGCTGGAATGGGACAAAATTATCTCCATTGTCTTTTTTTTTTACCACATCTTCACCATCGTGTTGATATAAGCAAAGGTGGGGGTTTTTTTGGTCACAACTTTACTGAAATTTAAACAAACGCTTATGGTAGGTGTGTCATTTTGGAGCATCTGTGTTCAAGCAGCTTATGCGCCAGTTCTATTAAGCTATGTCTATCAAGTTTCGCTAGATTACCATAACAATTAAGGAGTTATTTATGTGTAGGCAGATTCGTGAGGTAGGCCTGGTTAGAGTACCCGGTCAGATTACCTGAACACCCTTACCTATCCATCACTGTTCTCCGCCAGATCATCTTCAGTCTTCATTCCTATGAACCCAATACATGACTGACAAGCTGTGATAGTAGAGACCGTCCTCATACGATGTATAACGTCCCTGCTTGCTCTGAGTACTGTGGGAATGCTGAAGCAGCACAACAGTTTAGGCCCACTTTCTGACTTTAACAGCTACAGCGCTGTATGCAACAATGTCTCTGATGTCTTTTTTAGGGATAAAATTGGGTGATGGTTTGATCTTATATCTGCACATTGCAATTATCATTACTCCAAAACGAGTTATTTAGAATGAAGGTAATTACTCTTGAACAACATTACTTTATTACCAAGGGCAATATAATGGCAAGCTTTGAAACCTATTCTTTATGGAGCGTTTAAATATTAACACAAAGGTGACTCACAATAGATTACTTGAATATTCTGTCAAAGCCATTCTGTGGTAATACAGAATCCATGGAGCACAAAGCTGATCTGCTAAACATGTTTCCACGTTACTGTAACATCCCCTCAGGCTATCCTCACCCAATAGGGCATTTGCCACGAGTGTTCACTCTCTATACTAGACTACTAATTTGCCCGCGCTCGTTCTGCCCAAGTTGAGCTGACCTTTCTAATTCAACTCTCTAAATTCAAGGTCACCGGCACGTGGCAAATGCCCTATTCACACAACCCGAGAAAGACACAAGACAGAGAAGGGGATGGCAGAAACCAGTGGCGGCCATGACTCATACTCAGCTATATATAGGCGGTACTCACAAATGGAGCAGTCCTCCCGGAGCATGGACCCGTTGGCGGGCGTGGTGAGGCCGTCGGGGCATGGCTGGCACTCCCAGGTGTCCGCCTTGTTCCTGTAGTGACCCCTGGGGCAGTCCTGGCACACCTCGCCCTCCAACAGCTGCTGGCCGTTGGGACAGTCGACTGCAGCACGAGATAAAGCACGCCTACGGTGGACGCTTGGTGTCATTTAAAGGGCTTGATAGGCCTACTATCTTGGTAATAAGTGATACCATATTGATAAAGGCCGGTAAAGATGTGCCCCCCCCCCCTCTTACATTTCTCAGCTCTCCCCACATTTTCACACCTGCCTTTCTTACCAAACATTAAGCTGTATCTTATCAACTTTTGGAGCTAATTATCTTTGTTGAATAATTAATCGCAGTCATGATAAAGGCCATTATCTAATAGGACCAATCTTTTTTTTATCTCTACTTAACAATTTCAAATGCATGGTGGCTTGTCTGTTTATGTGTGCATGTGCAAGCGCATGTGTGTGTGCATGCGTGTGTATATGTGTGTGTGTGAGCGTGTGTGTACGTGTGTGTGTTCGAGCGAGTGTGTGTGTGTGTGCGTTTGTGTATGTGCGTATGCGTGCATGTGCATGTGTGCAGTGTTTGAACGTGCGTGTATTAGTACTCATGCTTTTATGCACAACGTACCAGAACACACATACATCTGCGTGCCTGCCTGTACATGTGCATGTATCTCATGTAATCCTGTGGTGAGGGTGACTCACAGAGGCAGTCCTCAGGGCGGGTGGTGCCTGCCCGTGAATCATAATGCAGCTAATCGCTTGAAGAAAAACCTTTGTCTTGTACATTGGGGTTTGAGCAGGAAAGTTCAGGCAAAAGTTTGGCTCACTGCATGCACCCACGCTTATAATAATAATAATTACCATTTATAGAGTGCCCTTTCTCTCATGAGCTCATGGCGCTTCACAATTATTTAAATAAATACATAATATTAACTATAAAAAAACATGCACATAGCCACAACACGCACACATCAGCACACACCCAAACAACCACACGCGCGCACACACCCACACACAATGTGCGGAACATAGTTTTAAGGCAGGAAACAGGACAAGGAAGAAATCAGAGGTATTGCCGGAAGAGGTTTAAGAGCGGTTTTGAAAGATTTAGCAGAACGAAGTTCATATGGTAGGGTGTTCCAGACAGAAGGGGCACTGAAAGAAAATGAATGTTCACCATATGTCTTAGTGTTTGTACGAGGAATAGAAAGGATAAGTTTGTCAGAAGAGGAACGGAGAGACCTGGAGGGTGAGTACAGGTGAACGAGATCAGAGAGGTAGGCAGGACCAGATGAATGGACAGCATTGAAACAGAGGCAAGCAATTTTATACTTTATTCTTGCCTCGACTGGAAGCCAATTGAGGTGGGGATTGATGTGGTCTGTACGAGGGACTTTAAGGATTAACCGAGCTGCATTGTTTTGAACTTTCTGAAGTTTGTTGAGGAGGGTTTGAGGACAGCCTACAAGTAAGGAATTGCAATAATCGATGCGAAACAGTACAAAAGCTGACACTAGAGTCTTGGTGGCTTCAACTGTGAGATAGTGACGAATGGCACTAACACGACGGAGTTCAAAGTTCACATTACGAATCAGAGTCATGACATGAACGACCATAGTTAGCTGACAGTCGAGGGTTACACCAAGGTTTTTAGCTGATTGAAAGAAAGGGACAGTAGCATCGCCAATGACAAGAGATCTAGAGTCAGGAAACTGAACAGAAGTGGAACTTCTCCGAGTGGAAACAATCATTGCCTCACTCTTATCATCATTGAGCTTCAATTTATTGGAGGTCATCCATGACTTGACATCTGAAACAGTATCCTGCATGGACAAAACTAGATCATCGATTTCATTAGGCTTAGAAGACTTCTGCAGTTGGGTATCATCAGCGAATGAGTGATGGAGAGCTGAATGCTGGGACATGACTTATGCTATCCCCGTGGAAAGTAGTGAGGGTGACTCACAGAGGCAGTCCTCGGGGCGGGTGGTGCCGGTGAAGCGGGTGGTGAGGCCCACGTCACACAGGTGGCAGGACGTCTCCCACCGCTGGTTCTGCCACTGGCCCCGGGCACAGTCCCGGCACACGTTGTCCACAGGGTCACGGTACTGACCCGCCGTGGTGCAGTTCCCTGGTGGACGAGGACACACATACACAGTGTCATTTCGATCATTCAAGGCTAGAACACCAAGGCTACAACAAAAATCTGAGCACACGTTAAACCCAGTGGCAAGGAAAAAGTTGTCATTCAGTCAAAATTTACCTCCCCCCCCCCTCCACTAGTCACAGAAAATTGCATGCAAATAACAAAAATGGGTGTGGCACGCCTCTGGTTGCAATGCACTCTCCAGGTGGGAGCAACCCGAATTTCGTAGACACCTCTGACTATAAAGTACCAAATACCAAAATATTGAATGTTGGTATGCTATGCATATAGGTCTAGTTATGTGGGGATTGTCTTTATAGCTATGTTAACCTCCTAGCATAACATCATCAGTCTCCCAAATCCCCTGAAGACGGAATGTGGCTGCCCACGTGACGAGGTGGTCCAAAACGGCCACACACATGTAATATTATCATCCCTAGCTGATGCATTTGTGTTCAAGTGCTTCGGCTGTTGGGATGATCCCTGGAGTCTTTGAGCCGGGTACGTCAACAACAACAACAACGTCCAAAGCATTAACCTACTCAACCATTACGCATTCTCGATCCTCCCTACAGTCCTGCTATGTATTGCGAGATGTAACTCATCTATTTCATGTGGGTTTTTTTGTGTGCTAAAAACCCCAAACCGGGTCTTTCCTGGTATTGCAGAGGTAACGCGTTCGCCTTGTGTTAAGTAAACCTGAGTTCGAACCCGGGTACAAGGGATTTTTTCCTCTCACTTTGCACTAGGCCTTAAAGTCTGAATTTAACGTGGAATCTTTCGGATGAGACGATAAACCGAGGTCCTGTGTGCCCATGCACTTAGCACACGTTAAACCCAGTGGCAACAAAAAAGTTGTCATTTGGGCAAAATTTACCCCCACCCCCTTTCCTTCCTCATCAGTCAAACAAAAGTTGCATGCAAAAAAATAATAAATTGGGTGGCGCGCCTCTGGATGTGACGCGCTCTCCAGGTGGGAGCAATCCGAATTTCACAGAGTCGCCTCTGTGACTATAAAGTACCTAATACGATCGGCCCACTCTCTGTACCTTAAAAAATGTTCCATATGTACCTGTACTAGGTCGGAGGACGTATTAAGCTCATTTTCTCCATTTCGTATAATTACAAATCACCCTTGCATTTTTAGAGACGTTTATGTGATGTTAAGTAACAATAAAAGATATGTTTGTTTTGACTGATCTTGCAAATTTCAGTTAGTGAGAGATCATAGGCGTGCAATTGCACGCGGAAACAAGGGTGTCGCCGACTATGCTTACACCAACAAGGTCTCCTTCACTTGCATCTTCAGCTACGGAAGGAAAGATCTTTCAAAATGTTATGCCATTCTGTGCAGTGGTTCATGAGATATTGGACAAACTAACAGACAGCAGACAGAAAAAATATAAATGACCGCAGCTGCAAGCCAGCTTCACGGAACAACGAACGCCAAAAAGGTGTCACACATAAAAGCAGACCAAACTTAGGCAGAAATAATGTGACGTACGGATGTTGCAGTCGCGGGTGGAGGTGGCACCAATGGCAGCTGTGATGTAGTCCTCCGGGCACATGATGCACGTGTAGCGGGCAGGGTCAAGGTCATCGTTGTAGTAGCCCACAGGGCACTGCTCGCAGGTCTGGGTCAGGTTGGAGTACTGCTGGCCCGGCAGGCAGTCCCCTGGATAGTGAGAGTATAACAACGAACAGTGTTAACTCATTCAAGTTGTTCCAGCCATATATATGTGTCGAATTAATAGATAGTTGTCAATTTGATGCATTTGCTTCAAGGGGAGTAAATCCGTGCACACCATACCTTGGTCACTTGTTAACTCGTTTCGCTCCATTATACCACAATTTTGCCTCTAACTGTGCCTTTGTAGTGGCTTGTTGTGGGGAAAACCAATTGGTGTAGAGTTTTTCTATAAAGTCAATAATATAAAAAAAAAAGTGATCTACCACTTCCCTATGTCTAAACCTGAAGTAAAAACTTGTAATCTTCTTTCATTTCTCATTTTGTTCATGTATGTTTTGTTTGTGTATGGCTGGAGTGATTTGTGAGGTTTTTTTTAATAATTCAAATACGTTGCGATGCGAATGAGTTAAGAGTCAGACAGATATACAGACAGTAATTATTGTAGACATTCATGGTGCTCAAAGCAAACGCTAAAATAAATAGTAACTCAACTTTGTGTCGTAGCTTATAAGGGTAGAAAAAGGTACCTGAGGAGGGGAGACACAACGTTTCGATTCATAGAATCTTCATCTGGTGTGGTGATGGCAGGTTCACCTGTGACTACAAACACAGTCACCAAACCTGTCTCCCCTCCTCTAGGGTCAGGTTTACCACACAAACACAGCCATGCCATCACCACACCCAATGAAGATTCTATGAATCGAAACATTGTCTCCCCTCCTCTAGGGTGTGGTGATGGCAGGTTTACCTGTGACCACAAACACAGCCATCAAACCTGCTGTCACCACACCCAATGAAGATTCTATGAATCAAAATGTTGTCTCCCCTCCTCTGGTACCTTTTTGTACCCTTATATTTGCAAGCTGTGATGAGGTACAGCAGTCAGTCCTTATTTTATTGGTGTCGTAGATTGTATACAGCTGTGCCCATACTATTAGGCTGAAAACTCATAGTTTTGAATGTTTATTGTCAACTTATATATTTTTTTTTAGACACTACGCCTTCTATGCCCATGACAGTCTCGATATATCAAATCTGTTATCTTAGAAACTTTTAAAAACAGAACGGTAATGATTGGGCCTACACTTAGGAATTTCTAGAAAAATATAGAAAAAATACTGCCTATTTTTCTGAGACATTTTCAACATTTTGAGACACAACATAATTTTGTGGCATAACATAATTCGATCGTGATACAGAACAACCAAAAAGAATAAAGTAAAGCACACACACACACACACACACACACACACACATACACACACATGCGCGCGTGCATACACACATGCACACACACACACACACACACACACACACACACACACACACACACACACACACACACACACACACACACACACACACACACAACAAAGCAGATGAACAGACACAACACACAAAAAAACACACAATACACACACACACACATACGAAACAAAGCGAGATGAAGAGAGAAAGAAAAAAATGGACAATATATATCTTGGTAAAAATACTAACAATAGACTCTCGTCCCTAAGAGCGACAGCAGTCAGGATGTATATGTAAAACTTCACTTCAATCATCAAACAGTAGATCGACAGAAAGTAAACATACACGAATGAGTAAATAGCAAAATCACTAAAACGAACAATCAAAAGAAAGGGCACATCAAGAGGCCGCGAGGCCTGGCTGCCCTGAAGACCTGAGTAAAAAAACATACTGACAAATTTAAAACAGAGAGACGAAGTTGAAACAGAAAACAAGAAACTGACGGAGACACAGGTCCTTGGTGACGGCTCCCCGCTGGTAGGTGGTGAGTCCCGAGGGGCAGGGGATGCACTGCTCCTGCCATCTCTCGGGCTGGTACTCGCCAAACGGGCAGGACGTGCAGCCGCCGATGCTGCTGGCACTGGCGTATGACCCGGCTTCACAGGCACCTGGCAAATCAGCACATCGTCGGTGAAATTCAAAAATCTCGTATCTCGATTTTTTTTTTTTTTAGTTAGATACATAGTCAGCTTTCTAGTTTTCCCCGCCACCTTCCACCAAAAGCTTGTATCTCTAACGACTTTCTATCTGGGGTAAATGAGGTTGTGAAAATAGAAGAAAAACTCGTAACTCCCAAATTCAGATCTAGTTAAACTTCATATCTTCAT
The DNA here is from genome assembly GCA_017654935.2 of Phymorhynchus buccinoides. Lineage (NCBI taxonomy): Eukaryota > Metazoa > Mollusca > Gastropoda > Neogastropoda > Raphitomidae > Phymorhynchus > Phymorhynchus buccinoides. The sequence goes on along the minus strand of CM065682.1, from coordinate 65,009,436 downwards.
TCTTTTCAAGTCTAAAAAAAAAAACTTAATAATTTTAGCAAAATGCAGGACTAAACTCGCAATGTCTTGAACAACATATTCATCATAGTTAATCAATTGTGGTCAACGCGGTTAATTTTTAAAAGTTTTTTTTTATTTTTCTCAAAACTACCAAAATTGAGATACAAGGTTTTTGAATTTCACCGATGACATATCATCTGCTTTTTACATCCCATAGGTCATAGTCTGCTCAATAGGGCACTTTCCACAGGCACTCCTACTGTAGACTAGACTACAAAGTTGCCCGCATGTTTTGCCCGTAGTTGAACTGAACTCTCTCATTCAACTATCTAATTTCAATTCAGTGAAATTCAAGGTCGCTTATCCGCGGCATATGCCCTGTTGTTTATTTATTTTGGTTCTTTAATCCATAAATTGATGGCACACTAAGAGATCTAAAAACATATCTTCTGATACCCCTTGTTTATATCTTTGGGATTCACCAAAGATTATAACTGTCAACTGTCTTGCTATCGATTTGTGTAGGCCTAGTTCTGTTCAGCCATTGGCATAATAAGATAGCTTAAACAAGCCTATTGAATGATTGATTGATTGACTGATTGATCGATCAGTAGACAAAGCAAGATCTTAAAGTTAGCTGCTTAATTTATAAATGGGCGTGCTGTGCTCGCGGTGACACGCTCTCCAGGAGGTAGCAGCCCGAATTTCACAGAGACTTGGTGACTAGAATATACCAAATACCAAAGTACCAATATTATCTTGTAAAAAAACAACAATGTTGGCAGAACTCACTGAGCTCGCAGTCGGAGACATCGGTGGACCCGTTGATTCTGGTGACGTAGCCGACGGGGCAGGGGTCGCACAGCGCAGCGGCCTCAATGCTCTTGTAGGTGCCCTGCTGACAGGGCGTGCAGATGTTGGACCCCGGCTTGTTCTCCTTGCCAGGAGGGCAGCTCACTGCGCAGCACAACAACACACTTCACATACCACCCCAGTACAGTAATCATGAACGCATCTTAAACAGTTAACACGGGTAGTAGATTACCCCCATCCCCCACACCCCCCAGGGGTCTCGCCATAACCTATGAACAGCAGCACTGGTAAGGAATGTTTATTTATTGCCCTGGCTGCGGGTGGCTGCCTGGAGTTCCCATTTCAATTGTTCCTGGAGGTCAAGGCTCTGGAAAAATATGCTGTATAAAACCATGGGTTGTTTTCGACCCACAACGGACTGAGCATTTGTTGCTTATTTACTCACGAGGTTGTAAGAATATAGAACGATATAGTTTTGACAAAGTCAGGAAATTTTGGTGATGTAGTGCTAAAAATGCATGAGTTATTGTGCAAAAATGTCAATGGTTCCTGGAGGTCAAGGCTCTGGAAAAATATGCTATATAAAACCATAGGTCGTTTTCGACCCACAACGGTCCCATATGTGCCTTCCCGGGTCGAGAGGACGTAAAACACTACTTTTCATTCATTCTCGACCCACGACGGACTGAGCATTTGTTGCTTATTTACTCACGAGGTTATAGACATAAACAATTTTTTTGTAAGAATATAGAACGATATAGTTTTGACAAAGTCAGGAAATTTCGGTGATGTAGCGTTAAAATTGCATGAGTTATTGAGCAAAAACCATGCCTCTGGGTCGTTTTTGACCCACCCAGTGCTGGGAAGGTTAAACTGTCAAAACGATTGGAAGTGTCTTATAATTTACTTTTTACTGCCCAGCTCTTTCTCAAATAAAGAGGCACATAGAAGAAAACGAACCAACAGTGCACTTGTTTTGAAGATGAAGGAAACCTGGGCCTGTATTCACGTTGAGATGGCATGAGACTTAGCATCATGCTAACTTAGAAGCTCTTCCAAAAGTCCTATTAAATCCTATAGGACATTGGAAGAGCTTCTAAGTTAGCATCATGCTAAGTCTCATGCTATCTCAACGTGAATACAGGCCCTGGTTTTATCAGTCACATTTGTGCAACAAAGAAGCACCAAATTAACTATCAGACATACTCACTCTTTCATGACTTAAGCCGGCGACAGACTATGTGACTGCCTCATGTGACTCATTTGCATACCATCTAACTCGATCAGTCTGACTCAATCGGGCCCAGTCAGGTGACAGGGCCGAATAGGGCGGGTTCTAAATTTCACTGATCGAGTCTGATGGCTTGTGACCTCTTCTGTGCGGGAAACAAAATTTGATCTACGTCACGACCTGAGCAGTCGCATAGTCTGTCTCCAGCATTAGCAACAATACGTGGCCCAAAACCATGGGTCATTGGCGAAGGCTAGCCTAAGGAAGGTAGTGTATAAAGGAGGGGTGTTAGGATTAATGGAAGGGTGGGGGTGGGGGTAAGAGGAGTGTGATAGATGGGAGGGGGTGCAGTAATACTTGTCAGTGATCTTAACAGGTCCATCTAAACAGCCATACAGATCAAGGCACAGCTTGTTCCTGTTGTCTTCACTACACTCTTTTATTGTCTTTCGAAAAGCACCATGGCCTATAATAAACCGTAGTTATGCTATGTTATATGAAACAGAGGGCAATGCTGCATTCCTGTGGGAATGAAACGTTATTAATAGACGCCCTTTCTTGAAACATACAATACTGACAAGGAATAAGAGATAAATCACTCGTTTTCAACAATATTATTACAGACACAGTTGTTTTGATAGCTTGGGAGAAAAACCCCACCCAATGATAAAAACAGACAGTTACACACTAATGCACTAATTTGCATCGTCAAAGACAATACAACAAAAAACGTATGAAATGCAATCTTTCGACAAAAAAGAAAGAGGAAGTATTGAAGAAAAAAGGCCCTATTTTCATAATCGCAAGTAGAATTCTGTCTATCGAAAAGTGTGAAAAAGAGACCAAGCTTTCTCACATATGCATTCCGTTTCATTGACGGCCCCGTTCCTCTGCGTGGTCCTGTCCGTGGGGCACTTGATGCAGGAGGTCTGCCATCGCTCGGCCTGGTAGAAGCCAAAGTCACACAGCAGGCAGTTGCTGCCACTGATGTACTGGCCCTCCGTGCAGTTGCCTGTCAAACACACATACATAGAGGCATATGCACATACACACACGCGCGCACACACACACAGGATGTAAAAAAGCTTTATCAAGCTTTTTTTTTGTTATCGTCAATAAAGATTATTTTGACTTGACTTGACACACACACACTCAAGCAAAGCATGCGCACATACATACACACACCAGAAAACGCTCACACACACACACACACACACACAGTATGTAAGAGGTTGAATAACCCTTTCGAACCAGTTCGCTTACGGCATCAATTCGCTTAGCTTAGCTTAGGTGACAGGCGCAGAGGAATAAAGCCAGACATTTCCTCAAACTTAAGTTGTTTGACAAAATCCACTTTTTTGCACGCATGAGATTATCTGTTGACTGAAAAACAGCCTGTTTTTTTGTCTTTCGTCTCCCTTACAGTGCTCCAGATAACACAGGTTTCATGGCTAAAGTGGTTGGTCTGTGAGTTATCACATTTGTTCACCTTTTCTCTGAACATGAAGTTTGACAGTAAAGTTGCGAACACCCTGTTTCCAAGGACTTACGACCCCTGAACACATTCTTCAACACTGCCCAACCCACGATGCAATGAAAATGCCAGACCTGCCCAGGAGGAGTGGAGCTACAGGTGCTTCTTCTTCTTCTGCGTTCCCAGGCCATATGGCCATAATGGGTAAGGTACGTATAATGTGTCCGGCTTTCAGTTTTCACTGGTCTCCCCGCTGCATGCAGCCAACACATTCCGATTTTGGAGGAGGATACAGGTACAGCTCTGGAGCAGCCATACCGACCTGGAGAAGACTGTGGGCTTCGTCATGGTGACTAACTTATAAGTCTGATGCTGCCAGTTACATCAACTGCAGAAGAAGAAGGACTTACGGACGGTGCACTCTTCTCTGAACATGATGTTCGATAGTCAAACTTACGATACGTCACTGTTTCCAAGGACTTACGGACGGTGCACTCTTCTCTGAACATGATGTTCGATAGTCAAACTTACGATACATTACTGTTTCCAAGGACTTACGGACGGTGCACTCTTCTCTGAACATGATGTTCGATAGTCAAACTTACGATACATTACTGTTTTCAAGGACTTACGGACGGTGCACTCTTCTCTGAACATGATGTTCGATAGTCAAACTTATGATACGTTACTGTTTCCAAGGACTTACGGACGGTGCACTCTTCTCTGAACATGATGTTCGATAGTCAAACTTACGATACATTACTGTTTCCAAGGACTTACAGACGGTGCACTCTTCTCTGAACATGATGTTCGATAGTCAAACTTATGATACGTTACTGTTTCCAAGGACTTACGGACGGTGCACTCTTCTCTGAACATGATGTTCGATAGTCAAACTTACGATACGTTACTGTTTCCAAGGACTTACGGACGGTGCACTCTTCTCTGAACATGATGTTCGATAGTCAAACTTACGATACGCCACTGTTTCCAAGGACTTACGGACGGTGCACTCTTCTCTGAACATGATGTTCGATAGTCAAACTTACGATACATTACTGTTTCCAAGGACTTACAGACGGTGTACTCTTCTCTGAACATGATGGTCGACAGTCAAACTTCTTCTTTTTCTTCTTCTTCTTCATCATCTTCATCAATCGCTCAGACAGTTTGCTGTCAATTATGAGCAGATGCGTCACGCTGCCGTTATGCACCTAACTAAAAAAATAGTAAGGCCCAGCATGTCCGTCTTCGGCTGGAGAAAATCTTTGTAAGCATTTCTTTTTTTTTTAAAGGCAGGAGAATGAACCAGTAAGGTAGAAAGACAGTAGATGACAGTAAGCAAAGGAAAAAGGCAGAATCAAAGAGAGTGACAGATTAGAGGAAGTTACAAGCACAGAACTTCCAGAAGGTGTGGGAACTGTTTGTCGGAATGATCCCCCGGTATCCCCAGTGGGGATTATGATACAATTTCCAAGGACTTACGGACGGTGCACTCCCCCTGACTGACGGAGCCGATGGTGCGGGTGACGTACTGCAGGGGGCACAGGGTGCAGTCCATGAACACGTTGTTCTTGTTGTTCTTGTAGTAGCCCCGCGGGCAGATCTCGCACCGCTCTGGCTCGCTCAGCTTCTCTCTGCCCGCCTCGCAGAAAGCTGCATGGCAAAAACAAACAAATGAATAAAACAGATACATAAATATTAACAATAAAAATGGAAAAAAAAGGAAATAATTTTTTTCTCCGTTGAAAACACATTTGGTAAATTCAATGTACGATCGTTCAATTTCCAACCACAGTCTTTCCTCCAAAGCACTTTTCCCTCTAAGATTGCTTGGCAAACCTCTGTCCTTTTTATTTACAAAGCACCGACATACTTAAAAAGTCTGCCAAAGAGACAACTTAATTAGGCTTGACTTGTTAAGTTCTACCAGAGTTTTTAAAAAAAGTATTGCATCTTGCACGTGCAGTTTTGAGTACCGCTGTCAAGTAACAAAAAGTGAAGTATGCAAAGTAATAAAGTACATAAACAAAGTCTTGTATGTGCGTGACAATTCAGACTGTTTCGTTACGTTTTGAGCGCAATAAAATAATGAAAGAAATTAATTCAAAATCCCCACGTGGGGACACCGGGGATTTTATCCATACAAATAGTTCCCGCACTTTCAGGAAGTTTTGTGCTTATAATTTCCTCTAATCTGTCTCTTTCTTTGACTCTGCCTTTTTCCTTGCTTTGTGTCATCTACTATCTTTCCGACCTTTGGCCCATTCTCCTGCCTTTTTTCCCCAAATTTTTTTTAATATAGTTTTCTTTTTTAAGCTCCTCCGAAATCGGAATGTGTCTGCTGAATGCAGCGAGGACACCAGTGAAAACAGGAAAGTGGACACATACGTGCCCATTGTGGCCTTATGGCCCGGGAACGCAGAAGAAGAAGAAGAAGAATTCCCAATCTTAAATACATTTTTAAAAAACGCACGAAAAGTTGTTTACAGACAGACAAACAGATAACAAGCAACTAGATAGACTTACAAACTAACACAAAAAAGCAAAAACTTCCTTCACTGAGATTAGAGTGCAATGCAGTGTACTCTAATATGCGTGGCAGCGTGTATTACGAAGCAGAAGTGTTTTGCAGAGAGGTAAAAAGTTCCGACTTACACTCGCACTGGTCCTTGGAGGTGGAGGCATTGGTACGAGTGCTCTGCAGAGGCGGACACTTGATGCACTCGTGTTGGTAGGGCTTGTTCTGGTAAGTGCCCTGCGGACACACCTCACACAGGTTCCCGTTGATGCGGTATCCAGCGGGGCAGTCCACTGGAATTACGAGTCACCAAGACTTTAATGCAGACGCCAAACAAAAAGGTCGCATCTTAGACATTAGAAAATTGTTCTTCAAATTCTGAATAATTTTGTCCATGGTATAATCAAAAACAGTTCTTTTGGCTCCAGAACACACTTTACTTCTTAAAAAAAAAATCAAATTTGAAAGTTGTCTTTCTGACGAACTTAATTCCTGAATCCCACAATTTGCGACTGACAAAAGGCATTGGATCATTAGATATGCGAGTGTAGAAAACAACTGCACTTAACAAATGTATGAGCACACACAGTAACTGTAATATTGACACACCAGCACAGACATTTTAATTTTGAAAAAAAACCCATTCTTTTTAGAATAGCCTTTCCATAACCATAATCCCATTTATGTGAATCGACGATCAACACCCACACATTACAAATACAAACAGCAACATACAATTATCCCGTGACACTTTGCCATGTTGTCTAACTATACTTACACATGGTGCACTGAGTCTGGGCCGTGGCTCCAGCCATGTTGTCTGACTATACTTACACACGTTGCACTGAGTCTGGGCCGTGGCTCCAGCCATGTTGTCTGACTATACTTACACACGTTGCACTGAGTCTGGGCCGTGGCTCCAGCCATGTTGTCTGACTATACTTACACACGTTGCACTGAGTCTGGGCCGTGGCTCCAGCCATGTTGTCTGACTATACTTACACACGTTGCACTGAGTCTGGGCCGTGGCTCCAGGCCCGGGGGTGACGTAGCGTTTGTCGGAGCAGCGTGTGCACTCGTGGAAGTTGTCTATGTTGTTGTCCTTGTAGAAACCGATGGGGCAAATGGCGCAGGTCCCGTTGTCCAGCTTCTGGTGGCCTGGCTTACAGTACCCTGCACGACCGCCGGTCAGACGTTAATGCGAGATCTTCCAGTGCTGAATGACCCTCATCTCTATTGTCCAAGGTGCTATTACAGTACTTTTTTCCCCATGCAGGTACTTCTTCTTTTCTTCTTTCCGATTGGGGATGTTTATCCTGCCCCGCGCCCAAAGTCTTCGCTTAGACTGCTTTTGGCGCACATGATGCATGCTTTGTGAGTTCATGTCATCCATTCCACCGGCGCAACACAGCCTACTCATACTGAATAGTGGAATGGGCTTTAACGTGTGCGCAAGATTTTGTGCGTGCGTTCGCACATGGGACTTCGGTTTAAGGTCTCATCTGAAGGACCAGGAAATAGGTGTAAAGGTGTAAATTTTTCCAAAGGACACAACACAGCGAAAGGAGATGGGTTCGAACCAGCACACTAGCAAACCCGTTGGGTTACGAGTGGTGACTCTAACCAACTACGCCATGACACCTCCTTTTCACAAAATACAATACATTTTCAGGTACTGGTGGCTGTACTCCTACAGCTACTAAGTTTATTAGGTATTAGGTACTTTATAGTCACAGAGACGTCTCTGTGAAATTCGGGTTGCTCCCACCTGGAGAGCGCGTCGCAGCCAGAGGCGCGGCACCCAATTTTTTTTTTATATATATTTGGGGGGGTATGCGATTTGTTTTGCTATTTTTGTATCAAGTAAAAAATAAGACATAGTTACCACTTTTCTTTGCCTCAATGTGATTTCATTTCTTTGATCAGAATAGCTATTTTGCAAAACCTCTTTGGTACGGAAAGGCGGAGAAATGCAATTACCAATAATGATAATTTTTTAGTTCAGAATTTCGAACATATGATATGATTTCCATTTTGAACTGTAATAGGTAAGGTCTATGAATGAAACTGGATAGAATACTTGTGCTACTCTTAGGAAAAAACCACAAGCATACAAACCAAAAGCCATTCCGGTTTTACAAAATATATTGAACCCTGTACAAAAGTGACACAATAGTCTCTGCAGAACTTGGACCCGGTAGTTTTTCAACTGTTCTGATCCGGGTCTACTTCCTCCGGAAGACTATCGTGCAGTCTCACTTAAATGTGACCCAGCACCACGAAAGGGACATTAAGTCGCTGGGCTAGTTTTTCACAACAGGCTTGCAAAGTAAAAAATCTCATTTTTGGGGTCAATTTTGAGTTATGGGTATTTTTGTGCTCTCTAACATCTCATCGTTCATATTTATAAAGGACAATCCTTGTTATGGTCTCTAAATACTCCAAAAAGTGCTTTAAAGAGAGTAGGTTGATGCATTTTCTACTGCTAGACTAAACTTTAGACTGCGATTTCTCAAAATGGCGACAGTCACCCTACCAACTTTAAATGCTCATAACTTTAAAACGGAAAAAGTTACAAGAATGGTTCATATATCATTCGAAAGAGAAGTGTCCGAAGTTGTTAGCTGTACCATTTTCTTAGAATGGTAATTTTGACACTTAATGTCCCTTTCGTGGTGCTGAGTCACAAATTCTACTGGGGTAACAGCGGTACCCTTTCCAAAGCTGATGCTTACTTTCACACTCTGTCTGCAGCATGGCGCCCTCCACGCGGGTGTCCATCATGGCGCCCAGACACTGCAGGCAGTCCGTCTGGTCTGGCAGCGGCTGGTAGAAGCCCCGGGGACACTTCTCGCAGTTCTCCTGGTCCGACGTCGGACGGTACCCGGGGGAGCACTTGTCTGCAAACCGTGATACATCCAGCTGAGCTGTCTTTCAAAGTTTGTTATCGTAAAAGTGATGAAACCAAGTGCTGCGTTGATTGTTTTGGAGAGGTTAACATTCACACTCACTCGTGTGTGTGTATATGTGTGTGTGTGTGTGTGTGCGCGCGCGCGCACGTGTGTGTGTGTGTGTGTGTGTGTGTGTGTGTGTGTGTGTGTGTGTGTGTGTGTGTGTGTGTGCGCGCATGTGTGTGTGCGCGCATGTGTGTGTATGTGTGCATGCATGCGTGCGCGCACGTGCATGTGTGTGTGTGTGTGTGTATGTGCCTGCGTGCACTTGTCTGCAAACCGTGATACATCTAGCTGAGCTTTCCTTCAAAATGTGTTATCGTAAAAGGAGCTTAACACGTGATGAAACCAAGTGCTGCGTTGGTTGTTTCGGTGATGTTGACATTCACACTCACTCATGTGTACTCATATACGTGACGGTCGTCCGTCCCGTGGGGATGAAGACCAAATTCCAATTCCAAATACTTTATTGTCCTTGTTACAGGATCTTTTGTACATCCATCAACAGTTCTATATGTCAAAAGGGTTCAGGATGTGGGATGGTTACTCATATGTACACGCATAGTGACTTGCACATGAACACCCCTTTTGACTTCAAAGTGAAAAAACGTGCATATGCATACACACACACAAGCACACACACACACACACACGCCAATCCTGTCACTTCATCAATAAAAAATAGCAATACAGCTCGCCGTGACAGACCAATTGACATAGGCTAGAACACCAAAGCTACATCAAAATGTTGTTTTGCTATACATAGTTATGCGGGGATTGTCTTTAGCCATGACAGTCTCCAAAATCCCCCGAAGTCGGAGTGTGGCTGCCCACGTGGTGGGGCAATCAAACACGGTCACACACATGATGTTCTCATCCCTAGCTGGTGCATTTGTACCATAGTGTTCAAGTGCTTCGGTTGAACTTGAACCGAAAGTCTGGAGTCTTTTAGCCAGGATACATCAACAAACAGCAAACAACAACAGTAATACAGACCCAAAGACTTGATGGTTCAACAGAAGAACTCACAGATGGCACAGGCGGAGCTGTCCATGGCCCCGGTGGTCATGGTCCTGGTGTTGTTGGGGCAAGGCTCACACATGCTGTAGGGGTTGTCCCCAGTCCTGTAGAAGCCGATGTCACAGGGCCGACACAGCTCTTCGTTCCCGTCTTGCTCCTGACCCGCCGGGCAGAAGACTGCCCACACAGCATTGGTTACATCACATGATGACTTTAATGACATCGTCTTTAACCCTTTCAACGCCAGCCATTTTTCAACTAAAACTTTCCATTAAACTTACATAGAGAACTGTTTTTGTCTGCAATATTTGGGGATTGCTCTGTGACATGCATAATAAAATAGGGCCTATCATTACCTCTCAAAATGAAGAACATATTAAGGTTACTGGATACCAGATCCTCGTTCGATGCCTTTCAGTGTGTATGTGCAGAGCTAACGATGAAGGTAATCAGTTGCTATGGAAATAGTTTAAAAAATGGCCAACAGTGGCCCAGATCCTCGTTCGATGCCTTTCAGTGATATGGGTGTTAACTCAGTGTGGTGCCAAGAGGCGACAGTGGCGATGAAAGGGCTTAAAAGTTAACAGAATGTTAAACTATGGCATATCCTAACATAGCTCTTCAAAATCAGCAAGTCTAGATTGCATAAACAATGTTTATTGACACCATGCATAACAAACAGAAAGGTTAGACTGGGACGTGTCCTTCCATCATGCATGAAATGCAACATGGCTAGATTACGACATGGCTGTCCATGACACATCTGTAATAATAATGTTGAATTACTAAAATGACCATTATGAACAGTAAGGTGAGATTGCCAAACTATTATGATCAGATTACTGAATAAGAATGTACAGCAAGTTTAATTACCACAGAAACTAGTTAAAGCGCGCAGAAATAAATCAAGATATTAACAAGAGAGTTTAACAAGTTTGAGTTACTAAAACTCAAAATGATAGAAAGGCTGCGAGGTATTAGCAGTACATATCAAGCTCACCCATATACATTTGGATGGAAAGCTTCTAATATTCCATGCAGTGCCGTCAACTCACACTTGCACTGTTGCTTGGAGGTGGCAGCCATGGTGTCAGTGCGGTACCTCTCCCCCCCGCAGGACAGACACTCATACTGCCACTTCTCAGGCTGGTACGTGCCGATCGGGCAGGGCTCGGACTCGGTTTCATCCTGGCGAGAACGTTTGTAGCCTGGCTGGTTGTCAGCTATGGAAAAAGACAAGACGTTCATTGTAAATGGCTGATGAATTGAAGCACTTCATTAACATTTTTTTAAAAAAAATTTTATACAGTTCTAAGCAAAGTCAACACCAGAAAAATATAAATAAATGAAATCTCTCCTTGGTCTACCAGGCAGAACATGAATACATGTAGGCACACTATAAGCTTCAAGCTTGTTGCTGTCGTTATTTCTGTTTATCTCATTTGAATATATATGTGTGTTGTTGGTCAATACAAACTATTTAGACCAACATGACTACAAGCAATACAAAAATATACATAAGGAAAGAAAAAGCAAGAACAGAGTAAACTTCTCACGAGTACCAGAAAAACAAAGTGATAAGACTCCCTGGCTGTTGAGACAGAGAAGCTGTTGGGCGATGTTTACATTCATGTTCGTAGAAAATATGCTGATGAATTAATAAACTGAAAGGAAAGAATATCAAGAAAACCTTCTTCAGTCAAAATAATTATCTCCTCTAATGGGGATAAACGTGGATACTCACTGCACCAAACTTAACAGAAAATATTCAAATTGAAATACTATTCCAAGCCCCTCTCCATCCTCCCCCCAAAAGCGCAGTTGCGGCACTCACCAACGTTGCAGTCGTCCAGATTGTCGGCTCCAGTCTGGTTGGTGACCAGGCCGGGGGGGCAGGGCCCACATAGAGTCTCCCCGCTGGGTTTGTAGAAGCCAATGGGGCAAAAGGTGCACGTGCCGTTCTCTGCCAACTCCTGCCCCAGGGGACAGTCATCTGCAGCAGGTCACCATCGTCATCTTCACTGTACTGTCTGAGCTAGCTCTTTGTTTGTCGCGCGCGTGCATCACAATAATATTCAAATGAGAAGGGATGCCAGATTGGTTATCTTTTGACTTTGCTTACCGCCAACTATCAGATAAGTCTAACCCATTAATAAATATTTATACACTTTAGCTTCTTGTCTCATTCAATTTGTTTAGGTTCATGGGAACTTTATGAGGGTTAGGCCTACTTACAACCATTATACTGTTGATGTTATTTAGACCTATACAACTTGAGCTTCTTCTTTCATTGTATTCATTGATGTTCATGGGAACTTTGCATAGATTACATACAACCTTAAGCAAAGTGCCTGTGTACACATATCATATGCTTGTTTCCATGTGAACAGTAATCGCATTGTGTCTGCATATGATCAAAGACCCATTTCTGTCCAAAACTGAGTGAGCTGCAATTCCCTGTTATAGAAGCTTAATCAAGAAAAGCATAAACCTAGGGTTTACGAGACACTTAAGCAAAACAGACCAAATGCGCCCATTGATCCTTCACTTGAAAAAATGAAAGAAATGGATAGCTTGAACAGACTCTTTTCATTGCTTGCTCATGGTAACAGGCTCAAAGAAGTACTAAATGTGGTTGGCTGGGTTTGGGTTTACATAGTATCAGTGCTTTCTAGCCAAGCAGGTTTAATAAGTGTAGCGTGGTGTTTTTTCTTTCTTTTAGTAAGCCTAAGTCAGAGTCTTACTGTGTATATGTATACATGTATCTATGCAAGTCTGTCGTTTCCGACTAAGGCCGGGTTCACATTAGACGCCTAAAATCCGTACGGAAAACCCTAAATAAGTGGAAGAAAGAAGGAGAAAAGTTTACACATATAACGGAAATTCGGACACGCGCGCAAATCTTTTCTCTTCTTTGTTTCACTTATTTATGGATTGCGCACGGGTTTCCGCATGGAATATCCGCTTATGTGTGTACACGGCCTAAGACTGCCAGATAGCAGAGGAGGCAGCAACTATTCTGAAAGGCCGGGTTAAAAATGTGTTCCTAATGCAGATGCCTTGCCCAAGATACATCCCCAGAGCCTTACTGTAGCAGACGGACTGTGACTTGGCGCCGGGCTGCCTGGTGGTCTTGTCCACGGGGCAGGGGAAGCAGTAGAAGAGGCCCGTGGTGTTCTGGTAGAACCCCTGGGGGCACAGCGCGCAGTCGTCCAGCGTGTGGTCGTAGTACTGGCCCGTGGCGCACACCCCTTGTGAAAAAGAAATATGTGTGCAAACGTTTTACACCAAAGACGGGCCGTATACGTTCGCATAACCCTGTCTTGTGACAGAGATTAAAAAAAAGAAGCGAGATAAAGTGAAAAAGAAAAGGAAAAAACCCCAATAAAATGAACACGTAAGCAAGAAAAGGGAAAAAAAGAGGAAAAAAATAAAATAAAATGAACACGTAAGCATGTGGACAACAAACGAAAAGTAAATTAAGACCACACCAATGGTCGAAATACGCTTTGCTATTGTTCACTGTTTCATCACCACTGATATCTATGACTGTTGCCATGGGGAGAGAGTGAATAATATCAACGTGTTTCAACCATAAAGGAGCGACTGGTTCCGCGACTGGCTCACTCACGCTGGCTCCGCGACTAAGAGAATAGTGTCGTCAGTAGGAGGCTTAGTAGGTGGTGTCCTGAACAGGCTCCACTGAACTCCACCGAAGTGACTCAGCAGCAGTGCAGTGTCTCCTCGGTTGGTTGCTTCCTGACGGCCTAACATAGATTCGCTCTCCTTGAACTGCTGGGTCTCGGATTCTGCGACTTGAACAAACCGGGGTGCGGTTGCGAATTGGGATTCGGAATGAGCGGCGTGGGAGCAACGCCACTGTACGGCCCAGAAGATGGGACAGCAAAAAAAACCTTGTAGGGCCCAGAAGATGGGACAGCAAAAAATAAAAAATAAAGGAGCGACTGACGTACGTTTGCACTGGTTGCTGTTGAAGGAGGCCACGGTCTCCGTGGTGGTGCCCGGCGTGCAGGAGATGCAGTTGGTCTGCCCGCTCAGCGGCTGGTACGTGCCGATGGCGCACAGCGAGCACCCCTTCTTCTTCGTGTCGTAGAAAGACCCTGCCGCGCAGTCCACTGCAAAGCAATGAGCCTGTATACTGAAAATTATGCCCCGAGGGGATACCGGGGGGTCTTTTGTATAAATAGTTCCCCCACCTTCTGGAAGTTCTGTGCTTGCAACTTCCTCTAATCTGTCACTCTCTTTGACTCTGCCTTTTCTCTTTGCTTACTGTCATCTACTATCTTTCTGCCTTACCGGTCCATTCTCCTGCCTTTTTTTCATGAAACACTTTCAAAAACATTTCATCCAGCCGAAGTCGGACTTGCTGGGCCTAACTATTTCTTAG
>CM065682.1:64975018-64990018 GCA_017654935.2 Phymorhynchus buccinoides | reverse complement strand
GTCAGACTTTGAGAAGGGACTGCTAAGCCAAACAGGTCAGAATTTCATCATCATCATTTTTTGTGTGTGTCATCTTGACAAGACCTGGCTGTCACCATTTTCAACAACTTCAATATTTGCAATATCTGGCCTAAAATATTAATTTTTATTATGTTCCCAATTATATAATCACGAGCAGTTTCAGCTTCGTTTTGAGTTTGCTAACACACAAACTATTGTGGAAAAGTGTAGGCTTAGGCCTATATTTTTAAGGACTGGACGAACATAAGAAGCACTCTAAGCTGATCATAAACACACAATGAAACTGAAGAAAAAAATAGTGTCAGGTAATACAGTGAAACCTCCCTTATAAGACCTCCCATTATAAGACTCCCTCCCACATAAGACCTACTTCTCCGAGACGTTGCCCTTCTTTGTAAGTATTAAAACTACCTCCCTTATAAGACCACCAAAAATAATCCAAAATGTAAAATCACCATTACTTCGTCTCCGATAGACCAAAAAGCCCTCGCTGACAAAAAGACCCGAACAAGAACCCACCTCCACAGGGAGGCAGGGTGTAGGGCAGGTAGCGGTGAGGGGGGTCCCAGCTGCCGATGGGTCCACAGGTGTGGATGTCGGGGGTGGGCATCACTGGCTGGAAGCTGGGGTTACAGGTGGCGGAGCACTGGCGGTAGTCCCTGTGCGCGCTGTCCGTGAAGTCTGGGCAGAACACCTGGTTGGCGTTCACCGGGGTGCTGGGTGTCTGGCACTGGTCGTCTGCACAGGGTGTTAGGAGGAATCATCTTTGAGGGCTATTGCATGCGCTACATTGTACCGAAAAGGGGTACATAATATATATTTATATAGATTTGAAATAAAATCTCAGGCATTTGGACAAAAAGTTTTATCAAATTTTACTATATTTATATATATAATTTAAAGTTAAAAAAAAATTGAACATCAACACCAGGATACCTTCTTTCTTTTTCTTTTTTTTTCTGAATTTTCGCCTGTCTTGATCGCAGGCTTGGTCACAGCTTTGACAGCCATAAAAGAAACACACCACCACACTGAGCAGACTAGACCGAGATGAAAAAACAACTTAAGTATATATAAATTACACACTTTGTATTGAACTGACTGCTGTTAAATAGTCCTGTTCCCCTGTGGGGATACCTGGGGGTCTTTCGTACAAATAGTTTCCCCAACTTCTGGAAGTTCTGTGCTTGTAACTTCCTCTAATCTGTCACTCTCTTTGACTCTGCCTTTTCCCTTTGCTTACTGTCATCTATTATATTTCTGCCTTAATTAACGGTCCTGCCTTTTTTTTTCAAGAAACTCTTACAAAGATATTTCTTAGTTAGGCGCATAACGATAGCATGACGCATCTGCGCTCATATGACAGGAGACTATCTGAGCGATACAAGAAGAGGAAATAATCCTGTTGCATCTGATTCGGATTGTTTATAGCCTACAACCCAGCATCGCCTTGTGTGCTGTCACACTAAGCAGCGAGTGATTGTGCATAAATTGCGTGGTAAACACACACAATGTCGGTTTCTATTTTTCAAAGCAGCTAAATTATTTAAAGCAAATAAATGATAAAATAGACACATGCATAGCAGACTTACACACCAAAAATAGTATCGAGTAGTGAACAAAATTAAAACACCGGAGGGATCCAAAATTTGTTTTATTAGATAAGATGCTGATTTCAAAATCGTTGATAATTAATTCAAACACGACAGATCAAACCTCCTTTTTCATTAATACGAACTACTCTTACACTGCACATAGATGTCGAACGTGCAGAGCGCTTTGTTGCCATCCTCGTTGGACGCCTCCACTACTACGTGGTACCTCCCCCAGAGATACACCATGCCTGAAACCACCAACACACTTATTAAACCGTCCATAAGGGTCTCTGACTGACTGCATGCTAAGCTCATCATCATCCAACATACTCAATCAATCGGTCAATCAATCAATCAATCAGTCAATCAATCACTCACTCACTCAATCAGTCAGTCAGTCAGTCAGTCAACCAACCAATCACTCACTCACTCACCCACTCACTCACTCACTCACCCACTCACTCACTCACCCACTCACCCACTCACTCAATTCATTATACAAAAACATGGAAACAAATCTCTGTAACGTAACCTTAAGCTTGCCAGATACCTAACTGTCTCGAGTAGAAATGTTTTAAAAAGACATAAAGTAGTCATGAAACACACCAATTCCATGTCTAACAGATACTGTGACCGCATCATTTGCATACAACAAAATGACGTGTCTACAAAACACACAACATTCATGAAAACAGAATGACTACGCCATATAATATATAGGCCCAACAGTCGCATAAACACTACCTCTAAAAAATGTTTTCATTAAAAACAAAATACGTCTTTATGTCCAAATTGCGAATCCGATGAATACAAACATTTTATGGCCATCCACAATAAAAAAGATCCTCATGTTTTCAACATTAGTAGCATTCACAGAAAACAAACACTGTGTCTTTCATACACACAACATGCAATGAATGAGACAGGTATCTTGTATGAATATCATTCTAAAACAAATGTGTACAACATGCATCATTCAGGAGAAAAAACTACAATCTGAGGCATATACATCACCCAGGGGAAAAACACACTCTTCACACACATTATTATTTATAAAACAAACCCCTCATATGTGCAATAGAAGTAGCACTGAAAAAAGCCAATAACGAAATGTCGGAAGTATGCACACAACTGAAGCAAATAAATCATTTTACGGGGCACCGCAATACACGCCATTTAAGAAGACCCAGTACGTCACGTGTCAAAATCACGGGTTTCATGTGTTTTCCCTCTTATAGCTAGTAAGACATCTTATTTTGACTAAGTGTGGCTCCCATACAAATTTCCTCATGCACGAAAACGAGACATCACTTAAAGAGCAGCCTCGATCGTATATGAAGAAAGTCTGTATGTGGGCCACACAAGGGACTTAATCGTGCTGGCTCAGTGTGTCTTTAACAAGACACATAGGCCTACATCCATGGGAACACACATGAGTTTCATCATAGTGATGGGTTAAACGTCCGTTTTACCAACCAAATCGACTGCTGAAGACGAAAAGCAAAGGTCAAAGTACCTGAGGAGAGCGTGTACTTGACCTGGTTGACCTGGCCTTGGAAGCTGACACTGGGCCACGTGACCTGAGTGACCCTGGTCTTGCTGTGCTTGATGATGTCGTTGGGACAAGAGTCACCTTCCACGGCCACCTCAGTTTTGCCTGGTTCAATTCGAAATATTTATCTGTTTATTTTATGTTGCTCCATCAAGAAGTGTAGTCCTATCAGGACTTTCACCACTTAAAGCACCAAACACATCAATAATACATACAAATACAAATACATACATACATAAAAACGCATCCTAACATATCCTCATTCTAAAACAGACAATAAAACATGATCGGTTATTGACGTAGCATTGATTGAAATAGTGAGGCTAGGAGAAGAAATAGTGCAAATGAACAAGGGTAGAAAACTCTCTGTCGATCAGCTCCCCTCCACCAAAGCTGCTTATGACAACTCCACCTAGTAGGCCTACTGCATGTTTAAGCACCAAAGGGGAACGAACCCAATATCATCCTCTTTGTGGAGGGAAGCAAAATTAACGGAGAGTTTTCTACCCTTGTTCATTTCTAGTATTTTGACATAACATTGGTTCAAACAGTGTAGAAATGTGTATTTGCTTTTGTCAATCAAAGCACGTTTTCAAAAAAATTTGACTTTTTCATATGTTTGCAAAAGGAATCCATTATTTCCTTGAAATCAAGCACACTTTGCAGTTGTATCTAAAAGCAAGCTGAACAATACAAACACACTGAAAAAGAAGTCAGTTTATATAAAGAATATGCAGAAAGTAAAATCCAAGTGTGAAATCAGCAATCGTCTTATGCAAAGCGTCCTAACTCTGCTGAACACACACACACACACACACACACACACACACACACACACACACACACACACACACACACACACACACACACACACACACACAATCAGTCCAACTTTTTTTCTGTTGTCAACGCAAAATTATAGTGGTCAGTAAAGTTTCCATTTCGTATTTGCTTTTAAAAATCAAAACAGAAATATAACACAAGAAGCTTTTTGGCTTTATGCAACTTTTTTCATTTCTTCTTGTTTTTTTCTTCTATTTTATCTTCTTTTTGTAACAAGCACGTGAAGACAACTGACCAGCAATGGGGGTGACGCAGCTGGGGTACCCGTAGAAGCCCCAGGGGCAGGTGCTGTCAGCCTTGGAGGGGTAGACCCGGGTGACCCCTGGGTACAGGAGGAACTCCCCCCAGGTCATCAGGGCCCGGGGGAACACGTAGAACGGGTCAGCGTTGCCCAGCACGGTCAGCTCGTCCCTGAAGAGCAGCTCGCGCCCGTACAGGGACACCTGAGAACGGAGTGGGTTTTGGAAGATACACAGATGCGCCACGATTAACCCTTTCACCGCCAGCCATATTTCAGCAAAAAAATGCCATTAACTTTACATGGGTAGAGAACAAAATCCATCTGCAGTATTGGGGATTCTTCTGTGGCACATATAAAATAGAGTCTAACCTTACTTCCTAAGACTAAAACAATAGGGTCTTTGGATAATAGACCCCAATTTGATGCCATTTAGTGACATATGTGTTAAATCACTGTGGTGCTAAAACGCGACTTTGGCGGTGAAAGGGTTAAGTCCCTTGTTTTTTTCTGGATAGCTGTGACCCATATGTGACCCGCTTTTACGAACCGGGTCTTAACTCGCAAGCAGCGAAAGGCTAGAGGCCCAAAATAGGTTCAGTGGGTCAAAAATATGGATGTTGAGTTTTCACTTGAAATGGATTCAGTCACCATTAAACTTCAACTTCATGCAGTGAAATAAGTGAAATTCAAGTTATAAATGCATTAAAAACACATTTTAAATGACGTACCCCCCCTTCAATTATCCTATTTAATCACCCGTAAACAATCAAGTTTTGATCGAAAACTTTAAACTGAAACCCTGATAGGGCCCCAGCATGTTACACATCTTTAGAAAGCTTGTGACCTTAACCTGTTATTCATCACACCCTCGTTTCAAAATCTAGCCAATCAGAAGCACAGTTTCGCAAAGTTTAGGCGTAAACACACAGTAAGAAAGGTCGAAAGCTTCGACCAATGAGAGATTCGGATAGACTAATATCCCTAGTTACCAAAGATAACGCGAAAGGGGATTGGTCAAGAGGGAGACAACTCGATGCTTCCTCTAAGCATTTTCGCATCAACATGGCGAGTAACCAGGCGATCACTGCTGAAAGATTGGCTTTTTTGCTCAATAATTCTGAGACATCTACTGTTCTACCGGCTACAGATCAAGTTGCACTAGGAGAATTAGTATTAGAATACTTCAATTCGACCGATTCCGACGACGAAAACGATTCTGACTGTGACGATGACTGCATCCAAAGTACGGAAAGTGATGACGGCAAGAGCAGCGAAAGGAGTGCAAATACTTCGAGTTCAAATACTTTGGAACTCGATCCATCAGATGAAGAGATCGAGGGGCCTTTGGTTCATGTCCAAGAGTTTGGAGGGGGTGCTGACTGTCCCATGGAAGTTGACAATGGTGTGCCTGCAATGCTACAACTAGCGCGGACGAGGTCATGCAAACCGAATGGACATGGATGCACGCAGATCAAAGTGGACTCCTCATCTCCTGATGATCCAAGGAGGGGGTGCATCAGACAATTTTCTCCTGAGGAACTTGTAGCACTCCGACTGTCAATGGACGACTTGAAAGAAAATGATCCAGGTGGGTGATTTTCATTTTCACTCTTTAAACTTAGTTACCTTTCCTGTGTGTGTGTTTGTGTGTCAGGGCTCCCAATCCTCCTTCACTTACAGTATACAGGGTCCTAGAGGCGGGATAGAGGGTCCCAGTGGCATTGCAAATGCTAATAAGATTTTTTTAGTGCATCCCTTGGACCCCCTGCACATTCTTTTAGAGGGTCCGTTAGAATTTTAGTGCTTCATAGACCACCAAATGGGGGTCTCTGGGAGCCGTGGTGTGTGTATGTGTCGCCGTGGCCGGTTGGTTAGAGTCGCCGCTCGTAATCCAACAGGTTTGCGGGTGCGGTGGGTTCGAACCCAGCTGGTGACTGTTGTATCCTTGGGAAAGCTACTTTACTCCTATTTCCTGGTCCTTCGGATGAGACCTAAAAACGAGGTCCCGTATTTGAACGCACGCGCAAAATTTTGCAAAAAAAAGCCCATTCCACTATTCGGTACGAGTAGGTCGTGTGTGCCGGTGGGATGGATGACACAAATTCACATAGCACGCATCCTGTGCGCTATTAATGGTCTGAATGAAGACCGGTGAGTGCGGGGCAGGATAAACATCCGCAACTGGA
Source organism: Phymorhynchus buccinoides (assembly GCA_017654935.2). Taxonomy (NCBI): domain Eukaryota; kingdom Metazoa; phylum Mollusca; class Gastropoda; order Neogastropoda; family Raphitomidae; genus Phymorhynchus; species Phymorhynchus buccinoides. The sequence goes on along the minus strand of CM065682.1, from coordinate 64,983,580 downwards.
AGAAGAAGAAGAAGGTGTGTGTATGTGTGTGTATGCGTACGTGTGTGTGTGTGTGTGTGTGTGTGTGGGGGGGGGGGGGGGGGTATGTGTCTCTCTCTCTCTCTCTCTCTCTCTTCTCTCTCTCTCTCTCTCTCTTTTAATGTCATGATTGTTGATTAATAATTTAACACAGCAGCAATACTCTCAGTCTCCTCCCCCCCCCCTTCTCTCTCTCCCCCACCTCTCTCAGACTCAAATCATTTCTTTTCACTTCTATCCTTTCTTTCTTTGCCACACTTTTTTCTCTTTCTCTCCTTTCCCTTCTCTTCCTCTCTCTCTGTCCCTTGGGATCTGATGCCACAGGCAGAAGGAGCCTATAAAAGCTTTGTACTCGACAGAATTGGGAGAGCGCACTGAGTTGGAATACAATTTTTTTTATAGATAAATAAAAATGTCTGTTTTACTGTCTGGTGGTGTTGACAGCTTTTAAAGAGTTGACCATAGGCCTTTTCGCAGTATCCGGGCTAGCGTTGCGCTCACCGGGGACAAACTGGGCGAGTAAAAGTTTTAAGTTACTCGCCCGGAGGGCTAGTGAATGTTAAGTTTGGCCAGCCCTGCATAGTGTCTATTATTTGTATTACAATCAATAGTGGTTGCTTGGTACTAATAGAAAATGCAATGCATTGTTTTGTTTGTTACAGCTGCAAGGGAAATGTTCATCCTTGGCATGTTCAGCTCATGCATGAGAAAGGGTGAAAAAACTGAGTGCTCCAAATGGAAAAAGCAACGGGATAGAGAGCGAGTCCGGACCGACTACACTTTGTATAACTATCGAGTTTGCAAAGATACGTTCAAGTTCATACTTGGGTGAGCTGTTGACACATTTATTTAATTCATTTTTTGTTTGTTTAAAAATTAGTGCTGTTAGAAAAATAGTGTATGGTTAGAAATAGGTCTGTAATTGTCTTCGGTTAAAAATATAATTCAAACATAGAAATATGTTTTTAAAAAGAAATAAAAATAACAACAAAAAAGAAAAACAGACATAATACAGGATAATTGGCTGATTTGTAATGTATTTTTCATTCTAGCGCTTTGTTAAAAAAGTGGTATTGTTCATCTCTTTTGTTTATGTAAAAGTCAAATTTGATTTCTTTTATTTAAAAAAATGCATTTAGTTCAAATGGCATGTGCATGAACCTAATAGTAATAGTGCTTGTGTGCATGCGTGCGCATGTGTGTGTGTTAGTGACAGACTAGTAGTTGTGTGTGTGTAACTGAGGAAGGGTGGGTGCAGTGTGGCATGTGCAGAGCATAAAAAATGCAATTGCAAATTTGATTGTCTCAGCTATTAGCTGAGCAGATCTATGTAAATGGACTCTAGTACATAAGCATATCTCTGCATTATGTGCTGGTTACGATTAATTTTATCAATTCCATTGTCTCATATTTTTCAGGATAGGAAACGGTCTCCTGACCAGACTGAGCAAACACTATCAGGCTCATGGCCTGGTTCCTCCTACAAAAAGAAGCGGTGGTCGGCAAAACAACACCCGCAGTCTAACCTTGGAGGACACAGAGGCGGTCAAGCAGTTTATCTGCAACTATGCGGAAGACCATGCTGTCAGCCTACCAGGCCGCGTCCCAGGGTTCAAGCGGGATGATATTCGCCTGCTGCCGTCAGCGCTTCCCAAGAGCGGCATCTACAGGCGGTATACTGACCATGCTCAATTGGCTGGGCGGCGTGTGGTTGCGGAATCAACTTTCCGCACGCTTTGGCTTGAGCTGTGCCCCTACATTGTCGTGGCCAAGCCCATGACCGATTTGTGTTGGAGGTGCCAGCGCAACAGCATGCGCATATTCCGGGGAGTGTTCCTGACAGACCAGGAAAAGCAGGAGCTGCTCACTGAACAACAACGTCATCTGAGCCAGGTGGACGGTGAGCGGCAGTTGTATCGCCGGATGACTGCGGAGGCGAAAGCAGTTGCTCAACAGCATAGACTGCAGCGCCTAGAGCCTACTCCTCCAAACTCAAAGGACTTCACCATGCACTACTCCTTTGATTTTGCACAACAGGTGTGTATGCTGTGTGTGTGTGTGTGGGGGGGGGGGGGCGTGTGCAGGGCTCCCAATCGTCCCGCAAAACAAGGGGGTCCCAGGGACTCATTCACTTACAGCATAGAGGGTCCTAGAGGAGGGATAGAGGGTCCCGTGGCATGGCGAATGCTACAAATAATTTTTCTAGTGCATCCCTGGGATCCCCTGCACATTCTTTTAGAGGGTCCTGTAGAATGTTAGTGCTTCATAGACCCCCAAATGGGGGTCCCTGGGAGCCCTGGTGTGTGTGCGCACAAGCCCTAGAGTGTGTCCATCACTCTGTGACTCTGTGTGTATGCGCCGCCTGGTGTGTGTGGTGGTGAGGAATAAACTGTATAATGTAAATGTTTAGTTGCTTAATTTTTACAATGTTATGTTATTACTATATCTATTTACTTTTTTTTTAAAGTACTTAGGGCATATAAAAATGAAGCAGGAAGAAGTGATTATTATTATTAATATTCTTATCATTTTTTCTTGTCAACAGGTGCACTATCCGAGCATGGCGGCACAACCTGGACCCATCTACTTTCTTACCCCCAGGAAATGTGGAATTTTTGGAGTCTGCTGTGAGGGCTTTCCACAGCAGATCAATTACTTGATTGATGAGGCTGTGAGCAGCAGCAAGGGGAGCAATGCAGTGATCAGCTACCTGCATCACTTTTTTGAGGCGTATGGTCTGGGGGAGAAGAAGGTGGCACTGCACTGCGACAACTGTTCGGGGCAGAACAAAAATAAGTACGTCCTGTGGTATATGGCGTGGCGTGTCCAGAGAGGCCTTCACACTGAGATCACCGTCAACTTCATGCCTCCTGGACACACCAAGTTCTCCCCGGATTGGTGCTTCGGGCTTTTGAAGCGCTGCTTCAAGCGGCAGGATGACGTCTCCTGTCTGGAAGACCTCGTGCGCACGGTGGAAGACAGCACACCAAAGTCCCGACTCAATGTGGCGCAGCTGGTTGGGGAACAAAATGGGACAGTCAATGTGCACACCTACAACTGGCAGGAGTACCTGACGCCGGCCTACAACCAGCTGAAAAACATCAAGCCCATTGGACACTTCCACTTCACAGCAGACCGACCAGGGTACGTCTACCACAAGACCACCATCCCTGATGAGGAGGAGGCATTCCAGCTTGTCAAGCCAGCAGGCTACGGGGAACTGGGAGAACTGCCTAACACCATCCCACCACCTCTACTCAGTCATGCTCGCAGGCAGTACCTGTACCACAACATCAGGCAGTATGTAAGGGAAAATGTGCAGGATCGCGTCTGCCCCCACCCAGGAGAGGGCGTCAACCAATGAAAATTGAGTAGTTTGTGCTTGTGACGTTGTGTACATGTAGCTTTGTAGTGTTAGAAAAAAATGCATTTTGCGTCTGCCCCGACCCAGGAGAGAATGTCCCAACACCTGAAAATTATTTTACGCCTGTGTGCATAGCTGTTGTGGAGTTAAACAACAGTGCATTTTGCTGTGAATACCCAGTGTGTGTTCTTTCATATGGATACAATATGTTTCTGTGGATTTGGATTACTGATGTGTGCAACGGCAAGTGCCAGTTCTTCTTTCCGGTATGTAATTTTACAACTTTATAAAATTCCATATTTAACATCTACCAAGCATGTTTAACCAAATAAATGATTAACATGTCCAAATTAACATTGATTTTAATCTATTGAATGTGTGCATGCTCAGTTTTAAGCACTATCCACTGCAAATTTCAGTTTCATTTTGTGTGTTAATTTACGTCGCGTAAAAATATCACATATCTATATTGTTAAAAACTCGGGACTTTACTGGTGTTGCACTGCCTCCGGGCATTGCAGCCAGTATTGTTCCCACCATCTTTGTATTTACAAATGTCCCATATGTGTCTATGACCGAGAGGACGTAAAACACCATTTTTCATTAATTTACGTCGCTCTCATTTTCAGCTCTCATAGTGAGGGGACACTTCAGATTACATAACAAGATCATAGCATGAAATAATTTTTATATGCATCAAATTTGGTGTGCCGCTTTGACAAGGTGTACTTTATTAGCATGCCAAATTTGGTGAAGATTGGTTGATTAGAAGTGCCTGTTGCTAAGGTAGAATGACTGCACATTGGTCAACAATCTTTGAACCCCATTTTCTCAAAATGGCCGTCTGCTGGGTTACCCACTTCAACCCCCCATAACTTTCTCAATTTTTGGAGTAGAGCAATAAATCATATATCAAAAGAGAGGTTATTGTCTGTAGATTATAAAAATGCTAATATATCAAAATCTGCCATTTCACCTTAAGACCCACTTTGTGGTGATGGGTCACATATAGAAATGACCCCATGTTCAAATTGAGGCTGCTCTTTAAAATGATTTATTTCTTCCAATTTGGGGGCATTTGTATGGTAGCGAGACCTGGTCAAAACAAGATTTATTTCCAGCTATAATAGGGAAAACACGTGAAACCCGTGATTTTGACACGTGATCGGGTGGGTCTTTAAAGATTTTCTTCTTGTAACCATGTGTATGTAAAGGGCGGGGACACATTAGACGCGGAAGTTACTCAAGGATAATCATAAATAAGTTAAAGAAAGAAAGAAAACAAGATACGGATTAGGGGAAATACGGACACGTCGGTATATCGTTTCCTTCTTTCTTTTACTTAATGATTATTTCCGCGCGGAAAGTCCGGATGTACTGGGTACGTGCCCTAAGACACTGGTAAAATTGAATTCTTCCTATTCGTGCAAATTGCATAGTGGAATAGTCGCGCAAACTGAACTCTTCGTGCCTTTTGACAACTCCCAAAGCAGCCTAAAGAGAGAGAATGTTGATGTGTGCGTGCGTGCGTGTGTGTGTGCTTGCACGCACGCGTGTGTGCGTGCATGTGTGTATGTGTGTGTGTGCGCGTGTGTGTGTGGGGGGGGGGGGAGGCTGTGTTTGCATGAGTGTTTGCATGTGTGTGAGCGATTATATATGTCTTTGTTGAACTTCTTGTTTTTAATCTTAGAGCTTCATATTGGGTGGAGTGCGCTATGCAAATGCTTCACTGTTGTTATTATTATTATTGTTGTTATTACTATCATTATTATCATTGTTATTATTATGTTATTATTATTATTATTGTTATTGTTATTATTATTACCTGGCTCAGGTAGCCGTTGAAGCCCTGGTCTGGCTGGCACTGGTCAGTCAGGTTGTCGTAGTGGCAGCCCAGCACCATCCACGCACTGGAAGCACATGGACAGAGAGAGAAAGAGAGAGAGAGGGACAGAGGCAGAGAGAGGGACAGAGGCAGAGAGAGGGAGAGAGAGAGAGGGAGAGAGAGGGAGAGAGAGAGAGGGAGAGGGAGAGAGAGAGAGAGAGAGAGAGAGAGGAGAGAGAGAGAGAGAGAGAGAGAGAGAGAGAGAGGGAGAGAGAGAGAGAGAGGGAGAGAGAGAGGGAGAGAGAGAGAGAGAGGGAGAGCGAGAGAGAGAGAGAGAGAGAGAGAGAGAGAGAGAGAGAAAGAGGGGGGGGGGGGTATAAAATTATAACATAATACAATCAGGTAAAGAATTGATATCAAAATTCGAGAAAATAAGACCACAACAGAAAGCACTGTTCTTATGTCAAGGTCAAAATGACCTGGCATTGTATCATGTTTAGTTTATGGAAGATATGGTTTGGTACACGAGTGTCCGTTTATTGTCTGCAGACAGAACTGGTTATTGTTTCATCTCTCTCTCTCTCTCTCTCTCTCTCTCTCTCTCTCTCTCTCTCTCTCTCTCTCTCTTGCACACACACGCATGGCCTAATTAGGCCATTGTCAACAAAAATTGTTTCTGAAACGCCTGAAGTGTCTAAAGCACAGTCTGACTAACTGTCATGCACAAGAGCTCCCTCCTCTCTCTTTCTCTCTCACGCATACACACACACACACACGCACATACATACACACACACACATGCACATACATACACACACACACACACACACTACACCACACTCCACTCCACTCCACTGACTAGATGTCCAGCGGCTGTCCAGTGTGGTAGTTGTCCAGAGGGATGCGGATGGTGTCCACGACAAAGGACAGCAGGCCCGTGGTCTGGTTCCACGACAACACCACGTAGTGCCACTCCCCGTCCTCACTGCAAGGGGACACAAACGTCTCACATGCACCGATTTAAACTTTACTCAGTTGTGCACAGCACACGGGACAGACACGTCAATTGCGCCGATGTATTCTTTTGGAAATAATTAATTAAAAAAATAAAAATAAATAACAGCCCTTCCAAAACTACATGGTTAATATATGGGATTGTGTTACATGACGCTCCATACTCCCCCCTCCCTCCCTCCCTCCCCACCCTCGCCCGTGAAAACGTCTGTTTATGCACTTTAATGTTTACAGTGTTATATTGATACAAAGAATATCTTCTTATCGAATATTAAAATCAGTGAAACCGACTATATATGTGAAAGCGTCGCAAATGACAATGGTGCAATTGAGTACAGGGGCAATTAAAATCGATGCAATTGAGAAGCACCGCCACAAACTAGGTTAAATTTAATATTGAGTCAATAAAGAAAATAACATTGGGCTGATGCATGAAGAAATAAAATGGACTTTAAGTGTTAGGAACGTATTTCCATCTCCTGTTTATGGAAGATAGTTATGAAAATTCGTATTGTTCATTAAAGTTTTATTGCAACTAAAGTTGCTTTAACAGTAGAAATGGTTGAGACTTTTGAGCTGTCATAAGTTAAGTTAAGTTGTTCATAGACCTGTCGACAACTGAGGCCATGTCAGTTCTGTCACCAGGTAGTTGCGTCTTTAAGAATACAGAACACCTTTTTTCTTCCACTGTCTTAACAGAATCAAGTAAGAGTTATCAACTTGTTGTCTTTGGACAGAAATGAGTAGGGAAAGACGGGGTAAAAAGCCCATGCCAATTATCTCATGAAATGAAGCAAATTTCAGCCACATTTTGCCCATGAGACGAGTGTTAATGTTTAGCATTCGTCTCATGGGCATGAATGAAATTTGCTTTATTTCATGAGATAATTGGCATGGGCTTCTCACCCGCCCATGGGCTTTTTACCCCGTCTTCCCCTATCCAAGACATAAATAATCTGACTCGCATGTTTTAAACAAGCTGTTTATCTATTTTATATCGTGTTTGGCAGCCAACCACCCAGACGATCAAGAAGGCGGTGTTACAGAAAATAGTGACCCCTGTAAACAAAAAAAGTGAGACCAGGGTCAATAGTCTCCGGACAAAATAGACCCGGGTTAGTTTTATACAGTTTTGTAGCACACATTTCTACGTTAAAAAACACACACTAGAAATCTGATCCGGGTTTACCTTGTACGGGAGACTATCAATCCTCGCCTCAACTGTTCAACAGAGGTCACAATTTTTCGTAACAGCGACCCAACGATCCGGGTCTCTTTCTCCGGGTACAGTAATCATGAATGCGTCTTAAACAGTTAACACGGGTAGTAACATGTAAATTACAAGAAACTGCCAAAACGATTGGCTGTTTATGCAAATTTTCATGTTACTACCCGTGTTAATGGTTTTAGGCTGTGTGCAGACATACGTGCAAGTTCCACGCGGAAACCCATGCGCAATCCAAAAAGAAACAAAAAAACAACTGGAAGTAAGAAATATGAAAGAGTGTGCCCATTACACGCAGAAACCCATCCGTAATCCCATCCCCTTATTGTTTATATAAGTGAATGGGGTTTCTGTACCGAACCTGCGGATTGCGGATCTAATGCCGCACAAGGCCTAATAAGACCGACACACTCATGAATACTGTGCCGGGAGACTATCTTCTTCCCAGGACATATGGCCATAATGGGTAAGGTACGTATGTGTCCGTTTTTTAGTTTTCACTGGTCTCCCCGCTGCGCACAGCCGACACATTCCGATTTCGGAGGAGCTCAAGGGAGAAAAATGATTATTTGGAAGATTTTGTTGAAAAAAGCCAGGAGAATGGGCCAACAAGTCAGAAAGAGAGTAGATGATAGAAAGCAAAGAGAAAAGGCAGAGTCAAAGAGAGTGGCAGACTAGAGGAAGTTACAAGCACAGAACTTCCAGAAGGCGGGGGGACTATTTTTACTAAAAGATGCCCCCGGTATCCCCACGGGGAGGGAGACTATCAACCTTCGCGGCACTATTCTACAGTGGTCACTATTTGTTCTCGTGTATAAATAGTTCCCCCACCTTCTGGAAGTTCTGTGCTTGTAACTTCCTCTAATCTGTCACTCTCTTTGACTCTGCCTTTTCCCTTTGCTTACTGTTATCTACTATCTTTCTGCCTAGCTGGTCCATTCTCCTGCCTTTTTTCACGAAACATTTTCAAAAAAGATTTCCTCCAGCCGAAGTCGGACATGCTGGGCCTAACTATTTCTTAGTTAGGCGCATAACGGCAGCATGATGCATCTGCACTCATTATTGACAGAAAACTGTCTGAGCGATCGAAGAAGAAGAAGAAGTGCCCCAGCAGGC
>CM065682.1:64935018-64965018 GCA_017654935.2 Phymorhynchus buccinoides | reverse complement strand
ATTTTTTAACAGAAACATTGTTGATAGAAAGGTGAACACAAAACCAGAAAGTTTTATTCAAGGTAGCCTTCTTCCAAAACAACCGTTCCACGGCGTTAACAGGTCAAGCTCTTGGTAGCAATTCAAAGAAACCGTTCAAACTACGACAGAAGAACGATATTAAGTATAGGAACACCGAAGAAGCATGACTGTACTGCATGTATTTTCCTCAGTTTTCTTTGATTGTCTCACAACCGAATACCAAGTATAGTAAGTTTTCGCTACAATACTTTAAACTCTATTTAGCCAAAATATATACCACATTAGAAGACTTGATTTTGTAGCACATGTATGGTATTCGGTGTCTGTGTGTGTGTGTGCGCGCGCGTGTATGTATGCGTGCGTTTATATATATGTGTGTGTATGTGTGTGCGTGCGTGCATGCATGTGTGTGTGTTGTGTGTGTGTGTGCATGTGAGAGATGTGTGTGCATGGCTGCGTGTATGCGTACGTGAGTGAGTGTGTCTGTGTGGTGTGCGTATGTGTGCGCACACGCGTGCGCGCGCAAAACATGTGCTTGCATGCGAGCACGCCATCTACGCATCCATTTTATGCAAATATCTAAGCGAGTTTCCATAAGCCTTTGAATTAATTAATGAAACCAGCCAGGTACATACAGGTAGGCTTACACACCTGCAGAAGAAGTCGTCGAAGAGGTTGTAGCAGGTGGCCCCGTTGCTGCAGGTGGAGTTGTCGTCGCACAGCTGGGTGGTGTTCTGGCACAGGGGCCCCGTCCAGCCCTGGGCACAGCTGCAGGTGAAGTTGTCCACCTGGTCCACGCACCGACCCCCGTGCAGGCACGGCTGGCTCGCGCACTCGTTGATCTGAGACTGCGGAGAGGAGAGGAGAGGAAAGTGAACATGAAAGCAGTCCCTCCCGTGGGGATACCGGGGGGTCTTTTGTATAAATAGTTCCCCCACCTTCTGGAAGTTCTGTGCTTGTAGCTTCCTCTAATCTGCCACTCTCTTTGACTCTACCTTGTTCCTTTGCTGTCTGTCATCTATTATCTTTTTCTGACTTATTGGCCCACTCTCCTGCCTTTTTTTTCCAAAGAAATCTTTCCAAATAATTTTTCTCCTTTGAGCTCCTCTGAAATCAGAATGTGTTGGCTGTACGCAGCAGGGAGACCAGTGAAAACTGAAAACCGGACACATATGTACCTTACCCATTGTAGCCATATGGCTTGGGAACACAGAAGAAGAAGAAGAAAGCAGTCCACCTGGTCCACACTCTGACCCCCGTGCATGCACGGCTGGCTCGCGCACTTGTTTATCTGAGACTGCACAGAGGAGAGAGGGGAGAGACTGAGTCTTGGTCAATAACTCACCAAAACACACACCCCTGTGAGAGCACACATTTTCTTCGATTTTAATATCTTTGTCAGCAACATCTTCAGAATGGCAGCAATGATCACGTGTGGAAACATAGCAATAGGGATACTTACGCACCCACGCTCACCCACCCGCACAGACACTAACACACACACAAACACACACAGCACAGAGAGAGAGAGAGAGAGAGAGAGAGAGAGAGAGAGAGAGAGAGAGAGAGAGAGAGAGAGAGAGAGAGAGAGAGAGAGAGAGAGAGAGAGAGAGAGAGAGAGAGAGAGAGAGAGAGAGAGAGAGAGAGAAAAGTGAACATGAAAGCAGTTTCGGCTCCTCCTGTGTGCGTGACAGCAAAAGATAGAGCAAAAAGCCGTACGTAAGTTTGAATAATAACGATACCCCCTTTTTCTTCTGTGATTGCAAAGGAGCAAGAAAAATGCAAATGATAACAAACCCCCCTTGTCTTCTGCGATTGCATTTGTGTATGCTGAGTGAGATTAGGTAGGTGTGTGTGTGTGCGTGTGCGTGCGTGCGTGTGTGAGTGCGCGCGTGCGGGTGCGTGTGTGCGTGCGCGCGCGCGCGTGTGTGTTTGTGTGCGTGCGTGCGTGCATGTGTGTGTGTGTGTGTGTGTGCATGTCAGTGCGTGCGTGCGTTCGTGCGTGTGTGTGTGTGCGTTCTCGTGTGTGTGTGCGTGTGTGTGTGCGTGTGTGTGTGTGTGTGTGTGTGTGTGCGTGTGTGCATGCATTTTTGTGTGTGTGTGTGTGTGTATGTGTGTGACAAGGTGCACACATTAGTATTTTGTGTATTGTGTCCGTGGTTATAGGCTATGAGTGCGCGAGGGTGGGAGGGGTACCGTATGTATCCAAAAGTCACTATAGTTTGGAAATCAGAATTCAGGTTGTTACTTGGAAAACCTGTAATGTGGTCTTTGCAGGTCGGAGCTACATATAAGTACCGGGCAACAATATAACATTTCTACTCATATTATCGTGGCAGTACCATAGCCGATGAGGTTTATCCGAGGCGTGGTTACTGCTACACATATCTGTATTATTTTAAAAATCGGGACTTTACTGGTTAAGCACTGCCTCCGGGTATTGCCCCCAGTATTGTTCCCACCATCTTTATATTTACAAATGCCCCACATGGCCAAAAGGCCGAAGAGGGCGTAAAACCCTATTTTCAAATTTCTACAATGATTTTATATCAGGTAAATTACCTCACACAGGTTGCCCGTGTATCCAGGGTTGCAGACACACTGGAAGCGGCCCACATGGTCCATGCACTCTGCAGTGCCAGTGGAGTGGCAGGGGTTTGGCAGGCACTCGTTGATGTTGGCCTCACAACGGCTTCCTGTACACACCACAGACATAAACACAGACACACGTGCGCACGTGCGCGCGCGAGCACACACACACATACACACACACTCACACTCAAGCACACGCGCAAACACACACATACACACACAGGCACAGACACACACACAGAGAGAGGCACAGACATACAGATACACACACACACACACACATGCACGTACACGCACACATATACACACACACACAACACACACACATTTAGGTCATTTTGCTTATTTTTCAAGCTGATTTTATGAATGTCAACATTTTGTCTGGGTGGAAAAAAAGAACATGTTTGTCATCAAATATACACAACTGAAAGTGGAGAAATAATTGCTCTGATAAAATAGTAAAATGAGAGAGAGAGAGAGAGACAGAGAGAGACAGAGACAGAGACAGACAGACAGCGAGACATAGGCCCTACAGACAAAGGCAGAGACAGAGAGAGGGGGGGTGGGGGACAGAGACAGAAAGCGAGAGAGAGAGACACAGACAGACATACATACACAGAGAGCCCACCCAGAGGAAGGCCGCGACAGAAGATCAAAGCAACCATAAGACCACTCGGCCATTACGGCACGGGGAACGGGCAACGTTCCGTTTTACCCCCCCACCCCCCAACTATACCAGGGCGTTGCCGAGCGGCAGACATGTCCGTCACCAGCAAAAATCGCGGAAATCACTTGATGATTATGCAAGACAGAAGGGTTGACTTTGGAGAACAGAATTTCACACGCACACACACACACACACACGATGTCAAAAAAAAGCTTTTTCAAGCTTATTCTTTTATCATCAATAAAGATCATTTTGACTTGACTTGACACACACACACACACAAGCGTGCACGTGTAAGCGCACGCACCCCCACCATTCTCCACGCATCACCCTTACCTGCAAATCCAGGCACACACTGGCACTGGTAGTTGTTGAACTGGGACACACAGGTGCCGTTGTTGAGGCAGGGTCCGCTGGCGCAGAAATCGGTTCGGTGCTGGCACTGGGACCCTGTGTAGCCAGACAGGCAGCTGCACGTGGCCTCCATGCCACTCTCCTGGCATGTGCCCCCGTTCCCACAGGCCTGTTTGCTGCTGCTACTGCTGCTGCTGGTACTGCTGCAGTAGTTGATGTCCTCGCATGGGTACTCCGACACCACTGCAAGACATAACTAATTCTTAATGGGATAAAAGTAGGCCTACTTACTGCATACGTGCAGAGAATGAGAGTTGATGACATCTTGCTCAAGCGTGAATGGGCACGCGCAAAGGTGAATACAGACCCTGTGTGAATGTGTCCATTTTGTGCGTGAACATTCAAATTATCTTATCTCTGGAATACAAGTGGCCAGGACAATATTGTCGGCATCACACCTTTGGTGAGATTATGGCCACGAATGATTATATTGTAACTGGTTTCCTACGTAGAGAAGGAGAGATGTCATGCTATGACATGTCAGCAATGTTGTAAACATAATAATAAACATATTCTGCCCCCCCCACTCCCCAAAAAAACCGTAAATGAAGAAACTGTGGACAATAAATTGTTGATACAGTTACATAAAAGAGGCATAAGGAAAAACAAGGAAAATGACCGACTGAGGATGCGAAAGAATGCACTAGGAACCATTTACAGCCCTTTGAGACGGCCGAGGTTTGTCTAGGGAAACAGGTTGTGATCATCCCACTACAAAACTTGTGCAGAACCGAACATTCGTTAAGTTTGGAAAACTCTTGTTTTTCTTGACAAAATTGGACTGGAGCTTCAAAGCAGTACAATGTGCAGCTGTTCTCAGCGGTGTAGCTATAACTTTATGGGGACTTTCCTGGTATTGCAGTACCTCCAGGATCTTCCCACCACCTTTATATCTATCTTTAATGATTCTCAGCGGTGTAGCTATAACTTTATGGCCGGGGACTTTCCTGGTATCGCAACTACCTCCAGCTGATCTCAGCACTACCTTTATATTTATCTTTAATGATTCTCAGTACCTGTAGCTATCCCACTTTATCGGGACTTTCCTGGTATTGCAGTACCTCCAGGATCTTCCCACCACCTTTATATCTATCTTTAATGATTCTCAGCGGTGTAGCTATAACTTTATCGGGACTTTCCTGGTATTGCAGTACCTCCAGGATCGTCCCACCACCTTTATATGTATCTTTAATGTCCCATCTTTAATGATTCTCAGCGGTGTAGCTATAACTTTATCGGGACTTTCCTGGTATTGCAGTACCTCCAGGATCTTCCCACCACCTTTATATCTATCTTTAATGATTCTCAGCGGTGTAGCTATAACTTTATCGGGACTTTCCTGGTATTGCAGTACCTCCAGGATCTTCCCACCACCTTTATATCTATCTTTAATGATTCTCAGCGGTGTAGCTATAACTTTATCGGGACTTTCCTGGTATTGCAATACCTCCAGGATCTTCCCACCACCTTTATATCTATCTTTAATGTCCCACATGTGCCTTTCCAGGCCAAAGGGACGTTACTTGGAACTTCATTCAGCTGTTCTCAGCGGTGTAGCTATTACTTTATGGGGACTTTCCTGGTATTGCAGTACCTCCAGGATCGTCCCACCACCTTTATATGTATCTTTAATGTCTTCACATGTGCCTGTTCCAGGCCGGAGCGATGCTAATCGGAACTTCATTCAGCTGTTCTCAGCGGTGTAGCTATAACTTTATCAGGACTTTCCTGGTATTGCAGTACCTCCAGGATCTTCCCACCACCTTTATATCTATCTTTAATGTCCTGTTCCAGGCCGGAGGGATGGTTAATCGGAATGTCATAGAGTTGTTCTCAGCAGGAACCCCGGCAGTGGCTGACCTCTGGAGGTGAGGCAGAGGAAGCGGATCTCGTAGTTGTCGCACAGCTGGTTGAGCTGGTCCTTGTTGAGGCACAGCAGGCCCAGGGTGGGGGAGCAGGGCACCGCCAGGTACTGGGAGGGGGGCCCCCTGTCCCCCACCACCTGGCACTGCGCCGCCACCGCGTCCGTCCCCCCGCAGATGTCCAGCCCGTACTGAAACGATGCAATGGGAGTGTAGGGGAGAGGGAGGAGAGCAAACGTTTCCTTTTTTTAGTAACTGGTCTCCAGTCACCGCTCACTTACCCACTCTCTTCCCCCAAACCATCAGTTTTGCTATGGATATGAAACCAAATAGACAACGAATAATACACTAAAGAATTATTAAAAAAACCCACAGAAACGAAACAAAACAACCCCTAAAGAATCACCATCCTTAAAGTTAATGTTAAAAACACTACAGTTGGCCTACATAAACAGCCAAGCAAACTACATAAGCAGCCAATAATCATTCGCATCTAGCTCAAGTAGACAACAAATAATGAACTAAAGAACAATAATAATTTTTTTAAACGCTAAAGAATCACCATTTTAAAGCTCATATTAAAAAAAGAACTAGCTGGCCATAAATAAGCACCCAATAGCCTTTAGCATCGTCTGAATTCCTCATTTACATTCATTTTCATTTTCTGTTCTCATCAATCATCTATTCAAATTGTGAACCAACGAACTGTCTGACCACTCAGCATCCAGACTGCCAATTTATTGAAATGACAGCTGGAGGACACACTCACGTTAGATCTGCAATCCGTAAGTTCCGTGCGGAAACCCCATACACCTAGGGTTAGTATAAGAAACAGGTTTGACGGGATTGAGCACGAGTTTCCAAAAAATGTGCACACTCATTCATATTCCTTACTTCCTGATTTGTTTTACGGATTGCGCATGAGTTTCCACGTGTAATGTGCACACTCACAATTAACTTCCTGATTTGTTTTAAATGGATTGCGGGTGGCACATGTTTACACTCACAGATTCAATACTTCCTGATTTTTTTAATACCCATGAGCTTCCAAGTAATGTGCACACATTCATATTCCTTACTTCCTAATATTAAAAAAATAACGCATGAGTTGGCCATGTAACAAGCACACCAATCAGTTCCTTAATTCCTCATTTACATTGCGCATGAGTTTCATTATTACTTCTCATCAATCATCCTTATTCCAATTGTGAACCAAAGAACTGTCTGACCACTCAGCATCCAGACTGCCAATTTATACGGAAATGATGAGTTTTCAGCTGTAGGTGCACACTCACATCCTTACTTCCTGATTTGTTTTACGTTAGCATTTCCGCATGTAATGTGCACACTCATTCATATTCCTTACTTCCGATTTGTTTTACGGATTGCCCATACACCTCCGCATGTAATGTAAGACACTCATTCATATTCCTTACTTCCTGATTTGTTATACGGATTGCGCATGAGTTTCCGCATGTAATGTGCACACTCATTCATATTCCTTACTTCCTGATTTGTTTTACGGATTGCGCATGAGCTTCCACATGTAATGTGCACACTCATTCATATTCCTTACTTCCTGATTTTTTTAACGGATTGCGCATGGGCTACCGCGCGGAACTTCCGCATATATCTGCACACAGCCTGACCCAATCAATCAATTGATCACTAGGTAAGGATAAAGCTGAAGCACTCAGTTAAGGTCAGTCCCTATTTCACACGCAACATAGGCCTGCACACTGACCTGTTTCAGACTGACCAACAGCTCGTCATCCCCACTGTCCGAGGTGTTGCTGGGGAAGAAGCTGTCGTACCACGGGGTCCAGTACTTGTCTGTAAAAAAACAAAAAATGTTATTCAGAAAATGGAACACCGTCACATTATGACATATGAAATGTGTGTGAGTCTGGAAATGGGTGGGGGAGGTGCACTTACGTGTGTGTTTGAATGTAGGGTGGTTGCGTGTGCATGTGTAAGCACGCATGTAGCCTATATGTGTGTTTGCGCATGCGCGCGTGTAGGCCTATGAGGTTATACTTCTTGGGAAGATAACATTAGGTCCTATCATTAAAACATCGCTACGATTCCACTTTATTTTTCTGAGATCATCTTTTACATGCCTTTACAAAGAATAACTGTAAAGGATATTCTCTCAAACTGTAAACAGATCGTTGCAGAGATCTAGTTATTATTATTATTAATATTTTTTTACAATGATTATTCATCAAAAACGCAAGCACGATGCTCAAAACCCAACCCCGAAACAGTCATGGTAGTGCATCTAAATCAGAACAAACTTTCGTGTTACAAGAGGATAACTTCTGTTACTAATACTCAACTTCTTCTTCGATCGCTCAGACAGTTTCCTGTCAATTATGAGCGCAGATGCGTCATGCGCTATGCGCCTAACTAAGAAATAGTTAGGCCCAGCAAGTCCGACTTCCGCCTGGAGGAAATGTTTATGAAAGTGCTTCATGAAAAAAGGAAGGAGAATGGACCGGGTAAGGCAGAAAGATAGTAGATGACAGTAAGCAAAGGGAAAAGGCAGAGTCAGGAGAGTGACAGATTAGAGGAAGTTACAAGCACAGAACTTCCAGAAGGTGGGGGAACTATTTACATAAAAGACCCCCCCCCCCCCCCCCCCCCCCCGGGGGATACTCAACTTCGACTTTCAAACAATACTAGGGCCTACACTCACCTTCTACCTTGGTGCACACAGTAGTAATTCACTCACCTTCCACCTTGGTGCACACGCGGTAGTAGTACACGGCCCTGCCGAAGCGGATGGAGATCCTCTGCCGGGGGTCTACCACCTGGCAGGTGGTGGTGCTGTTGTCGTAGAGGAACTCAGTGCAGCCCTCCCTCTCGCACTGCTCCATGCACTCGGAGACGGTGGCGTTGTCCGACTCGTACACCCACACTGCAGACCCGTTCACCTCGTAGCCAAAGTACGCCTCGTACTGACACACCAGACCTGGTTGGTACCCACGCGTTAGTGAGAGCTTGGTCACACTTCATTATCATTATTATCATTAGGCCTATCTTAAAGATACACTGACCCACCACGATCAAGTCCCTTGGTTTTTTTCTGGGTAGCTGTGACCCATATACAAATGCCCCCAACTTGAAACCGAGGCTGCTCTTTAAAATGATGTTTCGTTTTCAATTTGGGGGCATTTGTGGGAGTCAAAACGTGGTCAAAACAAGATTTCTTACCAGGTTAAAGAGGGAAAACACGTGAAACCCTAGATTTTGACACATGACCTGGTGGATCTTTAATGCCTCTTATGTTTGAACAACTGTGTGTGTGTGTCCTTCGGTTTGTTCGCCCTGTAACTCATGCACCAGTGAACAGAATCGCTTCAACTTTTGTGTGGTGATGTAATGTATTATGGCACTGGGAGGGTCCCGTAGAAAATTCCTAACCGTGGTGACCTTGACCTTGGAGTTTGACCTTGAAAACCGGTCAGAAGTAGGAGTAGCAACTAATGGGTAGTAATTAGGGAATGACTGGCTGGACTGGTTTTCACTGGTTACTTCCCTTGCATCATAAATCTGAGTGAAAGAGGCGGAGAGGCGAAAGAGAGAGAATGTGTGAGTGTGAGAGAGTGTGTGTGTGTGTGTGCGCGCGCGTGCGAAGCGTAGCGAGCAGGACTGCTAGTTTACACGAAAATGATACACTGGTTCACATCGTAGCCAATGTACACCTTGTACTAACACACTAGATCTGGTAGTGGTGTAGAGGTCACCGGCACAGACTGAGAGCTTGGTCACATACATCATTTTTATCAGTATTTAGGCCTACAATGTACTTTATTTTCTGAACGATTATGTGTTCTAAAAATGGCTCGGCATGTGATTCGAAATTGTGAAAATATATCTTTGAATGATAATTACTTAAATAATAATTAATCTTATGCATTCAGCCAAACAGAGAAAAACGTGGGAATAATTGAGAGAGGTTATATAAAGTGGGCATAAAGGTGGCAGGTACCAAAAGTACTTAGGGAAGTACCCGATACTAAAATGTGGGCATAAAAGAAGTTTTAAAAACAAGGGCAAGAGGAAGGTACTAAAAAGTGACCAAAGGAAATTGAAAGATTTTCTACAAAAACGGACAAGAGAATGGGCCAACAAGGCCGAAAAATGGTATATGACAATAAGAATAGGAAAAGGCAGAGTCAAAGAGTGTGATAGATTAAAGAAGTTACTGGCACAGAATTTCCAGAAGGCGGGGACATTATTTGCACTGAAAGAGCCCCTCCCCCGGTATCTCCATGGGGGGAAGGGTGGTTCTAAAAAGTGGACCTAAAATTGGTAGACCTTAAATACAGTGGAACCTCAATATTGCGACCACCCTACAGACTGGCCAAAACTGTCCCTAATTGTGAGGTGGTCGCTATTGGCCTCTGCAACTAGGGTTATTAACGCCCTTGACAGTGAGAGTAAAGCCCTTGTTGGTCAGTGCTGACAAGGGCATTCACTCTTGCGAAAGGCAGCCATTTAGTGGCCTCAAATAGGGTTATTGGCGAGTTATTCTCTTGTTTGGTCAGTGCTCAACCATCTTCCCCCACCCACCAAGGGCATTCACTGGCAAAAGGTGTTCTTTGCAGTAGCCAATACTGAAGACTCTTTTAGTAAGGAATAAGAAGGGAAGAGACTGAGTATAACTGTTCGGGTTACTGAGGTGTCCGCAATATTAATGTTCCCGTTAAGCGGGGTTCCACTATACTGGGCATACACACAAAAAGTGGTTGTTATTATCACAGCAACCACACCCCCCAAACAAAAACTGTTACTACCAGAGTAGGTGCCCTGGGGACAGACGCAGCGGTAGGAGTTGTCCTTGAAGTCCTCCACGCACTGTCCCTGGGCGCAGTCCGCATTGTCACACAGGCGCTGGCGCTGCTCGCAGCGAGGACCCGAGAAGCCCCGGGTGCAGGAGCATTCAAACCCGTTCACCCCATCAGTGCAGTTGGCGCCATGCAGACACGGGTTGGACTTGCAGTCGTCTGCGCGACAGAAAGCCAGAGAGAGTTCCTTCCCTTTCCTTTTGCTTGCGTACCTGCTTTGTCACGTTACATTAACCCTTTCACCGCCAATGTCGCATTTTAGCACCACAATGGTTTAACACCCATCTCACTAAAAGGCATCAAATCAGGGTCTGTTATCCAAAGACCCTAAGTTCTTAATGTTGGGAGGTAAGGATAGGCCTAATGTCATATATGTCACGGAAGAATTTGCAGATTTTTGTTCTCTACCCAGTTAAGTTTAATTGTATTTTTTTGGCTAGAAAATGGCTGGCGGTGAAAGGGTTAAATTCATCAAATAAGTTTATTAGCATACTCAACTGATCCAATGTTTGTACAACACACCAAAAGTGGGTTTTTTCCCCTACGTTAGAATAATGTCATGATGAGCAACTGTAGGCCTACAGTTTGAATCATGAAGGGTTCATATCTTAGTTGCTCACATCATTTTGCTTGGGAAACATATAGGAAAAAACGTAAGGCTCAGCAAACAATAAAAGCTAGGCCTCAGAGTTACATCTGTACTGTTACAAAATCGGGACTTTCCTGGTGTTGCACTGCCTCCAGGATCGTTCCCACCATCTTTATATCTACTGATGTCCCATGTGTGTCTGTTCCAGACCGGAGGACGTTAAGCAGAATTTCATTAAAAGGCTGGGCCTACATAAAGAGTTCTACCTACTCCAAATTCGAGTAGACCTACCTTATAAAATAAAGCATTATGGACTGACGTCCAATGCATGAACCAGAATATTAATTTGCTTGAAAATAAACTCAACCACATAACTATTCCTAAAAACAAAGGCACAGATACGCCACAAAGAGTTTCAGCTACTTTAAAATTTTAAACCCTTAAGAATTAAACGATTATGGATTGCACTGATGTTCAATAGGGCCTACATGAATCAAAATATGAACCGCTCAAAAACAAAGTGACTAAAACCCGAGGACGGACTGTGATGCCTTAGAACCGAAAACAGACTATCCCCAGATAGACCATTGACTTATTAGGAACTTATTGCGAAAACTAAAGACTTGTGTGTAATAATAGCATAATCCCAATTTGGTGTTATGTTCCGTTTTTGTTGTTGTTGTTGTTGTTTTTAGAATAAAGTGTTTACAATAAGTTAAATGATAAGTCAATGGACTATCCGGAGATAGTGTGTTTTGACTTTAACCCTTTCACCACAATGGTTTAGCATCCATGTCAATAAAAGGCATCAAATCAGGGCCTGTTATCCAAAGACCCTATTTTCTTAATTTTTGGAGGTAAGAATATGCCTATGTCACAGATGAATTTGCAACATTGCAGAAACATTTTTTCCTTTACCCTGTTAAGTTTAATGGTATTTGGGGGCTGAAAAATGGCTGGCGGCGAAAGGGTTAAGGCATCAAATTTTATTGAGATCCGGGGTGGCAGCGTACCGATGTCGTGCTGGCACTGCGCTCCCTCGAAGCCCAGGGCACAGTCACAGCGGTAGCGGACATTGTCCAGCGACACGCACTGACCGCCGTACTGACAGGGGTTGGGCTGGCAGATGGGCTGTGTCTCCTGGCACCTGCCACACACAAACACACACACACAGAGCTAAACTTCCGAACATGCACAGTATTGAACAGACCTTGTATGTGAAAGGCAAAGAAATACACGCAGTTCATGTCCCCGGACACGGTATGTATTAGGTATTAGGTACTTTATAGTCACAGAGGCGTCTCTGTGAAATTCGGGTTGTTCCCACCTGGAGAGCGCGTCGCAGCCAGAGGCGCGCCGCCCAATTTTCTTTTTTTGCATGCAATTTTTGTCTGACTGATGAGGAAGGAAAGGGGGTGGGGGGTTGGACTAAATTTTGACCAAATGACAACTTTTTGGTTGGGT
The DNA here is from genome assembly GCA_017654935.2 of Phymorhynchus buccinoides. NCBI lineage: Eukaryota > Metazoa > Mollusca > Gastropoda > Neogastropoda > Raphitomidae > Phymorhynchus > Phymorhynchus buccinoides. The sequence goes on along the minus strand of CM065682.1, from coordinate 64,952,556 downwards.
TTAATGGGTTTAATGTGTGCTAAGTGTGCTAAGTGCATGGGCACACAGGACCTCGGTTTGTCGTCTTATCCAAAAGACTCCACGTTCAGACCGTAATGCCTAGTGCAAAGTGAGAGGAAAAATCCCCTGTAGCCTACCCAGGTTCGAACTCTGGTCTACTTGAAACAAGGCGAACGCGTTACCTCTGTGCTACTCTACACCGCGATGTGGCCAAACCCAATGGAATGCCCCGTGCATGTCTACACCCACATAGCATAGCACGGGCTTCCAAGGCTGGCGTAGGCCTGCTCTTGAGCTGGTAGGGCAGGTGGGGCCAGTGCGTATTTGGGTCCTATCAGCACCTTCAGGTGTTTCTTTTTCATTGCTGAGGGAAAGACAATCTGTAGGCCTACAGCAATCTCCGGTCGACTGCTGCTTCGACGTAATCATGGCATGTCCATTTGATGTGATCGACGAATGTAGTACGGTCGCGCCCATTATTGTTTAAAACTGAATCATTAATTAGTCGTTATTTGTAATATAGTGAAGCATATAAGCGACTAATCATGTTCTGTTTGTGAAAAAGGAGAGTGAGGGGTAATTTATCTGATTTATGTAATATGCTGGAACATTCATTGACGTTAAACTCGATTACCTAATTAATATCTGAGTTCCTAGTATGTAGGCCTAATGTTGGACAACCATTTCCCAATTGTTTTATACAAAATACTGTATGGCCTTTAGCATCAGCGTTGTCTAATTACGAACAAGATGTTTTAAAAAGGATCTCAAATATTCTTGTAGGACATCCCCCCCCCCCCCCCCCCCCCCCCATCCCACCTCGTCAAAATGACCAATGACGTGACTTCAAATCCCTGACGGAGCAGTAATCTTGTGTTTGAAAATAATCCCATACTATTATCACGATTGTAGATCAGTCTCTGGTGTTGCTGCGCTCCTTTCTGCGTGCTTTATGTCCTGTTTTTGTTATCATTTTCTCTTCCTCTGATTTGAGAATCCACCTGTTATAATGGCAGAATCATTAGCTCGGGTTCTAGCTAATAGTGCAATACAGACACAGAATGTAAGCCTATGGATATGCCTGAAGACATCCACTGCTCATGGCTCACGCTGGGGCACCCAATGCTGTTCTCTATGCGTAAGAAGAAAACGGCAGACAAGACATTTGTTTAATAAAGCTCGTTACTATTTGTTTCCCCTTTCACTTTAAGTACCACCAGATCACGTGTCAAAATCACGGGTTTCACGGGTTTTCCCTCTTATAGCTGGTAAGAAATCTTGTTTTGACCAGGTTTAAATCCCATACAAATGCCCCCAAATTGAAAGCGAAACATTTTAAAGAGCAGCCTGAATTTGAAGTTGGGGGCAATTGCATGTGGGTCACAGCTACCCAGAAAAAAACCAAGGGACTTAATCATGGTGGGTCAGCGTGTCTTTAAGATAGCTCTTCAGCGCTGGGAATATACATGTAGGCCTACCATCAACATAAGCCTACGATTATGGTAAGATGGGGCAAAACGCTCCCCCTTCACTAGCAAGCAAGAGGCAATAAATGCAACAACAAAAAATGTTGGCCATTTTTGCCCCACTTGACCATACATATCCGCATGTCTGCATGTGTGTGTGCGTGTGTGTGTGTGCGTGTGTGTGTGCGTGTGTGTGTGTGTGTGTGTGTGTGTGTGTGTGTGTGTGTGTGTGTGCGTGTGTGCGTGTGTGTGCGTGTGTGTGTGTGTGTGTGTGTGTGTGTGTTTTGCTTTGTACATGCATGATGAGCATTTGATTGTAAAGCGCTTTGGGCTCATCTGAGGTAAAGCGCTATATAAGCATGCTATTATTGTTATTATTATTATTATTATTATCATCATATACCCGACCGTTGTCCATGCCATGCCCTAGTGCCCACCTGTGTCCAGAGAAGCCCGGGGGGCAGAGGCAGGTGGGGGTGTTGAGGTCGTTACGACACACTCCTCCGTTCAGGCAGTAGTCGTTAGAACAGGAGGTGTCCAGGGTCTCACATCTGAGCCCACCCGTCCCTGGTAAAACACCCACAGTGCTAGTAGCAACATAGCCTGGCTTCAACAGTTGTTGTTTTACATACTGAATTCTGGTAATTCTATATGTGTCCTACAAAGTACGTAATATTACATGATATTCGTCAGAAAAGATTCAAGATTCTTTAATCAGCCAATGCATCAGAATATAAAGGAAATCGTTTTGGTTTTGCACAAGACACAATCCAACAACAACGAAAGCATGCACATGGATGGACAACCAATATAAGAGAAGAAAAAATGGTAACAAAATCAGATTACATAATCATGTATTTCTCCCTCAGATTCTCTCTTACTCTCAGACACACCTACACATACACCAACACACACGCATATACGTGTGCATACACATGTATACCAACACATGCCCCCCCCCCCCCTCCCCCGCGCACATGCACGCACACGCACACGCACACACACAAGACCGCGAGCATTCAGGCACACTGATTGACACCAAGTTTAGGTACATAATATTAGATGAACGAAATAGAAGTGCGTACAAAACTGATGTTAGATATTAGATGACATTATATTACATTTGTTTGAAAAGGTAGCGTATATTGGGCCTAATATTATATGAACGAAATAGAAATGCGTGGAAACAGACATAACTCTGTTAATACTTGGACAGAAGTACACATTGATTGTTAACATGAACAGCCTTATGAAACCGTACTTTTTTAACCATTTTTTTTCTCCCCTTTTTCTCTAATATCTTTCACACACTTGTACATACACTTGTACAAAACACAGCACAGCACACCACAACACACATACACACACACACAGACACACAACACAACACAACACACACACACACACACACACACACACACTATGCTGACAGACCAGCGTTGCAGTCACAGGTGTAGGTGTCGTCGTTGGAGTTACACCTGCCCCCAAAGAAACACGGGCTGGAGGAGCAGGGGTCCACCTTTTGCTCACAGAACCGACCGTTGTACCCTGTTTTCATAAACACATAAGAAAAAACCAGTTACATTGTCCCAAAAACTTTCAAACATATTACAGTAGTTTTTTTCTTCTTCACAGGATTAAGTTGGAAAAATACACCCCTAACTTCTGCTGGAGAGCTGGAAACTAAAAGACATCTGTAACACAGAGGAGCGTACAATCACAGAGAACAGCTTAGTGAAGGTCCGGGCTAGGTTTTGCTGTCACCTTTGTTTCTATAAGCTTAGTTATTGTTCTTGTTTGCTTGCATTCAGTTCAGTTCAGTTCAGTAGTTTAATTTAACGTCTTTTCACCAATGGTGATATTAGACAAAGTTCGCATTCAGTAGATTCCTATGTGCACTGACATGAGGTAAAAAGTGGAGGCATGGGTTGGGTGATGGGGGGAGATAAAGAACAAGGTGTGAAGATATGTGTAAAACTAGAAATGCACTGGGAAATAAATGCACTGTCTTTTTGTTGTCGTTGACTGTCTGTGTCTCTGGCTAAGCAACTATACCCATTGCTTTCCAGAGCTATCTCACCCCACCTCTGACTGGACAACGAGGCAGAAAAAGGTGGAGTAGTGTAAACTCAGGGGGGAATGGGGGAGGGGGGAGAACAGTACAGGCATGTTTGGAGGTTCGCACATGGGTTGGTCAGTGTCTTTGTTATGCGTTCGACTGGCCGGGTCGTCACTGTCCCAGTGCATTTCTAGTTAATCTTTTGAAATTGGTCTTTTTTTGTTGTTCTTAGGGAGACGACAAGGGGTGTAGTAATAGGTGTGTGTGTGATGGCATATCGTCAGATCCCAAGGAAGGAAGGAAGGAAGGAAGGATGAGGAAGAGGAAGAGGAGGAGCATGGACTGACCGTCGTAGCAGGTGCAAATGACGTCATGCAGGTAGATGTTGCACTGGCCGTTGTTCTGGCACGGGTTGTTGCTGGCATTACACCCAGTGTGCTCTGAAATCACACACACACACACACACACACACACACACACACACACACACACACACACACACACACACAGAGGCACACCCGCATGCACGCACACGCACACACACACACATTGGTTTTAAAGGTCAATAAACATTGATTCTGATTCTGAATCTGATTCTGACACACACACACGCACACGCACACATATTGAAATAGGATTACATGCAAATAAATCGCAACGAAGATCAACACAAGTTTTATCATTCCCCAAATCAGTAAAGAAACCTTACACTGTAAGCAGACACACATATAATGAACACACACACGAAACCCCCAACCCCCACAAACATACTCAGATCTACCTCAATAAACGGTCGCAATAGGGCATTTGCTGCGTGTCGCGACCTTCAATTTCACCGAGTTGAATTTAGAGAGTTGAACTAGAAAGGTCAGCATAACTCGGACAGAACTAGGTTGGGTAATTTAGTAGTCTAGCATAGACGGGAAATTTAGTAGTCTAGTATAGACGGGAAATTTAATAGTCTAGCATAGACGGGCAAGTTAGTAGTCTAGCATAGAGTACGAACAGTCGTGGCAAATGCCATATTCTTACGTATGCAGTCGTCAATGGAGGTGGAGCCCTCTTTGACGGTCCTCTGGTTGACGGCACACTCCGAGCACAGGGTGGCGGCACTCTGGTTGCTGTAGAAATGGATGGGGCAGGTGATGCACGAGCCCGACACGAAGGGGTCACCATGGCCGTCTATCGGGTTGTACGAGCCTGGAGGACAGGGCGCTGAAACGACAGAGTCAGGACTATCAATGAGCATACCAGCGACCCCTTTACGTGAACGTATCCACCCGATTCCTGAATGGCCATCATCAAGTGCGCGGAGACAGAAAGCGAGACTGACAGACAAGGACAGAGATAGAATTAGAGATAGACAAAGAAGAACGGGGACAGATAAAGAAAGAGAGACAGAGCAGGACAGAGACAGACAGACAGGGACAGACAAAAGAGAGACAGACAAGGACAGACATAGAATTAGAGATAGACAGACAAGAACAAAGATAGACAAGAGACAGACAGACAAGGACAGGAACAGAGACAGACAAAGAGAAACAGACAAGGACAGAGACAGGAAAAGAGACAGACAGGGACAGAGACAAAGAGAGAGACAGACAAGGACAGGGACAGACAAAGAGAGACAGCCAATGACAGAGACAGAAAAAGAGACAGACCGAGAGACAAGGACAGAGACAGACAGAGAGAGAGAAAAAGACAAGGACAGAGATAGAATCAGAGACAGATGGATAGGGACAGAGACAGTCAAAGAGACAGACGAGGACAGAGACAGACAAAGAGAGAGAAACCGACAAGGACAGAGATAGAACCAGATACGGATGGATAGGGACAGAGACAGTCAAAGACAGAGACAGACAAAGAAAGAGCGACATGCAAGGACAGAGACAGAATCAGAGACGGATGGATAGGGACAGAGACAGAAAAAGAGACAGACATGAACCAAAAAAAAGACAGATACACAAAGACAGAGAGAGAGAGAGAGACAGAGAATCAGAGAGACAAACAAACAGACAGACAGACACCACTCAAGCCTTACGCAGACACCGGGCCTGCGAGGTGGCCCCGGTCTCTCTGGTGACGTAGTTGTCCGGGCAGGGCAAGCAGTACGTGCTGTTGGTGGAGCTGTAGGTGTGCATGGGACACGACGTGCAGGGCGGCAGGCCCGTGGATGAGTAGGTTCCCGGCCCACATGTGGCTGAAATCAACCAGGCACAGTCAGAGATTGAACATAGAGTAGGTGCCCGGACCACACATGGCTGAAATCAACCAGACACAGTCAGAGATTGAACAGAGAGCAGGTGCCCGGACCACACGTGGCTGAAATCAACCAGGCACAGTCAAAGATTGAACAGAGAGCAGGTGCCCGGACCACACATGGCTGAAATCAACCAGGCACAGTCAAAGATTGAACAGAGAGCAGGTGCCCGGACCACACATGGCTGAAATCAACCAGGCACAGTCACAGATTGAACAGAGAGCAGGTGCCCGGACCACACGTGGCTGAAATCAACCAGGCACAGTCAAAGATTGAACAGAGAGCAGGTGCCCGGACCACACGTGGCTGAAATCAACCAGGCACAGTCAAAGATTGAACAGAGAGCAGGTGCCCGGACCACACGTGGCTGAAATCAACCAGGCACAGTCACAGATTGAACAGAGAGTAGGTGCCCGGACCACACGTGGCTGAAATCAACCAGGCACAGTCACAGATTGAACAGAGAGCAGGTGCCCGGACCACACGTGGCTGAAATCAACCAGGCACAGTCAAAGATTGAACAGAGAGCAGGTGCCCGGACCACACGTGGCTGAAATCAACCAGGCACAGTCACAGATTGAACAGAGAGTAGGTGCCCGGACCACACGTGGCTGAAATCAACCAGGCACAGTCACAGATTGAACAGAGAGCAGGTGCCCGGACCACACGTGGCTGAAATCAACCAGGCACAGTCAAAGATTGAACAGAGAGCAGGTGCCCGGACCACACGTGGCTGAAATCAACCAGGCACAGTCACAGATTGAACAGAGAGCAGGTGCCCGGACCACACGTGGCTGAAATCAACCAGGCACAGTCAAAGATTGAACAGAGAGCAGGTGCCCGGACCACATGTGGCTGAAATCAACCAGGCACAGTCAAAGATTGAACAGAGAGCAGGTGCCCGGACCACATGTGGCTGAAATCAACCAGGCACAGTCAGAGATTGAACAGAGAGTAGGTGCCCGGACCACACGTGGCTGAGAATCAATCAGGCACAGTCAAAGATTAAAATAGTGAGGCTAGCTCTACTGAACTCCACCGAAGTGACTCGGCAGCAGTGCAGTGTCTCCTCGGTTGGTTGCCTCCTGATGGCCTAACATAGATTCGCTCCCCTTGGACCGCTGGTCTTGGATTCTGCGACGTCAACGTGCAGAGGTGTGGCTGCGAGTTGGGACTCTGAACGAGCGGCGTGGGAGCAATGCCACTGTGCGACCCAAAAGATGGGACAGCAAAAAAAAAGAAAAAGAAAAAAGAAATAGTGAGGCTAGGAGAGTTGTTGTTGTTTCTTACCTTGGCTAAAGGACTCCAAGGATCATCTGAACAGCCAAAGCACTTGAACACTACGGTACAAATACATCAGCTTGGGATGAGAACATTACGTGTGTGACCGTTTTTGATTACCCCGCCATATGGGCAGACACATTCCGACTTCGGGGGATTTGGGAGAGGATGTTATGCTAGGAGCTGGTCATGGCTAAAGACAACCCCCGCATAGCTATGCAGAACATAACAACATTTCTATATAGCCTTGGTGTTCTAAAATATGTCAGTTGGTCTGACGCAGCCTTAGGCCATGGCGAGAGGCTAGGAGAGGAAATAGTGGAGATCAAACAAGGGGAGGAAACTCTCTGTCAATTAGCCCCCCTCCACCAAACGTTGCTTATGACAACACCCCCACCCACCCCGTCTATCACTGTTTTACAAGTTACTACTAGCACTAGACTATTTCATTTTTATGCACATTCATACAACAAACAACAAGTGTAAAATGACGTTATTTTATTCACAAGAGACATAATAAAAACATCTAGATATTTCGGCGAATGCAGCTTTTTCAACAATACGCACATTCAGTTATGGTGGTCCCAGTGCCTGATGATTAAGTCATATGAATTAAATTGTGATCAATTTAGCATACTAAACCTAATGACACACATACGACACACACACACACACACACACTCTCTCTCTCTCTCTCTCTCTCTCTGTCTCTCTCTCTTTGTCTCTCTCTCTCTGTCTCTCTGTCTGTTTGTTTCTCTCTCTCTTTCTCTCTCTGTGTCTGTCTTTGTATTCCTTTACACTGTGTTGTTTGCCTGCTTTATGCTTTAGTTTGCGTGCACATTAAGTGCACCTCCAAATGTGTACAGGTCGGTGGCCTCACATTAAAATTCACTGAGTTCATTGACTTGAGTTCTGTCTCCCTGTCTCTGTCTTTGTCTCTCTCTCTCTGTTTCTCTCTCTCTCTCACTTTGTGCGCGAGTGCGTGTGTGTGTAGGTACGTGGTATGGTGGTGAGCTGCTGTCATGGGTGGGTGTTTCTAGGATTTGTTTCTGTTGTAAATGTGTCAATTTTGCTTGTATTATTAGTTATTTTGGCACGATATTTGTATATTTTTTGTATTATTGTTGCCAGTTGGTTATTTCAGTTAATATTTTTTTCATTGGTTGTTTATTTTGTTTGAGGGCAATAATGTAAAAAACAAACTAAAAAAACCCAAACTCTAACAAGCTTATCCGTTCTACCCTCATAAAAGTACGCGTATTCGCATTCGTCTTCTCTCTGTCTGTCTCTGTGTCTATCTGTCTGTCTATCTGTCTGTCTGTCTCTCTCTCTCTCTCTCTCTCTCTCTCTCTCTCTCTCCCCCTCTCTTACCTGTGCACTCTGTGTTGCTGATGGCCCCAATCTCATAGGTGGAGGTGCCAGACTCACAGAACAGACAGCTGGGGCGGGCGGGCGTGGGGCTGTACGTGCCCATGGGGCACATCTCGCACGTGCCGCCCGTGATACGGGTACCCTCCGGGCATGACACTGTGTAGCACACCAGTCAGTATATATGTTACCGTAAATATGTGAAATCAGTAATTTCATGAAATTCCTAAACGTTTCAGTAATTTAATGAAATTACGGTGACCCCCAGTAATTACATGAAATTACTAAAAATCCTATAAGGGAAGAAATGAAGACCTTCCGCACCTTTTGGATGCGTGCAGCTGTTTACGTAATTCAGCACGTTCGCTTTTTTCTCTCTATCAGTATTATTCTCAATATTCTTCTAGACAATTGAATGTGCAAAGTGTTTTGTGGTCTTATTGTTTGCAATGCGTTCTCTATCTTCTGCTTTGATTAAATTGTTCATTGATTTGCTCGTAAATTGGCCTGCTCTGTGTGTGTGTGTGTGTGTGTGTGTGTGTGTGTGTGTGTGTGTGTGTGTGTGTGTGTGTGTGTGTGTCTGTGTGTGTGTCTGTGTGTGTGTGTGTGTGTGTGTGTGTGTGTGTGTGTGTGTGTGTGTGTGTGTGTATGTGTGTGTCTGTCTGTGTGTGTGTGTGTTTAGTGCCCCTGGCATATAATTAGTGGTTCCTAATTCTATGTATTCTGCATGCAATGTTCAGCTATCTTGACAAGCATCAAACACGATGACAAAAATGTATGTTATAGATGCATTTTCTTAATATAATACCCAGGAAAAACTAATTTGTCATCGGAAGGTATTGTTGCTTAGAAAGAAGAATGTAGCCAAAAAGTATCTATTTTCTTCAAGGGAGTTGTGTGTGTGTGTGTGTGCGTGTGTGCGTGTGTGCGTGTGTGCGTGCGTGCGTGCGCGTGTGCGTGTGAAGGTATAAGGTACACAATTCAATTCGACATGTATAATTCTACATCAAGGCTGTTTATCTGGCTCATTCAAATGCCGTTTATGCCTAGTTAAAAGAACATGGTCTCGACCGGATTAACCAATCTTTAAAAACGCTATTTTAATTAACCGATGTGACTTAGAATCCAATACTAAGAACAAACACACAAAAATGTATTTTGACAAAGACGAAAACCCCCCACCAAAACTGAAACAGACTGCAATGTCACTGACCAAAGTACCACACAAACAAATAAGCTTACACAACAAGTGCAGAGTGACGTTATTTTATTGACGAGACAAAACAGAACATGTAATATTTCAACAAAAATGTCTTTTTCAAACAACACAGACAACACAGTTTTCGCGTATGAAAGTGTGAGAGGGAAATGAGATGAAAAGACAGGCTTGAGGAATGAGACGAAGCACGAATGTAAAGAAGAGGGAAAATGATGGACGCATGACGACATGTAAGACAATACAAACAAGAAATGCAGTTAAATAAGTACACAAGAAAAAACTGAAACAGACTGCAACGACTACTGTGACAAAGATGACAAAGGCACGGGCAACACGGCCCGTGTCGCTTCTCCTCACCACAGACGTCGATGGGGGAGTCGTAGCCCTGCGGGGTGTACTTGATCTTTTTGCCCGCTGGGCAGAAGTACTCGTTGTCCACCAGGATGCCCCCGTAAGCCGTGGTGATGCCGGGGCAGCCCAGCGGACTGAAGGTGTTCCTGAAGGGGGCGGTGATCTGGAAGTTGTCCTGCTCGAAGTTGTTCTGCACCACCACCTGGCAGTCCTCGTACACGTGCCGCTCCCGACGGTCGTAGGTCAAGGTCACGTTCATCAGGACCTGCACGCGCAGTTCACTTCTGCTGTTATAAATGTCCTCAAACCGGTAGTAGTGAAACAAGCATTATCCACTTCTGCTGTTAGAAAGGTCCTCAAACTGCTAGTAGTGAAACAAGCATTATCCACTTCTGCTGTTAGAAAGGTCCTCAAACCGGTAGTAGTGAAACAAGCATTATCCACTTCTGCTGTTAGAAAGGTCCTCAAACTGGTAGTAGTGAAACAAGCATTATCCACTTCTGCTGTTAGAAAGGTCCTCAAACTGGTAGTAGTGAAACAAGCATTATCCACTTCTGCTGTTAGAAAGGTCCTCAAACTGCTAGTAGTGAAACAAGCATTATCTACTTTGGCTGTTAGAAAAGTTCTCAAACCGGTAGTAGTGAAACAAGCATTATCCACTTCTGCTGTTAGAAAGGTCCTCAAACCGGTAGTAGTGAAACAAGCATTATCCACTTCTGCTGTTAGAAATGTCATCAAAACGGTAGTAGTGAAACAAGCATTATCTACTTTGGCTGTTAGAAAGGTCCTCAAACCGGTAGTAGTGAAACAAGCATTATCCACTTCTGCTGTTAGAAAGGTCCTCAAACTGGTAGTAGTGAAACAAGCATTATCCACTTCTGCTGTTAGAAAGGTCCTCAAACCGGTAGTAGTGAAACAAGCATTATCTACTTTGGCTGTTAGAAAGGTCCTCAAACCGGTAGTAGTGAAACAAGCATTATCTACTTTGGCTGTTAGAAAGGTTCTCAAACCGGTAGTAGTGAAACAAGCATTATCTACTTTGGCTGTTAGAAAGGTTCTCAAACCGGTAGTAGTGAAACAAGCATTATCCACTTTTGCTGTTAGAAAGTTCCTCAAACCGGTAGTAGTGAAACAAGCATTATCCACTTCTGCTGTAAGAAAGGTCCTCAAACCGGTAGTAGTGAAACAAGCATTATCTACTTTGGCTGTTAGAAAGGTTCTCAAACCGGTAGTAGTGAAACAAGCATTATCTACTTTGGCTGTTAGAAAGGTTCTCAAACCGGTAGTAGTGAAACAAGCATTATCTACTTTGGCTGTTAGAAAGGTTCTCAAACCGGTAGTAGTGAAACAAGCATTATCCACTTTTGCTGTAAGAAAAGCCGTCAAACTAATAGTGAAACTCGCACATACTGTGCTTTCCATGCTAGTCAATGTGGTCAGGAAGTAGACGTTTCTTTCTCAGTGTCTTTTCTTTCAATGGTAGTACAGTGGAACATACCTTATAAGACCTCCCATTATAAGACTCCCTCCCACATAAGACCTACCTCTCTGAGACATTACCCTTCTTTGTAAGTATTAAAATGACCTCCCTTATAAGACCTCATTTTGGATGATTTTTGAAGGTCTTATAGGGAGGTTCCACTGTATTAACGGTTCATGCTGTACAGTAGCCTAATTTCGGTCCACGTTGTAGAGAAATTTGAAAACAAAATGTTGGTGTTTGTTTTTGTGGATAATCACATTATTTGAAAAATAAATTTCACTTAATTAGGCCTACCTGGAGATTTTGTTGAGCTGTGATTCGATTGGTTGATGTGTTTTTGATTGTTGTTGTTGTTGTTGCGATATACGTATTGGTTTACTGCACTTTCGCTGGCTAGTGTGTTGTGGTCATTATTATTGTTGATTAGTTGTCGTGTTGTGGTGGCATTGTTAAGCTTTTTGGTGTATACCTACAGTGATAACATTATTGTGCAATGGTCTGAATGCTTTTGTGTTATGCTAACGGTGACACTGTTATGCCAATGCTCTCTCATAATTTAGAACCAATGCTCATGCAGTTAATCATATGCCTACTACGTGTAGCTGTTTGAGAGTTCCTGTCCTTTTTCAAGCTCCAAGTACCCTCTGAAAGACGTTTCGGAAACTAAAAAGTAAATATTGAGAAATAGTCCATCTTGCTTTGATTCAGCCCCCGTGTGGGGATACCGGGGGGTCTTCCGTACAAATAGTTTCTCCACCTTCTGGAAGTTCTGTGCTTGTAACTTCGTCTAATCTGTCTCTCTCTTTGACTCTGCCTTGTTCCTTGCTTTATGTCATCTACTATCTTTCTGACTTTTGGGGTCCTTTTTCCATATAGTTTTCTCCCTTCAGCTCCTCTGAAATCGGAATGTGTCGGCTGAATGCAGCGAGGAGACCAGTGAAAACTGGAAAACGGACACATACGTACCCATTGTGGCCTTATGGCCTGGGAATGCAGAGGAAGAAGTAGAAGAAGCTTTGCTTCAGCGATACTATGTCTCCCTCCCAGTACCTCAGCGGGCCCAGACTGGACGATGTCGGAGATGGTCATCTGGCCGGTGATGTGGTCAGCGGGGTTCTGCAGGTCGCACTGGGTGGGCAGGTAGCTTTCACTCTGGTCCAGCGCGTCCTGCATCAGATCCCGGTAGCTGTTCATGTCCGGGCAGAAGCCGCTCTCCGTCTTGCTGAAGGTGAATCGGAACGTTTGCCGGAACCGCGCGTGCTGAGTGGTGTCGTCTGTCCACATAATGACAACACAACATCATCATCTCCGTCTTGCTGAAGGTGAAGCGGAACGTTTGCCGGAACAGCGCGTGATGAGTGGTGTTGTCTGTCCACATAAGGACAACACAACAACATCATCATCATCATCATCATCATCATCATCATCATCTCCGTCTTGCTGAAGGTGAAGCAGAACGTCTGCCGGAATCGCGCGTGCTGAGTGGTGTCGTCTGTCCACATAAGGACAGCACTACATCATCATCATCATCATCATCATCATCTCCGTCTTGCTGAAGGTGAAGCAGAACGTCTGCCGGAATCGCGCGTGCTGAGTGGTGTCGTCTGTCCACATAAGGACAGCACAACATCATCATCATCATCATCATCATCTCCGTCTTGCTGAAGGTGAAGCAGAATGTCTGCCGGAATCGCGCGTGCTGAGTGGTGTCGTCTGTCCACATAAGGACAGCACTACATCATCATCATCATCATCATCATCATCTCCGTCTTGCTGAAGGTGAAGCAGAATGTCTGCCGGAATCGCGCGTGCTGAGTGGTGTCGTCTGTCCACATAAGGACAGCACAACATCATCATCATCATCATCTCTGCCTTGCTGAAGGTGAAGCAGAACGTCTGCCGGAACCGCGCGTGCTGAGTGGTGTCGTCTGTCCACATAAGGACGACACATACAGGACAGGGGCATTGTAGGCATTGTAGGCTGTGGCAGCAAATACATCACGCGTTTCCCCCCTTTTTTCAGACTCGCTGAAATGTCAAGCATTTGCGCGTGTAACTATGGTTTTGAACATACAGAAAAGAGGTCTTAAACTAGAGCGTGAAAACGCTAGATCAACCAGGCACGAGGCAGCACTTCGGGTCCAGTGACCTTGCAGGAACAAACAGACAAACACCCATGAACCTTAAGTCTGATCAAACAGTGTGCACCTGCACTTTACAGTACCCCTGCTCCAGTGAGGATCTCAACAGTAGCTCGCGCATTATTGACAACTAGAGAAAAGCAGGTGCGCGGCAACATTTTCGGCTCAAGCGACCTTGACCTTTGACCAATGACCATTTTCAAACTTGGCCTAAATATCCTAAGTATCTATCGGCATGCAGAATTTGAGCCTCCTAGGTCCCTCCGTTCAAACGCTATCGTGTTCATATAGTCAGTCATAGAGACAGATAGTCAGATACATAGTCAGGAACAAACAGAAAGCCCTGAAAACATCATCATCATCATCATCATCATCATCATCATCATCATCATCATCATCATCATCATCGTCATCATCATCATCATCGTCGTCATCATCATCATCATCATCATCATCATCATCATCATCGTCATCATCATCGTCATCATCATCGTCATCGTCAATTTCATCATCCATACAATTAAGGGAATGCACAGAAAGTAACAGACGAAAACAAAGAAAGAACAGCAACTACATCAAAACTCTCACTAGCTTGGACGCAGGCGGGGGTGTCCGGGACATTCCAGGAGTCCCCCCTGTTGCAGGAGTAGGAGATGACGGAGGCGTCGGGCTGGTGGTAGAACACGTAGCCGTCGTCGCAGGTCAGCTCGCACCGGAAGCCCTGGTTGCCCGCCAGAGCCACGCACGACTTCCCCCCGTGCATCGGAGTGCGCATGGAGAAGGGAGAGCATCCCTCCGCTGTGTGCAGAATACAATAGTCAAGTCAAGTGTGTCGCATGAAAAAAGGTAGCTCGTAAAAATAAGTAGCTCGCTAAGCGGTGTACACCGGCCCTTAACTCGGAGACCTATGACAGTGTGTATTTGCGACATTGAGCATGAACCACAAATTTCACTTTTTTCTAGGGTTAGGGATAGGGTTAGGGTTAGGGTTAGTTAAATGGTTAAAGTACAGAAAAAGTGAAATTTGTGGTTGTCGCAAATACAGACTCTCATAATAGCGAGCTACTTATTTTTACGAGCTACCTATTTTCATGCGACAAAGTGAACTTTCATTATCTCAGGACTGAGAAATTAAAACCAGGTAAGCTTACAGACAATTTCCTCCGGCTCTGTCGTCGTGAGCCAGACACACTAAAAGACATTAAAGATGCAGTCAAAAAGAGATGCTGGCTATTAACAAGTCACGACAGACAAATGTTTCAAGAAAAAAAGTCTTTGTTACATTGATTATGATTTTATTTCCAACAAGGGCATCGCCGAGCGGCATATATGTCCTTTGCCGGCAACGCCCTGTACCTGCCCCGCCCTGTACCTCCCTTGCCCCTCACACCTTAGGCCCCCGTCCTCCTTGTGTCCTTTGGGTGATACACCTAAACACCCTTGACTGGGTACAAATCCTTTTCTGGGATGCACACCCTTAATTAGTTTGGGGTGTACACCCTTAATCAATGGGGTGTACACCGGCCCTTAACTCGGAGACATGTCTGCCGCTCGGCGACATTGAAATCCTACGTGGCATAATTTGTACTGCAATGTCTTCTACTTACAAACAAACAAAGAAACATACATGAACGAAAACATACTCCTTTGCGATCGTAGATCGGCAAAGGACAATAAAGAAACATACACGAGCGAAAACCTACTCAAAGGACAAAACGAGTTGATACCAGTGAATGACCAGGTGTTGACCCGGTTGTCTGCTGAGTAGAGTCAATGACCTTGGGTAGCTCGCTGCAGCCTCCCTGGAAGTTCCTGGAAAACACTCGGTCTACGTGGAAAAGCTAATTTCGGTTCAGAGACATGTGCTAGTTTCGGTTTCGGCTAATGTGAATGGGGGAGGGTGTGTGTGCATTTTGTTGTGAGCGTGCTCTCTCTCTCTCTCTCTCTCTCTCTCTCTCTCTCTCTCTCTCTCTCTCTCTCTCTCTCTCTCTCTTCATAGAAAGCTTTACGACACGATTCAAACGTAGTAGGCCTTTCCAAGACTAAAACTCCCATGTGGCATAATTTGTACTGCAATGTCTTCTACTCTTCTGTCTACACACCCACACAAAATTTGGAGTGATTCTATACAGTATTTCACGAGATATAGGAGGGTGAAGAAGAACGGAAACATGTCTGCCGCTTGGCGACATTCTATTTCCCAGGGATAATTTATATACGAATGTGTTATACTCGTAGTGCCACATCCTCACACAAAATTTGAAGGGATTCTGTCTTCTAGTTCACGAGATACAGCTTGGACAAGAAATATATAGCGCAAAGAAGGAAATTTCGGTTTTCAAGGTCACACTTCAAGGTCAAGATCAGTATGGCGATAATTTATGCTCGGATGTTTTCTACTCTAGGTTATACAGTACCACACACAATCTGAAGCGCTTCTGTCAAGTACCAATGTGGAAAATATGGCTTAAAACCCCATTTTTAGACCCCTGCCACTTTCAAGGCGCACTGATCTCCCGGACCTTGACCTTGACCTTGATCGGTATGCCATCATCAGAACGGCCATAAGCCAAAGTAGCGGCAGATATGTCCTCAGTGGGGGTGTACACCCTTAACTCGGAGACATGTCTGCCGCTCAGCGACATTACACACCCTGGGTGCAAATCCCACATGGCATAATTTGTACTGCAATGTCTTCTACTCTTCTGTTTACACCCCCCCCCCCCCACACCCTTAACTCGGAGACATTTTTTTAAGAGTGATTCTATACAGTATTTCACGAGATATAGGAGGGTGAAGAAAAACAGAAACATGTCTGCCGCTCGGCGACATTCCATTTCCGAGGGATAATTTATGTACGACTGTGTTATACTCTTAGTGTCACATCCTGACACAAAATTGGAAGGGATTCTGTCTTCTAGTTCACGAGATACAGCCTGAACAATAAATATATAGCGCAAAGAAGGAAATTTCGGTTTTCAAGGTCACACTTCAAGGTCAAGGTCAGCATGGCGATAATGTATGCTAGGATGTCTTCTACCCTAGGTTATACAGTACCACACACAATCTGAAGCGCTTCTGTCAAGTACAAATGTGGAAAATATGGCTTAAAACCAAATTTTTAGACCCCTACCACTTTCAAGGCCTACTGATCTCCCGGACCTTGACCTTGACCTTATGCCATGGACAGAACGGCCATAAGCCAAAGTACCTACGTGCCAAGTTTGAGGTCTCTAAGACCAACGGTGTGGAAGTTATAACCCCTTAAAAATTTTCGGTTTTCAAGGCCATACGCCAAGGTCAAGGTCACGAAGGCAATAATTGATGAGTGGATGCCTTCCTCCTATGGTGACACACCACCACACTAAATTGGAAACGATTCGGTCAAGCGGTTCGGGAGATATCCTTGGGACAGAAAAACCCAATTTTTTAGACCCCTACCACTTTCAAGGCGGACCGATCTCACTGATCGGTATGCCACCATCAGAACGGCCATAAGCCATAGTACCTCCATGCCAAGTTTCAAGACTCTAGGACCTACGGTGTGGAAGTTATGGCCCCTTAACGATTTTCGGTTTTCAAGGTCATACGCCAAGGGCGAAAACGCGGATGCCTTCCTCTCATGGGGACACACCACCACACAAAATGTGAAGCGATTCGGTCAAGCGGTTCGGGAGATATCCATGGGACAGACAGAAGGGGGGAAAAAGTTACATACACGAACGAAAACACTCCTTTGCGATCTACTTCGTAGATCGGCAAAGGACCAAAAACAATGAATTACACACAAATGTGTGGACGGTTTCGTTTATTCTTCAACGCGGGCTGCGTGTATCCTAAGGCCACTGCGCGAACGGTAAAAATGTGCTTAGTTTATAACTTCCGTGTGCATGGAAAGGGCATAACATAG
>CM065682.1:64915018-64930018 GCA_017654935.2 Phymorhynchus buccinoides | reverse complement strand
AGAGAGAGAGAGAGAGAGAGAGAGAGAGAGAGAGAGAGAGACATACACACACACACACACACACACACAAAAACACACACACAGAACACACACACACACACACACACACACACACACACACACACACACACACACACACACACACACACACACATTAAACCCCTTACATCCGCACTCGTAGTCAGCCCCAACCAGGCGGTACCGTCCCTCGTGGTAGGTGCACTGCCGTGTCTTGTTGAAGGTGGTCATTCCCGGCACGTGGCACCTCAGGGTCACCGTCTGGCCCAGCTGCACCTGACCGCTGGGCATCACCACCGGGGGGTTCTTCACCGACACGATGGTGTCCGGAAGACACACGGCGGCTGGTACCAAAAAGAAACACAAAAAATTGTTAGTACGGGCTAGGATTTGTTCACGGATGTCTTCTATTCTAGGTGATGCATTAGCACACAAAAGTTTAAACGATTCTGTCCAGAGGTTTACGAGATATAATTTGGGCACGCAGAAAAACACGAACTCGTACTTTGTCTGGTACCCAGTGCCATGTAGCTTTTGATCAAAGTTGAGTACAGTGGAACCTCCCTTATAAGACCTTCAAAAATCATCCAAAATGAGGTCTTTAAAGGTAGGGGTCTTATAAGGGAGGTAATTTTAATACTTACAAAGAGGGCAATGTCTCAGAGAAGTAGGGGCCTAGGTCTTATATGGGAGGGAGTCTTATAATGGGAGGTCTTATAAGGGAGGTTCCACTGTACCATGTATAAGCTCTCCGTGTTGTGGGCCTGCTCTAATTAATTCGAGTTTATGTTGCTGCTGTTTATATTGTGTAATTTATAATTTTAAAAAAGGACATTCTTGTTTAAACCAAAAACAAACAAACAAAAAGACCGAGACAAACTTATACTGATAATCGTGCTTTTGGTGACAAGTTTTGCTTTGTAATCGGGCATTTATCTGGCGTTACTGTAATAGGTCTAGCTTTGCACCTGCTGACAATGTTTTTGTTGCAATCTGGCATGTAATTGCATTACTGATAATCGTGCACTCGCTGACAAGTTTTTCGTAATCGGGCAATGTATTAATTGGCATTACTGTAATAGATCTAATCGTGCACTCGGTGACAATTTTTTGTAATCTGGCACGTAATTGCGTTACTGATAATCGTGCACTCGGTGATATTTGTTTGTAATTTGGCATGTGTTAGGCATTATCACTACCAGTCTATAAAACAAGAGCGGGGAGGGTGGGGCTACTGACGGTCACATCTGGGCGGGCTCTTGTCCCACTGGCCCTGGTGGTCGCAGGCGAGGAGGGGGGAGCCGCTGAGCTCGTAGCCCAGGTCGCACTGGTACTCGATGTAGTCCCCATACTGGAAGCTGGCCCGGTCCACCAGGGCCTGACCGTGGTCCACCACCGGCGGCTCAGGGCACCGCACGGCTGTACGTGCGCACACACAGAAATGCATTTTATGCGCGTGCACGCGAATACGCACCTACGCAATAACGATCATGATGCACATATGGTAAACATGTAGAGATGCACAAGTAGTCAAATTGGGAGGAGTCAAATGGGAGGGAGAGAGAGAGAGAGAGAGAGAGAGAGAGAGAGAGAGAGAGAGAGAGAGAGAGAGAGAGAGAGAGAGAGAGAGAGAGAGAGAGAGAGAGAGAGAGAGAGAGAGAGAGAGAGAGAGATGTACCTCAATATTTAAGTCCCTTTCAGCAGCATGGCCTTTTCATTACTGTATATCGAAGTTGTTTACTCTCTTCATTTACGATGGGCTCTCGATAAGTTTCTGGATGTGGAGATTATGTTGACATCACAAAAATGCAAATGATACCATGAGATAGACCATTATTATGATACTTATGTTGCAAATATTCATTATTAATTTTTATTCACCTGACCAAAATCGCTGGGCAAAGCTAAAGGTCCACGAAGGTGAACGGTGATCCCAAGCTGAGACAATTTCTTTCAATCCAAGATTTTTTGTACATGTGATGTTGTACGCTTTTGCTCAAGGAAAGACGTAGAAACAAAGGTATCACACGTTCATAAATTGGTGTTTTTTTCAAGACCTTGCTGTACACCCTCTCAGTTCTCTCTACATCAATAAACTTATTGAGAGCCCCTCGTATAACAACTTCGCTTGTATTTCATGATTGTAAGTAGTAGTAGTAGTAGTAGTAGTAGTAGTAGTAGTAGTAGTAGTACTGAAACTGCTTTAGTAAATGTTGTTAATGATCTTCTTCTTTCTCTTGATGAAGGAAAACTCTCAGTTCTGACTCTTTTGGACCTTTCAGCAGCGTTTGATACCATTGACCACAACACTCTTCTTTCTTGTTTGGAATCTGTCTTCGGCATCAGTGGTAAAGCTCTCCAGTGGTTCACCTCTTATCTTTCTAACCGTACCCAGATTGTTTCCATTCAGGACACCGACTCTGCCCCAGCCTCTGTTTCCTGTGGTGTGCCACAGGGATCAGTCCTGGGGCCTGTTCTATTTGTTCTCTACACTTCTCCTCTTTCAGACGTCATGTCCAGGCATTCAGCTCTCCATCACTCATTCGCTGATAATACCCAACTGCAGAAGTCTTCTAAGCCTAATGAAATTGATGATCTAGTTTTGTCCATGCAGGATACTGTTTCAGATGTCAAGTCCTGGATGACCTCCAATAAATTAAAACTCAATGAAGATAAGACTGAGGCAATGATTGCTTCCACTCAGAGAACTTCCACCTCTGTTCAGTTTCCTGACTCTCTTGTCATTGGCGGTGCTACCGTCCCTTTCTGTCAATCAGCTAAAAACCTTGGTGTAACCCTCGATTGTCGACTAACTATGATCACTCATGTCATGACTCTGATTCGTAATGTGAACTTTGAACTCCGTCGTATTAGTGCCATTCGTCACTATCTCACAGTTGAAGCCACCAAGACTCTAGTATCAGCTTTTGTACTGTCTCGCATCGATTATTGCAATTCCCTACTTGTAGGCTGTCCTCAAACCCTCCTCTAACAAACTTCAGAAAGTTCAGAACAATGCAGCTCGATTAATCCTTAAAGTCCCTCGTACAGACCACATCAAACCCCACCTCAAGACCTTACACTGGCTTCCAGTCGAGGCAAGAATAAAGTATAAAATTGCTTGCCTCTGTTTCAATGCTGTCCATTCAACTAGTCCTGCCTACCTCTCTGATCTCGTTCACCTGTACTCACCCTCCAGGTCTCTCCGTTCCTCTTCTGACAAACTTATCCTTTCTATTCCTCGTACAAACACTAAGACATAATGGTGAACGTTCATTTTCTTTCAGCGCCCCTTCTGTCTGGAACACCCTACCATATGAACTTCGTTCTGCTAAATCTTTCAAGTCTTTCAAAACCGCTCTTAAAACTCACCTCTTCCGGCAATACCTCTGATTTTTTCCCTGTCCTGTTTCATGCCTTAAAATAATGTCCCCCACATTGTGGGTGGGTGGGTGTGCGCGCGTGTGTGGGTGTGGGCGTGTGCGTGCGTGCGTGTTGTGGCTGTGTGAATGTTTGTGATAGTTGATATTGTAGTAGCTTATTTATGATCTATGTATTTATTTAAGCAATTGTGAAGCGCCGTGAGCTCAAGAAAGGGCGCTCTATAAATATTATTTAGTAGTAGTAGTAGTAGTAGTAGTGGTGGTGGTGGTGGTGGTAGTAGTAGTAGTAGTAGTAGTGGTAGTAGTCACAGCAGTTTTTGTTGTTGATTGCTATGTGTATTTTCTGCTCATGT
Source organism: Phymorhynchus buccinoides (assembly GCA_017654935.2). Taxonomy (NCBI): domain Eukaryota; kingdom Metazoa; phylum Mollusca; class Gastropoda; order Neogastropoda; family Raphitomidae; genus Phymorhynchus; species Phymorhynchus buccinoides. The sequence goes on along the minus strand of CM065682.1, from coordinate 64,926,264 downwards.
GATTGGATTTCTGTTTCATGTTTTTATTCCATTTCTATTATATGTAAAGCTGCCCTGCAGCCTACATATAATAGGATGTGCGCTATATAACATTTCCTCAATATTATTATTATTATTATGATTAAACATCTGATGGACATGTCACACTGGGCGCGCCCAATCGCTCCTACGCAGTAGCGACACGGAGGGCCTCGCTCCGTGTAACTCACCCATAAAGACAGAACAAACGAAAAAAAAGTCTGTATGCATGCAGGTGAACATCTGATGGACATGTCACACTGGGCGAGCCCAATCGCTCCTACGCAGTAGCCAACACGGAGGGCCTCGCTCCGTGTAACACACCCATAAAGACATAACAAACGGAGAGGAAAAAAAGTCTTTACGCAGGCAGGTGTGGTTGAATCTGCGGACGTCCCCAGGCCTGAGGCCGTCCTCGTTCTGCTTGAGGTAGTAGTCGTGGACGCCGTTGTGGGAGAAGAGTACGAAGCCAGGGAGGCAGCTGCACAGGTAGCCCCCCGAGGTGTCGGTGCACAGGTGGTCACAGCCCGCAGTGTTGTTGGCGCACTCGTCAATGTCTGAGTACAACCGTCGCACAAGGTTTAATTTAAGGAACACGCTTGTTTTAGGCTCTACTGTAATACCATGGATGCTCCTGCTTTCAGGATGTCCTGAAGTTCAGGATTTTTTTTATTGCCTGGAGCCGGCGTCGCCGGATTATGAGAATTTGAGAAGATGCATTTTGCTGGTTATATATAGAGGTCATGAAGTTTAACCAGAAGTGAAAGTGCTACGAGAGCCAGTCGTCAATTACATTGGAAACTGTTGTTTCCCTTCAGCTTCCAGGGGGCATTACCCCCCGGAACCCCCAGGAGGGGCGCTGTCCCTGCACTCCGCCGGGACCTGGGCGGTCCCTGGACCCCTGCCTTGCAGGAGTTTTTAAATTTCCCAGGAGCACCCATGTAATACTATGTCGGTAGTCTACAGTGTTACAGGTGTGATCTGAGAGAGAGAGAGGGGGGGAGAGAGAGAGAGAGAGAGAGAGAGAGAGAGAGAGAGAGAGAGAGAGAGAGAGAGAGAGAGAGAGAGAGAGAGAGAGAGAGAGAGAGAGAGAGAGAGAGAGAGAGAGAGAGAGAGAGAGAGAGAGTATTGTCATTAACACAATATGAGAGATACGAATGAATACGAATACGAATGGTTTACTGAGGGTACAAAGGATAAGCTACAATAGCTTCTTTGCACCTTGCCCTCTCACTCACACACTCACACCATGCATCAAGCAAAGAAAATTTGACATGAAAACAGAGGGACAGAGAGAGAGAGAGAGAGAAAGAGAGAGAGAGAGAGAGAGAGAGAGAGAGAGAGTGTGTGTGTGTGTGTGTGTGTGTGTGTGTGTGTGTGTGTGTGTGTGTGTGTGTGTGTGTGTGTGTGAAAGAGAGAGAGAGAAAGATACATACAGACATACAGAGACAATGGTAAATATAGAGGATTCATGCAAATGTTAATGTAATTAACACAAGCTGTGAGAGAGAGAGTGTGTGTGTGTCTATGTGTGTGAAAGAGAGAGAGAGAGAGAGAGAGAGAGAGAGAGAGAGAGAGAGAGAGAGAGAGAGAGAGAGAGAGAGACTTTAGAGAGAGAAAGAGAGAGAGAAGAGAGAGAGAGAGAGAGAGAGAGAGAGAAGAGAGAGAGAAGAGAGAGAGAGAGAGAGAGAGAGAGAGAGAGAGACATACAGAGACATCGAGACAGAGACAATGACAAATACAGAGGATTCATGCAAATGTTAATGTAATTAACACAAGCTGAGAGAGAGAGAGTGTGTTTCTGTTTGGTGTGTAGTTGAGAGAGTTAGAGAGAGTTGAGAGGACGAGAGAGACAGAGAGAGAGAGAGAGAGGCAGATACCAGTGAGTGGTAGTTGAGAGAGAGATAGCAGAGAGTTGGACGTCAGAGACAGTAGAGAGAGAGAGAGAGAGAATAGAGAGAGGTGGTAGTTGCAGAGACAGAGAGAGACAGAGACAATGACAAATACAGAGGATTCATGCAATCAATACAATTTTAAATAGCATTTTTTAGCCCCCCCCCCCCCCCTCCTATATTTTAACTGTAACTTTAATATATTATTACAATACATTATCATAATCATAATCTATAATACATCATCATCATCATCGTCATCATCATCAAGATTCATTATCGTGTAACATTAATGTCCTATTGTTGTTTCTAGTGGTGGTAGTTGCGATAGTTATAGCAGTTGTTGGACGTCACAGACAGTAGTAGTAGCAGCGGCAATACCAGTGGTGGTAGTTGCGATAGTTATAGCAGTTGTTGGACGTCACAGACAGTAGTAGTAGCAGCGGCAATACCAGTAATATTAATAGTAGTAGCAACAACAGTAGCACCAGCAATAGTAGTAGTAGTAGTAGTAGCTGCAGCAGCATTTTCCTTCCTCCTTTCCTTCAAGCGACCACAATCATTTGCTGATTATTCTGTCACTGTAAATTCAGGGGGATCTACGGAAAATATGCGCGGAATACTTCGGCCCTGATCTATAGATAAGAAGAAGAGAGAGAAAGGGCGGGGGGGGGGGGGGGGGGAGAATGGGCAGATTAAATATAAAAATAATCACCACCACTCTATTCTACGTGACCCAGCCAGTCAGGGACCGTTCAGTGGAACCCCAACATGATGCCGAATAGGACAGGAACCACCTAAGTATTAGTTTTTATAGAATTGATTATTCACTTTGACAGGTTCTGAGGTCAGGGTTTAGTGTGTAGCCGTCGTGGCAGGAGCAGGTCCTGTTTTCGTACTCCGAGTCATGGCACAGCTGCTGGCAGAAATCGGGATCCTCCTGACATTTGTTGCGATCTGAAAACATAGACGCACAGCCAGTCCTCAAGAGAGAGAGAGAGAGAGAGAGAGAGAGAGAGAGAGAGAGAGAGAGAGAGAGAGAGAGAGAGAGAGAGAGAGAGAGAGAGAGAGAGAGAGAGAGAGAGAGAGAGAGCACACACACACGCATGAGCAGTGAGTATGCACACACAGAGATGCAAGCAACTACCCTGGAGCATCTGTACTCTTCCAAAAGCTAGTGCGGTATTTGAAGAACTCATGATATAAACAAAAAACGTATTCCTGCTTTATAACATAGCAAAGTAAGCATCTAGGCCTACATGCATTACAAAATGTACATACAAACAGCCATACACACGCATAACGCAGGTATCCATTTCACCTCGAAACAAACATGTAGGCCTAGAGAAGAACTGATTTTATTAATCAATAATTTATGTTGTTTTACTGGATTTAATCGGGTGGCGAGGGTGGGGAGTGGGTGTCAGGGAAAAAGCATTCACGCCAGACAGAGACACATGACCCCCCCCCCCCCCCCCCACTGGTACCCACAGGAGCAGGAGAAGGTGTCCAGGCCCTGCAGCGTCCTGTCGTTGAGGCACTGCAGGGGGGCGGGGCCTCCCCCGGCCAGGCTGCTGACGTAGCCGTCACGGCACGTGGCCGTCACGCTCTCCCCCACCTGGATGGACTGACCGGCCCGCTCGATCACGCCGTTGGCCAGGCTGGGCACGTAGCACCTCAGCACTGGACACGTCAAGGCAAAGGTCAATGTCAAAAACTGTACCGTGGGTGAAAGCAAGTTTAGTTTAAATTTTATTTCAATTTCATTTTATGTTCATTTTCAATTTCAATTTATGTTATTGTTGTTCTTGTTTCTGCTTGCTTGTTCTTTCATTTTATGTTCATTTTCAATTTCAATTTATGTTATTGTTGTTCTTGTTTCTGCTTGCTTGTTCGTGTACATTTTGTATGCTACCATTTTCATTATCATGTTCTGTTCCATTCTCTTGTTACTTGTGGCAGCCAATATTGTATAATCTACTTGTGTTTGAGCGCCTTGTATAAGCTTTAAGCTTGTTGTGTTCGTTTTCATTTGTTTATGTTGCTGCTTTACTATGTCTTACTTAATAAAAATTTGTTTAACCCTTTCACCGCCAAAGTCGCATTTTAGCACCACAGTGATTTAACACCTATGTCACTAAAAGGCATCAAATTGGGGTCTATTATCCAAAGACCCTATTGTCTTAGTTTTGGGAAGTAAGGATAGACCTTATTTTATATATGTCACAGAAGAATCCCCAATACTGCAGATGGATTTTGTTCTCTACCCAGGTACATTTAATGGAACTTCTTTGCTGAAATATGGCTGGCGGTGAAAGGGTTAAACCAACTTTAGCCGTGCTCCTGAAATCAGGCCTGAAAAAGCTGATAGCAAGAGTCTTCAGGTCTATAACATAATACAATCAGGTAAGAATTTCCTCAAAATCCGTGTATAACTTTTTGTGCAAATCCTTTGCTTACTCTAAACTTCAAGAAGGTAAAACAAAATCACCCCCTTTTCATAGCGAAAACAAATCAGATGTTCTTCGCGTCTCCCGGACTTTCTTTAAAGTTATCGTTCTTTGTCATTCTTCTGTCTTAGGAAGACGCAAAGGGATGGCAACAATAGGCGTATGACGTCATACCGTCAGACCCCGTAGCTCAAAGGTGTGTGTGTGTGTGTGTGAAGGTGTGTGTGTGTGTGTGTGTGTGTGTGTGTGTGTGTGTGTGTGTGTGTGTGTGTGTGTGTGTGTGTGTGTGTGAAGGTGTGTGTGTGTGTGTGTGTGTGTGTGTGTGTGTGTGTGTGTGTGTGTGTGTCTGATTGTCAAATGTTTGCTTTCACGAGTAATAGTACTAATTAATACTATATAATTTTATGCATATTTGTCTGAACAGTACCTAATTGGATTGTTGTTGGTGTATGTGTGCGTGTGTGCGTGCGTGTGCGTGTGTGTGTGTGTGTGTGTGTGTGTGTGTGTGTGTGCGTGCGCGTGTGTGTGTGTGTATATATATAGGTGTGTGTGTGTGGGCGCGCGCGCGCGTGTGTGTTTAAATTTGGTTGTCTTCTTTAAGTTGTCTTCCTAAATATTACTTGTGTCGTGTCTTATCATTTATAAAATGTGCATGCGAATTTCTTTGCTTTTTGTGAAGACAATAAAATGATTGAATTGAATTGACAGTGGCGGGCAGTTTACCTTCACATCTGGGCAGGGAGGAGGTCCATCGGCCGTCGGAGCCGCAGAAGAGGATGGGGGTGCCCACGATCTGGTATCCGGACTCACAGAGGTACTCCACGACGGAGCTGAACTGGGTGCCGTCCCCGGAGCGAACCACCTGGTTGCCGTGCTCGATGGTCTGGTCCAGCTGGGGGCAGGCAGCGGCTGAAATAGTCGTTGATCAGTTTTGGTGGCTCATCGATAGGTGAAGACGGGGTGAAAAGCCCATGGGCGGGTAAGAAGCCCATGCCAATTATCTCATAAAATAAAGCAAATTTCAGTCAAATTTGCCCATGAGACGAATGCTACGCCCCGTCTTCTTACCCCGTCTTCCCCTATTGTTGTAGATCATAATTATGTTGTTAGTTAGCCCCCTTTCTAGTAGGCTTACCGTCATAGTGGTGTGCACACTTAGCTTTGAGATCTCATCAGTTATAAATTCAACGCGAAAAATATATCTAGAATCATCATATTATCTCCCATCTACCAAAACAAATTAAAGTGCACGGACTCTTCTTCTTCGATCACTCAGACAGTTTCCTGTCAATTATGAGCGCAGATGCGTCATGCTACCGTTATGCGCCTAACTAAGAAATAGTTAGGCCCAGCAAGTCCGACTTCGGCTGGATGAAATGTTTTTGAAAGTGCTTCATGAAAAAAGGCAGGAGAATGGACCGGTTAGGCAGAAAGATAGTAGATAACAGTAAGCAACGGGAAAAGGCAGAGTCAAAGAGAGTGACAGATTAGAGGAAGTTACAAGCACAGAACTTCCAGGTGGGGGAACTATTTAAAGCCTTTTAGGAGATCTCATCCCATTACGTTCATCTGTATTGTTAAAAATTCGGGACTTTCCTGGTGTTGAACTGCCTCCGGGCATTGCCTACAGGATCGTTCCCAACATTTTTATATCTACTAATGTCCCATACCGGAGGACGTTAAGCAGAATTTCATTCAAGTTTCAAGTTTCAAGTTTTTTATTTCAACTTCCAGCCCAGAGGGCTAGCCATAAACACAAACACTCACAACAAATTTGTCCCCATAAACATTCAATGAAACAAACGTGCAGAACATAAGGCAATTGATATGATATTAACATATAGAAAAAATACATTCTCATCCCAGAGCCTGTGTGTGCGTGACTCACTGAGACAGGTGGGGCGTGCGGTCCACGTGCCGTCCTCGGAGCAGCGCACGGTGCTCTGGCCCTGCATGGAGAAGCCCGGGTAGCACTGGAAGCGCACCGTGGCCTGGTAGGTCACCCCCGTGGACTCCAGGATGTAGGCGTTCATCACGGACTCCGGCTGCCCGCAGTACCTGGCTGCAAAACACCGTCGGCAGCAGTGGGCTTAGTTTCTTCCGGGTGTTTTAAGGGAAATGTACATATTGGACAGATTTGCCTAATTTCTGACAGGTTTTTTTTTAAATGGCGAAATACGGTGCCCAAATTATGGTTTTTGGTGGGGTTTTTTAATATATAGGCCTAATGTAGTGATTCCCCATGAGTTCATGTGTTAAAAATCATGGCTAAGAAACGAAAGGCTGCTAGCGAAAACGGTTAATAATTAGATATACATTGATCTAACTTAGCGCACTTTCAACGCCAGCCATTTTTCAGCCAAAACTTTCCATTAAACTTATCTGGGTATAGAAAAGATTTTGTCTGCAATATTGGGGATTCCTTTGTGACATGCACACAATAGGGCCTATCCTTACTTCCCAAAATTAAGAACATAAGGTCATTGGATAACAGACCCTCATTTGATGCCTTTTGGGTGTTAAATCATTGTGGTGCCAAGAGGCGACAGTGGCGATGAAAGGGTTTTAAACTGAACAAACATTTCTGCCTTCAATTATGTTCATGCGCGCATGTATATATACATCCAGTGCCGAGCTGATGAGACTCCCTAGCTGTCCTCGGCTGGGTTCTGCCTTTGCCTCCCTAATAAGGAGGAGAAACTAAGCTAGCACTCTTTATGTTTTTTAAAACAAAGATCAAAATACCAAGTTAACATATAACTGGTTTTAGGTTTTAATGTTCGTTTGAAAGACATAGGGACAAAAAAGTTTTAAACAATTTTCCTATATATATTATACGGACATGCTTCGCTTCACACAGATAGTTTCATCACGTCGTGACACTCACGTTCGCAGACGGGTTTGGCGGTGACGCTCCAGTTGCCCCCCGCCAGGCAGTCCATGGTGACCTGGGTGAGGGCCTGGAACCTGCCCTGCACGCCCTGATCCCGGAACTCCACGGCGGAGAAGGCGTACCCAGACCGGCAGCTCACCGTCAGCCGGGTGCCCAGCGTGAAGTCCGACCTGGAGGGGAACGCTATGGTCTTGTCGTTGAACTGAGGGTCGCCGCAACCTGGAAAATAGATGATCCAGTTGATTTGATTCAGAATTAGTTTATTAGTTCCAGAGCGAAGCTTCATTCGTCCGTCAGTCCGTGCCTGCGTGCGTGCGTGCGTCCGTCCGTCCGTCCGTCCGTTCTTGAAAACCTTCCAGTCTCTTTCAATCACTTTTAGTGTACAAGTTTTAGAGGATATTGGCTGTCGATTCATTGCTTCAGTTTTATTGTCAAGGTCATGGTGATTAAGGAGATGAAACCCCCCAAACACTTAATCGCTAATATCCCCCGAAGTTTTGGTCGTATTTCAATGCGTTTTTCCCCCCAACGTTTTCTGATAAAAGGACTATAATATTATTATCATGGATTTGCATAATGTGCATTCGTGTGCGCGTGTGCGCGTGCATGCGAACCCCAAAGCTGTATCTCAATAACTGCTGCATGGGATTTCTTCAAATTTCATTACGGTACACAAAAGGTCCCATACAAAAATTATAACCTTGTTTGTATTATTGTTTTTTTATATCCATGTCTCCATATTCAGTGTGCAAGCGCTGACGAAGCCGAGAGGACGCTTAGTGAAAGCTACGCGTGAGTAGTACATTATTTTGATTGAGTGCAAAGGTTTAAACCTTCTTCATTAAATCTTTTATTCATTTCAAAGCATAAGACGTCACAAAAGAAGACAGAGCAACAACAAGCTCAAAGCTTATATACGTACCGTCCTCTTTGAATTTACAATACACAATTCACTGACAAGCTGGAGTATTGCACGTAAACAGTTTTATATTAATGATCAGAATTGAAGACATTGTTAGGCAATCTTGATTACAATATCCTCATAATTATGGGTAAAGAAAAAAGTGAAGAATTTGATTCAAGTTGCTTTCATTTTTCTGCCCATGATCAACGGGTTGATTTATTGTTGATTTTAGTGGTGTTACTGTTTTGTGTTGTGTGTGTGCTCATGTATGGGCACGCGCGCGCGTGTGTGTGTGTGTGTGTGTGTGTGTGTGTGTGTGTGTGTGTGTGTGTGTGTGTGTGAGTGTGAGAGAGAGAGAGTGCATGTGCGGCTTTGTAAATGCGAGCGCGCGCGCGCGTGTGTGTGTGTGCGCGCGCGTGTGTGTCTATGTGTCTGTCTGTGCATGTCTGTGTCTGTGCGTGCACCTAATTGCTTTTACAACAAGGCAACATGAGTGGCGAGGGACCCACCGACGGAGTAGGTGAGGGAGAAGCCCTTGTCGGTCTGAATGGCGTCCGACTGGAAGGCGACATCAAACACACCGCTGGTGACTTGGAAAGGGGTTGGGGCAGAGTCCCCCGTGATGTTGTATCGAACCTGACCCTGATTGCCCTCCCTGATCTGAACACACATCCGTACGCAAGCACGCAGGCAGGCACGCGCACGCACGCACGCACGAACGCACACACACACACACACACACACGCACGCACACGCACACACACACACACACACACACACACACACACACACACATTCGTCTGAATCATTTTTAGTGGGAAAACGTTAAACTGAAGAATAACACACACACACACACACACACACACACACACACACACACACACACACACACACACACACACACACACACACACACACACACACACACACACACACACACACACACACACATTTTGTTATGTCTTTATAAATGTATTACAATTAGCCCACTCTGTTATTCACACAATGCCTTTATCAGACACTGTTGTTGTCGTACCCTGGCTTAAAGACTCCAGGGATTATCCCAACAGCCGAAGCACTTGAACACTATGGTACAAATTCACCAGCAAGGTATGAGAACATTACGTGTGTGGCCGTTTTTTTATTACCCCGCCACGTGAGCAGCCACAGTCCGACTTCGGACTGATGATGTTATGCTAGGAGCTTGCCATGGCTAAAGACAATCCCCGCATAACTATGCAGAACGTAACAGCATTTTGATGCAGCCTTGGTGTTCTAGCTTATGTCAATTGGTCTGACACAGCCTTATGTGTCAAAGTGTGACACTTATCAGACACTCACAATCACTCTATATGTATCACGCACAATCAGACACTCATGATCACTTTATTAATCACACACATTCACTCACAATCACTCAATCACACACAAGTAGACATAATCTCTCTCTCTCTCTCTCTCTCTCTCTCTCTCTCTCTCTCTCTCTCTCTCTCTCTGTCTGTCTGTTTCTGTCTCTCTCTCTCTCTCTCTCTCTCTCTCTCTCTCTCTCTCTCTCTCTCTCTCTCTCTCTCTCTCTCTCTCTCTCTTTCAGACACTCACAATCACTCTGTTACTAATATGCAATGTATCTGTCACACTCACAATCTCTCTGCGAATGGCACACACGCGCTCTCGACCAGACAATCGCAGTCACTCTGCTAATCATATACAATCTACACAGACACTCACAATCAGTATCTTAAATGAATCAGACACAATCTATGCAGACACTAATCACTATTTTAACCAGACACAATCTATACAGGCATAATCACTATCTTAATCAAACATAATCTATACAGACACTCACAATCACTGTGTTAATCAGACACAATCCACACAGACATTCACAATCACTTTGTTAATCAGACACAATCCACACATACACTCACTGTGTTAATCAGACACAATCCACACAGACACTCAGAATCACTCTGTTAATCAGACACAATCTATACAGGCATAATCACTATCTTAATCAAACATAATATATACAGACACAATCACTCTGTTGATCATACACACTTTATACAGACACTCACAATCACTATCTTAATCAGACACAATCTATACAGACACTCACAATCACTATCTTAATCAGACACAATCTACACAGACACTCACAATCACTATCTTAATCAGACACAATCCACACAGACACTCACAATCACTCTGTTGATCATACACAATCTACACAGACATTCACAATCACTCTGCCAAAATTAGGTGTCAAAAATCAGACACAAACTATACAGACACTCCCAATCACTCTGTTAATCAGACACAATCTATACATACACTCACAATCACTATATCTTAATCAGACACAATCCACACAGACACTCCCAATCACTCTGTTAATCAGACACACTCTACACAGACACTCACAATCACTCTGTTAATCAGACACACTCTACACAGACACTCACAATCACTCTATTAATCAGACACACTCTACACAGACACTCACAACCACTCTGTCAGAGGGGTGCACATTGAAGGCATCAAAGCGCAGGGTGACTGGCTGGCGTCCGTCGACAGTGACATTGTATCGGCAGGTCTGAAAGGTCCCGTAGTGTCCGCCTTTGGTGTTGAATCCAGGCGAGTGAATGACTCCGCTTGTACCGTTCAGAGACACCGAGCAGCCTGATAGATGATCAATCAATCAATTAATCAATCAGTTGATTAGTCGGTTAGGCGGTCAGTCAGTTAACCAATGTGTCAAATACTCAATCAACGAAACAAACCAACTTACCAACAAGCCGACTATTCAACCAGAAAGAGAGAGAGAGAGAGGGGGGGGGGGGGGGGGGAGTAGACAGACAGACAGACAGAGACAGAAAGTGATAGCAGTGCGCGTATAGTGTAGTGCTTTGAGAGGTGAAGACCCACAGCCGCGGCAAAAATGAGGGTAAAAACGTGTTCTGTACAGGGCTTAGTAGAAGTCATCGGTGGATCAGAACAGGGTCCACTGAACTCCACCGAAATGACTCAGCAGCAGTGCAGTGTCTCCTCTGGTTGCTGCCTCTCGACAGCCTAACATAGATGTG
>CM065682.1:64900018-64910018 GCA_017654935.2 Phymorhynchus buccinoides | reverse complement strand
CTGTCTCTCGTCTCTGCGAAATAAATCCCCCAACCATGCATACAATTATGAATTATTTTCACATAATTCACATAAAAGCTGCTGCAACACGTTTCTTCTTTAAATGTTTGTATTTTTGTTTCAGATATTTTATGAGATTCGTGTAGAAAGGGGTCTACATGAGTGTAGCGAACGAAAATAGTAGATTTATTTTAAGACGCGAGTATTTTAAGACGCGAGTCATGCCGACGTCACAGTTGGATTGCAGTTGGATAGATATCGCACGTATGTGGCGACCAGTTTAGGTATTAGGTACTTTATAGTCACAGAGGCGTCTCTGTGAAATTCGGGTTGCTCCCACCTGGAGAGCGCGTCGCAGCCAGAGCCAGAGCCAATTTTAAAAAAAAAAAAGTTTTGCATGCGATGTTTGTGTGACTGATGAGGAAGGAAAGGGGGGAGGGTAAATTTTGACTGAATGACAAGTTTTTCGTTGCCACTGGGTTTAACGTGTACGCTACAGTGAAATTGCAACAACGTGCAGGCATGTTCCTGGCAGATAGAATAGTGTCAAGCTATCTGTCTGTCCGTCCCCCCCAATCTCTCTCTCTCTCTCTCTCTCTCTCTCTCTCTCTCTCTCTCTCTCTCTCTCTCTCTCTCTCTCTCTCTCTCTCTCTCTCTCTCTCTCTCTCTCTCTCTCTCTCTCTCTCTCTCTCTCGTTTCGTTTCGTTTGTTGTTATTTTTTATTGGCGATGTTCCTGTGTCTCAATGTTCATTCATAGTAATAGTTATGTATTGCATGCTTAGAACCAAGGACAGAATGGAAGACTAGGCCCAGCCTAAATTATTTTCCTTGTAAAATAAAGTTTCTGAGTTCTGAGTACTGAGTTCTCTCTCTCTCTCTCATACTTTTCAATTTCCTTATATTGTCTGTCTGTTGTCCGTTACTCGTCTCCCTCTTACATTGCTATTTTGTATATATTGTTATTCTTGATGATGGTTTGAAGGATTGCTTTGATGCTTATGTTACTTTATAATGTTTTTGCATTACTTATTTGTTGGTCTGTTAGTTTTCTTGTTTGGCCACAGGACTGAGTGTAAAAAAGCAATGCTTATCTCATTTCCCTGTATAAATAAAAATTCGTTTCGTTTCGTTTCAACCAGTACCTGTAATCTGACGTTGTATCCCAGCTGCAGCTCGATGAGCCACCGGCAGGTTCTTTTGTTGGGGTACACGTTGGGAGAGTTGGGCGAATCGATGCTGCCAGACTGCTGGTTGCGAATGTGGAACGAACACCGGCTGTCTGTAAAAGACACACACGCCACGCGCGTTCACACGCAAAATTAAAGCACGCGCACAAAAACGCACAGACACACACTCAAACATACGCACACACACTCAAACATACGCGCACGCACACACGCACACGCACACGCACGCACACACACACACACACACACACACACACACACACACACACACACACACACACACACACACATACATATATATGCATACACGCACACAAAGATACGCACGCACGCATGCATGCACAGACACACACACATACACTGTAGTTCATTTCCGTCTAATAATTATCACAATAAATGGATAGACGTTAAATAAAAGACACACACACTGTAGTTAATTTCATACGTGATGTCCCTACAACAATCCTAGCCAGACACACATGCGCGCGCGTGCGCGCGCGCGCACACACACACATACATACAGACAGAGATTCAGAGAGAGAGAGAGAGAGAGAGAGAGAGAGAGAGAGAGAGAGAGAGAGAGAGAGAGAGAGAGAGAGAGAGAGAGAGAGAGAGAGAGAGAGAGAGAGAGAGAGAGAGAGAGAGAGAGAGAGGGAGAGAGAGAGAGAAGAGAGAGAGAGAGAGAGAGAGAGAGAGAGAGAGAGAGAGAGAGAGAGAGAGACAGACACACAGAGAGGGGACAGAGAGAGAGAGAGAGAGAGAGAGAGAGAGAGAGAGAGAGAGAGAGAGAGAGAGAGAGAGACAGAGACAGAGAGAGAGAGAGAGCGAGGGGGACAGAGAGAGAGAGAGAGAGGGACAGACAGAGAGAGAGAGAGAGAGAGGGGGACAGACAGACAGACAGACAGACAGATAACAGACAGATAAGACAGACTCACTGCAGTTCATTTCATCTGAGCTGTCTCCACAGTCGTCCTGTCCGTCGCAGGTCAGCCCCTGCCTCACAAAGTGACCATTGTGGCAGTGGAAGAAACCTGGCACACACACACACACACACACACACACACACACACACACACACACACACACACACACACACACACACACACACACACATATATATTGGGTACTGCAAAGATTACCTTTTGCAAGAGTGAATGCCCTTGGTGGGTGGGGGAAGATGCTCGAGTACTGACCAAACAAGGGTATAGCTCTCGCCAATAACCCTATTTGAGGCCACTTAATGGCTGCCTTTTGCAAGAGTGAATGCCCTTTTGGATACTGATCACCAAGGGCTTAACTCTTGCCGTCAAGGGCGTTAATGACCCTAGTTGCAGTGGCAAATAGGCATACTGACTACCAAACCCCTCCACCCCCACCCCCGTGGGGATACTGGGGGTCTTTCGTACAAATAGTTCCCCCACCTTCTGGAAGTTATGTGCTTGTAACTTCCTCTAATCTGTCACTCTCTTTGACTCTGCCTTTTCCCTTTGCTTACTGTTGTCATCTGCTATCTTTCTACCTCACTGGTCCATTCTCCTGCCCCTTTTTAAAAATAATATAAATTCTTACAAAGATTTCTTCAGCCGAAATCGAACATGCTGGGTTAGGCGCATAACGGCAGCATGACGCATCTAAGATCATATGACAGGAAACTATCTGAGCGAACGCAGAAGAAGAAGAATTACCCAAATAAACGCGAAAGAAATAAAATAAAATGAGGTTTTACGTCATCGCTGAGGTAAAAGGCACATGTGGGACTTATTCTTCATCTTAGACAGTTTCCTGCAATTATGAGCGCAGATGCATAATGCTGCCGTCATGTGCCTAACTAGGAAATAATATAGTTAGGCCCAGCATGTCCGTCTTCGGCTGGAGAAAATCTTTTAAAGAATTTCTTGAAGAAAGGCAGGAGAATGGACTGGTAAGGCAGGAAGATAGTAGACGACAGTAAGCAAAGAGGAAAGGGAGAGTCAAAGAGAGCGACAGATTTAGAGGAAGTTACAAGCACAGAACTTCCAGAATGAATGGTGGTGAGATTAGCGTCCAATCGGTCAGAGACCCTTATGGACGGCAAAACTTCCAGAAGGTGGGGGAACTATTTGTACGAAAGACACCCCCGGTATCCCCACGGGGGAACTCGTGGGACGAAAGCCAACATCCAACCATCAACCGCGAACATTTCTGACACCTTTTTACATACCTAAACTACAATTCAGAAATCTTGTGATCGTGTAACGTTCTACCCCTAGGTCCGACCTCTTGTGCAATGCGACAGGCAGAAGGACAGACAGACAACAGACAGAGACAGGGACAGACACTGAGACAGAGAGAAAAAGAGAGACGTCAAGCAAGAAAGTGGCAGAAAAATCAATTCATTTTTCTGTCTTCGCTTAGTAGTTTGGTTTTAAAATATGTTTTCTTAATCTTTAGCCATGGATAAAGTATGCTATTTGTTTATGACAGTGTTTGTAAAAAATGAGAGAGTAGTGTTATTTAGTTCGTTGTTACCGACCACTGACTTCTTATAGCTAGACTACTCACAGGCACTGCGCAAAAGTCAAGACCAAACCGTCACCATATTGGAATGACCTGTGTTGGCGAGTCAGCAGCAGTAAAATAAAAGGTCTGCGAGAGGCCTGTATGTAAGAGGTCAGTGCTATTGGCATTGGTATTACTTTTCTTGTTCCAGAAGCTCGTCTCTGTGAAATTCGGGCTGCTCCCACGTGGAGAGAGCGTCGCAGCTAGAGCTGCACCGGGTTTTTTTTTATTCCATGCGTTTTTTGTGTGATTGAATGAAAGGAAGGGGGGAGGGGGGTAAATTTTGACCCAACGACAACTCCTTTGTTTGTCACTGTTGGTTTTTTTAACGTGCGCAAAGAAGTTACCAACCCACCTTGCGGGGCAGCCATCCTCTGACAGACGTAGGGCGCCTTCCTCTCGCAGGGGGTGTAGGCCCACAGCACCCTGTCCTGTCCGGTGCCGTTGACCGTGGCCAGCACGCACTGGCCCAGGGTGGAGTTGGGCTGGCCCTGCTGCCAGTAGCCCACGGCCACCGAGGTCTGTGTTCCGTCGCTCCAGATCAGCGCCCGCTTGTCGTTCTGGTCGGCGCCCTGTCGGCTCACCCCTGATAGATCCACCCAACCCGGGTGGGAAAAGTTGTGTGTTTATCATCGTCGTCGTTGTTGTTATCATCATCACTACTACCACCACCATCATCAGTCATCATCGTTCACATTGTTGACGTCGTCATCTTGTGGTGTATCAAAACTAACTGTGTTATTTTTGTTTCGTCTCTCTCTCTCTCTCTCTCTCTCTCTCTCTCTCTCTCTCTCTCTCTCTCTCTCTCTCTCTCTCTCTCTCTCTCTCTCTCTCTCCTATGTTATTTGCTGTTTTCTTCTAAATGTATGCATGTATGCGCCGAGACTATCAACTTTCATGCTCATCAGTTGCATCTATATTGTTGTCATATCGTGGCTTGTTTTTATTGTTAGTGACAACTTTTCCCCCTCAATGGGACCTCCTTTGTTTTAGCCGTTTTTCTAGGTCTTTTAGTATTTTTATGAAGTTATCAACCATCATTTTTATTGTTAATCCTTTACTGTATTCTGTCTGTTTCCTAAACGACATTGACGATGACGTCAAACAATGATGAAAATTCTGATGATGATGATGATGATGATGATGATGACGACGACGACGACGATGATGACGATGATGATGAGGAGGAGGAGGAGGAGGAGGAGGAGGAGAAGGAGGACGGCAATGATGGATCAGGGTGAACATCATTATTGCAAGAAAAGCATGCAGACAAGAATGTAAAAGTTACTTTGCACCACACCTAATATCAATGTTCTTTGAGCTGTATATTTATACATTTAAGAAAAAACAAACCCACAACTTAAAAAAATACACACACACACACACACACACACACACACACACACACACACACACACACACACACACACACACACACACACACACACAAACGCATGCACACGCACGCACACACGCACACATATACACACACACGCACGCACAACACACATATTCACATGTACGCACCTATTCACTCACATACTCACTGACACATAAATGCGCAACTACATTTGATACAAGGAATTAAGAGAACTTTTGAAAGGTTGTGAGAAAACAAAAATTGAAGGTGTAACTCATGAAACATAGAGAAAGGTAATCATGGTTAATTAAAATGCAAATTGAATGAGAACAAAGAACAATAAAAAACGAATCATGAAAAAAACACCACACTGATTTAATGAGGACAAAATGTCAATTAATGAGACAAACGTATGCGTGTGTCATGCAAAAAGGAAAACAACACAACATTCACGAGAACAGGCAAAAACACAATAATTCCAATCATGCATGATGAAAACAATATAAAATGTAATAAAAACACAGATTAGTCATCCCAACTAAACCCATTATAAGTGAAAACAATGCAAATTTCACGAGAGCAAAGAACATGCAGTAGTCACAATAGTGCAAGATTTAAAACAATGCAAAGTTGATAAGTTAATATGAAAAAATGAGAGTTATCACAGTCATACACGATATTAAAAAAAGAAGCTAATTTCATGAGAACAAAAAACAGTAGTAACAGTCACTCATGGTGAAAACAACTCAATTGTTTTCTGAAGAGAGAATATCAATCACAATCATGCACGGCGAAAACAATACAAATGCAATGTGGAGAAAGAATATCAATCACAGTCATGCATGGTGAAAACAATACAAATGCAATGTGGAGAAAGAATATCAATCACAATCATGCACGGTGAAAACAATACAAATGCAATGCGAACAAAGTATATCAATCACAATCATGCATGGTGAAAACAATACAAATGTAATGTGGAGAAAGTATATCAATCACAGTCATGCACGGTGAAAACAATACAAATGCAATGCGAACAAAGAATATCAATCACAATCATGCACGGTGAAAACAATACAAATGTAATGTGAACAAAGAATATCAATCACAATCATGCACGGTGAAAACAATACAAATGCAATGTGGAGAAAGAATATCAATCACAATCATGCACGGTGAAAACAATACAAATGCAATGCGAACAAAGAATATCAATCACAATCATGCATGTTGAAAACAATACAAATGTAATGCGAACAAAGTATATCAATCACAATCATGCACGGTGAAAACAATACAAATGCAATGCGAACAAAGAATATCAATCACAATCATGCATGGTAACAAGCGCGAAATCGCAATAGTTTGTGGCACGCGGTCTATTTTTACCACTCCAATCATGAGTCACCTCCCCTGCCTTTTCAATAATTTTAATCTGTAAACCAGAATGTTATCTCTGCACCATTTCGTAACTTTTTATATCTTTTGGAAAACATTTAAAACTATGTATCCTACTTATACTCATCGAAAGAAGCACTGCATACTCGTCGTGTCTGTTGTAGTGTCTGTATTACGTATGTTTATTATTTTGTACGCTTTTAAAATACATCATTTTAAAGAGCGGCCTCAATTAATTTTGAAGTGTAGCCTCGATTTGAAGTGCGACAATTTTGTCAAAATGTGCGACAATTTTGGACCGACAGACCGACCGACCGACAGACCGACCGACCGACCGACAAAGTGAGTTATAGGTTTGTGGCTTGAGCCACAAACAAAAACAATACAAATGTAATGTGAACAAAGAATATTAATCACAACCATGCATGGTGAAAACAATACAAAACGAACGTGAAAAGGAAAAGTAATCACAATCACACATAATGAAAACAATACAATTTAACGAGACCAAAGAATAGCAATGACAGGCATGCATAAACCATAATACAAGAAAATACCCCCAATTATTATTTAAAAAAAGAACACTGGTGTTGTGCAGTTCATTTATTACGTACCTAATTAATACTTTCAGCGAACGTATGGTTTGATTGTAAAGAATATATACAGCCATTTAATATAATTATGTAAACCCTAAAACGACAACGACCTTGCACGAGTTTCGGCGTCTATTACTTAGTTTGTACTTGGTTGTTTTTTTTTACTGACCCACGTCTCTCTAATCTCTGTATATTGTAGCTAAATGTTTTACCGCAAGCTATTTCGAATTCATAGGTGCCAATATATGTACGCTTATGTACAATATATGTACGTATATATGTACGTTTCGTTATTGAACCTACTGTGATATTACAAAAAAAACAATATCTTATTATCACCTACTTTTTTCTTCTTCTTTTTTTTGGGGTTTCTTTTGGGGGGCAGTATAGTTACGAAAACAGCAGCTACGTAATTATACAACTGGCAAGGACTAATCCAGGCGATACACTGGTGCTTACAGTAATGACCCTTTACTGAAGACATCAAAGGTAACCAAAATACAGTCAAGTGCCCTGGTACGACTTACCGTGTCGACCTCCTGTCAAAATGACGCAAGAAAAAGACTTCAGTCATGAATGGAATCATACCACAAAGTATATGAAGACAATCACATTGATATGGGTGTTTTCCCGTGTTTGCGCAACTGATATATTATTTATCTGGTAGGCCAAAATAGTCTCTTCTTGTTGTTTATTCATTGCACATAGTTGGAATTGCAGCAGTATATACCAAAAAGAAAGAAAAAATGTGGGTTTACTGTAACATAGTAACATCACCTTGACAGTCAACGTAATTGTATGTAGGCCTAAATATACCCGGGAAACATATATTTAGCAGGGTACCACATACTGATGGTAAATGTGTGTAGGTTTACATACAGATGACAAGGGTGTAAGAAGGGTCCAACTAAAGTGTTTGAAGACTTCTGTCCAATTCTACATAAAGTTCCTTCCTAAAATAATCCTTTCACTCATATTCTTTCCTTTCCATTGCCTCTGTAAACAATCACCGAAGTTTTCCCATTTCTTAGGTTTAATTTACACAAAGGGCAAACCTGGTCGTCTGGAAACCAATATAGTAAGGCGGGGCAAAACGCCCCCCACCCCACCCCGTCCTCCTCCTCCGTCCGTAAGAGCAAGAAATCCTTATTCTCTTCTCATTGAACCCAACCAATATTAACAAACGATGGTTGATAACTTCAGCAAAATAATAATTCAGAAAAGAGACCCAACCACACTGCAACATGTCCTAACCGTTTAATATTTGAAAGAATCATTCGCACGCAAGAGGCATGCCAAAAAATCTGTTGTTCCCCACCTTACCATATATAAATAAAGTCACCCGTTTATTCGTGCGCCTTATCGCAACTTTCATACATTACATGTATCGTTAAAAATTCGGGACTTTCCTGGTGTTGCACTGCCTCCGGGCATTGCCTCCAGGATCGTTCCCACCATCTTTATGTCTACTAATGTCCCATATGTGTCTGTTTCAGACCGGAGGACGTTAAACAGATTTTCACATTCGTGCGCCGTTGTTGGTTTATTTTCTTCTTAGGCCTCGTATACAGTTCATGCGGAAATCCCATGCGCAATCCGTAAAAAAGGTAATAGAAAGAAGGGTAAACATTTACGGATTAGGGGAAATACGGACACGTGCGCAAATCTTTTCCATTCTTTCTTTAACTTATTTACGGATTGCACACGGGTTTCCGCACGGAATCTCCGCATGTATGTGTACGTACCCTTATTCAATAAAAGAAGGTGGCAGAGTGGTTAAGACGTTCGCCTGCCAATTTCAATGCGTGACTGCAACGTGAGTGACCCGGGTTCGAATCCCGGCCTCGCCCTTTCTTTCTACTTTGACAGGAAAATCGAACTGAACGTCGAGTCCTTCGGATGGGGACTTAAAGCTAGTCTGACCCATGCGCTTTACGCACGTAAAAATCCCACAGCAGTTAAAAGTCAGTAAGAGCAGGGAGAAATCCCGCTGCCTGGTATAACCAAATTGATAGCTAGTTTTTCCCAAGTCTGCCCACACCCCCTCCTCACCCTGTCCCCCACCCCTAAAAAAATGGTGGCGCTGCTTGCAGTGACGCGCTCTCCCGGGGGAGAGCAGCCCGAATTTCACAGAGATATAAGTCTGTGACTAGAATATACCAATATACCAAATTCCTGGGCTGGATAAATGCTTTATGTGGAAGCGTGTTGTTGCTGCTGCATTGTTCATTGAACAGTATCCCGTGTCACATTAGATACAGTGAACCATCGTCTCTAGCAACATAGAATCAGTGATTCAATCATGAAGAATCGCGTGCACGTAGGTGTGCCAAATTCAGTGAATAACATTTCTATCTTATTTGAGATTATACGTGACAATTTAACAGAACAGTTTACCCTTATTAATAACAGTTTTCTTTCTTTTTTTAATAATGATACAAATAGTTCAGAACGTTTGGCCAAAATTTGTGAAGGAAGCAAACAGCATTAGGTCCAGGTTTGAAATATTCTTTTGAACATGATCTTTTGCTAACGCCTTGGCATAAGGCTGTGTCAGACCTATTGGCATAAGCTAGAACACCAAGGCTACATCAAAATGTTGTTATGTTCTGCATAGTTATGTGGGGATTGTCTTTAGCCGTGGCAAGCTCCTAGCATAACATCACCAGTATCCAAAATCCTCCGAAGTCGGAGTGTGGCTGCTTACGTGGCGGGGTAATCAAAAACGGTCACACACGTAATGTTCTCATCCCTAGCTGATGCATTTTTTTTTTTACCATAGTGTTCAAGATCTTCGGCTGTTGAGATGATCCCTGGGGTCTTTAAAGCCAAGGTACGACAACAAATAACAATAACAACAACAAGTATCGTTTGCTATCCTGAACCTTTTAGTTGAGAAAATACATTCATACACAAAAGG
>CM065682.1:64890018-64892518 GCA_017654935.2 Phymorhynchus buccinoides | reverse complement strand
TTTGTTAATAGTGGAAATGCCTTGCCCAGGGTACACCCCCCTCTCGACCGGCTAAAATAATTTGAGGACAGTTCGCGTTGTATTGGGGAAGGTCCCCACAAAGGCCAGCCAATTCTTTTGACTGCAGCACTAGAAGTCAATGCAAATGCCCCCCCCCCCCCCCCCCCCCCCCTCGTTTGAGAGTCATAGTCTTCCACGAAAGACTAAGCTGTACCGTGATTTCCCATTACTGAACAAAATGATTTTTGTGCACAGCTCTCACTTCATCATTGGCCCCCTCTACAGGCAAATGTCAACCAATGATAAAGGCCATTTGAGTAAAGGTATTAGGTATTAGGTACTTTACAGTCACAGAGGCGTCTCTGTTAAATTCGGGTTGCTCCTACCTGGAGAGCGCGTCGCAGCTATTTTTGCATGCAATTTTTGTGTGACTGATGAGGAAGGAAATGGGGTTGGGGGAGTGAATTTTGACCAAATTACAAGTTTTTTGTTGCCACTGGGTTTAGCGTGTGCTAAGTGCATGGGCACACGGGACCTCGGTTTATCGACTCATCCGAAAGACTCCACGTTCAGACCGTAAGGCCTAGTGCAAAGTGAGAGGAAAAATCCCAGGTTCGAACTCGGGTTTACTTGACATAAGGCGAACGCGTTACCTCTGTGCCACTCTACACCTAAAGGGCATAAGATATATGGTGTAGGCTCACTGATATGACAAGATACTCTGATTCTGTCCCTCTATCAAATATATCATGAACATGTGGAAACCTTATCTTTTGAAAAAAATACACTAAAGCACCACCGAGTATTTTTTTAATATGAATTACTAGAGTAGACAATTAGATAACGAGCGAGAACTCAATAAGGGTGGGGACACACGGGACGCGTAAGTTCCGTACGGAAACCCATAAGTAAGTAAAAGAAAGAAGTGTAAACATTTACGGATTAGGGGAAATACGGGAAACACTTTTCCCTTCTTTCTTTTACTTATTTAGGGATTCGCACGGGTTTCCGCACGGAACCTCCGCATGTATGTGTACGTACCCTAATTGTTGACATTACACTTTTTTTTTTTTTAGATAAGAAGGAATTTTTGCTGAAAGGCACTCTGTCAAATGGGAGGTGTGTCGTCCACAATGAGATGTCGCGGTAACACACACGTGGTCTAAATGCACACGCACACACGCATGCACACACGCACACGCGCGCGCAAACACACACACACACACTTAGGTCTGAGTGCAATGACACCATGATATATAATGTACATCCTCAGTGACGCTGCATTCTCCACCTTGTTTGTAACCTCTCTCCATCAAATGCATGGCAAATTATGCAGTTTGGTGTGGGTCTTTTTATCTCCTCTCCGTGAACACGGGCCAATTTGAACTAGGTTAATTCATACAGAAGTAGGTCTATATTTGTGAATGGGAAAAAGAGTTATTCTAGAAAAAAAGAACATTTATTACAATAATATTGTGTCTTCTTCTTCTTCTTCTAGTAATGTCCATCTGCCGTTTATTGGCAATTATTGCTACAAGGTCTATATTTGTGAATGAGGAAATGTCCACCTGCCGTTTATTGGCAATTATTGCTACAATGTTGTGTTTTTTAATTTTATTTATTTGATTGTTTTATACATTCACCAAAGGCATGCTGTTGCCTAGGCCCTATATGTTTTATCTGTTGACATTTCTGTCTATTTGTCTATCTGAAAACAACTAATATATACATATCTGTATTGTTAAAACAAATTCGGGACTTTACTGGTGTTGCACTGCCTCCGGGCATTGCCCTCCAGGATCGTTCCCACCATCTTTATATCTACTAATGTCCCATATATGTCTGTTCCAGACCGGAGGACGTTGAACAGATTTTCACCATTCTGGAAACAACTCTAATCAGAAAGACCAAGTTGTGAACGATGAGGTATTTGTTGAGCGTTGAGGGAAACGTTCGATGTTAACCTGTTTCTTCCTTCAGATGCAAGAACTTTTCGATGCCTCAGAGTCAAAGCGGACTATCTTCAGATATGCCGTTGACTTATTATGGACCGTATTGCGAAAAATAATAACTGGTATTCAAATAAGACTGGAAAATGTAAAACATGGATTATGCTATTAACGTAATTAATATTATATTGTTATATGTTGTTGTTTCAGTTTTGTTGCTATGTATGTTTGTTATGTAAAGACAATAAAAACGTTTAAACCAAATAAGACTGGAAAATGTAAAACATGGATTATGCTATTGATAGTTTTTAGTCTTTTTAAAGTCATAAGTTTCTTTATTATTGTCCATTGGCATTGTACAAACGCACATGGAAAATTGTCTTCCATCGTGTAAAATAAGATAAAATACATAAAAATGTAAATTAAAATAGGGGAAGACGGGGTAAAAAGCCCATGGGCGGGTAAGAAGCCCATGCCAATTATCTCACGAAATAAAGAAAATTGCAGTCAAATATGCCCATGAGACGAATGCTAAACATTAACACTCGTCT
>CM065682.1:64882518-64887518 GCA_017654935.2 Phymorhynchus buccinoides | reverse complement strand
CCAATGAAATAAATATCACTTTTACGCCCGCAATAGAAAGAATTTTAGATGGAAAGGAAGAATTCAAATTCAGTTCAACTGTCCTCGTTATGTCCAAAAGAGAGAGAGAGAGAGAGAGAGAGAGAGAGAGAGAGAGAGAGAGAGAGAGAGAGAGAGAGAGAGAGAGAGAGAGAGAGAGAGAGAGAGAGAGAGAGAGAGAGAGAGAGAGAGAGAGAGAGAGAGAGAGAGAGAGAGAGAGAGAGAGAGAGAGAGAGAGAGAGAGAGAGAGAGAGAGAGAGAGAGAGAGAGAGAGACAAAAGGTGTGAAAAGGGAAGAATGATATTCAAGTTAAGACCTAAAAAAGAAGAAAAAAAGAGAAAGTGAAAAGAGTGGTGAGACAGAGATCAAAATAATGATACAACGACAACAACAGCAGCATGCCATAACACAAAATTATCAGTGACAACACATCAACAACAACAATAACAACAACCCGAAGGCAATATCTACGAATTCGATTTGCCCCAAAGCTTTTAGTATCATCGCTATACATGGTTTTAAAATAACAAGCGCGAAATCGCAATAGTTTGTGGCACGCGGTCTATTTTTACCACTCCAATCATGAGTCACCTCCCCTGGCTTTTCAATAATTTTAATCTGTAAACCAGAATGTTATCTCTGCACCATTTCGTAACTTTTTATATCTTTTGGAAAACATTTAAAACTATGTATCCTACTTATGCTCATCAAAAGAAGCACCGCATACTCGTCGTGTCTGTTATAGTGTCTGTATTACGTATGTTTATTATTTTGTACGCTTTTCAAATACATCATTTTAAAGAGTGGCCTTGAAGTGTAGCCTCGATTTGAAGTGCGTCAATGAACACTAACTCTGGTTTCTCATTAATAAAAACTCGGGACTTTACTGGTTTCGTACTGCCTCCGGGCATTGCCTCCAGTATTGTTCCCACCATATTTGTATTTACAAATGTCCCATATGTGTCTGATTCAGACCAAGAGGACGTAAAACACCATTTTCGCGATTTGAAGTGCGACAATTTTGTCAAAATGTGCGACAATTTTGGACCGACCGACAGACTGACCGACCGACCGACAAAAAGAGTTATAGGTTTGTGGCTTGAGCCACAAACAATAAAACTGTTATTTTCCCATGCTGTGCATAGCCTGTACTATAGATGCTTTTATATTCGTACATGAATACTACGCATTAGACTCTAGTGTTTAGTCCGTGATTTGTACGAATGATCCAACATGGTTTGTAAACGCCTGTTCCTTTTCGAAGGCTTAAAGGGCCACCTTGACGGATGTGTTTTTGTAAGAAACACGTCCAGATCACCAGGAAAACACTGTTTACAGAGATTGCAACACTCACTTTGCTCTGGTTTCCTAGAAATCAAACCGTCAAATCGGCGATTCCTCCTTGGCGGAGGTGCTGGAAATCAAATTATCTCACCCAAAGAGAAGGCGTGTATGTTTCTTTTCTAATGGCCGCCTGCGTTTAGACCAAATCGTTTGCACGAAATGTTCGCAATACAAGCCTTTTTTTCTTTCTTTTAATTTTTTTTTATACAATTTATCTAAAGGAGTTTCGCTCACAACAAAGGAAACAGCTCCAATTTGTTTTACTGCACTACAAAAAAAGAAAACGCTTCAACCACAATGAGTGTCCTCCACCCACCCCATCCAAAATGGCTACTCTCTCCGGCATCTCCGCCAAGGATGAATCGCCGCTTTGACGGTTTAATTTCTAGGAAACCAGAGCAAAGTGAGTGTTCCGATCCTTGAAAAGGCTTTCTTTCTGGTGATCTCGACGTTGTTTCTTGCAAAGAAAACTCATCCGTCAGGGTCCACCTTTAAAGATCGAACAGCATGCTTTTGCTAAGCTGGAGAGGGCAAAAGCAGAGGTCTTTATGATGATGATCATCATCATCTGAGAATGGACGAAAGCTGTGTGATAGTACAGACCCCCCCCCCCCCCCCCCCAACCCACGCTCCCTTCCCCCTTTACCCACCCCACCCCCTCGACCCACCCCGGTTTTCCTTGCCTCCTGGTTGAACAATCTTTAATCTTTAAATCTATCCTAAGGCAAATTCAATTGATAAAGAAATGATCATAGAATGACCGGTGGTTGTGTATATAGAGGGGGGAGGGTGTGTGTGATGTATAGACAGACTTCTGGACAGGAGATCGGTGTCGTGTGTTACTGATTGTACATTTTGATATGTCATCGAGGGGTTTGCTGAGATCAATGATATAGTTATGATGCAAGAGCAAGAGAGGGAAAGGCTTGATTGATTTCGCGACACTACAGGTAGGTTAGAATAGCTGAGATGTTTGCAACATTGACTTACGTACAACTCGAAAAGTTTGTTTTATTGGTTAGAAAGTTCGTTGACAGAAACATATGAAGTGTCATTATTTTTTAGCAATGCAACAACACCCATCTTTGCTTTCTTTTGAATGTATGATTGAGAGAGGGGGGGAGGACACAAAAGCGTAAACGCGCGCGTGCATTTGTGGTATGGTGTGTGTGTGTGTGTGTGTGTGTGTGTGTGTGTGTGCGTGTGTGTTTGTGTGTGTGTCTGTCTGTCTGTCTGTCTGTCTGTCTGTGTCTCTGTGTGTGAATAAGATAGAAGGGTTGGAAGCGTGTCAAGAATGGTATTTGGTAAACCCACAGCAAGAATAGACAGTCCTATAACCTGATAAAATGAGCGGCAGTGCTAGAGAAAGTACCTGAAATTTTCGTGCTAAATTTTATCAAGTTTCGTCTCGTCCGATTTTCTCTTATGATAGATCTACAGCACAAGCCAGCGCATTTCAACAGAAATGTTCACACCAAACACGTTGAAGGACATACACACGCCGGGACACAGGAGAGAGAGAGAGAGAGAGAGAGAGAGAGAGAGAGAGAGAGAAGAGAGAGAGAGAGAGAGAGAGAGAGAGAGAGAGAGAGAGAGAGAGAGAGAGAGAGAGAGAGAGAGACTTCAGAAACTTTATTTTACAATGATAATAATTTAGGCTGGGCCTAGTCTTCCATTCTGTCCACAGAGAGAGAGAGAGAGAGAGAGAGAGAGAGAGAGAGAGAGAGAGAGAGAGAGAGAGAGAGAGAGAGAGAGAGAGAGAGAGAGAGAGAGAGAGAGAGAGAGAGAGAGTTCAAACTTCAAACTTCAAATAGTTTATTTTACAAGGATAAGAATTTAGGCTGGACCGAGAGAGAGAGAGAGAGAGAGAGAGAGAGAGAGAGAGAGAGAGAGAGAGAGAGAGAGAGAGAGAGAGAGAGAGAGAGAGAGAGAGAGAGAGAGAGAGAGAGAGAGAGAGAGAGAGAGAGAGAGAGAGAGAGAGAGAGAGAGAGAGAGAGAGAGAGAGAGAGAGAGAGAGAGAGAGAGAGAGAGAGGACAAAGAACAATTGTGCTGTAAATCAGCGTGTGTGTGACATGTTTCAGGTCTTAGTTGACAAGTACGAATGGACACAGGGCCTGACTGTCATACCTTACACATGTTCCACCTACTCAAAGATATTCTAAAAGGGTAAGATGGATTACTTAAAAGCTCGGCGAACCGGGATGATAGAGTTATCGTCAGTGCGGACGTGTACACTATTCACAGTGGAGGCTATCCAAAAACTCGGACTGGAACTTGAACGGAGAATTCAACTGGCCTATCGATGTGTAAAATGTGTCACGTTTCAAAGGGACAT
The DNA here is from genome assembly GCA_017654935.2 of Phymorhynchus buccinoides. Classification (NCBI taxonomy): domain Eukaryota; kingdom Metazoa; phylum Mollusca; class Gastropoda; order Neogastropoda; family Raphitomidae; genus Phymorhynchus; species Phymorhynchus buccinoides. The sequence goes on along the minus strand of CM065682.1, from coordinate 64,883,820 downwards.
AACCAGTGTTTCTGTCCTCACTACTCATATAGGGAAAAGAGACCGGATGTTTTTCTTCCCCTGTACAGTCTTTGACCTACTGCAAACAGCCTCTTCATAAATGGTGGTACTATAGGTCAACGTTTTTACTGTTTCTTTCTTCCTTATCTATCTAATAGACGATTTTCGGAGGGGAAAAAACAACTAGGGGAGAGCACTTCGTGAAAATTAGAGTTGATTACCTCGACTTACTCGGTCAAAACCATAGCAACCATGGCGGCATGGCGTCGAAGCTTGAAACCGCAGGATGCGAGTCAGCGACTTGCAAGCATTTTTTTAAAATAGAAAAATGAGGGGTGGCCAATATCCATAAAATGATAGAACTTGCAAAATGTGACGTAAAAATATAAATGACATCAGTTTTAGAATGACGCACGGTGTTTTAAGTGCTATATATGTCTACTCAAACACACGAAGCGAGAGCAGGGGATCTACCTGATGGTAGAGTAACTTCCCCTGTTATGACCGATTGAATTAGGCAAGATCACTCCCACACACCATAAAATTACTCCCCTTGATTATTTCCGAACAATTCCCATTAGACCTAAACCTCAAAGCAGATGCATACATATTTTTACTAATGCAAAAACAATGAGAACGTTGAAACACGATGGTCAGCCTTAAAAAAAATTATAAGTAGAATATGCATTTGAAAACAATATGAACGAGAGAAAAAACGAAACGAAGAGAGTGAAACATAAGCAGAAATAGCAAGGAAGAAAATAGAAAGTGACGCACAGCGATTGATCAGAAAAGAAAAGGAATTATTTTATGGATAGAGTATATAACAACAAAGACTTGTAACCAGACGTTTAAGGACCACACTGATTGACTTTTAGTCGGATAATTTTGTAAATGTATTGCCTGAACGATGTAGTAAACAGTTTTTAAAATCCATATTTCATTTTTTTAAAGCTATTTACTCTTTGAATTAGAATTACTGTTTTTCATTCTATTGAATGTGTGCATTGACATTCAAACAAGTGCTTCGGCCTTTTCAAGGGTGGGGTAGTACACAGAAAACCAGCACTGAGGTGAGGGGTGTACCTAAAAAGGCCAGCAATGGGGGAGGGGTGGTAAACAGAAAGGTCAGCAATGGAGGAGGGGTGGTAAACAGAAAGGTCAGCAATGGAGGAGGGGTGGTAAACAGAAAGGTCAGCAATGTAGGAGGGGTGGTAAACAGAAAGGTCAGCAATGGAGGAGGGGTGGTAAACAGAAAGGTCAGCAATGTCAGAAAGGTCAGCAATGGAGGAGGGGTGGTAA
>CM065682.1:64870018-64877518 GCA_017654935.2 Phymorhynchus buccinoides | reverse complement strand
TTTCTGTAAGTTAGTATTGTAACCCCCCTTGCCACAAGGGCTTTGTAAGCTAATGGCAATAAAATATTGTTGATTGTTGATTGCTGATTGTTGTTGACTTAAGCAAAGTTTTATAAGCAATTAATGTTTGGGAGAAACCGGAAGCAGGGAGTGTGGGTTCACCCATTTTCAGAGTATCCTACCATTTTGTTTGAGTGCACATTTCCGATTATGATTTGGAACTAACTTTGTAAAAAAACAAATATATATCCCTGATAGTCTTTGGAGGTTTTGATTCCTGTTCTGATATATTTGCAGAAAAATAGTCTGCTATTCGCGATTTTTAAGTTGTGGAATACGGTTCCCTGCGTAAAATTGTGTGGCTATTTAGAAGCGAATAAATCCAATATAATATCAATAGACTTTTTTAACTCCACGGTCAAGCATGAGATGCGTTACCTATCGTCATTTCTCGCGTGAAAAACACACGCAAACGGTACTTCATGACGATGGAGGTCTACTTCATGCGTGATCGATTCCGCATATCAACGCATTTTAAATTAAAGCAACTCAACATGCAAACGCCCATTTAACAATTTAATTCAAGTCTTCTTCTTTCGTTCAGATTGCATCTTGTTTCGGAAACCATCATTTCACTGAAAATGCATCTTTTGTGAGGCACCCTATTTGGTTGTCACCTTTGGCTGACGGTTACCTGTCTAAATTCTGAATACAGAACGAGATTTGGGTTTGAGCTTTCGATTCGGGTCAAAACAATCCATTAAACTGGCCCCTGAAGATGTTTATGGAACCCAGCCTTTATTTCAAGGTGTTCAAGTAATGATAACAACAATTTATACGCACTTTATGTTTTTCAGTAATCAATAATTCATCACCAAACAGTGTTCGTTTGAGCTGTCATAGATCATTTCAGTAGAACTAGACACACGACATACACATTTAGACCCACGGGCGCCTAAGCATCGAGTAAAAAAAAAGCTTTATAATTTTTAATATACAGATACAATGAGAACAGTTAACCTTAATTCAGTAACAAATTAACCTAAAAATAATAAAACTAAAACTGACCCGACTGTAAACAATTCCAACTTGAGAAGATAATTTTCAGCGTTTGGAGTAATAACATTTGGAAATAACTTAGGGACAATACATTGCAGCAGACGACATGAAACTGACAATATCTTGAGGAGAAATATGTGTCAGTGGGTGATGGGCCCTGTTAGGGTTAACTCAGCGACGCTTACAGCAAATTATGTTGTTTGGGGAAGTAAAAAAAAAGCCTAACCAACCTAAGATGAAATTTCCTAGTAGTGATACAATCTATAAATACAAAATAATTTAGAGACATAGGTAGTTACACCAAATGAGATCGAATTAACACCAACAACTATGAAGTGAATGCGTGAATACAAGAAGTATCCCCCTACCCGAACCCCTTATTTCGATACGGGGGCTGGCTGGGCCCGTAAATTTAAAACTACAATTTAGTAACATGCCAAGTAACGCAAACGCAAAGCAGAGATGCGTTACCGTAGGCCTAAAGTTAAAATCCCCAAAGGTCCTGGCAGTTCCTTTTCGAGCCTGCCATGCTTTATAATTGTACTGTGTTTTGTGTGTGTAAATTCGTAAATCAATTAACTTGTAATAAAGGCTCACGAATATTTATTTTTCGAGTCTAAACTACTTTGCGTTGGATTTTCATAGTTTCTTGCGTTATGAAGGGAGGCAGAGTGTGGTGTGATGGTGTGAGGCTGACAGGTGATGTATGCAGAGGGCACTCAATGGCAGGCCACGTCAGGCCAAGCGTGACAGCTGCATTCCTCGCAATCAGCACAGTCACGCGCTGAGTGGGATGAACAGCACTGCATTACATTGTTAAAGTGTGGTAAGAAAGCAAAAGAAGGAGAAGATGTTGGAGAAGAGGAGAAGAAAAAAACCCCATAGAAAGTTAGGAGAAATGAAAAAAAAAAGAAATTGTTTGAATACATTAAGTGCATTCAAAAATATTCCAGGCGTACTTTTGAACCTTTCAAATAGAAAAATGCCGGTATTGTTGAACGGCAGCGCGTACCAAGTCATGTCTGACAATGTTACATAAAACATTATTTATTGTTGCCATTTGTCCAAGAACGTTCTGTAAATGATGTGACGAGGTACGAGGAGACAAAGAAAGGGAACAACGTACACTTAAAACAGATGGATAGACTTTAGACAAAGCGACGTTGTCATTTACAACAGTCTTAGATGGTCTTAGTTTGTAGCTCAAGAAACAAAAGAGACTACATGAATATATGTTCAGAAAACTACTACGGTCTACATTAGGTCATATCGTGATTTATCATTATATCAAAGACACCGAAAAGAAAAGACTAACATCCGGTCCCTTTTCCCTATATGAGTAGTGAGGACACAAACACTGGTTATGTCCCTTTTAAACGTGACACATTTAGGTTACATCACTTTTTTTCAAACCTGAGAGAGTGATCTTTTCATGAGTCAGTTATACTTTGGATAGCCGCCATTGTGAATGGTGTAACTACCCCACTAACGATAACTCTATCAGCCCGGCTCGCCGTAACTCTTAAGTACTCCATCTTACCCATTTAGGGTCTTTGATTATACTGTGCTCTAGGTTTATATTTTGAGCAACAACAAGTAAACAAACAGAAATTAATCAAGGAAACATGCGTTTATTGAGTTGGTGGAAACGTGTTAGAGTATGAAAACAGCGACGTACATTAAACGTCACCAATGACATGTAGCCTACCTGACAACTTGTGTTCTAAAGGCTTTTAACATTTCTTGCAATTTCCGTACTTGCACCATTGGTGTTAAATAAGACAATATTGATTTAATGTTTTGTTGTGAGTACTTTTTAATTGTGTCAAACTATTTGCTATACATTTTTTAAAATTATATTTATATATATATATTATTTTGCGTTTTATTAGTTGTAGACTTGTCTGGTGTTCAAAAAGTGACTAGGTTATTCTTCGGTTTTGTGTGTGGATGACAGAACATGCCAGAAAACTCAAAAGGGTCTGTAAGCACAGTAAGGATGTGGAACAGAACATGGCATTAGGCATTGGCAATATCTAACGTAACATAGCATTAGAAAGGGGCGTTGCCCAATGAAAGTATGCGTTAGATAGGGGCAGTGTCAAAGAGAACATACCATGTGTAAGCATTTTTGCTTGTTGTACTCTTACCTAAATGTTGTTGTTGCTTTATTGTGTAATTTGGAATAAAATTGTTTAAACCAAAGAGAACATACAGTATCAGAAAGGGATACTGTCCAACACAACGTAGTATTAGAAATGGGCAGTGTCCAACCTAACATTGCATTAGAAAGGGGCAGTGTCCAACCTAACATTGCATTAGAAAGGGGCAGTGCCCATCATAACAGCTTTAAAAAGGGGCAGTGTCCATCATAATAAAGCATTAGGAAGGGACAGTGTCCATCGTAATATAGCATTAGAAAGGGGCAGTGTCCAACCTAATATTGCATTAGAAAGGGGCAGTGCCCATCGTAACATAGCTTTAAAAAAGGGTCAGTGTCCATCATAATAAAGCATTAGGAAGGGACAGTGTCCAACCTAACATTGCATTAGAAAGGGGCAGTGTCCAACCTAACATTGCATTAGAAAGGGGCAGTGTCCATCGCAACATAGCATTAGAAAGGGGTAGTGTTCAACGTAACATAGAATTAGAAAGGAGTAGTGTTCAACGTAACATAACATTAGAAAGGTTTTAATTATTGTCCAACGGAACATAGCATTAGAAAGGGGAGGTGTCCAATGTAACATAACATAACACAGCATTAGAAAGGGGCAGTGTCCAACGTAGCATAGCATTAGAAAGGGACAGTGTCCAAGATAACATAGCATTAGAAAGGGGCAGTGTCCAACGTAACACAGCATTGGAAAGGGGCAGTGTCCAACATAACATAGCATTGGAAAGGGACAGTGTCCAACATAACATAGCATTAGAAAGGGGCAGTGTCTAAAGTAACATTGGATTTGATTTGATTTGATGTTGTTTATAGCCCTGTCGACTGCTACGGCCATGTCAGGGCTGTCACCACGTCAACATAGCATTGGCAGTGTCCAACGTAGCATAGCATAGCATCAGAAAGGGACAGTGTCCAACATAACATAGCATTAGAAAGGGGCAGTGTCCAACGTAACACAGCATTAGAAAGGGACAGTGTCCAACGTAGCATAGCATTAGAAAGGGGCAGTGTCCAACGTAGCATAGCATTAGAAAGGGACAGTGTCCAACGTAACATAGCATTAGAAAGGGACACTGTCCAAAGTAACATAGCATTAGAAAGGGACACTGTCCAAAGTAACACAGCATTGGAAAGGGGCAGTGTCCAACGTAACATAGCATTGGAAAGGGGGGGAGGAGGGGGCTTCATTCAAGTTATGCCTAAGGATGGCACCAATGTTATATATCCCAGTCAACCATTTCCACTCCCACCCACCCCACCCCCGTGGGAATACCGGGGATCTTCCATACAAATAGATCCCCCACCTTCTGGAAGTTCTATGCTTGTAGCTTCCTCTAATCTGTCTCTCTCTGTGACTCTGCCTTTTTCCTTGCTTTGTGTCGTCTACTATCTTTCTGACGTTTTGGCCCATTCTCCTGCATTAGAAAGGGGCAGTGTCCAACGTAACATAGCATTAGAAAGGGGCGGTGTCCAAATTAACATAGCATTAGAAAGGGACAGTGTCCAACGTATCAAAGCATTAGACAGGGGCAGTGAATAACATTACATAGTATTACATTACTAAAGATTTCGAAACATTGTACATGTCGTCTTCTTCTTCGATCGCCCTGGCAATTTCCTGTCATATGAGCGCAGGCGCGCCTAACAAAGAAGTAACTAGGTCCAGCATGTCCGTCTTCGGCTGGAGAAACTCTTTGTGTGTGTTTCTTGAGAAAAAAACCAGGCAGGAGAATGGAAGAATAAGGCAGAAAAATAGTAGATGGCAGTAAGCAAAGGGAAAAGGCAAGAGTCAAAGAGAGTGATAGATTAAAGGAAGTAAGTTACAAGCACAGAACTTCCAGAAGGTGGGGGACTATTTATATGACAGAAACCCCGGTATCCCCATGGGGGGATTGTACATGTAAAAGCATATAATTATCTTGATTGTCATGAATGCACAAAAATCAACAGACCATGCAAAATCCCGAAATGGTCGGACCACAGAATGGGGACATGGCAAAACCGAATTTACCCCCCCCCCCCCCCCCCCCCCCCCCCCCCCCCCCCCCCCCCCCCCCCCCCCCCCCAAAAATGCGATGCAACAAGTAACGTTTTGGGCATATATTGCAAGTAGGGTAGCATTCGTCTCATGGGCAAAATTTGACTGAAATTTGCTTCATTTCATGAGATAATTGGCATGGGCTTCTTACCCGCCCATGGGCTTTTTACCCCGTCTTCACCTATGTGATAGGGGCATTACGTGTCGTAATAAGATAATGCATCCTAATGCAGAAATAATCGTGTGTTTGTCTTTCCATGGTATGCTCCGTTTCGACACCATGAACGCTGTTATTTCCACGCATGAGTAAATTAGGTTTATAATCAGCACATTGTCTTATTAATTTCGTGGAATCGGTTTTTTTAAAATGCGGGTACATGAAGACTTTTTGTAAACATTTTATGACGACTGTTGACAAATTATACAATTGTAAATAATATGGATAAAATGTACAATTGGTTGAGTAAACAAGCATGAATATAAACCCTGACTTATTCATTATATCAAACTATTTAAATTAAAAAGTCTTTACCCTTGAAATATGAATTCATAATGATAATATTAAAAATATATCAGTTAATACATTCGCTGTCCATTTTGTTACTTCCTACTTTGATATGATCAGAATAATTCATGAGTGAGACACGTGGTTTTTAAACCGGTTTTTCGTCATTCGTTTATTGTTTTCTTTATTTAAAGAAATAACACTAGTACTTACGTTTTCCGTAGACACCAAAGTCCCAGCAAATAAGAGAATCAGAATCAGTGAAGAAGCCATACTTGGTTATTAGAAGCGCCAGGAGAAGCTGGACATTGGTTGAGGGAAGTCTGCAGACCGTGTACAATCAAGTCTTGCTGGTCCTCAGAAAACTAGAACCACACCAAACCTCTTGCTCCTTTCCTTTCAAACCCTTCACGGTCTTACACGCATGTTTCTATTTTTGTGTGTGTGATATAATGAAGTAGAGGAGACGTAATACTTGGAGGAAATGCACTCTTTTCGGTTTATTAATGCGTGCTTAAAAACCATGGCATAATTAATTAAATACCATGACAATTACCGCTTCGCTACTTTTTTTCTTCTTCACAGATTCTATCGATTGTTAGTTGGCTAGTTCACCACATCTGGACAGATTATTCCAGAACTTTGATGATATTACAGTTATTCTAGTCCGATTCCTGTTGATAGAAACGAGGACCTCGGCAAGATTTTTTTTTTTTTTTTTCTCTTTTTTTGGTCGTTGCAGCCGTTATCAAAACTGGCAGCAGATGGTTTCAAAAAAGATTAACGGGATATCCAAATAACGTCCAAGTTACGATACGGAAAAAACACAAAAGTAAAACATTGCCAGGAAGATAAATAAGTAAGAGACGTAAATGGAAAAAGGGAGATGAGGACTGACTGGTCACTCACTACCGGCCCCAATGAGAGTGGCAGACAAGACAAACCCGCCGGTGTTACGTGTGGGAGTGAGGGACTGTCTGTCTCCCCTTGGCCTTGCCCTTCACAGTCGGTACGTAGCGGTTAAGTGACTTGACCCCACCCCACCCACACTCCCCGTCTCCTCCCCCTACCCTCCCCCTCCCCCCTCCTCCATACCTACATAACTCACTTTAGTGCGCCATAAAGGAGACGCTACTGTCACCGGTAACGCTTTTAGAAGAAGAAAAAAAGATTTAAGTCTCCTCCAATTGTGACCGTTTTATTCAACAAATAGCGTGATGACACAGTTTGGTTTGTGATTTCTAAAATGTTTCTTTTTATTTAAATTAGAAAGTATTATCCCAAAAATGTTTCCGACACGCCAAAAAAATTCGCCGTCGGTAAGATAATAATTACACCGTTATGATTGTTCTTGTGCGATATTTTTTTGAAATATATATATATCAAATTATTTTTTTTTTCAGCTCTGCCAGGCATTGTAAGCCTACAGTGTCAAGCACAAAGGAATAATGTCAATCTCCTAGCAGTTTTTGACGCTGTTTTGTTTGTTTGTTTATCTGTTTTTTGCTTGACAATCCTTTACTTTCAAATCAATTGCGCCAGTGTAACAGTAGCTTTTCTTTTCTTTCTTCTTCTTCTTTTGGGGGGGGGGGGGGGGGGGGGGGGGGGGGGGGGGGGGGGGAGGAGGGGGCTTCATTCAAGTTATGCCTAAGGATGGCACCAATGTTATATATCCCAGTCAACCATTTCCACTCCCACCCACCCCACCCCCGTGGGAATACCGGG
>CM065682.1:64862518-64865018 GCA_017654935.2 Phymorhynchus buccinoides | reverse complement strand
TTACGTTGATATGGCTTGTCGTTCTGTGAATCTGACACGATGGACAGCATCTGCATGCCCTAAGGAATCATTGTGCCAAGTTTTATTACGATCGGTGTAGTGGTTTAGGTGCTATGGACTAGCACACAATTTGGTCATACACAGATGCACATGCACGCACGCACACGCACGCACGCACGCACGCACACGCACGCACGCACGCACACGCACACGCACACGCACACGCACACGCGCGCACACGCACACGCACACGCACACGCACGCACACGCACACACACACACACACACACACACACACACACACACTGCATACATACATACATACATACATACATACAGACAGACAGCAGAGAAACGCACAGCCCTCGTCCCCATCGTAATGTAGTCCTGTTCTTATAGAACTGGGACTACAAAAACATAACCATCAGGCAGGAGGGGGGAGGGGGGAGGGTGGGGGCTCCATCCAAGGCCTCTCAACCAGCAGTGTGGTGGTTCCATGCCACCTCAGGCCCACAGCAGCTCAAACAGAGCCTCAATGATTAGAGTCAGTGGGTCGACCGTGCGGATCGATCAATAATCGATAAGTCTGCCGACAGATCATGACAGATGGACCGCTTTGGGGAGACCCGCGGATCCAGGGGCAGGGACACACACACACACAACAATGGACAGAAACGAACGAATGAATGAAAAATGGTGTTTTACGTCCTCTCGGTCTGGAACAGACACATTGGGACATTTGTAGATACAAAGATGGTGGGAACAATACTGGAGGCAATGCCCGGAGGCAGTGCAACACCAACAGTCCCGATTTTGCAACAATGCAGATAGGTGTTGCAGTAACCACTCCTCGGTTAAACCTCATCGGCTATGGTACTGCCACAGTATAACGCGATGAAATGGACAGAAACACTTATGGGAGGCTGTAACAAACCCACAAAATAGAGGTTACTAAACGACTGAGAGATCCTGTTTGCAGACTTGTAGGGCCTACATTTAACTCATTCAAGTCGTTCCACCCATATAATTATGTTCGGAATTAATATAAAGCTGTGATGAATTTGTTTCAAGGGAAGTAAATCTGTGTGCGCGCCACACTTTGGAAGTAAATCCGTGTGCACACCACACTTTGGTCACTTCTAAACTCGCTTCGCTCCCTTAGACCACACTGTTGCCTCTTACTATGCGTTTGTAGTGGCTTGAAGTGGGGGAAACTAATTGCTGTAGAGAATGTTTCTATATAAAGTATAAAAACAAGTCTGATCTACCACTTCCTTATGTCTAAACCTGAATTAAAAACCTGTACCCTTCTTTCATTTCTCTTTTTGTTTATGTCTGTTTTGTTTGTGTGTATGGCTGGAGTGATTTGTGAGTTTTTTTAATAATTCAAAATCATTGCGATGCGAACGAGTTAAAAGCAACGACATGTCGACCCATTAAAAGAAAGATAAAATTTAAGGCTGTCAATACAGCCACAATAGGTCAGAATAAGCCTACTATCACATTTCTCTGTCACGAAACGAAAATGGAGTTTTACGTCCTCTTGGTCTGAATCAGACACATATGGGACATTTGTAAATACAAATATGGTGGGAACAATACTGGAGGCAATGCCCGGAGGCAGTACGAAACCAGTAAAGTCCCGATTTAAAAAATAAAAATACAGATAGCTGTAGCGGTGACCACGCCTCGGTTAAACCTCATCGGCTATGGCACCGCCACAAGTATTAGTTCTTAGTATTTCCCTGTCGCAGTGGTAAAATACGATCTTATAAAATATTTATTGAACATTTTTTTCTGAAACTCTTAATAGGCCTGTGCTCGTCACATAGTTCAATCTATCGAATGTTTTTGTAATTTAGGCAAGTCAATGCAAACCACATTGCAATGTTAAAAAGTCACGAGGCAATAGCCTTGTTGTCAATTGTCGGTGATACAATTCCCTACTTTGATTCTCATTAAACTGAAGACTTCGTGCCAATTGTTAACTACCTCTGCAAATGTCAGGGTTGTGGACACATTGCTTTAAAATCTGATGCACCTTAATTGAATGTTTTTGTTTACTGGGTAAACTGAGGAAAGCGAGCATTTTTCCCCACTAAAGGTGAATGAAAAATGTTTTACGTCCTCTCGGTCATAGACACATATGGGACATTTGTAAATACAAAGATGGTGGGAACAATACTGGAGGCAATGCCCGGAGGCAGTGCAACACCAGTAAAATCCCGATTTTTTAACAATACAGATAGGTGTAGCAGTAACCACGCCTCGGTTAAACCTCATCGGCTATGGTACTGCCACAAGTTAAGTATAATATTATATCCACTAAAGGTAGAGGGTGAGATTTCCGTTAAAGGTCCGATGCGGTGACGCTTTATATCCCAAGACGCTTCCCATGTAGACTGCCTGCTGTGGTGGTCTAATACTGGCCCCACACCCCACCCACCCCCCCATCCCTCTCCCACACCTCAAAATACAGTGTAGAGGTAGATCTGACACA
>CM065682.1:64847518-64855018 GCA_017654935.2 Phymorhynchus buccinoides | reverse complement strand
ACAACGTTGTATCCTTCGTAGTTCCAAAGGTTGTCTGGCTTTATACTGAAAATTATCTGCCCCTGTCTCGTGCCCTGAGATGCGAACGCCATCTACCTGAGATCGTCGCCTTTGCCTGTCATGAAGTAGTAGCATTATCTACCCCTGACTCGCCGCTAGGTGGCATGAGCAGTTTGGGCCTAAAATTATTGCCCTTTCGTGTCGGCAAGAAGTAGGGGAAGACGGGGTAAAAAGCGCATGGGCGGGTAAGAAGCCCACCCCAATTATCTCATGAAATAAAGAAAATTTCAGTCAAATTTGCCCATGAGACGAATGCTAGACATTAACGCTCGTCTCATGGGCAAAATGAGACTGAAATTTGCTTCATTTCATGAGATAATTGGGGTGGGCTTCTTACCCGCCCATGCGCTTTTTACCCCGTCTTCCCCTAGTATAAAGCCCCATTAACCACGGTATTTGGTAGTTCTAAAATACCTTAATTCACCTTGATTATTAAAACATTCCGGGACTTTCCTGGTATTGCAGTACCTCCAGGATCGTCCCACTATCTTTATAGTTATCAACGTCCCATATGTGCCTGTTCCTGGCCGGAGGACGTTAAACGAACTTCCATCATCATCTTCGGTAGTTGTACACAACAGACTCACCCGTTGTTGGAAGCCCTGGGGGAGAACAGGGTGGACGGCGAACTGTTGAAAGAGGATGAGCATGACCATCAACGCCGATCTCCTGCCCTGCCACCGCTCATAGCTCCACACAGGACTGGACGACCTCGCGGCCTTTATACACCACAACATGGCGCCACACGTCCACCGGCGAGTTATAACAGAGCACTTTGATACAATCAAAATGCGAAAAAGAAACTGAAAACGTCTCTTTTTTTTTTACTCAAAAGGTAACGTTCCTTTGCCTCCAAATACAAGGTTGAAGGGAGGGGGGGGGGGGGGGAGGGGGGTGTCCTTACATGTTTTTGCTGACTAGTCACAAGATGGCCGACAAAAATGAGTTATATGGGAGAAGGCTTTCAACACAAACTTCTTTGTTTCAAAGACCACTTCTTTCCTGTTAAAATTGTTGACTGGTTGTCAAAAAGATCACATCTGTTGAATCTAGGCACCAAACTTTTATTATTTAAAAAAACCACAAAAAAACATACAACCAAACTAAAAACTTGACTTCAAAATGGCTTCACCAACACCATGTGATTCAAGCTTTCGAAACTTTCTTTTTGTTCTCTTCATTAAAAACTTTAAAACTTACTCAAGATAAAACTCTAAAAGGCACATCTTAAAAGAAGACAAAACAGTGGTGACTGGTGAGCACAAGTTCAACATTATTTTGAAAAGGCAAAAGGGGAGGGCACTAGTCAAACATGACTAAAAACTTCATTTTCCATTGTGCAAAACACACAACACGCACCAATCTGTTCTCCGGTAACGGTATTCCAACTGCTTTGGCAACCGATGAAGCGTTTTGTATTTCTTTTTGAAAGGAATATCCAACAGTTTTTTTCCAAACTAAACTGAACTTTTTTGGGGGGTACAGAGAGCTGAGAAATGTAACCTTTGTGACCTTTACCAAAAAACATTTTCTAGAAAAGAAAAGATTAGCTGCCAGGACTTAATCTCCTACCATCGTGTCAAAGACGCGAATTTAGCATATAAACATGTTTTCAATGTGTGGTTATTTAGGCCCACGTCTATGTTTTAAAGTTGGTCACCAGAAGAAGCTCGTGAGCAAGGAGCTCGTTTCGCTACTCGTTCATTTCAATTTTTCACGAATGAATGGAAATCTTTTCTTTTGGACGAAAACCCAAATTTGAAAACAAAATTTAAAAGTTTTGATGAATAAACAAAGCCATTCCTAAAAAAACATTACTTTGTTATTTGTTTTATTTTAAGGAGACGCAAACCACTTTAATAATAAAAAAAATAATTTTAAAAAAGTCAAATTCACTGAGACAGCCCTATGTCCACCTACCTACCATTCTATATCATTTCACATGTCAGTAATTGTCGGTTACAGCAGGTGGACATTATTGGTAGAAGAAGAAGGAATCATTTACGAACCATTCTTGTTATGAATAAACGCATTATTAATGTGCTTGTGTGGTTGATTATTATGTGGGTTATATGTTTAAATAATTGTGTAAAAGAGTAGTTTATTTTTCACACGAAATCGGCTTTCCGATAGATATGAAAACAACGTTGCAAAGCTTATCACACTTTCCTCCAGAACAGTCATGTGCTAAAACATTGACGTAGTAGCAAACATTATACGCAAAGAATGAAAGCTATGTGAAAACATGTGTCCATGGTGAAAAAAATATTCTTTTTGGTCTGTTTGAGCTTTATTTCCAACCAAATCAATAATCGAAATGTATTCTTTAATGAGACTTTCAGCCTGATTTATTTTGCTATCATCTGCGTGTTAAAGTGGGCTATCGTGAAAACAACAGCTAAGCAGGTTTGTTCCTCAGAAGAGTCTTCTTTGTGCGAAAAGCTAAGTGTTTGCAATAAAACATATACTACAGTGTATATTCAATCATTACAAATAAACCGCGTTACTCACTAAAAAAACAAAAAAACTACGATTTCCACCAAACTGTTTGCTGACTAAGTGTTTGCAATAAAACAATACTACAATGTATATATTAAATCATTACAAATAAACCGCGTTGCTCACTATAAAAAAATTTTTAACAACGATTTCCACCAAGCTGTTTGCTGACCTTTCCATTTGTTTCTTGTCTAGAATATGTGCAACCTACAAAAGCGTAGGCCTATACGTGCAAGGTTTTTGTTGTTAGTTGTTGTTTGTTTATTTGTTTGCTTTTTTCCACATGACGAAGCCGGTTCTCGGCCTACGTCATCAAAGTAGGAAACAAGCTTCGCACAAACAAAATCATGTAGAATTCCATCCTGTAACTGTATGAACACAGATGCATCTTGTTGCGTTGTTTCATCTGACATGCGTTAAAATCACCTTTCGCCAATTGGCCTTCTAATAAAGAGTAGACACAGACGGTATAGACCGACGTGTTGGCTCTGGTCCAGGGACGCCCGTAAGTCTGCTGGCAGATTGAAGAGGGCAGGGATCGGCCCCCACAAGACAGGTAGGAATCGATCGATTGACTATATCGATACCCCCCACCACCGTCCACCACTCACCACCACTGCCTGTGTCTCACCAAGGCTTCGTTTATCCTCCCTTCTTCTTCCTGGCTCCCTAAATATTATTACAGCCTCAGCACGGGCAGTCAACCTCCCTTCTCAAGGACCGCTCCTTATCTTTAATCCTCTCTCTCTTTTTCTATCTTTATTCTGTATCAAGGGGTCTTAACAGCGTTGGGAAATAGGGAGATGGGCTGGGGGAGAGAGAGAGAGAGAGAGAGAGAGAGAGAGAGAGAGAGAGAGAGAGAGAGAGAGAGAGAGAGAGAGAGAGAGAGAGAGGGGGGGGGGGGCTTTGAGTGAAGGGAATAGGGAATGACTGACGTTGATATGTCAGGCTATTACTCAAACTTTTCGTGCGCAGCTTGAAACAGTAGTGTGTGTCGCTGTTAAACTTTTTTTTTAACGGTCTTCAAAATAAAGCCGCATCACGAAAAGGTTTTAAAAGGGAGACAGGGGAACACGGGCTGGCCCTGGCGACAGCATGGGGGCAGGATGTGCCTACCAAACCAGTGGACCATGAACTGTAGTGTGCCCCTCAAGCGTGGACTGTTGCCCACATGTTTGTGTCCCGTTGCCCCATGATGTAACCCCGTGAACATTATTTTCTGAAAGGGATATTCTACGATATCTATATCTGAGATAGACTCATCAACACAGGTTGATATCATTAGAACAAACACAGGCAATTGTTAGGCCCCTAGATAATCATATCTGTTGTTGATAGACAACTGGCGTTACATTTTCTTAAAATGTGGTTAAGCTTCATTCATTATTAGGCTAATATCCAAACTTTGTCATTGATTTGTAGCGAAAGTTGTTAGGAGGCATCACAGTGTATCCACGTTTGTAGGCCTAAGATGTATAAACACTATTGTACTGTATTGTACTGTATTGTGGCACTGTATTGTATTGTACTTCATTGCAGTACATTGTGTTTCGTTGCATGTTGCATTGTAGGCCTGTTGTGTAGTTTGCGTCGCATCACATTGTGTGTGTTTGTGTTGTATTGTGTTTTATTGGAATATATTGTATTACGTGCGTGTGTGTCTGCGTTTGTGTGTGTGTGTGTGGTGTGTGTGTGTGTGTGTGTGTGTGTGTGTGTGTGTGTGTGTGTGTGTGTGTGTGTGTGTGTGTGCCAGTGTGTGCCAGTGTGTGTGAGTGTGTGTGTGTGTGTGTGTGTGTGTGTGTGCGTGCGTGTGCGTGTGCGTGCGTGCGTGCGTGCGTGCGTGCGTGCGTGCGTGCGTGCGTGCGTGCGTGTGTGTGTGTGTGTGTGTATGCGCGCGCGCGCGTTTGCGTTTGTGTGTGTGTGTGTGTGTGTGTGTGCGCGTGCGTGCGTGCGTGTGCGCGCGTGTCTGTTGTGTGTGTATGTGTGTGTATGTGTCTGAGAGTGGTAGGGATGGGTGAAGAGAGAGAGGTTATGGAGATGTGTGTAGGCCATATTATAGGCTATATATTACTTGATTGGGCCACATGCGTGCGCGTATGTATGTGTACAATAACAAGTCACATAGTAAATAAGCTGTCATGCAAGTGCTTACACACCCTTCTAATTATTCTGCTCTTCATGTCTGTTGATCCCCATGTCCTTCCTTCCATTTATAAGACGTTCGCGTGTACCCTACCCCTTGGCAAGCACACCTTTGACAATACAGACCAAGTTACGGGTAGATTGGGCTGGGTCCGTCGATATCTGTAATTAGCTACAGAGTGTAATTATCTGCTAATGTTTCACCTCTTCGCACCTTCTTTCTTTCTCAGACCCTTCTGCGCTTTGCCAAAGCCTGCACAGTTGTGCGGCAGGTAAGGATTTAAAGATGCCTGTTGGGAACCGGGCTTAGCTATTAACAGTTCTGATAATGGCCAGTGTTATATATTTGCAGGGGAGTTTGTTAGACCGCGAACAACTCCGAATAATTATTAGTAGGCCGTGTGTGTGTGTGTGTGTGTGTGTGTGTGTGTGTGTGTGTGTGTGTGTGTGTGTGTGTGTGTGTGTGTGTGTGTGTGTGTGTGTGTGTGTGTGTGTGTGTGTGTGTGTGTGTGTGTGTGTGTGTGTGTGTGTGTGTGTGTGTGTGTGTGTGTGTGTGTGTGTTTTGTGTGTGTGTGTGTGTGTGTGTGTGTGTGTGTGTGTGTGTGTGTGTGTGTGTGTGTGTGTGTGTGTGTGTGTGTGTGTGTGTGAGAGAGAGAGAGAGAGAGAGAGAGAGTGTGTGTGTGTGTGTGTGTGTATGTGTGTGCATGTGTGTGCGTGCGTTTGTGCGTGCGTGCGTGCGTGCGTGCGTGTGTGTGTATGTGTGTGTGTATGTGTGTGTGTGTGTGTGGTGACAGGCACACATCAATCAATCAATCAATCAATCAATCTTTTTATTGTCCATTTTACAGGAAATTCTTTTTGCAGCGATAAAACAATCAACAAAACAACACAAGACAGAGACATAGTGTGTAGAAAAGCCACACACACACAAAACATTTTAAAAAAAAATACATTACGCATTCACAAGCATGGTGTGGAAATGCTCGATTGGTAGATCGGTTTTATGTTTAAAATCAGTCTCAGGTAAGGAGATTAGTAATTATGTAAGGAACATAGGCCTACTCGGGTGGGTTTTTTTTAAAAGAAACTTTGGTTGAGGGGTAGGGAATAACAAAAAAAACACACAAAAAAACATTCGATCAATCAATAGGCCTAAGGATGGGTTTTTTCTTTAGCTCCACATTAAGATACAAGCTACATGTGACAGGCTACATAAGACATGGAAGCATAAAACCACAAAATACCATCGAGCGCGCGCGCGCGCACGCGCACACACACACACACACACACACACACACAAAACCCCCACTTTACACTGAGATAGGGCCTATACGTGGGCCCTAGACTATAATACATAACGTGTTGGCAATTCCAACATCTTTTATCAGTTCTGTTCTACAAGTCATCCATCTCTCGCTCATTTCTCCATTCTTACACACACACACACACATACACACACACACACACACACACACACACACACACACACACACACACACACACACACACACACACACACACACACACACACACACACACATACACGCACACGCACACACGCACACGCACACACACACGCGCACACGCACGCACGCACACGCACGCACACACACACACACACACACACACACACACACACACACACACACACACACACACACACGCCCCCCCCCCACCCCACCCCCTCCATTTCCGTCCCCAATATAACTGGCCTGGATCTGGATCTGGTAGACCTTCTCAGTAATAGATCAATATATATTCTTGATCATCATGTCACAAGCTATTCAGATCCTGAATTTGGAACCGCCAGTGCAAACCTCCGCCAAGAAAGGATCACAAAACCGAAATTTCTTTCTTTTCATGTCCGAGCTGTATTTCATGAACCAGCGGGTAGAATGGCTTCAAATGTTGTGTGGTAATGTAACATGGCGAGTAATGAAATAAATACTTGCAATAAATACACACAAAAACAGAAACAGGGTTATTTTAGACAATTGTGCACATAAGGACAAAAGGTGCGCGAGAGGACTTAACAGACGTGCCTTCACGATCGTATCAATGATTATATAAATTGCGACACTGTGCTGTAGTCTTAACATACATCATGGTCACTTATCCAGGAGTCATATCAGTACCCAACCAGCGGTGGCTAAGATTTCAACGTGGCCTGAGGCTGGTATGGGGAGTTTTCAGTTCTGCTCTAAGGCTTTGAATTGATTTCAATCACTTTTCAGGTTAACATAGGCCTACTATACTGTGACAACCCACAGAGGCGTAACGCGTTCGCCTTGTGTCAAGTAAAACCGAGTTCGAACCTGGGTACAGGCGATTTTTCCTGTCACTTTGCACTAGGCCTTACGGTGTGAACGTGGAGTCTTTCGGATGAGACGATACACCGAGGTCCCACGTGCCCATGCACTTAGCACACGTTAAAGCAAGTCAGTGGCAACGAAAAAGTTGTCATTTGGTCAAAATTTACCCCCCACCCCTTTCCTTCCTCATCAGTCACCCCAAAATTGCATGAAGCAACTTGGGTGGCGCGCCTCTGGCTGTGACGCGCTCTCCAGGTGGGAGCAACCCGAATTTCACAGAGACGCCTCTAATGCCTAATAATACTAATGATACTTATAATACCAACCCTTGCTTCCAGCACTGACCCCTGAAGGGCTTCGATCACTATGCACACGCACATGCTCACACACACACACACACACACACACACACACACACACACACTGACACACACACACGCGCGCGCGCGTGCGCGCGCCCTCATATACAGAGAGAGAGAGAGAGAGA
>CM065682.1:64815018-64845018 GCA_017654935.2 Phymorhynchus buccinoides | reverse complement strand
CTCCCACTGTGGCTGATGACACTACCACAGATGGGAGCAGGTTCAACTTGGCAATGGTGCAAGGGAAGAAGGACTGCTGGTGGTACAGAGTCCTGCATGCTGGCAGTTGGTACGCCTCAGCATGCAGGAAACGAGTAGATCTTATTGGAGGGCTGGCTTTCTGGAGGCGTTGATCACCAAATCTCCATGGTGGAAATTGATGAGACATGCCTTTCTTCTTCGTTCTGATAGTGGGGACCAGTTCAGTTGCTCATATATGGAGTCTACGCTGGACATCTGGCGGTGTCACTGTCAGTTGATGACCCAGCGTGCCCCCCTCCGCTGCACAGTTTCTATTTTCTTGATGTTTTTGCTGGTGTAGGGGTCCCACACACTACTTGTGCACTCTAGTGTTGGTCGTACTAGAGATAGGAAGGCCCTTTCTTTGATGTTGATACTCCAGACCTTCAGAGTTCTTCTAATAAAGCCCAGAGTTTTGTTGGCTCTATTGACGATGTTGGAGATGTGGGAGTCCCATAGCAGATTGTTGGAGATGGTGACTCCTAGGTACTTTATCTCCTCGGTGTTAGAGAGGGTGTGACCATGAAGGTGGTACTGGTTCACTGTGGGGTTGCGTTTTCTTGTGAACTGGATGGACTGGCACTTCTCTCTCTCTCTGTGTCTCTGTCTCTCTCTCTCTCTCTCTCTCTCTCTCTCTCTCTCTCTCTCTCTCTCTCTCTCTCTCTCTCTCTCTCCATTTTCAAATTTCTTCATTCATGGGATATATTCCTGTAAAGCTAAAAGTGTAATAGTATTTAGTAATACTAATAGTAGCCAGTATACACGATGTATGTTTATAAATCATTTTTAGTGTTTTACGATTTACATTATTCATTTATTGAATCTAACACTACACACATTAAGTACAACATTTTTAAACATTATCTTCATTCTGTTTGTGTTTAGACTTTAGAACTAAAGTTTTTAAAACTAACATGTATCCCTATTTTTTGTTTAGACTTTAGAACTAAAGTTTTTAACCCTTTCACCGCCAGCCATATTTCAGCCCAAAATTTCCATTAAATTTACCTGGGTAGAGAACAAAATCCATCTGCAGTATTGGGGATTCTTCTGTGACATATATGAATTTATAAAATAAGGTCTATCCTTACTTCCCCAAACTAAGACAATAGCCTGAATAGGGTCTTTTGATAATAGACCCCAAGTTGATGCCTTTTAGTTTTAGTGACATAACTGTCAAATCAATGTGGTGCTAAAATGCGACATTGGCGGTGAAAGGGTTAAAGCTAATGTACATGTTATTTATATCAATTACTAATCAATTTAATAATATTAATATCTTTTCTTCTTTCTGATGTTCTCATTTTATTATGATTTTTTTGGTTTTCTTTACAGAGTCAGGAGCAGCCATTTGCACTTTCTATGTGACATCTTTATGCAGCAAAGGAGCCGCTTGTCCTTTCCGCCATGTGCGAGGAGATCGCTCTGTCGTCTGCAAGCACTGGCTACGAGGGCTTTGTAAGAAGGGAGATGACTGCGAGTTTCTCCATGAGTATGACATGTCCAAGATGCCAGAGTGCTATTTCTTCTCAAGGTTTGGTGAGTAACAAGTGTGATTGTTCCTTAGGTTTTTTAGGGTAAAGCTAAAATTAGTAAAAAGCTGGTTTGTGTCATTTGTGAATCATGAGACCGATGATGAGTTGTTGCAGTGTGCTGGCAAGAATACAAGTGGAACCTCCGTATTAAGACCTTGAAAGATCAGTAAATAAAAGTCTTAAGTGAATAGTAAGTGGTCTTAACCCCTTGATAAGTTGATTGCTAGAGAAAATTACAGAAGAAAACAAATTATTTGAAGAATCATAACATGAAAAGAGAGAGAGCTCTGAAGGAGCGAATCTGGCAGAAATATTTAATGGTGGGGGGGGGGGGGGGGGGGGTATAAACTCTCTTTACTGTGTAAAAGCAAAAAGCAGCATACCAGAGATTTTCCTCTTCATCTTATGATCTCATCAGTGACGTCATCAAGCATGATGTACATGATACGTTGCATGGCAGTCAAGGAGTCAAGGTGGACACTCAGTCATCCAGATATGAAGGGGGGGACAATCTGTGAAATTTGTTTGGGCCTCACCTTAGAGTTAGAGGGAGTCTTAATAGGGAAGGTCTTAATAGGGAGGTTCCACTGTGACATCAAATGTCTTGACCACCCCCATCTCAAATGTCTTGACCACCCCCATCTCAAATGTCTTGCCCACCCCCATCTCAAATGTCTTGCCCACCCCCATCTCAAATGTCTTGCCCACCCCCATCTCAAATGTCTTGACCACCCCCATCTCAAATGTCTTGCCCACCCCCATCTCAAATGTCTTGACCACCCCCATCTCAAATGTCTTGACCACCCCCATCTCAAATGTCTTGACCACCCCCATCTCAAATGTCTTGACCACCCCCATCTCAAATGTCTTGACCACCCCCATCTCAAATGTCTTGACCACCCCCATCTCAAATGTCTTGCCCACCCCCATCTCAAATGTCTTGCCCACCCCCATCTCAAATGTCTTGACCACCCCCATCTCAAATGTCTTGCCCACCCCCATCTCAAATGTCTTGACCACCCCCATCTCAAATGTCTTGACCACCCCCATCTCAAATGTCTTGCCCACCCCCATCTCAAATGTCTTGCCCACCCCCATCTCAAATGTCTTGACCACCCCCATCTCAAATGTCTTGACCACCCCCATCTCAAATGTCTTGACCACCCCCATCTCAAATGTCTTGACCACCCCCATCTCAAATGTCTTGACCACCCCCATCTCAAATGTCTTGACCACCCCCATCTCAAATGTCTTGACCACCCCCATCTCAAATGTCTTGACCACCCCCATCTCAAATGTCTTGACCACCCCCATCTCAAATGTCTTGCCCACCCCCATCTCAAATGTCTTGACCACCCCCATCTCAAATGTCTTGACCACCCCCATCTCAAATGTCTTGCCCACCCCCATCTCAAATGTCTTGCCCACCCCCATCTCAAATTAGGCATCCTGGTTTATTAGGTGCAGAGATCAAAGTTTGAGGAGTTTACAAAATCCCCATAGTGTCCAAAAATGATGGTAGTCATCTTCTTCAAAAGTGTCAGAACAAATATTAACATTTATACTATATCATTTTGAAAATGCTGCTTTGCGAATTTTATGCCATTATGATAAAGAATAAACTCAAGGCTGAGTAAGATAGTGAAACACAACTGTTCAGAAAACAAATCATATATAATTTGGGGGGGGGGGGGGGGGGGGGGGTTTCGGCGCCAAACTCTGCTTTCCAATGTATGCCTAGGTCTTTTAATCAGTTTGTGTTTGTGTGTAGATATGTGTGTCACTGTGAGAGAGAGGGGGGTGTGGGGGCTGTGTGTGCATGTGTACTAAATGTTACCAGATTTTGGAGATAATTAGTGCATTACATTTTAATCCTTTGGTATCCTGGAATTGTGAAGAAGGAAGAAAGCAGCACATTGGTTACAATATAGCCTGCAAAAGTAAGGTGGGACTGTATACATCTATTTCTTTAACCCTTTCACCACCAATGTCGCATTTTAGCACCACAGTGATTCAAGGCCTATGTCATTAAAAGACATCAAATTGGGGTCTATTATCCAAAGACCCTATTGCCTTAGTCTTGGGAAGTAAGGGTAGACCTTATTTTATGTATGTTACAGAAGAATCCCCAATACTGCAGATGGATTTTGTTCTCTACCCAGGTAAATTTAATGGGAATGTTTTGGCTGAAAGTGAAATGTGGCTGGCGGTGAAAGGGTTAACCCTTTCGCCGCCAGCCATTTTTCAGCAAAAAATGTCCATTAAACTTACCTGGGTAGACAAACAAAAAAGTCTGCAATAGTGGGGATTCTTCTATGACATATTTAAAGTAAGGCCTATCCGTACCCCCCAAAATTATGAAAATAAGTTCTTTGGATAACAGACCCTGGTTTGAGGCCTTTTCGTGACATAGGTGTTAAATCATTGTGGTGCTAAAATGTGACATTGGCGGTGAAAGGGTTAAAATAAACGTTAAAAGGATTTTTTTAAATTGAAAATGTTGTACTTCTAAGATAGTAAGTTCAATTGTCATAGTGCTGAATAGTACATGATGTGCGTTGTACACTTTGTTGATGGCAGGTCAGTGCAGTAACAAGGACTGTCCATTCTTGCATATTGATCCACAAAATAAAATCAAAGACTGTCCATGGTACGACAGAGGGTTCTGCAGACATGGTAAGCCTAGAACTAAAATTTAAAAAGTCTATAACTGCACTTATATGTGTTTTACCTTCTTTTTTTTTAATGTATGCACAAGCCATGACATAGTGACCAGTAACTTCAGTAAGAGAATACCTGTTAAAAATAAGCATTTGAACATTCATCTGATGATGAAAATGATGTTTTACGTCCTCTCGGTCATAGACACATATGGGACATTTGTAAATACAAAGATGGTGGGAACAATACTGGCTTCAATGCCCGGAGGCAGTGCAACACCAGTAAAGTCCCGAGTTTTTAACAATATAGATAGGTGTAGCGGTAACCACGCCTCGGTTAAACCTCATCGGCTATGGTACCGCCACATTGACATAACCATTATATTAACATTCATCTGATGTTGTAATTGCTATCTTTTAGCTCTTTCACCCCGTACTAATTCCCAGTAGCTTTTCACCACAGATGTAGTCAACTCGACAATTTTCATCTCTACTTTTCCTTAATTTATTTCACATCAGCCTATTTTTTTAATTTTCACATCAGAAATGCACGAATACAAACATACCCATTTTGTTCCGATTGTGTTTTGTCGCACTCTTTGCCACTATTGGCCGCGCTTTTAGTTTTAGTTGGTCTTTTCAAAAGCTTCTTGTGACCAATTTAGACCAGTTTTGCTCAAATGAACCACTTTAAAAGCGTACAAAATAATTAAATACGTAATACAGTTTTTTTCCTTAGACCATACGAGTATGACAGTGCACTGTTCATAGTCAAAGTCACCACACATATAAATGTTTTCCAAAAGTACTGAAAGAGGAAGCTTGTAGCATGCATATGTGTGGGCTAAATAGTGAAAAAGTTAAATTATCTATTATAACCATACATTACCAACACTCAAAACAATTGCATACATACTGCTTTGCTGGAAGAACATAAGCGTTAAACCCTTGTTACCATAGTAACCCAAAAAGAGAAGCACCTATTGACAGTAGCCTTACCTCCCCTTGCAACTCTCCTGTCACGGTGGCCAGTTCCTGCTTAAACCTCATTCCACCATTTTCCATGCTTCAGCTGAGAAGTTCGTTTTTTCCCTTAGCTCCACCCACTTTTGAGTCTCCTATGCCTTTGGTGGGTTTGTTCCGGTCTCTATTCTCTCGTTTGGCTTATTCTTTCTCATTCTCTCTAGTCTACTATCTAGACTCTCTGCACATGTTTTTGCTAGATATTTGCAAATTCCTTTCATTCTTAAATTATAACAATAAGGTATAATATTGTAACATTACATCTGTATTGTTAAAAATTCGGGACTTTCCTGGTGTTGCACTGCCTCCGGGCATTGCCTCCAGGATCGTTCCCACAATCTGTATATCTACTAATGTCCCATATGTGTCTGTTGGAGGACGTTAAGCAGAATTTCATAATTATTAAATTATCTGGTATAAAAATTACACTTAGTTTAAACAACATGTCCCCAACGCATTCAACATTAAATGTGACTTGTGAGACATATTGATGATGGAATGTAATCAAACTTGTTTTCACTCAACATGGTCATAATATAAATCATATTGCTATTGGTGTTTTGTACCACAGGTCCTATCTGCAAAAATCGGCATGTTCGACGCATTATCTGCCAGTGTTACTTGAATGGTTTCTGCCTTGATGGCCCCAACTGTAAATATGTACAGTAAGTATGATCTTTTGTTCTATATAAGTACTTATTAGAGAATGATAGATAAAATGCTCGAAAATAGGAATTGGCGAATGGAAAAGTGCCCATAAACTGATTTACTCATTCAAGTCTGGACATATATGGCCAGAATTAATAGATAGCTGTCAATTTGATGCATTTGCTTCAGGGGAAGTAATTCTATGTGCACACCATACCTTGGTCGCTTCTAAACTCGCTTCGCTCCCTTAGACCACAATTTTGCCTCTGAGTCTGACTTTGCTTTTGTAGTGGTTTGTTGTGGGGAAACCTATCGGTGTAGAGTTTTTCTATATAAACTAAAGTCTATATATAAAAAAGTCTGATCTACCACTTCCCTATGTCTAAACCTGAAGTAAAAACCCGTAATCTCCTTTTTGATTTCTCCTTTTGTTTATGTATGTCATTTGTGTGTATGGCTGGGGTGATTTGCGATGTTTTTTTAATAAATCAAAGTCGTTGCGATGCGAATGGGTTAAAAGGGGGGTGAGGAAGGTTAATTGGAAGAGGGAGTTGAAGTATTTTGTCAAGCTGGAACAATTATGTATGTCATTTGTGTGTATGGCTGGGGTACTTTGAGATTGAATTTAATAATAAATCAAAGTCGTTGCGATTTACCTCAATGAGTTAAAAGGGGGGTGAGGAAGGTTAATCATCAAGAGGGAGTTGAAGTATTTTTCAAGCTGGAACAATTATGTATGTCATTTGTGTGTATGGCTGGGGTGATTTGCGATGGGTTTTTAATAAATGAAAGTCGTTGCGATGCGAATGGGTTAACACGGGGGGGTGACACGAAGGTTAATTGGAAGAGGGAGTTGAACACATTTTGTCAAGCTGGAACAATTATGTATGTCATTTGTGTGTATGGCTGGGGTGATTTGCGATTCGGTTTTTAATAAATCAAAGTCGTTGCGATGCGAATGGGTTAAAAGGGGGGTGAGGAAGGTTAATTGGAAGAGGGAGTTGAAGTATTTTGTCAAGCTGGAACAATTCAACAAATAATGTTCCGTTATAATGTATGATTTACATACTTTGAGTTTCAATGGGTGAGCATTCCAAGGTAAAGGTGCACACCAGAAAGGTAAAGTTCATTTGTGTGTTTTGATGTAAAGACAACATTAAAAATGACCAAATTATCACTACAGTGGAAACCTGACAAGTCAAAATAGAAAGGACTGAAAATTTATTTTGAGAGAAAAAAACAACCAAACTTACCCATTATGGCCGTATGGCCTGGGAACACAGAAGAAGAAGAAGAGAGAAAAAAAAGGAAAAAGTGTTGCCATAAGAAGGAATAATTTGGGACAAAAAAATTATTGTGAACTTTTGACCAAAAAATGATTGTGACATCTAATTTTTTTGTGGTACCTGTTTTTCAGTTAGCTGATTTCCAGTGTGGTTCTGTTTGTGTTAATTGTAGTGTTTGACATCATCATTGCTTGCTTGTCTCTGTTTCAATGCTGTCCATTCATCTGGTCCTGCCTACCTCTCTGATCTCGTTCACCTGTACTCACCCTCCAGGTCTCTCCGTTCCTCTTCTGACAAACTTATCCTTTCTATTCCTCGTACAAACACTAAGACATATGGTGAACATTCATTTTCTTTCAGCGCCCCTTCTGTCTGGAACACCCTACCATATGAACTTCGTTCTGCTAAATCTTTCAAATCTTTCAAAACCGCTCTTAAAACTCACCTCTTCCGGCAATACCTCTGATTTCTTCCTTGTCCTGTTTCCTGCCTTAAAACTATGTTCCCCACATTGTGTGTGGGTGGGTGCGCGCGCGTGTGTGCGTGCGTGTTGTGGCTGTGTGCATGTTTGTGATAGTTAATATTGTAATAGCTTATTAATTTTATGATCTATGTATTTTAATAATTGTGAAGCGCCGTGAGCTCAAGAGAGAAAGGGCGCTCAATAAATGTTAGTTATTATTATTATTATTATCATGAATGTTCTAAATTAGCGACACTACATTTCATTATTGATTTCGAAAAGTACCATATTTTTCGGCTCATTAGGCGCTGCTGTGTATAAGGCGAATAGGGTAATTTTCAAGAAAAATCTGACAAAATCCAAGTAAAAGGCGCCCTCGTTTATAAGGTGATACACACCTCGTAAAAGAAAGTCCCCGTACACATCCTGTAAACGCTTACCGACCGCCATTATTGTTGTCATAAACGAGAGTTGGCTCCCTTCTCAAATAATCGAAACTTCCGTTTTTGCGACTTCCGGTTGTTGTGTTTGGACAATTCTTCGCGAAAACTGGTAGAATTATGGCATTTTAAGCTCTACAACGATGCTTTTTACATCCAATGAAGGGTTGTGGCATCTGTTGGACGGTATCTCGGACGATAACAGGGATTTTGAAGCATTTTAACTTGAGTATTCGTCGTATCGGCGACTCGTTACCACTTTCGATATTGTGACTTACAGTAGACTGTACTGAACGCAGCAATCGTTGCCTCTCTTCTCACAATTTTGTTCACTAATAGGGCTCCCTCGTTTATTAGGCGCATAGGTCGAAATTGGAGAAACAAATATCGCCTTATAGTCCGAAAGTTACGGTAAGCGTTCACCCATGAAAATTTAAAACACACTGTCCACATATCATATGTGTGTTGTGTGTGTGTGTGTGTGCAGCCCCAGTTTTGACATACCGGCCCCAGACCCTCAGCAGCAAGCCAAGAAGCTGTCCATTGTGTGTCACACCTGTGGCCAGGCCGGACACAAGGCCGTGCACTGCCCCACCGTCACCGGTCATCCCCTGCCCCCCATGTTCACCCCCATGAACTCGGTGAGTGCACAAGTTGTCAGAGATCATGGGCATGTGGGGGTTGGGGGGGGGGATATTTTGGTATTTTCTAGCCACAGACAGGCATGGGAATTGTCAATCTTTTGGCTGATTTCAGCTTTTTTGATGGTCCTCTTCAGTCTTTTTGCAAGTTTCAGCTTTTTTGATGGTCCAAGAGGACATTTATGAGATAAAAAAAAAAGAAGCCCAATGAGTAAAACTTAAGTTATTGGTTATAAATGAATGCAAAATGAACTAAATATATCAGTCTTATCTCTAATACTGTTTTTAAGGCTTAGATAACAGAAGAAGCTTCATTTTCTGGGGGCTGTATCCCAACACACACGGTTTTCAGTTTTTTGTTTTTTATTCCTTGTTCCTATGCCTGCTTCCAGACCCCAATTTTCAGTCTTTTTTGTCTTCTCTAATTCCCATGCCTGCACAGAGACTCGTCTCTGTAAAATTTGGATATTTCCCACCAGGAGAGCGCGTCACAGCTAGTGCAGCGTCACCCATTTTTGCATGATATGCGAGTTTGTGTCATCCATCCTATCAGCACAACACGGACCTACTCCTACCGAATAGTGGAATGGGCTTTAACGTGTGTGCAAGATCTTGTGCATGCGTGCGTTCGTAGACGGGAGCTCGGTTTAAAGTCTCATCCGAAGGACTAGGAAATTTATAGGAGTAAAGTATTTTTCCCAAGGACACAACCTTGCGGACAGAACTGGGTTCGAACCGCCGCACTCGCAAATCTGTTGGATTACGAGCCGGCGACTAACCAACTGAGCCAGGGCGCTTCCTTAACCCTATGCCTCCCGATCAATCGAACCGAGAATCGATCCTATTGCATAAGAGAAGGGGAGTAACTCCGAACGTCACACCAAATCTTTTATTTAAAAAAATTACCCAAAATAAAGTCAAACTCACATTTCATTTCTGAAAGATGCATATTGAATAGCAATGATGATATTTTCATTCGAAAGCTAACACAATGTCACACAACAAACCATGAATTAGAAGAAAAAATCCGTAATGGCACTCCAAACATCCTGTAACCAGGTCAATACTGCTCACGTCACGTGGACTTTTGGAAAAAAAGTTAGCAAAAATTTGTGAATACAGGACCCGGTCACTTTGAAAAATCAGTTCAAAAAGACTATTGGGTGCTTTCCCTTGCTGTAAAGACCAAAAACCGACCCGGGAGTGTCAGAAACAGGAAGAACTAACTTAGTATATTGCATTGTGGGTAGGGAGAAAGTGAAAGTGAACGTACTAGACCTGGCGTTCAGCAGGCGCAATCGGCGTCATCGGCCACCAGGGAAGAAAAAAAATCGGGCGGATTTCGGTTCTGCAGCCTTGAGAGGGTTAAACATGCTAGTTTTGTGTCTTAAGAGCAGTGTGTGGGGCCAGAGGGGCAATTGCATTGTTTTTTATCATAGCCTTAAAGTGTCTTACGAAATGAGTAAACTGTTCCATATTTTAGGCTTATAAGCTGCTTCATAGTATAATAACACAACCCCCCCCCCACCCCAATATGTGAAGAAAAAAGATTTTATAATGCAGGGTTACTAAAAAATAAAATGCAACCCACAAAGTGATGATACACATTTTAATAATCAAGCTATCATTTTGATTTTTCAGGTTTTAAAAGATGATTTATTTTAATGCATGAAAGAGAACATTTTTTTCATTTTTTGTTTGTTCGAGTGCTCCGGAAATTGACAGTTTCTATGGTCCCCCATTTTCTGAAAAAGCCCTTTTTGAAGTGCAAAAGCAATTTTGCAATTTCAATGTCTTTGATTGCAATTACGATTTTTATGGTATGCCGGCAAAATTCTCATTCTTTTGTGCACTCAAAAAGTTAGGGTATTTGAGACAGTCTTGCATGTCAATTTTCAGGACAAAACAGACAGTCATTTATGAGAAACAGACACAGGGTTCATAGGGGCCTTACCAGTCCTTATAAGTCTTGACCAATTGAAATCTCCAAGTAAGGCCTTACAAGTGCTTACATTCACTTCAAGTTCCTTACAAGTCCTGACAGCTGCCCAAAACTGCCCTGAGTAGCAAGACCATACTCAAAATAAATCGCAGAAGCAGCACTTTTACACTTGAGAAACATAGCTCAGCACCTACTCCACCTTACCCCCCTCCCCCACCTTCCTGTTTCAACTGACCGCTTAGCAGACGAACGATGCACCGCGAGTTGTCAAGAGAAATTGGACTGAAATCTCGTTCTTTATCCTGCTGTTGTTTTGCAAGAAAACATGTATATCTGTGTCGGCCATAGTTTTTGTGTCTGCTTAGACATTGTTCACAATGCTGGGAAAGTGTTCCTTTCAAGATTGTTGGCTAAAAGATGGACATTATCCTTAGGCCTACAGGTCCTTACAAGGTCCTTACTTGGGGATAGCTGAAAGCCCTGGGAACTCTGGCTTGCAAACAATTGACATTTTCTGCGTAAACATTTTTGCCCCTCAAAAAGGGACTTTTCTGATAAAGGGTTACCTGGGATACTGTTATTTTGTGGAGTTATCCGAAGCATATCAATATTGCAAAAACAAATTGTAGGAACCTTTGATCAAATCTTTATAAACCTGAAAATTGAAACTTTTATTAACAATTTTGTGGGATGCAATTTTTTGAGTCCTCCTTATTCGTATTCTTCTTCGATCGCTCAGACAGTTTCCTGTCAATTATGAGCACAGATGCGTCATGCTGCCATTATGCGCCTAACTAAGAAATAGTTAGGCCCAGCAAGTCCGAACTTCGGCTGGAGGAAATGTTTTTGAAAGTGTTTCATGAAAAATGGCAGGAGAATGGACCGGTAAGACAGAAAGATAGTAGATGACAGTAAGCAAAGGGAAAAAGGCAAGAGTCAAAGAGAGTGACAGATTAGAGGAAGTTACAAGCACAGAACTTCCAGAAGGTGGAGGAACTGTTTGTGCAGAAAAACCCACGGTATCCCCACGGGGGATTTGAGTCCCCCTATACACAGTTGCTTTGTCAAATATTAGTCATAATTATTATAACTAAGGCTCAGGGGTCTCTGCCTTATAGTATAACTTACAAGTTATAGTCCGTAAAATGCTGTATATAAGTGCCTCCATTTGTTTTTTTTTAGCTTAACCCTTTCGCTGCCAGTCATTTTTCAGCCAAAAAATACCATTACACTTATCTGAGTAGAGAAGAAAAAAAATCTGCAATATTGGGAATTCCTCTGCGACATGTATAACATTAGGCCTATCCTTACCTCCCAAAATGAAGAAAATAGAGTCTTCGGATAGCAGGCCCTGATTCCGGTCTACCTAATATACGAAAACGGGCAAAAACATAAGAGTCTGAATCTAACACCATGGGCAGCATCTAAGGAACCTTTCTGCCAAGTTTCATTAAGATTCAATAGTATGGTCCAAATTTGAGAAGTGGAAAAAGTTCAGTCGGCGGAAGTAATGGCTAGCGGAAGCTGGTTTATAAAAAAAATGCAGATCGGAAATTACATCTAAATATGGATCAACAGTCGATTAAAGATCAAATCTATGCAAAATTTGGTAGGGTTTAGACAAATTTAACATTTTTTGTTCTTGTTTACGATAAAAAATGCACTCCCTCTGATTCTATGCTTTTTAGTGACATGGGTGTTAAACCATTGTGGTGCAAAAATGCGACACTGGCGGTGAAAGGGTTTAATGACACAAAAGTTTATGCTTACAGTGCCACTGAGTTTATTAATGCTTATTTACAGTCTGTCATGAAACTGGAAAATTGAAGGTTGAATTTCATAGCAAAATCAATCAATCAATCAATCAGTTTATTATCCTCAGTAAAGGGATTGTTTGTTTGTTGTCTTACCCTGGCTTAAAGACTCCAGGGATCATCCCAACAGCCAAAGCACTTGAACACTATGGTACAAATGCACCAGCCAGGGATGAGAACATTACATGTGTGACCGTTTTTGATTACCTCCGCCACATGGGCAGCCACACTCCGACTTTGGAGGATTTTAGACTGATGATGATGTTATGCTAGGAGCTTGTCATGGCTTAAGACAATCCCTGCACAACTATGTAGAACATAACAACATTTTGATGTAGCCTTGGTGTTCTAGCTTATGTTAACTGGTCTGACACAGCCTCATGCCAAGGCGAAGTAAAGGGATTTATTATCCTCAGTAAAACATACACACGCTCGCACACGCACACGCACACACGCACACACACCCGTCTAATATCACGAGAAGTGAATAGACGTTAAATGAAAGACACACACACACACACACACACACACACACGCTCCCTTTAATAAAAATGTTAAACATTTTAAAACGGGAGCACAGAAAAACAAACAAAATCTAACCAACACAGTTGTATTTCCCATAAGCAGGGGAATTCACTTGTATAGAATGCATTTTGACGTTCAACCCTTTCACCACCAATGTCGCATTTATGCACCACAATGGTTTAACACCCATGTCACTAAAAGGCATCAAATCAGGGCCTGTTATCCGAAGACCCTATTTTCTTAATTTTGGGAGGTCATGTTAGACATGTCACAGAGGAATTCCCAATATTGCAGATCATTTTTTTTTTTTCTCTTCCCAGTTAAGTTTAATGGTATTTTTTGGCTAAAAAATGGCTGCCGGCAAAAGAGCTAAGCAGGGAAATTCACTTATATAGAATGCATTTTTATTTGACGTTTAAAAAGATAATGTAATCCTTTCGTGACTTGGTCCTTGACTGCAGGCAAACGAATCAACTATGCTCATGCCTGAACCAAGAGAGGAAAGAGTACGACGCCCGTTGGACCAGGTCACTTGTTTTAAGGTAATCTTCTGTCACTTGATCTATCCCATTCTATTATGTTAATGGTGGTTGGTTGATGGTTCATCTCACATGTACTGCTTGCAGCCGAGCGGACGTTAAACCCCATTTTCACTTGATCTATCCCAACCTCTCTCTCTTTTTCAGAGTTTCTC
This sequence comes from Phymorhynchus buccinoides, assembly GCA_017654935.2. NCBI lineage: Eukaryota > Metazoa > Mollusca > Gastropoda > Neogastropoda > Raphitomidae > Phymorhynchus > Phymorhynchus buccinoides. Next base: position 64,831,287 of record CM065682.1, on the reverse strand, counting down.
TCTCTCTCTCTCTCTCTCTCTCTCTCTCTCTCTCTCTCTCTCTCTCTCTCTCTCTCTCTCTCTCTCTCTCTCCCTCTCTCTCTCTCTCTCTCTCTCTCCCTCCCCCTCTTTTCCCTCTCTTTCTCTCTAGTTCTCGCTGACTAAAGGAAAAAATTGTTTCTTCTTCTTCTGCGTTCCCAGGCCATATAGCCATAATGAGTGGGGTATGTATGTGTTTGGTTTTCACTGGTCTCCCCACTGCATACAGCCGACACATTCCGATTTTGGAAGAGCTCAAAGGAAAACAATTGATTTGGAAGATTTTTTTGAAAAAGGCAGAAGAATGGACCAGTAAGTCAAAAAGATTGAAGATGATAAAAAGCAAAGAGTCAAAGAGATTCGCAGATTGGAGGAAGTTACAAGCATAGAACTTCCAGAAGGTGGGGGATCTATTTGTACAAAAGACTCCCCAGTATCCACATGGGAAGAGACTCGTGGAGGGGGCGGGGGCGTTCAGCTCCACGTATGGAGGCACGAAGGCATCCACCCACTGCCAACAAAAAAAAATTGTTTCAAACATGTATTGTGGCAAAATCAGTTGTCCTTTTCTAGGACTAGATTTGCCCAAACAGTATTTTCACAGAATGTGACCAGAATGGAAGTTCGCACAGAGCCAAGGCGAGAATAATGATTTACAGGGAGAGAAAGATTTGCAACATTAATTGTTAAGGGAATGGTGGTGAAATGCGATCTAATTGTAACTCCACAACCTCTGCCCATTCAACACTTTAACCACAATGTTATGAACAGAAAGAAGAGGAGGTGAAGTGGTGTACTCATAAAAACTCACTTATCATTACATATTTTCTCTGCATCTTAGTGCTGCAGCTAATGGGATCAACTGGCCTTTGGGGACTTTCCCCAACGCCAGCAGTCCTTGGGGTCGTTTTGGCTGAGAGAGTGGGGATGCACCCTCAGACCTGTTTACCATTCCGGTTTTGCCGGAATTATTCCGGAAATTTGCTTAAATTCCGGGTGAAAATTCCGGGATTTCGAAAACCGTCTATTATTTGTTTCCGTTCGTAGGAAAAGACGCACGGGTTGACCGAAACGTGTACCTAACACACTACGTCATCAGAAAAGGGGTTGTGCTTGACGTCACATGCATTAAATGCTGCATTTTCATTGGTTAAAGGGGTGAAATAATGTTTTTATTTTGGTAGATCTATTTCAGGACTGAGCAAATGGCGGCCAGACTTTTACTGTAGATTCGAAGAGCTTTCCAGGCAGTTTTTTTAATGGTAGAGATTGTAATTAGGGCTTGAAATGAGTCAATTTAGATTATATTATCACTGGAAAGTACGATGATGTGAGAATTTTGAAGTTTTCAACGGAAAATGAAGTGAAAATTGATCGCGATGGCGCCGAGTTGCAACTTGGCATCCGCCGATCCGCGGCCGAGTGATTTTTCTCTGTCCGATCGTGGACATTTCCAGGTATTTTGCTTTTTCCAGCTTGTTTTATACTAAAATTGACTAAGAATTAGTGACTGAATTTACTAATAAAACTTTTCTGGCAATATTGAGCCAAGAAATCATCACAATATTGAAAATCGACGCCGATGTTTGCGGAAAGGAGAAGAAGAAGAAACCGCTTTATCGCGAGTCGTGTACAGATCATGTGAATTCCGGTTTTTGTTCTCAAATTCCGGGGGGTTTTGTGGCAAATTCCGGGGTTTTCATTTTAAGGGTAAACAGGTCTGCACCCTGAGGAAGGCATCTCCGTTTTGAACAAAATTACCCCAGCCGTCGAGAACAGCTGCTGCCTCCTCTGCTATGTGGAAGTCAAAGTCGGAAATGACACACTGGCATTGTTACAGGCATCAGAACTGTCACACACTGGCATTGTTACAGGCATCAGAAATGACACACACTGGCATTGTTACAGGCATCAGAAATGACACACACTGGCATTGTTACAGGTGTCAGAAATGACACACACTGGCATTGTTACAGGCGTCAGAAATGACACACACTGGCATTGTTACAGGCGTCAGAAATGACACACACTGGCATTGCTACAGGCATCAGAAATGACACACACTGGCATTGTTACAGGCGTCAGAAATGACACACACTGGCATTGTTACAGGCATCAGAACTGTCAGAAATGACACACACTGGCATTGTTACAGGCATCAGAACTGTCAGAAATGACACACACTGGCATTGTTACAGGCGTCAGAACTGTCAGAAATGACACACACGGGCATTGTTACAGGCATTAGAACTGTCAGAAATGACACACACTGGCATTGTTACAGGCGTCAGAAATGACACACACTGGCATTGTTACAGGCATCAGAACTGTCAGAAATGACACACACTGGCATTGTTACAGGCATCAGAACTGTCAGAAATGACACACACTGGCATTGTTACAGGCGTCAGAAATGACACACACTGGCATTGTTACAGGCATCAGAACTGTCAGAAATGACACACACTGGCATTGTTACAGGCATCAGAAATGACACACACTGGCATTGTTACAGGCGTCAGAAATGACACACACTGGCATTGTTACACACAGAACTGGCATTGTTACAGGCATCAGAACTGTCAGAAATGACACACACTGGCATTGTTACAGGCGTCAGAAATGACACACTGGCATTGTTACAGGCATCAGAACTGTCAGAAATGACACACACTGGCATTGTTACAGGCATCAGAACTGTCAGAAATGACACACACTGGCATTGTTACAGGTATCAGAAATGACACACACTGGCATTGTTACAGGCGTCAGAACTGTCACACACTGGCATTGTTACAGGCGTCAGAACTGTCAGAAATGACACACACTGGCATTGTTACAGGCGTCAGAAATGACACACACTGGCATTGTTACAGGTGTCAGAACTGTCAGAAATGACACACACTGGCATTGTTACAGGCATCAGAAATGACACACACTGGCATTGTTACAGGCAGAACTCAGAAATGACACACACTGGCATTGTTACAGGCATCAGAAATGACACACACTGGCATTGTTACAGGTGTCAGAACTGTCAGAAATGACACACACTGGCATTGTTACAGGCCTCAGAACTGTCAGAAATAACACACACTGGCATTGTTACAGGTGTCAGAACTGTCAGAAATGACACACACTGGCATTGTTACAGGTGTCAGAACTGTCAGAAATGACACACTGGCATTGTTACAGGTGTCAGAAATGACACACACTGGCATTGTTACAGGTATCAGAACTGTCAGAGGATTTGTAAAATTCAGAAGACTACTGTCTCCTCTGCTATCTTGAACTCAAAGTCAGAAATGACACACTGGCATTGTTACAGGCATCAGAACTGTCAGAAATGACACACACTGGCATTGTTTATACAGGCATCAGAACTGTCAGAGGTTTTGTAAAATCCACTCCCTGTGGGGATACCGGGGGGTCTTTTGTATAAATTGTTCCCCCACCTTCTGGAAGTTCTGTGCTTGTGACTTCCTCTAATCTGTCACTCTCTTTGACTTTCCCTTTTCCCTTTGCTTACTGTCATCTACTATCTTTCTGCCTTTCCGATCCATTCTCCTGCCTTTTTTTAAGAAACACTTTCAAAAACATTTCCTCCAGCTGAAGTCTGACTTGCTGGTCCTAACTGTTTCTTTGTTAGGCGCATAACGGCTGCATGACGCATCTGCGCTCATAATTGACAGGAAACTGTCTGAGCCATCAAAGAAGAAGAAGAAGTAACATTCAGAGGTTTAAGAATTGCTGGCTGACGGTTTGCTTTTGGTGCTGGAAGGTTTGCCTTTTTTTTTTCATGAGTGAGATCTTTATTGTCAAATAGCATTTTACAATAACAAAGTCATTCCATTTTGGTTATGATGGGAACAGATTTCAGTATTGCTCCTCTGCGGTCTGGGATCTTTATGACCCTTTACCTGTGGTTTTCAAAGGATTGGATTGCCTGATGCATCAAGCATAGCAGAGAGTTGTTGGAATGGAATGTTGATTAGCGTGTTGATGTTCTGTGTGCAGTGCGGGGAGAGGGGGCACTATGCCAACAAGTGCCCCAAAGGACACCTTGCCTTCCTCAGCCCCACCGCAGGCCTTGTCAACTCCATGCAACAAGCAAACGCCATTGGCATGGTGCAACAGTAATTCCACCAGCACCAGCACGGGACCTGTGTCTTCTTATTTCAATCAATCAGTCTGACAGTGTTTTATCCAACACTGACCTGTGCTGCATTGCCTGTGGGTGACAATAGTTGGATCAACACCAGCACAGGACCTTTCTGTTCCCGCTTCAATCAGTCTGACAACGTTTTATCCAACACTGACCAGTGCTGTATTGCCTGTGGACAATGATATTCAGCTCAGACCAGCACAGGACCTTTCTGTTCCCGCTTCAATCAGTCTGACAACGTTTTATCCAACACTGACCAGTGCTGTATTGCCTGTGGACAATGATATTCAGCTCAGACCAGCACAGGACCTTTCTGTTCCCGCTTCAATCAGTCTGACAACGTTTTATCCAACACTGACCAGTGCTGTATTGCCTGTGGACAATGATATTCAGCTCAGACCAGCACAGGACCTTTCTGTTCCCGCTTCAATCAGTCTGACAACGTTTTATCCAACGCTGACTTGTGTTGTGGTGCCCAGCTTTGTGAAGGGTGACACAGACTTTAGGCCTGTTGCGTTGTGCTGCCTGGATGGTGTTTTTCTGTTGAAGAAAACTCGCTTCCTGCTGTTGAATTATAATAAAGAGTGATACCAGCATGTCAGTGGGTGAAAAGCTTCTATCTGAAGAAAAAAATCAAGATAGTAAGCCATGTAGATGTACCCCCAGTTTTTAAGAGGAGATGAGAGAGTGACATTGGACAATATTTACATGTCAGGTGATGCCCACTGTTTTCTGCAGTATACGTACATTGTGCAAGTTGGCACCAATAGATGGATGTGTCATGCAGCATGTCCATTGTATGACTAGACCCACTTTTCGGCGGTGTAGTTCTGAGTCCCAGTTTGCAACAAATAACAGCCACTCTTTTTCATTGATAATGTATTATATCTGTTAGTGAATTGATATAATGGATATTACATCAGTGTTGGGATTTGGAGATATATTCTGTTAATGTTCCTTTTTAGTGGTTCAGTAATTTAGGCTGTAAGTCAAGTGTTGGTTGCTCTACTGAGTTCACCAATGGGTATTATTAAATTACTCAAGATGTTTTGGGGGTGCCATAAGATTGGCATCAATGGATTTATTTATGGTAAAGCTCATCTGGAAGAAACATCTGTTTGATTAATTGTTGTGTGTTTGTTGAAAAGCACTTTCAAATCGTTATTATTTTTTTTAGCATTTGCGGGCAATATATATATGTTTTGCAAGAATTGTGCTGGGTTTGTAAATGTGTGAATAAATGCCATTGCCTAAAACTAAAGGAAATCCTTACCTGTGGTGTGTGTTTTGTGAAAGAAAATAGAACCATGCGTAAGGAAAGTGAATGGGTAAAGGATGAATGTCAGGGGGCAAGTGATACAGGAATGTACGTACATTTGATCTTGTTTGCCCTGTACCAAACTATGCCGCCCACAGACATTTAGGGAACACTTAACAAGTCATCAATATTTCAAAAACAACAAATGTAAAAAGCTACATCCTTGAAATTTTAAAAGTGGTTTATTAAAATCATTGCTGACATGCTTGCAAAAAACGACAGCAATATTTTGAGCAGAAACATTTTTTTATACCAGGGGTACCCTACTTTTTGTAAATCAAGAACATCAGAAAGTGTTCCCTAACTTTTTGTGGGCAGCTTATATGGGTCCAGTCATTCGCTGAACATACTTCCAGAAAGTTGTGTTAAGCATTCCATAGAGTTTTGGACAATACACCCCACAGACTATCGGCACGTTGATTGTAGAACACACACTCCACAGAATTATCAGGATGTCCAGAGACAACACACTCCACAGAATTATCATCAGGATGACCATAGACAACACACTCCACAGAATTATCATCAGGATGACCATAGACAACACACTCCACAGAATTATCATCAGGATGACCATAGACAACACACTCCACAGACAACACCATAGACAACACCACAGAATTATCATCAGGATGACCATAGACAACACACTCCACAGAATTATCATCAGGATGACCATAGACAACACACTCCACAGAATTATCAGGATGACCATAGACAACACACTCCACAGAATTATCAGGATGACCATAGACAACACACTCCACAGAATTATCATCAGGATGACCATAGACAACACACTCCACAGAATTATCAGGATGTCCAGAGACAACACACTCCACAGAATTATCATCAGGGTGACCATAGACAACACACTCCACAGAATTATCATCAGGATGACCATAGACAACACACTCCACAGACAACCACACTCCACAGAATTATCATCAGGATGGCCATAGACAACACACTGAATTATCATCAGGATGACCATAGACAACACACTCCACAGAATTATCATCAGGATGACCATAGACAACACACTCCACAGAATTATCATCAGGATGGACCATAGACAACACACTCCACAGAATTATCATCAGGATGACCATAGACAACACACTCCACAGAATTATCATCAGGATGACCATAGACAACACACTCCACAGAATTATCATCAGGATGACCATAGACAACACACTCCACAGAATTATCATCAGGATGGCCATAGACAACACACAGAATTATCATCAGGATGACCATAGACAACACACTCCACAGAATTATCAGGATGACCATAGACAACACACTCCACAGAATTATCATCAGGATGACCATAGACAACACAACACACTCCACTCCACAGAATTATCATCAGGATGACCATAGACAACACACTCCACAGAATTATCATCAGGATGGCCATAGACAACACACTCCACAGACATTATCATCAGGATGGCCATAGACAACACACTCCACAGAATTATCAGGATGGCCATAGACAACACACTCCACAGAATTATCATCAGGATGGCCATAGACAACACACTCCACAGAATTATCATCAGGATGACCATAGACAACACACTCCACAGAATTATCATCAGGATGACCATAGACAACACACTCCACAGAATTATCATCAGGATGACCATAGACAACACACTCCACAGAATTATCATCAGGATGACCATAGACAACACACTCCACAGAATTATCATCAGGATGACCATAGACAACACACTCCACAGAATTATCATCAGGATGACCATAGACAACACACTCCACAGAATTATCAGGATGACCATAGACAACACACTCCACAGAATTATCATCAGGATGACCATAGACAACACACTCCACAGAATTATCATCAGGATGACCATAGACAACACACTCCACAGAATTATCATCAGGATGACCATAGACAACACACTCCACAGAATTATCATCAGGATGGACCATAGACAACACACTCCACAGAATTATCATCAGGATGACCATAGACAACACACTCCACAGAATTATCATCAGGATGACCATAGACAACACACTCCACAGAATTATCATCAGGATGACCATAGACAACACACTCCACAGAATTATCATCAGGATGACCATAGACAACACACTCCACAGAATTATCATCAGGATGATAGACCATAGACAACACACTCCACAGAATTATCATCAGGATGGACCATAGACAACACACTCCACAGAATTATCATCAGGATGACCATAGACAACACACTCCACAGAATTATCATCAGGATGGCCATTGACAACTCACTCCACAGAATTATCATCAGGATGGCCATAGACAACACACTCCACAGAATTATCAGGATGGCCATAGACAACACACTCCACATAATTATCATGAGGATGGCCATAGACAACACACTCCACAGAATTATCAGGATGGCCATAGACAACACACTCCACATAATTATCATTAGGATGGCCATAGACAACACACTCCACAGAATTATCATCAGGATGGCCATAGACAACACACTCCACAGAATTATCATCAGGATGGCCATAGACAACACACTCCACAGAATTATCATTAGGATGGCCATAGACAACACACTCCACAGAATTATCATCAGGATGGATGACCATAGACAACACACTCCACAGAATTATCAGGATGGCCATAGACAACACACTCCACAGAATTATCATCAGGATGGCCATAGACAACACACTCCACAGAATTATCATCAGGATGACCATAGACAACACACTCCACAGAATTATCATCAGGATGGCCATAGACAACACACTCCACAGAATTATCATCAGGATGGCCATAGACAACACACTCCACAGAATTATCATCAGGATGACCATAGACAACACACTCCACAGAATTATCATCAGGATGACCATAGACAACACACTCCACAGAATTATCATCAGGATGACCATAGACAACACACTCCACAGAATTATCATCAGGATGACCATAGACAACACACTCCACAGAATTATCATCAGGATGACCATAGACAACACACTCCACAGAATTATCATCAGGATGACCATAGACAACACACTCCACAGAATTATCAGGATGACCATAGACAACACACTCCACAGAATTATCATCAGGATGGCCATTGACAACTCACTCCACAGAATTATCATCAGGATGGCCATAGACAACACACTCCACAGAATTATCAGGATGGCCATAAACAACACACTCCACATAATTATCATGAGGATGGCCATAGACAACAGACTACAGAATTATCATCAGGATGGCCATAGACAACACACTCCACAGAATTATCATCAGGATGACCATAGACAACACACTCCACAGAATTATCATCAGGATGGCCATAGACAACACACTCCACAGAATTATCATCAGGATGGCCATAGACAACACACTCCACAGAATTATCATCAGGATTATCATCAGGATGGCCATAGACAACACACTCCACAGAATTATCATCAGGATGACCATAGACAACACACTCCACAGAATTATCATCAGGATGGCCATAGACAACACACTCCACAGAATTATCATCAGGATGGCCATAGACAACACACTCCACAGAATATCATCAGGATGGCCATAGACAACACACTCCACAGAATTATCATCAGGATGACCATAGACAACACACTCCACAGAATTATCATCAGGATGACCATAGACAACACACTCCACAGAATTATCATCAGGATGGCCATAGACAACACACTCCACAGAATTATCATCAGGATGACCATAGACAACACACTCCACAGAATTATCATCAGGATGACCATAGACAACACACTCCACAGAATTATCATCAGGATGACCATAGACAACACACTCCACAGAATTATCATCAGGATGACCATAGACAACACACTCCACAGAATTATCATCAGGATGACCATAGACAACACACTCCACAGAATTATCATCAGGATGGCCATAGACAACACACTCCACAGAATTATCATCAGGATGACCATAGACAACACACTCCACAGAATTATCATCAGGATGGCCATAGACAACACACTCCACAGAATTATCATCAGGATGGCCATAGACAACACACTCCACATAATTATCATCAGGATGGCCATAGACAACACACTCCACAGAATTATCATCAGGATGACCATAGACAACACACTCCACAGACTATCGTCAGGATGACCATAGACAACACACTCCACAGAATTATCATCAGGATGACCATAGACAACACACTCCACATAAATATCACTGGCAAGGACTCATGGATGGGACGGGGTCGTCCAGCTCCCCGTATGGAGGCACGAGGCATCCACCCACTTCCCCAACCCCACAGATCATCACTATCACATCCTGGAGACAACACACTCCACATAGCCATCCTACGTATTACCATATGTTGATTCCAAGACCGTTTTTATCTGGCATATCATACTTTTCTTCATTAATTTAAGGGAGGCTGAAAAGTGCAGCAGCCTGCTGCTATGGAAATATGAAAATAGAGTTCATACATCCAATCATAGCTTTCATACATGTATAAAACTATAACTTGTTTGGATTTATGAAACTGGATTGATTGTGATGAAATTTAGCTAAGGTTGCTCCAAATGGACTAAGGATGATACCCGTCGTTTCAAATGACTCAAACACTACATATTTAATGAGCAAATATGTTTTTTCAACTCGCCAGTCAAGCCACAAAAAGTGGGGAGGGGCCAGGGCCTATCAAGACACCTAGAAGCCCATGCAAGCACTTATTTAACGATCTTGTGTGTCTCCGTATCAGAAGTAATAACATCAACATGGTAGGGTCAATACAAAGTTTATTTTCTGTCATTTTCTCACTATTGTTTCCGACTTCAACTTTTCGGCAGATAGACATTCGCACATCCAGGTTCGCGACTGATGTAAATTTAAGAGAACTAGGGGAAGACGGGGTAAAAAGCGCATGGGCGGGTAAGAAGCCCACCCCAATTATCTCATGAAATGAAGCAAATTTCAGTCTCATTTTGCCCATGAGACGAGCGTTAATGTCTAGCATTCGTCTCATGGGCAAATTTGACTGAAATTTTCTTTATTTCATGAGATAATTGGGGTGGGCTTCTTACCCGCCCATGCGCTTTTTACCCCGTCTTCCCCTATGTACGTTCATATCTTTGACAGTTTTCCTTGTAACAAAAGAATCAGGTGAACTGGGAGAACCTTTGTATGGCATGCCATTTAGTGAAACTGATATAACGGGCATCATTGTCACTCAGGATATGAGGATCGTTCTATCAGGTTTCGTTGAGATTGGTTCAGTAGTTTTGGTTCTAAACCCTTGAGTATAAAATCCGTTCGTGGGCACATCGACGCATGCGCACGAGCGCGCACACACACGCATTCACGCTCACAGAGGAGGGGGGGGGGGGGGGGGGCAGGGAAAAACGAGATAGAATTGAATTGAATTGAATTGAATGAATTTTATTTATAGAGGGTAATAGAATAAGCAATAACATGCTTTTTTACATCCAGCCCTCTGAAAAAACAAAACCCAAATAAAAAAAAGTTGAAATGGAAAAGGAAAAGGAGCACAGACAATATAAGAATGCAAAATACAACCCTATATAGTAGCACAACAATAACAAAATCAAACCTAATATTATTAACTATACTCATTTTGAACGTGCATAAATTAAGAGTAGGCCTAAGCACATACTCACGGAGAACAAAACCAAAATAATCCTACTTTTCATACTCATCTTTAACATGCACAAATTTAGAAGTGCACAAACACATATTAAAACCAATCCTAATCATACTTTACATACTCATCTTAAAAATGTACGTATTTGAACATAAATAATAAATAAGATAAACCCACAGACCCTCGTGCCCACCAAAACGTACTCCTGTTGTGACACAACTGGAAATACAAAAAGAACTTCCCCCCGTGGGGATACCGGGGGGGTCTTTTGTATAAATAGTTCCCCCACCTTCTGGAAGTTCTGTGCTTGTAACTTCCTCTAATCTGTCACTCTCTTTGACTCTGCCTTATCCCTTTGCTTACTGTCATCTACTATCTTTCTGCCTTACCGGTCCATTCTCCTTGCTTTTTTTCACGAAACACTTTCAAAAACATTTCCTCCTCCAGCCGAAGTCGGACTTGCTGGGCCTCACTGTTTCTTAGTTAGGCGCATAACGGCAGCATGACGCATCTGCGCTCATAATTGACAGGAAGCTGTCTGAGCGATCAAAGAAGAAGAAGAAGAAAAAAAAGAACTAATAATAAGAATATAAACAGCAACAGCGCACCATTCCCACCCTCGAAACCCCCCAGAAAGTATAGAACTGGAGAAAGAACAAGAAAAGGGGCAATGACCTTTGGATCGGTTAGTAATGGATATTGAGGTGCATTGAGAGAGAGAGAGAAAAATAGAGTTTTTACGCCTTCTGGGTCAAAAGACCATTTGGGGCATTTGAAATTATAAAGATCCTGAAAAAAGTGGATTTTTGAATGATAAGATATAATTTTAAAGTTATAATTTTGTGTATTTTTAAGTGATTTATTTTAGAAAGAATTTTAGAAGTTTTAATTGCGCACAAGTCTAAAGTTTTTGTTGTTTTAAAATTTATGTTTGTGATAAAATATTTTGTTTGTAAAAGATATTTGGCTGTTTGCTTTGTGTCTGGCAGATTGGAGGAAGTCTGATTAAAAAAACCCAGGGCTACAGTTAAAATTCATGCTTTACGCTCAACTGAGCTTTTGTTTTAAAAATCCATATGTTGTGCTCAAAAGAGCTTTATTATTAAAATTCTTGAGAGGCATAGGCCTGCATAAAAAAAACCTGTACAATGTTAATGACCAAGTGATCGTAAAAGATTTAATTGGTTCAAGAGAATTAAAAACCAAATAAGGTGCATTGAAACTTAAGCCGTGGTCTTTGTACCAACAGGGACCATTCTGTCTATTTTCGCCACAATCACTTCATTCGTTTAATTAAGCTGTTGAGATTTGAACATATCCAGATGTGTTCACACAGAGAGAGGGGTGGGGGAGGTCAAGGTAAAAATGGGGAGCGTTGTCCACAGAGAGAAAGAGAAAAGTGACTGAACCCACTTAGTACTGAGCCGTGAAAGAAATGACGCAGAATAGAAGAATGCCAGTGTTTTGTTAGACGGCGGTTTGTTGTCAGTGTGTGACAGCAAGAGGCAGTGACAGCTATGTGCGGTTCAGATGCAGTTATGCAGGGGAGTCTGTGACTGAACTCTTGATGGGTCAACCCCCCCACGTGTCAACCCAACATCTATAAAGCCTGCGCCCGCTTTCTTGACGTCAAAGAACTTGCACGTTTTGAGCTTACTTACAAGCCACGTAAACGACTTCTTTGCTTGTAGTACACTACTCTTTTCTTTTCGCTTTCACACTGGAAAAACATACCACAGGCCGTCTTCGCGGCTTCGTTTGTCTGCAAACTGGAGTTGTAGACGTCCGTTCAAGGTTCACAGCACCGAGACGAGCACGCCCTTGCTTCCGGTTCGGGTCCGCTCTGAAGTTCTGGTTTTGCCTTGAGGAGTGCATGCAGCATTATGTCCTGGAATATGCCCTACCTGGTACCTGTCCCCTTAGAGTCCCTGATCGGTGGCGATCTGTGTGCCGCCCGCCCTGAGCTGAGCTGCTCCGTCAGATTCACCCCCACCATGGAGCTACAGCCTCACGTGAGCGCCGCGTCTCTGAGGAGCAGCAGCAGCTCTCCCAGAAGACTGTGCCATATAAACCAGTTCGTGGATTCCATCTGACTGTGTGCTCGTCACTGTGATTGTTGACTCCCTTTCCCTGGAGCTCCTCTCTCATCCATTCAGCCTCATGCCCCGAGTCCTCTCCAAGCTGCTGCTCCGGCCACGGGTTCCCCTGCTGCCTTCAGGCAAGCTGGATGTTCCATCACCTGGCTGACTCACGGCTTCAAGCCCACAGCGATGCTTCCTCTTTAGTTTTCCAAATTCACTAGGGCGCTGGCGACACAAACCATCATCATTAACATGACATCTGGCAGGACTCAGCATTTCCACAGTTCATCGTCTCTGAAGTTCCGACTTTTCAAGCAAACCACAGCCTATCTTGATCCTGCTCTGTCGAAGAGGTCCTTCACTTTGCTGAACATCTTCATCTTTTCGATTCTGTTTCTGCTACGGTTCCCACATCTTCTAGGCCCATGTGATGGACGAGGTGCAACAGGAAATATCTATCAGTACTGTGCCCAGTGGTTTCTAATGCAAAGTACTTCCCTGCAGTCCTGGAACGTTTGTCACTCAGGTAAGATTGAAAGTTTGCTTGAATTTCGTTTTACTTGATTTTTTGACATGTAGGTCTATAAGAATGTTTGAATATTATTCCGGAATAAACCCTAACTGTTCCCAAAATGTCATGAAAGTTTGTTTCACAGCGATTTTTCTAAATGTAGGAAAAATTCATAAAAACAAACAAAATAGGCCTATCAAAATCATTCTTAAGCATTGTGAATAGGTTGCCCCGATGAAGGCAAAGTTTTCGATCGTTGTTTGAAGAATGACACGTCCATTTTCTACATAATCTTATCCAAATATGTTCATAAAAGTTCACAGCAGATCTGCTAAACGGTCATCTATAAACGATGATTTAATTCAACTCTTCCCCCGTGGGATTACCGGGGAGTCTTGTGTATAAATAGTTCCCGCACCTTCTGGAAGTTCTGTGCTTGTAATGTTCTCCAACCTGTCACTCTTGGACTCTGCCTTTTCCCTTTGCTTGCTGACATATACTATCTTTCCTTTGTTGTGAGCGAAACTCCTTTTGGTAAACTGTATAAAATGGCTAGAAATTAAAAATAACGGATTGTATTGTGGAAATTTGGTGCAAACGATTTGGTCTGACTCAGGCGGCCATTAGAAAAGGCAAGGACCTTGCCTTGTCTTTCACTGAAAAAATCTGACTTCCAGCACCTCCGCCAAGGAGGAATCGCCGATTTGATGGTTTGATTTCTAGGAAACCAGAGCAAAGTGAGTGTTGCGATCTCTGTAAAGGGTGTTTTTCTGGTGATCTCGACGTGTTTCTTGCAAAAACTCATCCGTCAGGGTGTCCTTTAAGAGTGGGCTATTACTGTGTTGCCATGGGGAAATAGAAATATCTCGTGAATAATGTTAACGTGTACACAGATCTTTACGCACGGAAATGCGCGTCCTTCTTTCTTTTACTTACGGGGTTTCCGTACGGAAATAAAAAGTCGTGTGTACACTTGCTTAATGGTATTAAACTTTAGAGACAGACAGGTAGACAAAAAGGACAGAGAAAGTAAAGACCTTGGCGGAGGTATTAATAGTCCAAGCTATAAAGAGCGTCAGACATCCAGTTTTATTTGTAAGAAAAGTGCTTTGAAACAAATGGGCAAACAAAGAGAAGTAATCAAATTTATAGATTAGGCAACTGGTATTGTCCATTTTGAATAGTGGATAGATGTGTAGGCTACTACCTATTTTTAGGTACTAGGTACTTCATAGTCACAGAGGCGTCTGTGAAATTCGGGTTGCTCTCACATGGAGAACGCGTCGCAGCCAGAGGCGCGCCACCCAATGTTGTTGTTTTTTGGTTTGCGATTTGTGTGTGACTGATGAGGAAGGAAAGGAGGGGGGGGGTAAATGTTGATCAAGTGACAACTTTTTCGTTGCCACTGGGACGTGTGCTAAGTGCATGGGCACACGGGGCCTCGGTTTATCGTCTCATCCGAAAGACTCCACGTTCAAAACTCGGGTTTACTTGACACAAGGCGAACGCGTTACCTCTGTGCCACTCTACACTTCAGTATTTGATGAACTACTATTTTTATATTTTTTATAAAGGAAGCTAGCATGATGTAAATATGACAACGGCAACTAAAGCGATATAAAAGACAAGGACAAATCAGAGGTTGGGTTGGAAAGAAAAAAAGTGTTATCAGAGAAACTTGGTTTTGCCCATCCTTTATCTACCCTTCTTTTTCCTTTTCCCATTTGAATTAAACATTTACAGTTTGGGGGGGGGGGGGGGGGGGGGGGGGGGGGGGTAATTCACACGTTCGTATAACAAAAATATTCATATGACGAGAAAAATACATGAAAATCACACATTTCTGCCATAACTGAAATGACATGCGTGCTTCGTTTGTTTGTTTGTTGCTGTTGTGGTGGTTTTTGTAGTACTTTCTCCATCTAAGCTAATTAATTAAGGGTTCATGGCCCTCGGATCATGTAATGTTAGAGAAGTGTTTACATTACAAGGGGGGAAAGCATACACAAAGAGAAAACAAACTGGCGAGGCTATATAAACATACTCCCAGTTCCTCTGAAAGAATCGGCAAAAACACATAAACGCCGTTTTCTTGACTTTATCAAGAATGTAGTACTCTCTCTCTCTCTCTCTCTCTCTCTCTCTCTCTCTCTCTCTCTCTCTCTCTCTCTCTCTCTCTCTCTCTCTCTCTCTCTGTGTGGGCTGGGTGGAAAAAAGCATGTAACTTGCTTATCTCATGTTCCCTGGTTAAATAAACTTTCGTTTTCGTTTTCGTTCGTTTCGTT
This sequence comes from Phymorhynchus buccinoides, assembly GCA_017654935.2. Lineage (NCBI taxonomy): Eukaryota > Metazoa > Mollusca > Gastropoda > Neogastropoda > Raphitomidae > Phymorhynchus > Phymorhynchus buccinoides. Next base: position 64,815,216 of record CM065682.1, on the reverse strand, counting down.
TCTCTCTCTCTCATCTCATCTCACGTGACTCGTGAAATCTGTTAGTTCCTAAGCACTTTACAAACTTTAGTAGAAGTCGCCTATTGGTGGTTTACCGAAGAAGAAGAAGAAGAAGAAGAAGAAACTAATGCCATTTTATGCTCAAGTTAGTAATTCATAAGGCCAGTCTAATGTGCATGCGCATGAGCTGACATGTTT